>CM044958.1:26704951-27340787 GCA_024516035.1 Bactericera cockerelli
TTCGTACTAAATGTATAATCATGCTATTAGCTAAAATCTAGGATAGTTAATTCCAGTGGCGGCTCCTGCTGAAAATATTGGGGGGCTCAAAAAAATATGTTGACAGAGGTAATGTCTTTTTATAGCTCCATTTTCTCTATGGGAAAAGCTGGTCTTTACACAAAAATTGACTCATGCAACTTCATAATTATAGAAAAATTAAAGTCATGTCTTGGTTCGTTATTTTATTATTATTATTATTATTGTTATCATATAAATTTTACAATTGAACAATATTGCACATTAAGTGCAGACAGTGAAAATATCTAGTACTATTTTGATTTTGATTTATTTTTTTGACATGATAAAAAAAATAAAAGAAAAAGATATCGTACCAACCACAGTAGCAAAAAGTGGCTGTATGGACTCATTTTGGTCCACTGCCAAAAAAAAACCACAATAGCTGCAGGCAGTAGGATTTAAATCCAAAGGTCAATAGTTCAAATCAGAAAATTAGAAAAATTAAAAAAAAAAAAAATTGGGTTTAATTAATTGAGACATCACTTATACAAATAGTGATTAACACAAATACGATGACTTGAAATTTAATTATCATATACATTATACCTACCTACATAAAGATTTTGTTTCCCAAGGGTTGATTATAAATTTAAAGACACAGGATTAAAATATAGTTACATTTACAGTTTATTCGTACTTTTTACATATTATATAGCACAGATAGCACTACAATAATACAAATTACAATACTTTTTATAGGTACTTTCAGAGTACTTTCAGACGGTAGAAAAATATTCAACTAGTAATCGTCGGATAAACGTTAAACGCACTGAGATAAACGAGACATAAAATTTGAAAATTGATATCACGAAACGTAAACAAACAATTCAAACCGTTGACTTTTGAAACTCAATTCAACCTTTATCAAGTATCAAGTATCGGTGACTTCACCGGTGGAGAAAAATGTTGCAACGCGTGTGGGAATATTCATGGTACGATCATAACGTGTAGATTAATAAGTGTGGAAACGAGCCCCAGTTTCGTGGACACGCCACATAGCGCGACACCATCGCCGCAGACGGAATATTTCTCGCGGGCTGTCTCGATAGCTTCATAACGTGTTATTAATTCATCCCAATGAGATGATACGATGGCTCTGTGGTTAAGGCGACACTCTCCACATCTCAGAGTTGGGGATGCAGATGTGACATGTGCAGAATTTTTAGATTACGTTGGACTTATTGTTTGAATAATGGGACATGATAGTCCTCTAATCGAGCACTATAATCACGACAGTATTACTGTTTTTTTTTAAGATGGGAATATCGTTTCCCTTATTTAGGTAAATTAGAAAGTTCAAAACTCCGTTAACCTGAAGTATAAATGGTTTATAAAGGAAATTTCAAAAACTTCTGTGTAATATTCCTCAATGAGAAATAAGCCACACAACATATAGGTAACTAATTAATTAATAGGCATCAGGTAAGTAGGTAACTGTTACCTACTCAATTATTTTATCTGAATGGTAACAAACGGTAGGGTTCAAATCCCGATTGACACGTACATTTTTCCTCAATAAAAAATGCACAATTTAAACATGTTGTACATACATATACCCAATACTTCCTATTACAAAATACTAACAATATGATTTACGAGCGATACCAAGTAATAGTTTTCCTTTGTGTCTCATTAAAGTAATTAATTTATTATTTTATTAGGGTGTCTCGAGACAACATCCAACTTATAAAAAAGTTGCTAAAGAGATTACTGCACTTCTTGATATCTATTATTCTATGGGAAGAATTAGTTGTAATCGTGGCTGAGTGAGTAGTATACTAGGCTTGCATACACAGTGACCTGCATTCGATACCCAGTGAGACAATAATTTTTCTCTCTATAATTGAATGCCTGGGGTCCACTCATATACCTTGTGAGATAAAAATAAATAGATGCTTTGATGTGAGTACTGTGAGCAGACACCATTGGTGGAATTATGGTCAAATCAAGCTATTGTATATTAAAAGATAACTTGTGCAAGTTCTTTAGTTCCATGCTACCCACTGAAATAGTGATATAATAACACAAAGAAACTTATTTACTATTCTACTAATAATTATGTACTGTAGTGGAGGTAATTGCACTCTTATTGCTCTGGGGCCCACACAGCCCATATGAACCAAAGATTATTATGTTTATAATTATGCAATTTAACTTTACAATTTACAAGTTAAAACCCACTTAAGAGATCTAACACATTACAATTAACTAATCTATTAACCAGAAGCTAGCATCAATCCAATTCTGATCCTAATTTGTGGTATTAAGAGAATTTATTACATCATCAATGTTTCAACTTACGTCTCCATTTATGAATAATGATGACTTTATTATAAATTTATTATACATTAAATGTTTTGAAGATATCAAAAAACTTTTCTTAACTCTTACTTCCAATTTCCTTTATTATATCTTGAGAATAATTCTCTATTAGATGCATTTTTCTTATGGTTCTCAATATCTCTTCTCATAACTTTCTAAATATTCATTATTTCTGCTTATCTACATGATCCTTAGATTCCAACACATTCACCTTGCAAAATTTGTCCCCTTTTATTTCAGTTTGTCATACAGAACAAGTAACACTTTGCAAATCTTTTCGGTATCTTTTTCGATAAGCTTAAATTATCTAATTAACTCAACAGTTCAAAGTCTGACACAATTTAGAAAGATTTTTATAAACAAGTAAACTTTCCAAAACTAGTTATTTACAAAAATGCTAACTATCTCGTCTTCCAAAATTCGAATTTTTAGTTTATGTTCATTTTCCGGTTAAATTTTTTCAGGGTCATCAGCATATCCTCTCGCTATACTGTTCATGTGCTCAGACAAGTAGGCCGACGGGATGTTTTCCCTTCTTATTCTCACTTATGTCGATCAACGTTAGAAATTTGATTTAGAACCGTTTTCTGTCACTCAATCCTACCTCGCCTCCAATATTTCTCGGCTTTCTCGAACTTCTACTGTTTACAATCTTCCAGAATTCTCGTCTGTGTTTGTCCTCAACATCTCAATGCGACAATACTAATTTGCAGATTTTTATCTATTCTTGGATTAATTTAATATTGGACTATATCCAAGCATACATATCACCATTTGAAATTTTTTTTTTTTAAATGGGAAATCTTCCTATTGGCAAATGGAAAGTTCAAACTTCATAATTAATGGTTATAAAGGAAATTTCAAAAAGTTGTGTATTTCAATGGAATAACACACACATATAGGAATTAATAAGGCACAGTAGTGGCTGTCCTACCGTTACCCTATGGCAAGAATTATTGTAATCGCTGGCTATTAGTGTACTAGGTTTCATAGTGACCTGCATTAGCATACCCAGTGAACATATTTCTCTATATTGAATGCTAATTGAAATGATGATTTGATGATTTGTGCGACATGTGAATTATGGCAATCAAGCTAATGGATATTAAGATAATTATGCATTTTTTTATATGGACCATGAATAGGTAATAACAATAAACTTATTTACTATTTATAAATTATGTATTTGAGTAATTGCAATTTACTTAGAATAGGCCACAGACATATGAACTAATTATAATTAATTAAATTTTGTTAATTTTAATGGCAATAACCTCCTGAACTTATAAATAGATATATTAGTATATCATTTTAACAATAGTACATCTTTAATTCATGTTTGTATAATGTAAAAGAATTGAAATTTGATACCAATAATTTACCATAATGAATAACACAATTTTTGTTTTGATAATAAATTGAATTAAGTTACTCATCAGGAAAATTATTAAACTTATGATAACAAAATGTTAACTTTCAAACAACATTAAAAGAAATTTAATATCTTACTTTTATTCTTAGGCCAAATTAAATTTAAAATTGTAATAACTTTAACTAAATCTATTGCGTATTTATAAAGATAACCAAATTAAAGTCATTAATTTATAATTTCAACACTAAAAATTATTTTTCCTAAATTAATCTAAATATAAAAGAACAAAATTATGTTATATTTTCATAATTTCTAAAAAAAACAGTTTATTAGATTTAGTCTTATACCCATGTTTACGCAAAACACAATAGTTTGAAAAAAATTAGATCAAATTCAACTCAATCTTAAAATTTTATATAAATTTAATTAATATTATTTAAAGTATTAATTTATACAGGTTTCCTCATTCATAAATATCTAACATATCCTTAACCACATTAACTACAAGCTGATTGATCAAAGACATATCAACTAATTCGCTTTTGTCTAACTTGGTTCTAAAGAAAACAAATTGAATTTCTGAAACGACAACCAATTTTATCTTAACTTGTGTTCTGTAAATCACCCAGTTACTGGACATGGATCGGTCATCCTCCTTATGTAATTATATGTTCTTTTAGCAGTTTGTCATCAAACCTTTTCTCTGATGAGTTGACCCTTCTACTCAGAACCTTCCCAGATTACCTGCACAATGGTTCACGAGTAATGCGATCCAGTCCATTCTGTTTCATGTTATTTTAATGTTTTCTCATCAATCTTCAAATACTTCTCATTCTTTTACCATTGATTCCTTCATCTTTCTTCACCATCTCGATCCATTTTCTTCCATCCTCTTTTCATCGTCCTCTTCTTCCTACAGACCCATTCCTTTCAATCTTTCTCAAATTCTCCTTTAGCCATAGCTTACTTTCTATCAGTTTCAAATTCTTTAATCGAACTCTTAAATTTTCATTCTTTTATCTACCTTATCCAATTCTCTCAAATCAAATTCTTATTGTTCTTTTTTACATCAGATACTTTCTCATCTTGAAAAATAACTTTTAAAGTTTTTTACTTTCGAGATATTTTTAGTAGGGCAGAAGATCATCTCAAAAAGTTCGTATTAGACTAAAAGCCAGCTGGGTGTTTCCACATTCTTAATCGTAATTATGTAGATATAGGAATAATAATTGAAAAGCAATTTTGACAGTCGGACATTGCTAGCGACAACCTTGGCACAGGAGAATTTTCTCGGCTGAACGATAGCTTCTAGTGTTATAATCTAGTCTCGATGATTCAGGCTTTGTAGGTATGCTTAACATCCTAGTTGCGATCAGATGATTTCGAATTTTTAATCGTGGACCTTATCTGAATGGACATATATCTTAGATTATATGACATATTAGTGTTTTTTTTTAAATGGCACTATGTTCCCTTATTGGTAAATTCAGACATTCAAATTTTGTTAAGCTGAATATAAATGTTTATAAAGGAAATTTCAAAAACTTCTGTGTAATATTCCTCAATGAGAAATAAGCCACACAACATATAGGTAACTAATTAATTAATAGGCATCAGGTAAGTAGGTAACTGTTACCTACTCAATTATTTTATCTGAAAGGTAACAAACGGTAGGGTTCAAATCCCGATTGACACGTACATTTTTCCTCAATAAAAAATGCACAATTTAAACATGTTGTACATACATATACCCAATACTTCCTATTACAAAATACTAACAATATGATTTACGAGCGATACCAAGTAATAGTTTTCCTTTGTGTCTCATTAAAGTAATTAATTTATTATTTTATTAGGGTGTCTCGAGACAACATCCAACTTATAAAGAAGTTGCTAAAGAGATTACTGCACTTCTTGATATCTATTATTCTATGGGAAGAATTAGTTGTAATCGTGGCTGAGTGAGTAGCATACTAGGCTTGCATACACAGTGACCTGCATTCAATACCCAGTGAGACAATAATTTTTCTCTCTATAATTGAATGCCTGGGGTCCACTCATATACCTTGTGAGATAAAAATAAATAGATGCTTTGATGTGAGTACTGTGAGCAGACACCATTGGTGGAATTATGGTCAAATCAAGCTATTGTATATTAAAAGATAACTTGTGCAAGTTCTTTAGTTCCATGCTACCCACTGAAATAGTGATATAATAACACAAAGAAACTTATTTACTATTCTACTAATAATTATGTACTGTATGGAGGTAATTGCACTCTTATTGCTCTGGGGCCCCACAGCCCATATGAACCAAAGTAAATTTAATAATGATACTAACTATAATGTGTCTAAACCTTCCTGCAAACTTTATCAAATAGAAAAGATATAATTAATATTATCATGTTTATACACAAATGTAACATACTTATATTTTCATTATTTTGTTGATCAACATAAAATAAGTAAAGTATAAGAAATTAGATACCAATATACATTCTCTAGCACAGTTCAGGAAACACATGCAATTTTTTTTGTTTTGTATAAAATAAATTAGATTAAGGATTTACACTCAATACAGGAAAAAATATTACAACTTCTGGAAACAAAAATGTAAACTTGCAAAACAAAATATTTTAGAAAAAAAGTTTATAACATCTTTAATGTATTGTTTCTTAAGGCTAAAGTTAATATTTAAAAAAATTGTAATACCTCTTGGACACTAAGTCCAGATTTGCGTATTACTTAGCATAGGATAACCAATGCTGAAGTCATCAATGTCTATTAATTTCACCCTAAATATTTCCATTTTTTCCCTTGCTTCTTAAGTCTACAGACTTAGAAAGAACAAAAATCATGACTTAATTTTCATGACACTTTACTTGAAAAAAGAAAGCCAGCTTTGATGAGAGTTAGATCCTTCCAACCCAGTTTTTCTAGTACAGAAAACACCCAGGTTGGAAGGAAAGAAAACTCATGTCTCACCAATCCTTTTGTATTATTAGTGTGTTTTATTAGAGTTTAATGTCATATTTCAACTTTATGGTCAGTTATGACAGAGGTTCAACCCTCCACTCGCAGGAAACTAACAAACCTGTTACCCACATTAACCTCACCCAGCCTGGGTTGCACCGAGAAGAGCCAGCATCCAAGTCCTAATCTCGCTGGACGTTGCCTAACTTTGGTGGTCTTAAGAGAACCGGTGTATTCAACAAGTCATCAATAGGTTTCAACTTGACGTTCTCCACTTTACTCGATCATGATGGGCATAGGGCATCCTCCTTCATTTGTTCAAATGTTCTTCCATTCAGCATGTTTGTCAGCATTCCAAACTTTCTTCTTCCTCTTGATCTTCTTCCTTCCAGATTACCTTCCATGATGATTCTCTGCAGAAAATCTCTCCTCAGTATGAGACCCAGCCAGCTTCTTTTTCTGTTCATGGTTCTCAATATTTCTCTTTTCTCTCCAACTCTTCTAAATACTTCTTCATTTCTGGCTTTATCTGACCACTTGATTCCTTCTAGTCTTCTCCACACCTACATCTCGCAGCTCTCCAGATATTTTTCCTCCTTCTTTCTCATCGTCCACGTCTCTGCTCCATACAGCACCACACATAACACTTTGCAAATCTCTTCCTCGGTATCCTTTTTGCGATTAAGCTTAACAGTTACATAATAATATCAAACAGTTAAAAAGGTACTGACAACTAATTTAGAAAAGATTTTTATCATAAAACCAAGCTCAAAATGCTCAAATCACAATTACTTATTGTTATTTCAGCAAAAATGCCGAAACTATCTCGATCTTGAAAAAAATTGAACTTTTTATGTTTATGTTTACATTTGTACCGGGAAGAAATTTTGTGAGGGGCGAGGAGAGGATCCGTCTCCGGCGATACAAGCGCTGTCTAGTGCTGAGGACGCGAAGATGTAGGCCGGCGGGGGGTGGTTTCTACACTTCTTAATCTACACGTTATGGTACGATCATAACGTGTAGATTAAGAAGTTGTAATAATTTTTCCTGTTTTGAGTGTAAATCCTTAATCTAATTTATTTTATACAAAACAAAAAAAATTGCGTGTGTTCCCTGAACTGTGCTAGAGAATGTATATTGGTATCTAATTTCTTATACTTTACTTATTTTATGTTGATCAACAAAATAATGAAAATATAAGTATGTTACATTTGTGTATAAACATGATAATATTAATTATATCTTTTCTATTTGATAAAGTTTGCAGGAAGGTTTAGACACATTATAGTTAGTATCATTATTAAATTTACTTTGGTTCATATGGGCTGTGTGGGCCCCAGAGCAATAAGAGTGCAATTACCTCCACTACAGTACATAATTATTAGTAGAATAGTACATAAGTTTCTTTGTGTTATTATATCACTATTTCAGTGGGTAGCATGGAACTAAAGAACTTGCACAAGTTATCTTTTAATATACAATAGCTTGATTTGACCATAATTCCACCAATGGTGCCTGCTCACAGTACTCACATCAAAGCATCTATTTATTTTTATCTCACAAGGTATATGAGTGGACCCCAGGCATTCAATTATAGAGAGAAAAATTATTGTCTCACTGGGTATCGAATGCAGGTCACTGTGTATGCAAGCCTAGTATGCTACTCACTCAGCCACGATTACAACTAATTCTTCCCATAGAATAATAGATATCAAGAAGTGCAGTAATCTCTTTAGCAACTTCTTTATAAGTTGGATGTTGTCTCGAGACACCCTAATAAAATAATAAATTAATTACTTTAATGAGACACAAAGGAAAACTATTACTTGGTATCGCTCGTAAATCATATTGTTAGTATTTTGTAATAGGAAGTATTGGGTAGGTATATGTATGTACAACATGTTTAAATTGTGCATTTTTTATTGAGGAAAAATGTACGTGTCAATCGGGATTTGAACCCTACCGTTTGTTACCATTCAGATAAAATAATTGAGTAGGTAACAGTTACCTACTTACCTGATGCCTATTAATTAATTAGTTACCTATATGTTGTGTGGCTTATTTCTCATTGAGGAATATTACACAGAAGTTTTTGAAATTTCCTTTATAAACCATTTATACTTCAGGCTAACAGAGTTTTGAACTTTCTAATTTACCTAAATAAGGGAAACGATATTTCCATCTTAAAAAAAAAAACAGTAATACTGTCGTGATTATAGTGCTCGATTAGGACTATCATGTCCCATTATTCAAACAATAAGTCCAACGTATATATAAAAATTCTGCACATGTCACATCTGTATCGTCAACTCTGAGATGTGGAGAGTGTCGCCTTAACCACAGAGCCATCGTATCATCACATTAGGATGTATTAATAACACGTTATGAAGCTATCGAGACAGCCCGCGAGAAATATTCCGTCTGCGGCGATGGTGTCGCGCTATGTGGCGTGTCCACGAAACTGGGGCTCGTTTCCACACTTATTAATCTACACGCTATGTTACACGTTATGTTACGAGAGAAAAAATAACTACCTTTTATTATTCCCATATTCTATCCCACAGACCCTGGGGCTGAGCCCCAGAGCCATGTATAATAGCATACACTTTGTGACGTCATCGCTAGATTGTAAATATATAACCCGTGTGCTCAGTATAGAATAGATGGGGCTCAAATAAATGAGCCCCACATATTCTAAAGTGGCAATGTTAAACGAGGGATTTTTAGTAGGGATTTACTTTACTTGAAATTATGTTGATTTTAAACATTCTACATGTAATGGGAAAATTCATAGTGAAGCAAGAATATTTTTTCAGTTTTTTTTTTCTTTCGAATTTTTGGGGGGCTAGAGCCCCTGAGCCCTTTAGAAGGAGCCGCCACTGGTTAATTCCTATCCACATGCTTCATGCTATGTATTGGGAAATTGTGGACCCTGTACTCATTTATGTACTTTCATGAAGAACAAGAATAGCACAACCCAAAGGAAACTTTTTTCTTACCGAAACATAAACTTGGAGCGACAAAAGACGAAGGAAAAAAACTCATTAACTTTCCTTCGCATATTTCCGAAAGTGTAAAATGCCCTGGGGATATACAAGACAGGACTTTTGATTCCAGCTCAAGATAAAGAAACAATATGCAAACTTGCAAACTGGATCTTCGCAAGAATGCCGACATAGGCGTTTTGTGACTGACTCTATTTGATTATTTTTAAAGGGGTTCCTTAAATTATTCCCCCTACATTTATATTTTGTACTCTTCGGAACGAATTACTTCTTAAGGAATAAGTAGATTCCATAGAATAATTCAACTTTACTTTTAATCTGATTGCTATGGGACAAAGGAGAGAGGGAGAGAAGGAGGAGTAATTTGAGACATAAATACCTACAATATCTACCTTGTCAAAAATTGCCTACTATGTCAAAAATTGTTTTAATAAAATAGAAATATAAAATTCTGAGTTTTATAATACAGGTTGCCCTGTGCTTGTTGAAAATTCGACATAAGGAACGGTACTCAATGGTTGTAATCCTATTTCTAGTAATTTGTAATCCTATTTCTAGTACTCAACGGTTGTAATCCTATTTCTAGTTCGGGCGTAAGAGCTCTCGCCAAGTAAACAGGCTGTGGGTTCGACACCTCACAAATTCTTGAAATATTTCTCATTTAGTATTCCAAAATTAGAACTTTAGGTAGGTTTTAGGTAGCTACTCATTTTGGTTCTCTTATAGGTTTTAGAATAAGTGTTATTGAACTTTTAGGCCCAAATTCACCTTATAGTAAAGTGAACAGGTATATAATAGGTATCAATAACTGTTTTTATAATGTATTAGTATGAGGTGATTAGAATTAAATTACGCCTATTCTAAAACTTACCGAATCAAGATGTGTAGTTCGAGATAGAGTACCTACTTACCTGATAAGTATTATGTGATTTTGAATTAAATGAAAAATATTCCAAGAATTTGTGTACAGTTGAACCCACAGCCTGTTTACCTGGCGAGAGCTCTTAAGCCTGAATTAGAAATAGGATTACACCCACAGTAGTACCAACTAACTAGTCTCACCAAAGTTAATTATTATGCATTGTGCAAGTTATTTCACCGAACACTTCCAGTTTTCAAATTTCCCGCTAAGATTACACACTACACTGGATCGCCACACAGCGATATTAATTTTGCTTCATTCTTGGTTACAATATGGCACATTTATTTTTGGAACCGACCTCAGTATATAGCTTGATCAATATGGCGGTGGACTTGTAACCTGGAGGTCGATGGTTCAAGTCCCGGTTTCAGCGTGGATTTAGTAATGCGAGTTTGAGTAGTGATTAACACAAATATGATAACTTAAAAAAAAAAAAAACATTTAGTACCGTTCCTCATGGCGAATTTTCAACAAGCACAGGCAACCTGTATTATAAAGTTTTCTTATTAAATTTTAGGTAGATACCTACACTTAGAATTTTATATTTCTATTTTATTAAAAATGGAATTACAACCAAAGTGAGTCATACCGTTCCTCATTTTGGAGTTTCAACCAATCAAAGTGCACTATAGTTCGATTTGAAAGACGGATCTGCTCATCTTTGTTGTAATTCCGTTTTATCATTCGGCCCTTAGGGTCTGCTACTTAGCCTTTACTTTTTCATTGAGGCTTGGGCAGAAAATTTGACGTCATCAAATACAGCCATGTGAGAAACCCCCTTGTTAGCATCCTGATCACGTATAAACAACTGTGAAGATATCTGTGCGAAATAAATTTGACCCTCCCCCCGCAGTAATCATCCCATTTCACACCACATTGTATGAGGAGGTAATGGAAGAGAAGAACTGACTCAGAAATATTGTTATGGGAGAGAGGGAATAGAGAGAAGAGAAATAAATCAGGAACTGTTAGGTAAATAGAAATGAAGAAAGCAACAATCTTCTCGTTGATAGAGGGTTCGAGACTAGTAATATCAGATGAAATTACAACACTTGCTACGTCATGATAAATAATACATTTGCATATCTAAAAACACATAAATGACCGTTACAGCAACTTTTTATTAACATCTTGTGTGAAAAATAGTCGTGCACAGTACTATCAAAAAAGATTTATATTATGAAATTATTAATAAAGAAAATATTACAACTATCATAGGCTATGTAGGATAAAAAGTATTATTATACATTTCAATGTTAATAATAATAATAACACTCTTTAGTGGAAGGTAACCACCAGGTGAGATTAATGCTCAAAACATTTTCTACCACCTAACCCTCATCTCCACTGGTTTTTGTTAAAACATTTTTATGAATGATTTTTTGAAAACATGCTTTCTATACAAACTTATATTCCTGATGCATTTGAAATCAATGATCAATTTGCTCAATGAAATAGTAATGGCTAATGATACCGAGTTCTTATTCCTTATGCCATGTATGAAACCTAGTCTAGTTCTTGCACGAACATACGTCATAATACTAAGAATATAAATGTACTGTACATGTGGCGTTTCATCATCACAACTCTAACATAAACCAGACAGCCACAGTAATTTATCTATGCTAATTTTAAGAGCATATCACTGTTTTCTCTGCACAACCGCAAGTTTTATGCTCCTGAGCTCAAGTGGCTCGAGTGCATTTTTCAACTGTTGTACTTTCCATATTTTCGTTGTTAGTACCTCATCCATTGTATGCTTTACTTCACCATCAAGCCCCAAGCCCCTTCAACAAATTAGTTGTAAGATGATATTTAGTTCTGTTACATAGTAATTTTTTTGTAAGGAATTTACCTTTTTCGTCTCAATTTTTTTTCTTCTGAAACTAGTTTCGTTGAAAGCACTTACCTATGTTAACAAAGGTCTTTAATTCTTGAATCTTGTGGATTGATTTTAATAAGTTACGTATGTAGAATGTAGATATAGTCTTACATAATTATGTAATTAACTTGCTATATATTTTTCTATTTTAATTAAAATTGTATCAAAAGTCTTACTGTAAGTATACTCTGCTATTGTGGACATTGTAGGCCCATTCTGAAATAAGCTACTTTCCTAAATTACTGATTACTTACAGTTGAGAAGAGAACAAGGAAAATTGTTCTCTTATTTCCAGGTGGTTTAACTGTATAATGGTATTTTTTTATCTTCCAATTATCCATTATTAATTCTCATTTTTAATACTATCTCAATCTTAATATATAAATGTCAAAGTCACTGACTGATCACTGACTGACTGACTGATCATCGCTCTACAGCCCAAACCGTAATACCTAGCGAGCTGAAATTTGGTAGGTAGCTTTGTCTCATAGTCTAGATGTGCAATAAGACGGGATTTTTCGAAATTCCCACTACAACACCTGCCATTGGCGAAAAAAGATTTTTTGCTTTGCGGGCCATGCCTGGGCCCGCAAAGCGGGCGACAGCCCGCTAGTGTTTAATAATATCTCAAATCAGTACGTTAAAACCAAATAGAATCAACTGGTCACAATATGTCATATTTTTGTCATATTTTATATAAAAACTATAAATAGATAAAGAACTCCTAATGCTCTCTGGGCATCTTATGTGAAGCCGGTGTTTACTACTTTCATAAAGTACGCGATGTACGGCAATGCCTCCAGTGTAGAGTATGGTTAGGAAAATTAAATATAGGGTCATGCCTTCTTACGCAACTAGTATACAGCCTGTGAAGCACTTCCTCAATAGAAAATGGCGAACACCATATGGTATTAGCATGGTGTCCGCCATTTTCTATTGAGACAGTGTATGATAATTTCCTGTGCAGAACGGGTATTTCAGTTCTCGACCAGAGTTCGTTATCTACTTTCTAAATATATGCAATATGATTTATCGTTGTTGATTTATCCTATGTCCGAAACTCATGAGAAAAGATTGTGCCTTTCAGCCTCTTGGCATCAGTCGTCCTCACTAGGATAAGAACAACTGGGGAAACACATAATAGATATATTCAAAAAGTTTTGAAAGTAAAGTTTTTTTCCTGTGAGTAAAAAATATGTATGTGGTGGAAGAGATTTGTAGGTAGTGAGACCAATAGCTGTAGGTGGAAATTTAGAAAAAGGTAGATTGTGTATTTTAAACTTACGGAGAAGTATTTAAATTTGTGGAAGCTTTGCTTACAGGTTTTAAAATGGCTTTGATAATATACGGTCTCTCAGTCTCGAAGGTACCTCTTCATTGCAATCGGTATTTTCTTTTTACATTATAATCATGTGATGTATGTACCAGTACCTTTGTAATTGGGCAGCTCAGTATTACGACTTACGAGACCCCTTATAACAAAGTTTACCAAAGTTCATTCTACATTGCTACATTAGTGATTATCTAAGCAAATAGCTACCTATAGTTACTCATATTTCCTTGCGAGGTATAAGTGGACCCTGCAACATCCAAGTACAGAGCCAAAAGATTTCTACCAGCTGGGGTTCGAATCCCAGTTACCATGCATCCAAACCTAATGTGCCATTCTACTCGGCCACGGTGGCTAGTAGATACTTGAAAACAAATGATGAGAACAGCAATAGTCGAGGAAAAGAAACACAAGTTCTCTTTTATTTTGACGAAAATCATCAAAATTTATTTCAGAACTGTATCTAAAACCAAGTTCCAGGTTGGAAATAATTACAAAAGAACTTGTGGAGTCTCAAGTGAAAAGTGAGCTTTTGTTTTTGCGTGGGCGAAAATTTCATCCTTGGCAGAAAGAAAGTTCAAAAAGTATTATCAGTCGTTGACGGCTGAAAAAATCTGATGGATAATTATTTTTTGTACTTGTAGGTGTAGGTACCGACTTATATTCATATATATATAGGTATATGAATGAAAAAGAGTGAAGAAATTCTCTTTCTTCAGTTAACATCTTCAATGTAGAAATAAGCCTCCAATTTTTCAGAAATAAACTTGGAAGATAGCATGGTTGTGGTGGAATATCTGGGATTGTGAGGCCATGCGTATTGAGTAGAATAATTGCAGGTGAACTAGCCGGAATAAATTCAGGGAAGAGCTATATTAATTTATCTATGTATAATAATGGTGAATTTTTTACCAATCAATCTAGATTGGTGAATTTTTTACCAATCAATTTAGATTGGTAAATTAGGTATGTTGATAATGTGCATTACCTCTGTGCATTACCAAATTGTCAAGACAAAATTATTGGACTAAACTTTCACATTTCATTCAATGTGTCGCTTTCACATTGATAAAATAAATTCGAAAATTTCCGCCATGTATTAGTATTGCTGCACAAGTTATAAGTGAGATAGATACAGTTTAATTGAAAAACGGTGCTGCCCACGTATTTGAAGGTTGCTTAAAAACACAGCATACCAATCAATACATATAAAGAGTTCATCTTTCTTTTATACACATATTTTCTTTTTCTTTCTTAATTGTGACCTCAAGTTCCTACAAGTAGATATTTCATATTGGAACAGAAATTTTCAGTTCAATAAATTACTAGACTTGTAAAATTATTCCATATCTTACAATTCCATATCTTAATGGAACAAGACACAGGTAGAGCACACATGCGAGCCAGTACCTGTGAGCTATGTTTATCTTCCTGAATGCCCAGCAGCAAAATTTATACCGGAATTTAATATGACCCTACAAGTGAAAGTTTGAAAATGTTTGCAACCTTTTTATGCTTAGGTATAAAAATTCGCAGTGTCCGGGATTCGAACACACTATTTCGGTCTAAGATCTGAAGGAGTTTATTTTAGCTTGAAAATGTTTAGTGTAGGTACAAAGCGGGTCCCCCCCAAATACCGGTAAATTGGGGCCGAGTTCCAAAAAGTTCAAGATATCAAAAAAATGATCAGAATAGACCCCTATTATTTTTTTAATCTAAGAAAATGTTGTTCTCTAAAAAAATTTGTATCTTTAACCAATTTAAAGAAGCGGCGCTTGCGGCCCTGTGGCCGCAGAATGCGACCGATTTCAACCAAAAGTTTCGTGGTTCGTCTGGTGTATAAAATTAATTTGTGTACCAAATTTCAAGTTTCTAGCTTTTACCGTTCTTGAGATATCCTGTTTACATACATGCACACACACAGACAGACAGACAGACGCACGGACCAATGGCTGAAAACAACTTTTTTGGTATCCTGAGGCCATGATTCGTCCAGAAATGTGAAAAACTGGGTAGGTCAAATTTTCGGCGAATACAATACTTTCCTTATTATAAGATAAGGAAAGTAAAAAACACTTTAGCAAGCTTATACAAAACATTCACATTGGCGCTGTCCCACAAGGAGTCAGAGTCAGCCTGAAACGTACAAGTCCAACTTCGAAGGTATAAATAAAGTTATTAAAGCACTACAAAACATGACATGGCTGATACGTACTGAATTGAAAACCGCAAAAAACAAGCTGCACATATGTATAGAATCTGCATGTTCCATAAAATAATGGAATATTAATCAACACTTTAACACCTTTAAAGTTGTAACAATTTTTTATAATTAAATATTTCATAGTTGCTGAATAGAAGTAGGTATGTGAAAAGTAATGTTATAAATAAAAGCTACTCCATACTTAAATATAAACTCTGTGGTTTCTGTAATGTTCTGAGGTAAATAGTGAATGAAAAGTCGAAAACAATCATTATTATAAAAATGAAATGGCTGTCAATTATTAGCCAGAAACATTGAGAGGAGTCAAACCGCAAAACCGCACACCCCACATTCATACACCAAGTTAAGCACAAGCCCGGGTTTCCAAAAATTTTAAAGCTAGCTGAATACAAATTCACACGAAAGGGATACTGTTTGTTACAATTTTGAAAGTAAAGCTACCTGTATCCTGGCTTTCTATTTAGTTATAAATAATGATAATCAATACCTGGAAAATGTAAATATAAAATCTAATACAGGATATACTAAAAACCTTGACCGCAATGTAATTTCATTGGATTTCATCCTCCCACTAAAAATTAAAGGCTAGGTAATATTAAATTTTGTTAGTGCTAAATTGTAGCTAAAGATATCCCGTACGTTCAAACACATCAAATTTACCTCCCTCAAAACAATACAAACATTTTTTTTTAAATATAGAAGAGCCTGGGGTTTAATTACTTTTCCAAAATGTTAATTACGGGCCTTGTAAATTTCTTTTTTTCGGAGTACTGTTGCATAATAGGAATCCTATGAAATGCAATATAACTTTTATACGTTCCAACAAGCCTCGTTTGTGTGGCTTTTCTCTGAACTCTTGTGGACTCGTCAGGTCATCTCTATGACCTCACCTGATGTCAAAGTTCTTTTCCTTGGTGCACCTGCGCAGTAGTGCGCAGTGTCCTCGTGTTTCCTTTCTGATGGAATCAGTTCAACACTAAGCACTGCTAAGCATCATGAATAGAAATCTTGAAACAGCATCTATGTACAATTGTACATTGTACATAGCTCCTGTCACCGGAGCGACCTAGATATAAAAAACAATGTGTTTGCAATTTTCGTAAACATGGGTCCTCCTGGCATGACAACTACCAAACCTCGGGGCAGTCGAAGTGAGTGAGTTCTAGCGAGTGGTTGAGTTCCTGCCGGTGAGTCCAATTTCCATCTACCTTATTATTTTCGATAGGCTCTCAGAGGACAACTCTATATTACAGTGTTACATCCTTCATTAAATAAATAATATATTTAAGGTACAAGAATTATTTAATTCTTTTTATTTATCACTCATTTCTTTTCTTAAACACTAAGGCGCTTGTTGGAACTTTGTTAATGATTCGAACTCTATATTTATAGAACCGTATCATTGGCAAGGATTCCGCTAACTTGTGTTCTTAGTCGTTCCACTCCAAAAAGAGATTAGGACTGCCGGGGTCGGTAACAAATGGTGGAGGTGCGAAATGTCCCCAAATTTGTTTAATATTTAATTTTGGTACATTTTATTTTGTTGTTATTACGTGAATGTTTGTGCAAGTTTCGTAATTATTAGGTTGCATGATTTTAAGAGTTTATATATTATTTAAAAATAGGTAGCATATTTGTGTTAAATTAGTTTTTTTTGAGCATTGACCTTTTATTTTTATAAATTTAATTATTCTCGTCAGTTTTTTTTTAATTGTGACTGGAAGGCTTTTTATGAGGAATTTTGTCAGTCCATTATGACTTTGATAGGAAAGTAGGCTAGGTATGTTTAATTTTTAGATAGTTTTTGTAGAAATAATAATAATAAAATGGATGGCTCAGAAGTAAATAGTGAATTGCCAATTAAAATTAAAGTACCTTTCTGTGAACCCACGAAATTTTCACCGAGTACATCAGAAGATGTTAGAATATTTTTAGAAGATTACAATTTGTGTGCAAATTTAAATAGATGGTACGATGAGTAACCCCTTGCTAGAGAAAAACATAATCATTGACTCTTTCCATCAAAAGTTTTTACTCTGACCATTGAACATTTCCCTGTCTCTCTCCTATTATCATTCATTCTATTTTTCTCTTCGCAATTCTTTCCTTTTTCATGTATTGTATAGAGGGTGTCCCACGGCTCGTTGGAAATATTTTAAGGGAAGTTTCAGCGCCCCAAAGGCTATCATATAAGCTGAAATTGCAGTGGGGCATTTTGCTCCGTTAAAGAATTTAGTACCGAAACTAAATGTTGTCCAGTGTATTAACCACAATTCACCCGCCATGCCAGTTCGGTTAAAATTCATCCAAATTTTAATATTTCATCATGATTCAGGAGTGTTTGTTGAGCTATGTGAATCGGTACATGCAAGAACGACATCAATCACATTTTTTTGGAAAATGGGGTTTTCATAGATTTTGGATCTCTGAAGGTAAACGCACAATTCTATATCAAAACCACATCATTCTGCTACTCCCTTCCTATATAAACACGTTTCTATAATTTTCGTTACATGCAAGAACGACATAGATCCGGGATTAATGTGGTTCTTGCATGTACTCTGTAGAATTGGTATATCCAGTCTCAACAGCTGACTTTTGATCATACGTACTAAACTTAATACTTTAATTGTTTTTAAATTTTATGAATTACCAACTTTAGTTTGTGGAAAAGTCCCTATAAAAGAGACGAAAATCAACGACGTAAATAGATACTAGGACATTAATTATACGGAAAAGACATATAATTCTGCGCTACCCACAGAAAAAAAGTATTTGCCCATAACTCCTCAACGAACAAAATGACTCACTATTCAGCTTATATCATAGTCCAAGGGGCGCTGAACCTATTCTTAAAATATTTGCATCTAAAATATTTGGACAGTTGGGACACCCTGTATTTATCATATTTCTATGTTTATAAGAACATGTTTCATATATGTTTATATTTTATGTAATTTTCATTTTATTTTTTTCCTCTTCATCAATTTGCAATATTTCTTCTTCATCTCTCTGTTATTTCTTTTAGCAATCTCTGTCTCTCTCATCATATTAAGCAAAAATAGTTTAAATAGACTAAATACAATTTCTTTTACAATAGAAATTGTTTATTAGTATTCCTTTCAATTTTATCCGTCCGCTCATGTACGAGTAAGTATGTCAATATTAAATGCAAATAATTTGCAATATTATGAGTTATAAAATGGAAATTTTTAACTCATTAGGGCAGAATAAACCTCGTCCCATCGAAAACATTAATATTGTTCATAGACTTCTCCTACCTTTTTAATTATAAAATAGTGCAAGCAAATTTGTATGCTAACCGAAATTTCTTTCAAAGCTGAAAACTTTTTTAATCCTTACTGGTAAGTAGAGTAATATAATGCCTTAATATAATCATGTCTCTTTATAGGAGAGTCATGGTGAATCTCAACAGTACATTATTTGAAAACCAAGTATCCTTAAACTCTGCAAATACGTAGGCATAGCTGCTCAAAAGGAATATAAATTGTCCAAGAAGCCAAACGTAATGTTAAGGTACAGGATGTGCCTTAACAAAACAAGCCAAGTATTTATCCAGTACAGTAGAACAAATTCTTGGCGGAGTACTCCCTGTATGAGATAGTAATTTCTAGTTACAGCATAATTATCCAAGAGCGTAGGAGCATGCATAACGTATGTGTAATAGCATGAACATAATTATCATTAGAGCTCATAATGGCTGCGTTGCATCCTTCTATTGAGACTATAATTTAAGCCACAAGATCTTCCTTATCCCTAGTTTTCCAAGTTGGTAATTTAAAACTTCTAACAGCGTCAGGGCCTGTTGCAAATTGGCCTATTACATGAAGTTATTATCAGGGGCTCGTGGAAGAGAAAGTGAAAATTAATTAGTGTGCGGGTTTGAGAGTTTTCTTTTAAATTATTACTGAAATTCATGTCAATGACCAACACTAGTCACAAAAGTCTACCAAGATCAGCGAAGATGTTACTTAGATTAGGTACTAATATTATCCCCAAATCTCCATTTCAACTTTCAACCGTCACACAACGCAGTCTGATTGTTTAATTTGAACGCAATATCCAATCAGAGTAAGTTGTGTGACGGTTGATAGGGAGATTTGGGGATTATAAGAGTGGAGAGTGCTCTATGGAACTACCCCCAGTTCACTACTGAACGCTCTTGTATTGAGCAATATGGTGAAGACATGTACTGTGATCGTCTCAGTAACTTAGTTTCGAAACTATATCGGTGGTTAAATAGCAATCCGTGTTCTTCTGCTCTTCCAGCCCTACCCTGAGTATTACTTACTATGCTTGAGGTCCAGGTTCGAATCCTTCCTGTTGGAGGAATTCAATCAGTTGAATGGAACAGGGTTTCTCAGGAAATATGAAAACTAATCGATCTTATCCTTTTCCTATACCTTCTTGATGTCATCATAATTATTTTCCTTACCAATTGTATTTGCTCCACCACTTTGTTGACATTGTATAGCAACCTTATTTATCTGTGTGGGATTATAGACTCGTATCTGCATTTATTGTATCTCCTAGACTCCTGAGTATTCTAATAAAAAAATCAAATAATAACTCATATCGCTAACACCTTTATCTTTCGATTGCAAGAGGTTGAGTCAGCTTTTAGTCGAGACAGCTCAATATCTATAACCCGTTCCTGATTCTAGTGTTCACAAGTACACACTCTGTACTTTATATGATATTATTAATATTTTAATATATTAGAAACTTACAGTACAAGTTGCTGTGAGAAAACTTTTCTAACCATAAGAAGGAACGTGCTCTCAGTATCTGGGTGAGAATTCTTATTTATGTGCCTCCCCCTTCCTCTCCCACTACATCTCTCCCTCCCCTTTATTTCCACCCTCCTCAATATCTCCATCTCTTTTCTACACATCTATCTCTCTCAACCCCCTTCCTATCTCCTTCATGCATATGAAACAATAGCTTTGCCAGATGCCGGGAAAACTTTTACACCTTTTTTCTACCATCAAAATTTTAAAATTTAAATTCTCTGTTAAGGCGCTCGTTTTTGGGGATAGGGAATGTTAATTATGTGCGAAAGAAATTATGACGTTTTTCTGTGTAGCAATGGGTAAATCCCCCTTTTCGGGAGCTTAATTTATGAGATTTTTTGTGTGACTAATTTCTTTTACATTTTCTTTTTTTTAAATTTACCTGTAACAAACGTCGAGCTGAAGGGTTTGGAATATAAATGAAATACCTATGTATATTTATTTTATTTCAAGGAATATCATAACACAAAGGTATTACTTTTTAGTTTTTTTTTGTGAAAAATTAGTAGGTAGTACCCAACTAGTCATAAATAATAGTAGAACAGTTGGACCAAATTTCAAAAATTAAAAATCACAACCCTATTTAACTTCTTAAAAATAGTATTCCATGTTTTTTGACCTGAAAAAGCGGGTCGGCCGAAGTGCGATGAAAAAAAACCAACCTTACGGTCACTAGTTAATGCCGAAAAAATTGGCCAATGTTTCTATTGGGTCCACATTTATAAATATAAACCAGGATTAAATTTAAGGTAAGTCAGACAAAGCCTCAAAACGGAGTTTCAACCAAAACGGAGTCTCTGTAAAGACGGAGTTAAGGGACAGTCTGGCTTATGTTAAATTTAATCTTGTTTTTTAATTCGGCTCTAAAAAATAAGTAATGTGAAAGCATATCAGCAATAAAACCTGTGTCAAGGCATTTGTAAGTTGGACTGAAAATGGCATAAAGGGCCGAATCTTTGCCCTATTCAGCTCAAATGTATTAGATAGCGGATCTAAATTTTGAAAATTGATTTGACGAGATTTGAAGGAATTATCGTGGGTTCAAAAAAAGTATTCTGATAAAGTAAGAGGTAAAACATGATATGAACCTCGTTCTTAATGAACCTCTTTCTTTTTTAAAGCTCTACCTATACATAATACATACATCAGCTTCATATTATATAGGTAAAAATAAAATTTATATAATGTATTATATTATTTTATAAGAAGAAGAAAAATCATCAATTCCTGAAGTCGACTGACAGTGATACGAAATCACATCCGCAATTCTAAATAATGAGTCTTGCAGAATAAGCTTTCTGACGTTTTATTCCACCTTGGCGAAGATCCAGTAGACATGAGAAGCAAAAATACGAAGAAAAAGCTAAGAGATTTTTCTTGAAATACATTCATTTTTAGCTCCTTATATTCCTTGCCCTATAATAGGCGGAGCTATCGATCTTAGATCGAAGTTTGAACCTATGATTGGAAATATGTTTCTTTGTCATTTTAGTTTTGTTCAAAGTTGACCACTTGCTCATGACTGAGGCATCTTTGGAAAATTATAAGTAATATACCTAAGTATACCTTACAGAAATTTGAAAACAAACCTCAGCTGAAGATGGAAACAGGTACTTGTTGCTTGTATTTAAAAGGGAAATTACCCTACATTCACTGGACCTCACAAACCAGCGACCCCTAGTATCACGTGGATTCAAATTTAAATAGTCATTCATAATATTCCCAACCTCACTAGAAAATGCTCAACTTCAGAGACGGAACGACATCTGGTAAATTGAACGTGTTCACAGGAGAGTATACAACATTACGCCTTGAGAGTGGTACTTAATGCATGAAAACTCAGAAGTATGTTCCTAGAAAACTGCTGTATTACTTCTGTCTGGCTCCATCTTGTACCTTCCTCTACTGAACATATACTACATATAATAATATATGTATGTACGAATTTCTTTGTGGTGAAGCACAAGGCCTCTTCACAATTTTTGTGGGTAGCGCAGCATTACTAAGAGCCTCCTTTACATTTCGAATTATTCTATTACATTAATTTCTTTTTACTCTGGTAATGCCGCCACTGGTCGTTACTCATACAAGTAACTACTCATTTTTCCTCACGAGGTATGAGTGGACCCCGAACATCCAAGTACAGAGCAGAAAAAATCCTCCCCCGCTGGGAATCGAACCCAGGTCACCATGTGTGCAATGCCTAGCGCGCTAACTCGCTCTGCCACAGTGACTACTTATACTACATATAGGGGAGACCGCTGATGTTCGGGACACTGACATGTTAGGGACATGCTTGTTTCCTCTGGTTTGATGAGCACAGTAGGCCTGTGCGTCGAATTACACCATCACAATTCAACACCGCTTTATTTCCGGTTGAGATTCGAAGGATAGGGGTTCGGCTTTTTCAGGTAAGACATTTTTTATGTTTTGGATGGTGCAAAGTTTTTTTTTTGCATCCAAGTTTTTTATTTTTGTATTTTCTACTTTTATTCGCATGTGTTTAGAAACTTATAAAATGAGTTTAATATATTCTTGTGGTGCTTTAGCGTATAGTGATTCATTTTAAAAGATATTTATTCAATACAAAAATTGTTTTATGACGTGATGGGTAGTGAATCTATGTTAGGGACACTATGTTAGGGACAGCAAGGAAAGTGTCCCTAACATCTCCAATCGAAATTGAGCAGATGTTCTTGTCAAGTTTTTAATCACTCGATGGTTTTTATCCAAAAACTTTAATATTGTGTGTCTTTTCATCGTTTCAGATAGACATCATCAAAATGCCTAATCGCCGGTATAAGATGAAGACACAGAGGGTCTCAGTTTCTGTGGATGCATATTTGCATATATTATGTGTGTGATATCTGTTGTTAAACAGATCATATCTTGTTAAATTTTTGTTATTTTTTAAGAAAAATCAGAGATATTATTTTACCAATTGATCTCTTATTATTTTGTTTTAAATTACAACTTTTTTTGGAAAAAATAATTTTTTCCTTATCATTTATATTTCCTATCTAGAATAACAGGTCCCTAACATCGTGGACGGTGTCCCTAACAACACAGCTCCTACGATGTTAGGGACAAAAAAGTTAATGAGGGAAAATGGAAAAATCTCTTTTTCACTTATAGTTAAATTATATTATGTGTTGCCTAAACGTGAAAAACTAAATTTTAGATCTATGGTATTTACTTTCAACAAGAAATCTTTGAAGGAAAAAATTATAAAAATCCTAAGAAAAAATCGTCCCTAACATCAGCGGTCTCCCCTATCTCATCTATATTTTTATGTATAGAGATAATTATAGGGCACTATACTCATGACAAAGATCATTATTTACCATTCTACTACCTATTTCTACTGAGCTATTAAAGTAAGTAGAAAAGGAAAGAATCCCTCGTTACAAGTAAAAGCAAAAAATTGCATGGTAGAAAACATGGTGCACTATAATAAGGAGATGAGAGCCTGTTTACAGGTGGTGTATGTCATGTTTTATTTTCTTATCATTTATCATGTTTAATTATTGAGACATTCTAAGGGTAACGGTAATAGCAGAAAAGGTACATTTCCATTTGAGAATCTATTCGTTTATAATGTTAGTAATAAATTATGAATATTGACACAATATTTTATTCTACTGTTACCATCGTCTTTACATAAAACAAGTTTATACATGTACCTATGTCCTAATTTCTCGTCTTAATTGAAAAGAGAACATACATATTATATTTTTGATTGTTTCAGAATAGTCCAGGATTTAAAACCTAAACTGCTAACTTCATCTCAACTTCCTTGGAAAACATTTTTCCGCGCCTGATAAAAAGAAGCATCTCCGATATGTAACACTAACATGTACGTTTACATAAATTATATGTATATCTTGAGCAAGTATGCAGTCAAAGGCAAGGATTTTCCATTTTGCAGCAAGCACGTGTATTTATCATGAAAAAAGAAAAGGGATAAGAAAAAGCAGCTAAAAGAGTATAAAACAAGCCCGTGGATATGCATACAAATGTAAATGAAATTACAATGGAGGGGAAAAAATTAAGAGACAAAATGGAACAGCACAGAGAAAAGAAAAATGTAAAAGGAATAAAGAAGAAGCAGCAGAAAGGTCAAAGGGGAATATAACCTATGAAGTGAGTATACAAGTAGAGTCTGTAGGTAGCATAGGACATGACGAAGAGGTAGGGAGGAAGGGAGAAACAGAGACAGAGAGAGAGAGAGAGAGAAGCCAATAGAAGGCAAAAAAGAAAAGAAAGTAAGGGAAATATTTCGCTTGCGCTGGCATGTATAATGTAGAGGAGGAATTTGTTAGGAGTGTTTATTACATTTCCCTGTTGTTATTCTTGTTCAGTAAATCAGTACAGAATAGCTAGAGAATACAAGAGAAGTGGAAAGATAAGAATATTGAATTGAACCCTGAGACGAAGGCTGCGAAGAGTCCCGTTTGAAAATGTGTGTGTTCAGGACTCAGGACGCAAGGGCGACTATAATACATTATGTATAATATGGACCGAAAAATTAGAAAAAAATGCCAAAAAATTAACAAGACCACATTTCTCAAAAAAAATTTGGACACATTAAACCACGTACTGCTCGTTTTACAGCATTTATTGTGTTTTTTGTAAATGTGTCGTCTAGGGGTTGGTCAAGAGAGCGGTGGGGCGTGATGTCAAGCCTGGTCAGGCAAAAAGTTAAAAGTCCAAATGTGATATGTACGAGTAGTTAACTAAAGATAAAGATTATCACTATCATCAACTGGAACGGAGCTGGGTTAATGTGTACCCTAGTTTTTGTAAAGATTCCTTCCACTCATCAATATCAGGCAGAGTGTTTGTGTCTATTACACTATTGGGAATAAATAGTTTTCTATAAAACATAAGTACATAATATAAAGTAAGTGTGTGTGTGTGTGTGCGTGTATGTCTTTATAGCAGATAGGAGAGTACATCCAGCAGTGACAAAATATCTTTGTGTGGTTCGAATGAAACCACACAACGACAAAGTGTGCCATGAGGTAGCAGTTTTAATTCGATTAAAGAACCAAGGAAAATTGTAAACACCAACAAAATAAACTGATTGTCTCAAATCTCAAATGTCCGATTATACAGGGTCCCCCGAAAAAATGGAGCCACTCGGAATATTTTTGTCGGACCCTGTATTTCTTCAAAGTAACTTGAAGCAAAAGTTATATTTTTGTTCTATGCGGCTGAAACATCCCCGCATAATAAATAGGTAAGTATATTGTATACATAACCTCATGGGACTATTTTTCCCCTGTCAAATGTCAATTTTTTAAACTCTAATTTATAGTTTCTCGAGGCGAATATTTTTTGTTCAAGTTCTCTACTGTATATAGTTGAGAGAGTTTTTATGTCTATTTCTCATTCTGCCTAAATTTAAAAGCTAGTCTCATCAAATTATTGGCAAAAAAGTTTTAAAATAGACAGACAAAAAGGATTTTTTATATCCTATTTATCTCCTTCTTTGGCGGCTTCTCCTCCGAGCTGAGAAGTCCCGATAGATTTCAAGTTCTAGGGCACTTTAAAATTTAGAATAATATTCTTCTAGTCGGATTTTTAAAAAAAAAAAAAAAATATTATCTATTAGCTCTGGTCACTGATATTCAGTTGTGCTGAGGATATCATCAATAAACAGGATAGATTCGGAACACTGTGTTACACACTATGATACCTCAAGGAATAGGTTTAAATGTACAAGTACAATACATACACAAATAAAAATACACTGCCAATATGGACACAATTCTTCCTCGTAGAATGTTCACATCATACGTACAGGTAGGTATACACTTTTTTTGAGAAATGGATCTTTTTTTTTTTGGAAAAAAGAAAGTAGTGGTAGACCAAAGACATCATAATTATCTATTTGAAAGACTTAAAATATCTCATGAACAATAAGATAATCAGATAGGAAAGTGGCAAAGAATCGTAAAATGACAAGACTCAGCTTTTAGATGATCATCAATATCGATGATAAGAATCACCATCACCAATAATCATAATTTCAAATTTTTATCTCTTTTTTTTTCCTAGGTAGTGTACTGATATTTAATGGGATACTTTCATCCCGCGTCAAAAATAAACTATAGCACCTATCTCTTCTCTTTCAGATTATCCTCTTTTAAACAAGATGAAGAAAAAGAAAATGAGCATGGTGAAGAAGAAGCACGGCTTCAAGCTGAAAGTCTTTAAGAATTAATTGAAGTTCATGCTGCCCCTTCTGCTGGCATACTGCTGGCATACAACTTCAAGACTTCACCATGGCGCCGTTGCTGCTAGGCGGTCTCTTTGTGGGCAACACCAAGTTTTCTGACTTTTTTTATCATCGTTTGCGGTGGACCTCGGGCTGAAGGGACACAAGTGACGTCATTACTTACCACATTTTTGGGGCGTCATGTTATTCCAACCATGCAAATAATATGAGGTGAGTGGTTGTGATTCATTCAATCAATCTTGCATAGTATATTATACTGTCAATTTATATATTTTTAACTAATTTCTGTAGCTCAATCAATAAGGCGGCGAACTGTCAACCTGGAATTTGGTGGTTAGACTCCGTGTACGGGAAATATTTAATCACTAATGGGATCCAGTCAAGAAGGAATAGCCCGGTGCCTTTGAGTGTGTTTCTCCACATTGAAATTGTACCAAAGCAAGTAAAGTTATTGGTTTTCAACATGGGTAATAATTTTTTTTCCAAGAAATTAATTTCAGAATATAATATACAGGGTGTCTCAGTTTGAATAAACCAGCGTGATTACTCGGAAACTATTAATAGTACAGAAAAAAAAATTATTACCAAATCTTCCTTAGAAATAAAGGGAAAACTGATGGTGACCTTGAAAAATTTCTCAAGGTCGCTCTTCTAGGTTAGATTGAGGACAGTTTCAGAAATTTAAATGGTACCATATATATTTGAGAACGGTAATCATTTTTTGATTTAACATTTTTTTAACATTTAACATATAACCAAAATTAAGAATTTTCTGGGAAAGTTTCGAGGTACTGCTTTTAGTAGGGACTGAGAGGCTTTTCCTTGTTACCGAATATATTTTTTTTCCATCAAACTTGTTTTTCGTTGATTTGTGATTGTTGCATAATCTATTATTGATAAACCAATCTGTTAGATATCCAAGGTCATTACACAAAGAAAATAATATAAACGAAAAACATGTTTGATTATTAAAAATGATATTCTGTTTCGAGGAAAAGTCGCGATCAGTCCTTACTGAAAGCAGTACCGTAAAACTTTCCCAGAAAATTCTTAATTTTGCAGGCGTGTAAGAGTGGGAAAAAAAATATATTAAAAAAAATGATTTAATTAAAATATACTCATTTTTAATGGTTAGTTAATTATCGCTCTCAAAACTATAAATATGATTCAATTAAAAAATTCGAAGTTGACTTCAACCTAATCCAGAGGTCACTATCAGTGTTACCGTCCCTATTTTTAGGGAAGATTTTATCAGAATTTTTTTCTGTGGCATCAATAGTTTCTGAGTAATCACGCTGGTTCGTTGAAAATGAGACATCGTGAGTATATATAGTTAATATGTTATATATCCATAACATATACTTATCTAATATTAGAAATTCTCGGAACTAAAGTTGACAATATTTGAAAATCTTAGGAAACAAACATTTTTAAAATTAATAATTGGTTTGTTGTGTTTAATGAAAAGAAAAAAAAAATCAAACACCCAGTATTCAAATACCTAAAACCTGAATGGAAGCTCTGCCAACCTGTTTCATTGAGGTGAAAAGTATGTCCCTGAGGGGCCAAATGAAAACTCCAGCACCTTATAATACAGAATTTTTTGTTTCACGGGAATTTTTTATCGTATCTCATTATTACTTTTAATGAGACTGAGGAAAATTAATTCCATAATGTCATGTATAATTAAATTTAATTAGACGCATGAAATGAGAAATAATACCGAAAGATAATGAAAACTTGAAAATTGAAAAAGTGGAAGGAACTGAAGAAAATGACTTTCCAGGAAGCAGAAAATCCTTTATATGATATTTTACCTAACCGGAATGTTCTTTTCTTTAGGAAAGCTGATGTAAATGAAGAAATCTGAAAGGAAAAAGCAAATAAAAGAGGTCGTTCCACCATTTAAGAAAAGGAAACAAGAATCAAGATGAGAGTCCATACAAGTAAATACTTTCGTAAATTTTGTGGTGTACTAAAATTGTATGTTTTCCATGAGTTTACAAAAAACAAAATATAGAAAACAAATGTGGTGTATAAAAGTACGGTAAGAAATAAGTATGGGTATTAGGTACTACGGAAATTGTAATATTGAATCAAGATTGAAGAGTTTTATGAGAAAGTTGGAATGCTGAACGTTGCAAATTGTAGTTTATGAAACCTATAAGTACAGTTAAATTTATTTCTTGTTGTTATTCCTCGTATCTTATGTTTATATAATAATATTTGGTGCTACAAACAGACCTCCTAAATCCTACAGGATGAGGAAATGGATAGCAGGGTATTATGAACTTATCTGGAGGATCAAGAGGAAACTACAATGAACTGTGCCTGGACGGATCCCACCTACTTGTCTGCAACAACAATTGTGTCTGCCGTGCTCTAGCAGGCATTTCAGTGGCGGAGATTTGAAAGGGCAAAATGTTATGTCTATGATAAGAGGTCACTGGATTTGAACCCAGTAATGTGCTACCAAGAGGTTTGGATAATTCACTGTGCGAAGTCACGTATCCTCACTTAAGAAATGCCCTCGTAAATGTAAGATAAACATACTCGAACACCTTGTATGTAACGTTAACAGAGCAAATAGTGCATGCTAATGGAAATATTTGTATTGCACTCATCTTCTGCTCCTGTGTCTAATGCTATAAGATTCACGAGTAATTCAGCAAAGAAGGCAAGCTGGAAATGTTGGTGGTGTATTTCAGAACAATAAGTAGGTTTAGACACTACACGGAGCACACGGGTCCATCTACTCAGATTAAAGTTCCGGTCACATAAACTTCATCGTCATAATTAGAATTATTCATAGAGATATTAATTTGTTTATTATAAACTAGATAAAACCCGGAATTTCGTCGCCGTTATGGTTTTTGCCCGTTGGTGGCGTCTTATTTGGAATTTTTACAAATTCTACACAGCAAAAGGATACTCTGGACCAACTTTGGAGTGAATTGGCACAGCAGTCTCTTAGTTCTGTTGATTTTGAATGAATGTAAATGGATTAAATTTATTAACGTATACATAATAATGATATGAATGAAACAATTTGTTACTAAAGAAATAATTAATCATTTCATGAGGTAAACCTGTTTGGTCTGGTACATAATATAATTAAGTTTCCATAGCAAAGACTTTCCACCTCAAGTCATGGATAAAACAAAAGTTCCCAGATGTACGGAGAGATTGCCAGTTAAATTTGTATTTCGGGGCCTAATTAAAATGCTTGCAAACCATCAATAGACTTCTATGATGAAAATAAAATTGAAAGGCTTGAGGGCAACTGTTTGCTTTTATGTTTGAACAGAAAGTTATTTCAAAAAGCAAGAAGACGAAAGGCATTTTTCTACTTCATCCTACTAATGGTAGCCGTCTCTTGACTTAGGTTTGAGAGCTGTAACAACATTTTTCTATATCTTAATGGGCGTAGAATGAAAAGCCAAATGAAAGTTCTTGAGCTTTGTAGTTAGAAAATTAAAAAGGAAAATTTGTTTACTTTTAGCGAAAATTAGTACTTGTAGTTACACTGGTTATACAAGAAAGTCAATATAATACACATTGCATTGTATTATATTGGATCACGGGTGTACTCGCATACTTGCAAAGTCTATTTCGCGAAAGTGCACACTTGGAGTCTCGCAATGAAAAATTAATTATTTACCCATTCCGGGCCATTCTTTTTTGATGTCATTGATTATCTTACCTGTCAACATAAGAAAAGACACAAAAAGTAGCTATGAGTTGTTTCATAAAATGTAATTTTTAAATTTGAAAACTTTTTGTTTAAAAAGAACCACTATTTTTTTTACTTTCCCAAAGTAGTATAGATTTCTGTGTCCGCCTCCAAAAATGGTTTATAATGTGTTATCTTATGAAATCAAATCTAGAAGTGAATCATTGAATAATCGATAGCCTAGATGAAAACTTGGGTGGTAACTGTCGGTAGTACCTATTTCCATGTACTAACGTACTGTAAAATAAAGCTTTAAGTATATATGCTTGTGAATCCTTTGCGGGAATTGTTCATGATTTGTTCTTAAACTGGAAAGTGTTTTTGTTACAGTTTCCACTTGTTTTTCAGAAAGTTTCACAACTTTCAAATGAAATTTGGGTCACTTTTTCGTTCTCTTTATTTATTTTCAAGAACAGAATGTGCAAGTGTTTCAAGTCAGAAAGAGAAGAGGAAAGATGAAAAAAAGTAATGAAGAGGAAATTATGAAAGTTTTACTGAGAAAAAAAAATCAAGTAAATCAAGCATGAGACTTCAAGTTGGTGATTTTTCAAGTTGGTTGTCAAAGGATGATGTGTTTTTACAGTTATATTATATGTAGAGACTTATATTTATTTTAACTTTATAATAAATAACTTATACTATAGAAAATTAGAAGAGAAAAATAATTATGTACATATGTATGATATGAAATCAATAATTAAAATTAAAAAAATAAATAAATAAAAGACACATCTATAACGGAGGAGTCCAACAAATGCTTGAAACACATAATTATGGACTCCTCTCTAACTCATTTTTTATTAATCATGTCATCATAGGGCGGCGTCATCGTGAACGATGGTAGCTAGACAGTGGAGGAAGGTCTCAGCACTTCTACCACTGTCTTTACAAGGGCTAATAATTAATAAGGGCCCCAAGCCAATGTTGGTCTACTCCCTGTTTATAGTCCCCCAGCCAGACTTTATAGTCCCCCCGCCAGACCCCCATTTTTTTATTATTTGTTTAAAAATACTTTATTAATATATTTATTTCCATATAAATTGTATTTTTTATGTATTATATTATACATATATTTGAGTTTTAAAGATTTGTCTTTTCTTTTTTATCTTGCAACCCTACCAGAAAATAATAATAAATCATTTGTTTTATTTTTCATATTTTTTTTTTATACAGAGGACCCCATGGATTCCGTAAATATACAATACCTAACTGTATTATCATTATTATTAGATAGATTATTTATTAATATTTTTTTTTACTCCATGATTATTGATTGTTATATACTGTGTCCTCTTGGCAACTCTCTGTTATGAGAGCAGTCTCTTAAAATATTTTTGATTTAACTGTCTCTCTCTAACAAAAAGAAATTTAGATTCGAGAGGGTTTGAAACGGAAGGCGTTCTCTAAGTTCAGAGACCAAACATTGCAAAGTAACTGTGATTTTTACCAAAATGTAAATCCTGTATTATTAAGTCAGTGAAGTTTCCTAGTGTGACAAAAACTTTAATGTTGAAGGGAAATCAGAAAGTTCAGATGGAATGGGAGAGAAGGAGAAGGAAGAACAAAAGTGAAAGAGAGAGAGGTTGTATTAAACGCTTGATATTACGAGAGCGTTAGAAATTAAAACGATGTTAGAAATAAACAGTCTTGTGACATGATATTTGACAAGAGCATAAAAGTGCATGTTATTACCAACCAACATATGAAAAACCATTAATGTTGTAATTTGCACACATATAAAACAAATATGTTCACAACATAATAACATACTGACATTACAAGTAAATTATATAATAATAATATGTGTTTCTTAGTGTTATTATATCACAATTTTAGTGGGTAGCGCAGAATTATAGGACTTTTCCATATCTTTAATATCCCAATATCTTATTTTTGCCTATCATTCCGACACTGGTCGCTGCTAACATTAAAGCAGCTACTCATTTTTCCTCACGAGGTATGAGTGGACCCAGAACACCCAAGTACAGAGCAGAAAAAAGTCCTGCCCCGCAGGATATCGAACCCAGGTCACCGTGCGTGCAATGCCTAGCGCGCTAACTCACTCGGTCACGGTGACTACTTACAAGTAAACAGATAATTAACAGTGAACATATTTTCAGAATGAAATTCTAGGTACTCTGGAGTATATGATTATGAAAATCATACAAATTCTACTGTGCTCTTCACACTATAGAAAATAATATACTACCTCAGGAGGTGTCTCATAAGTCTCCTAACCCGTAGTCGGTGGTTCGAGTTCCACGCTCAGCACAACATTTAATAAAGCGAGTTTAATAAGACAAATAAGCCAGCCTCCGTGGCGTAAGCCAGCCTCCGTGGCGTAACGGTTGTGACTACTGCCCGTAGTCCAGAGATCCTGAGTTCGATCCCCGGTCGGAGCAAACTTTTCACACAGAAAATTCTGTTCCCTCCGTACATGTGAGGCTGGCATTTCCGGCCCTACCCAGGCAGGGTGAGGTTAATGCGGGTAGCTGGTACGATTCCCAGCGAATGGAGGGTAAAACCCCCGTCTTAATCCAGGACGTTAAATCAAATAGAATCGTTGGCGTTAGAAGGGCATCCAGCCGTAAAAAATGTGCCAAAACCAACCAACCTCAACCATGAGTTTGAACAACGTCGACCCTGCTTGAGCGGGATAAGACAGAGTAAAAGAAGAAGAAGAATAAGACAAATATAATAATTTAACTTAACTAGGTATAGCAACTAATAAATCATCCTTTGTATTCATTTTATCTCCAAGGCCAGGAATTTATTTTATTTAAGTGAAGTTTATGAATGCATGTCATAAAAAGTTTTCAAATGAGTTAGAACAAAGTTCTAGGAAACTGAGGCAGCAAATAGAGTGAGTGAGAGAAAGGGGGGGAGGCGGGGGGTTAGGAGAAAGTAGTTCTAATCAATGACGTGGTAAATAATCTAGGAGAAGGAGAAGCAGACAGTCAGAAGAAAGCTGTGGGATGGGGAACAGAAGGGAGGCTGGAAGAGAGAGGCCCACAACACCTACCCGTGTGATGATAGTCCAGATAGGCTCTCTTGTATTACGCGCCTTTCCAACTCGAACTTTCAATCACTCCATACAGTGTCATGAGAAAACCCAAAACTAATTCAGTGGATCCTGGATACACCCTAATTTTCAAGTCCAATCTACTTCTCTATCTTTCTTTTACTCTGTCTTATCCCGCTCAAGCAGGGTCGACGTTGTTCATCCTCATGGTTGAGGTTGATTGGTTTTGGCACATTTTTTACGGCTGGATGCCCTTCCTAACGTCAACGATTCTATTTGATTTAACGTCCTGGATTAGGACGGGGGTTTTACCCTCCATTCGCTGGGAATCGTACCAGCTACCCACATTAACCTCACCCAGCCTGGGTAGGGCCGGAAATGCCAGCCTCACGTGTTTGGATGGAACAGAATTTTCTTGGAAAAGTCTGCCCCAGCCGAAAGTTGAACTTGGGAACTCTAGACTACGGGCAGCAGTCACAACCATTACGCCACGGAGGCTACTTCTCTATAATGGAACATAAAGTCTAAAAAAGAAACCTGTATATAATTGTCCGCAGTTGTTTTCATGAGTTGTAAGCAAAACAACAACAACCGATATTATTTTAAAAGTGAAAAATAATTGAAATACATTACATACTTTGTGACTCAATATCTACAAAATCATGTACATCTAATACAACTTCTCAATTTTCTGTTTATATTGATTCAAATAGAGAGGTTATAGTTGATGGCATGGATATTCTAAACTGCTGATGAGAGCAAATAAGCTCGAAACAGCTGTCCAGGTATGTTCAGATATTCATGTACATCTAATACAACTTCTCACTTTTCTGTTTATACTGATACAATAAGTTATAGTCGTAAATAATATTATATAATTCCATTGGTAGTTGGTATTCTTGGTGGTAAAGTATTTACGAGTAGTCTGGTGATCCCTAAAACGTAGGGACCCCTTGGTACGAATCACATACAAAACATGAACTATTCCTCATTTATTTGAGACTTTAACCATTGCTGGTTAAAGACTCGTGAAGTCCTAACCGGGCACTATAATTGACCGTCTATTATTATTTATCATTGCTGTAAAATTCTAGAGGTCATATTTATAATACGTATTGTAAAGTAATTTATAATAATATCAGAACAATAATAATATTGTATGCAATATGGAAACTAATCGCTCCTTCTCTTTTATTCCCAAAAACAATCTCCAGTAAGATTTGTGGCAAGACTCCAACACAATGAGCCCGACAAACTATTAGCACTTTGTGGACTTTTTTTCACAGCAAGTTACTCTTGCAATGTAAGACCAAAATAATGAGCGCGTGCTGAAACAGTACCTACTGTAACATCACATCACCTTGAGCTATCTGCTTCCTCGGTAACATTCAAGACAGATAATGTAATTTGAGCACAGTATACATTTCCGTTACTCTTAGAAATGCACTGGTGAACATAGCTTTGGGTTTTTTAATCTGATCCATTCAAAGACATGATTTTCTTCAGTCTCATCAGAAGAACATTACTTTTTTCTCTTCTGCTTTAGGTATCTTACCGAATTCATTCCACATGACATCAGTTGCAATATCTTTTCTGCTAATTAATATTATCATAAATATTTAACAACTCATCCCTTCTTTCCGCATGGCGACAGCGTCGTGTTCTCATTTTCAGAATCTAATCAGAGCGGTTCCCCGCGCTGCACCTGAGTGCATTCTCAACAAGCTCATCATATCGGGTGCTTCCTCCACAGGGAGCTAGCAGGTTTCATCAGGAACATAAAAATCCCTTATCTCTACATAAACTTGGAGGTAAAAATAATTGATTGCATGCCCTCTTTTTTATAAGTTGACCAATCTACATATTTAATGAGCTTCCTCTGTGACTGAGTTCTTGAACAATGATCCAGTTCAGTGGTACATGAATGTTAAGTTTAAGTCAAGTGAGTACGTACCTGGATCATGAAGTGATTTCATTTGATTTAATTTATTTTTATTTATATTTTTTTTTTTTTTTACAAATATAGCTTCTCCTAAGCTAATATAAAATAAGTTATGAAGATCTACCTGCATCATCATGTGATTAGCTACCTGGATCATCAAGTGAGTAGCTACCTGGATCATCAAGTGAGTAGCTACCTGGATCATCAAGAGAGTAGCTACCTGGATCATCAAGTGAGTAGCTACCTGGATCATCAAGTGAGTAGCTACCTGGATCATCAAGTGAGTAGCTACCTGGATCATCAAGTGAGTAGCTACCTGGATCATCAAGTGAGTATCTACCTGGATCATCAAGAGAGTAGCTACCTGGATCATCAAGTGAGTAGCTACCTGGATCATCAAGTGCCTAGCTACCTGGATCATCAAGTGCCTAGCTACCTGGATCATCAAGTGAGTAGCTACCTGGATCATCAATTGAGTAGCTACCTGGATCATCAAGTGAGTAGCTACCTGGATCATCAAGTGAGTAGCTACCTGGATCATCAAGTGAGTAGCTACCTGGATCATCAAGTGAGTAGCTACCTGGATCATAAAGTGCCTAGCTACCTGATTCATCGAACTGACAGGGACCAAGGTGAAAAGGTTGCGTTGATGATAAGAGGTCCGGCATTACCTTTATTAATGCTCCTTTATCATGGAAGCGTGTTTACCTAAACCAATATGCCGAACACATAGAGCCATGTATAAATAGCATCTATATCAGGTGCAAAACATTGAGCAAAATTTGTGCACTCATTCCATGCCAGCGTCAAGTATGGTTCTACCTTTTTCCGATCGTAAGTGCAATATAATGAAAATAAAGAAAGCGAGGAGAGAGAAAGCATGCTGTTATAAGAAGACAAGTCTGGCATTGTGCAACAGCCCCCCCCCCCCCCCCCCCCTCCACTTCCACAGGCACACAATGCAAATGTACTTGGTTATTTTCTTCTCGTACAATATTGAAGAAACACCAATTTTTCTCTATTATTCTTATCCTCCTGAAAAATATTGTTATATCAACAATAGTGTAACACAAATAAATAATTTCGCTCTTCCTTTCATTCTCCTTCCTCAGTTTACTTTTGTGTGATTTTTATTATAATGGGAAGCTAATTTTACCTTCTTCGTTTTTGCATGAGCGTTCGTTTTTGTCGTCCCTGTGGCCTTTGTCAACTCCTCAGAATGTAAAAATATATAATTGAATTCTGAGCCCGGTTACCGCGCTGTAAGCAATTATTATGATTGTCCCTCACCATTGTCCTTTTAAAAAATCAACGTTTTTTTTTGACATCCAGGTCATCGGAGACGCATTTTTACCGTGCGTTCGCTAGAAATTTACAAACCGGGTGGTAGGATTATTAGCCTCACCAGGCCTAGGTTGGACTGATACTAGCTCGTGTCACGAGTGTCTGAATTTGAATGGTTACCCATGAAAGTCCTAACCTCGCTGGACGTTGCTTAAAGTCTGTCAGATAACTTGTGTATTCAACGCGTCATCACCGCGACGCTGCGCTATCTAAGTCAACGCATTTTGTTGATAGACTTGATAGTATTACACCAATAATTTTTTATTCAATTCCCTTTTATATTTGTTTTTATACAGTATTCAATTACCTTTTATATTTGTTACCTAACCTACCTACTTAACATTCATTTATTTTTTTAAAATAATGTATTATTTATTATTGTATGTACTTTTGTTCACTTTGTATAGTATATTTTTGATGTCAAATACATTGCCTATTATTACAAATTACAAATTACAAATTACAAATAAGCGAAAAACTCGTTTCGCGGAGAACGCCTCCTAGAAAGGACTTCTTTTATAACGGTAGCTATGATTGTAGCTTGAAATAAACATAAATGAACAACGAAAATTATAAAATCTTACCTCTCAAACGTTTTTGAAGATAAAAGAAGAGAGAAGAATAATTGTCTTTAGAATCGGAGTATTCGCTTTTTACCAAAACTCTTCTCATATACCCAATAGTTGTATAATAATAGACGTGTTTTAACAGTTGCTGCTACCAATCTTTTTATTCAGACACAAGGATTCAAAATACTCTATATACATGTATTATGTACAGTTGATTCAAGCATCAGACTATCTATGTATATAACATCTTTGAAATCCAGTACCCTTTCTTTTAAAGTATCATCTTAAGAAAGAAATTTGACAAAAGATCGCATTCACCTTGTCTGTGCTCTCACAGAAATTTAATCCTTTTATCAAAGGGCAAGAACATTAGAGATATTAAAATCGAGGTCGTGAGACACTCTTCCAACTCAAACTTGTGAAATTGGAAAGCACTTCCAGAACAAGAGATTTAATTAACCACTTGAACAAGTAAGATTATTTTGTGTTATAATAATGAAATTTTTATAGAATAAAAATCTCATCAATAGAATGTGTTGCTTAGGAATTCATAAAATGGTTCTATCAGCCCTTTTACAATAAAACCATTGCTCATGATTAAGCAACATTTTATATTATTCCCTCGCCGGCGTATTGGAGGAGTATTTTGCAATCCTTTTTGTATTTTTTTACTTTAAGGTTTCTTTCTGGTTTAACAATTATTTTCTCGGACAGAGTGATATCATACGACAAGTACCTAGTTATCAAACTGTAAGTAGGTTTGATATACTTAGCTATACGGTATGATTTACTATATAATTATTTAGATTTATAAATAGGTGATCATTTGATCAACCATTGTTGTATAATCCTGAACGTCGGCGTTTGCATCGTGTTGGCGTTCCGTCGGCGTTGCGTAAAGGTCATAGTCCTAAGTTACAACAAAATTGGAAAAGGTGAATAATGTAGGTAATTACTAGAATTAATGATGTTGTTTATAGAATCCAGAATGTTAGTAGAGGAGAGTTTAAAATTAGTCACTTAGAGATAATATATTAGAGCTCCTTATTTTGAACCTACAGTTTATAGAAATGTTAATGTCAACTATACAGACCTGAACGTATTTTTTTTAGATTACACTTTTAAATAATGTATGCTACATTGTGTTAGTCTTTAATATACTGATGAAAAGGCGTATGTTTCTCGAGAATTCGACTGACAAGGAACAGAACTGCACTAAACGGATTGCAAACAATTCAATTTATCACTAAAATGTATAACACAAATGTGTATATCTAATAATATTACCTGCAACATTTAAATATGTTATTCTTTGGTACATAACTATATTTTTATTGTGTTTAAATATGCTTAACAATAAAATTGATAAAATGATTCCATGAAGTAACATTTTTTACCATACGAGGTAAAAAAAAAGGTCTCAGATACAAACATAAGGTCGTGTAAAATAATTTTACGTGGTACCCTCGAGTTTTCAAAATGATAGAGCTAAATCATAAAAAAGATACAAGCAAATGAAAACTAGTAAAAAATATTTTGAGAATGAAAATGAGTTGAATGTGAGACAGAATGACATCTATTGAATGCGAGTCATAATAGAAAAGAAGGAAATGGAAGAGGAAGAGAAGGCAGGACCTAATCATTGATATTTTCTTGTGTAAGGTACATTTTATTTCTGCTCTCTCTGAAACTCTCCTTCTTTTCATCATTCAATGACATTTGTCTATAACCCTGAGTTGAAGGGGATATTTCCTTTAGCATTGTGTTATTGGAAGGAAAACTTTCTTTGTTGCTCAAAATATTTTTTGTTGTTGTTGAAAAGATGAAAAGTAAGCATGAAGTCTTTTCAATTTTATTAAGAATTCACGAAATCTTCCTATTGTTGGTTAAATTTTGACTAGAGAAATCAAAGCTCTAAAATAAATTATATTGTAACTTTTGACAAGATGTTTTTCTAAAAATAATTATTTGATTATGTACATATGTATGTGATATTCTAATATTTTACATCTAATACTTTAGACTTAGACAGTTCACATCTAATATTTTATTAGATTTTTTTGTTCTTCATTTATTCTCACCTTATCTGACCAAAATATTCGTTTTTAATATTATTATAATTAATGTTAAAGCTGTAAGCCCAAAGACGAAATATTATGCAGTCAAAGTCCCAAATAGGAGGATAACTTTTCATGTTCCGGGTGAGTTTCGAACCCCCGACCTATGGATTACCAGATGACTTGCTAATTGTTTCACTTTATTCGCATAGGACAAAATAAAAGTGTTACTTTTAAAACAAGTAAGTACGAGTGTTTTGTTATGAATTTTAAAACAAACAAAAAAAACCCTGCCACCCCGTGGAAATCGAAAAATTCGTCTTCTCTGCTCTATATAAATATAATGTATGTACAATGTAATGTATCAATACCCTTACTAATGTTTCTCGAAACCCTTTGCAATAACGCCATCATCTCTTCCTTACATCTCTATTTCTCTCCGTCACGGATGCTACCCAACCCACCTCCTCCTCATGCTGGTTTCATATTCTTCAAATTTGATTTCTTCTTGTGAAATTTCCAGTTTTTATTATTTTGGAGATGGTCCAAAAGTCATTGATTGTATGAATGATATAGCAGGATGTTTCATTCTATTTACAAATAATGGTGAAGAGTTGTGTTTTCTCTAAAGCCAGAGAAAACTATACAATTATACATGGTCTGAATTTTCTAGTATGCACGTAAATACTCATGCAAATCACACACATAAGGTCATGAAATAATAATATATAATGTAATTCACGTAGAATCATCGGTAATAAATGTTTCCATCAATAAAATATGACAAAAGCGAGGTTACGTGAAACCTTGGTTTGGTTCAATCTCGGATTCACACAATATAGGCACACTAGTGCATTTAACGGATCTTTTTGGAACTAGCGTTTCCACTTTGAGATTCGTACCAAACCGAGGTTTCGTAAAATGATAGAACCGGCCTTTTTTTTCGTGAACATTTTATTATCATTTTTGATAGTGATTAAAGTAACTATTTGTATAAATAGAAATACGGGTGACATTTTCTATTATCCTATTGCTCATGTCAAACTAAATTGTTAGTTCAGAAACCTGAGAGAGACCAGCAAATGTATTTATTAAACTGACATTTCAATGAAGTTTGTCAAACAACACAGATACATTGTCAAAAAAATAAATGATTATCGTTTTTAATTATTATGGTTTATACAGATGGTATTGTATAACTTTACAAGACCCGCGAATTGATGTTCTTTTGTGTCGTTGATTTTGGAAGATCATATTGTTTTCAAACGTCAAAAAAAATACACAATATTATGTGTAGATAGGTACCTATATCATTTTTTCAGTACTACTAAATATAGCTAGAGAAATAAATTAAGAAAATTATAAAGAAAAATTGAGAGAGGAAATGTAATGGAGGAGAAACAAATATCGGGAATGTGTGGAGGAGGCTAGCAGAGGATAGCACGCATATTCTGGAGGGGGGATGTAATGTGCTGAAAGAATTTTTTATGTTTACGAGAAAATATTATGCAGATATTTTGGAAAATGGAGTGAATTGTGCTACGCAAAAAAAGAAAATAAATAAAAATATTGTACATGTATAAATAAGTATGGAAGTATAGATTTAAATAGTTAAGCAAATAAGCACTCCAATTATCAGAATACCGTTTCCTTGGACTCATGCCCTAGCCCAAGACGCAAGAAACCTACCAAGGAATTTTGTTTTGTGGGCCGGCCATATGAATGCTATCCATTGTTTATGGTAGCTGGTAGATAGGTACATTATATAAAAAGAGAGTGAACTGAGTACATATGTAGGTAGTCTGGGGGCTAGCACGGTTAGTATAGTTACCAACTTTCAGAGGTAGGATAAATGTCCCCATATTTAATATTGGAGTCATGATATGGGTGTGCTCGCTCGCATTATGTTAATACAACTTCTCGTTTTACATTCCTTCTCCCAAACATGAAAAAATGTGTGCCAAGATTTCTGTGCCCTGGGCTAGAGCAGGGGAAACGTCTGCACGTATACAGGGTGTCCTGAGCCCTGAGTTAGCTCAGAGAAATATTTTTCATTCAAATAATTGTAAAATCATGCATATTCAGGATCAGAGTATCACATTTGTTTTATCACAACAGTACAGTGACATAGTGCATTATAAAACAGCATTAAAGTTAAGATAAGCCAGACTATTATCGCTCAACTCTCGCTATACCGCGCTGTGATTGGTTGAAACTCCGACTTGAGGGCATGTCTGGATCATCTTAACTTTAGTCTTGTTTCAATATAATACTTAGGTCTTCGCCAATTTTCTATAAGAGACTAGCCGTTTGCCCGTGCTTTGCAACGGGACTAAATTTCAAATTTACTAAGGCATGGCTGTACTGCTGGACAGAAATGCCTTTTTGTACTTTTTTATAATTTTTCTGGACAAAGCAATAATGGTTTTGGGGGGGTCAATTCTGAGATATTTTTCGCTATCTCTTACCGTTTTGGCTAAACAACTCCGGACAAACAAACAAACATAGGTATTAGCCCAGGCAAATTAGTGCTAAAATGGGGTCTAGCGTCAAAAAATTGCTCAATAGCTGGAAATCGTTTTAAACCCTTAAAGGGGTCCTGAATAATGGGTATATGAGTTTGCGACGGATTTTAGGTTGTGCTTCCGAGTTTAGGGCCTAAATAGTGCAAATTTTTTGCACTTTTTTTAAAATTGCGCTTATAACTCAAAATGTATTTATTCTACAGAAAATTTTACTCAGTTCTTATCTAAGGAACATAAAATTATGCGTCTAATGACGTTTGAATCATTAAAAAAGGTTAAGCCGTTCAGCCACAATCGCTCCTCAAAGATGGGTGGTTTTTTCAAACATAGCTCAAATTTTGAAAATTCTCAACTTTTAACGCCTGTAAGTCAAAAAGGACTGCACCAATTGAAAATTTTAATAGAATCGAACTTGTAGAAAATGTAATTTTAAGTAAAATACTGCTTGAAATTTGAAATTTGCTCACTCCAGTGCTGAGATATGATTTTTCGTCCCTAGCGCCAAATTTCCGCTAAGGCAGTGCAACGCAAGAAACTTCATCTGAACTCTAAAATGCTCATATTCTTACAACTTTTCAAGCAAAACTGAACGTAATCTATTGAATTCAGTCGAATAGGTAATTTAAAATTTTGAGAAACTTGCACTGAATTTTACTAAGATCTTCACTGAACATGTTGTGATTTCAAGACAGCTGGCACACTATGGAGGATGTAACTTGTTTTATATGCGGGAACATTGTGCAAGAAGGAATATTAATAATAATATAATAATAAAAATGCATTTTCTTTGTGTTGTTATGTCACAGTTTTAGTGGGTAGCGCAGAATCATAGAACTTTGCCAGTTTAATTTACAATATCTTGTATTATTTGTGTGCCTATGATTCAGCCACTGGTCGCTGCTTCATATCAAAGCAGTTTCCTCACGACTCACGAAGAATGAGTGGACCCCGAACATCCAAGTACAGAGCTACAGAGCAGAAAAAATCCCATCCCGCTGGGAATTGAACCCAGGTCACCATGCGTGCAATGCCTAGCGCGCTAACTCACTCGGCTACAGTGACTACAACATATTAAAGGCAAAGATAGAGGAATATTAAAGGAAAAGTCACTTCGAATGTTCATTGAGGACAGCAGGAGGAGAAATGATGTGCATCACACGTGGTTACAGACTCAAAGATCTGTTATACTTCACGAGAAGTGTCGCAAAGGTGTCTACACGAAGGAGTCAAACACTGTAAAGGCCGAAAAAGAAGCAAGAAACGGGAGCCGTGTGACAAGAGGCCGTGAGGAAACACCAAAATTCAACTCTAAGGATCTCTGCTTCTACTGTGGAAAAGATATGGAGGTTCTGGGTACTAACGACTTCTTAGGAGTGAACCACTTTTCATGGCCATCAATGGTATCCATGTTTATATCGGCGTTGTCATATACGAATTGAGTTAATGAATTTTTAGTGATGATAAGGCCATGATACGTTCCATGCTATGGGGGGGTATTCAGTGCTTCACTCCTAAGAAGTCGTTAGTACCTAGAACCTCCATACTGAAGGTGAAATCAATCCCACTAGTGACCAGTTTGAGCGAACTCTCCCTGTTCACGCCATGTGACTCCAGTTTGAATTGACCCCAAACTTACCCCGCGCATATCACTCGATCTCTACGCCCCTAACTGTTAGAGATAACACTTCGATATGAGATGATAGGCATATCATATGATCTTACAAAGAAAGCCAGAGTTTCGGTACGATAGATTGGGAACGACGATGCCTCGTTCAGATTGTAACAACCAGTGGTCAGGGTACGTCTTCTCTCCTTCCTCGATCTACCACCTTTGATCCCCTTCTAAAGGCGTAAGTACTTGGTATAAGTACTCAAGGTAAGATCATCCAATCTCATTTCATAGTAGTAGTTTATTTCTTCCTTTTATCTTTCCGTGTAAATTTAATACTCTTTAATACACCTACACCTTTCGTAGTAGCGTTATTGAACCAGCGGCCTTTTCTTCGTTAAACCCCAGTAACTGGGAAACTTAGGTCTTTCGGCTTCAAAGCCCCAGTTACTACATTAATTCACTCCCCTCGTCCAGATATACCTTGAGCTGCATCAGGATCCATAGATGGGCGTGAATTAAAGAACATACCACGACAAGAATCGTACTTGCCTTCAGCGGCTACGAGGTCTGATTCAGTTGCCATCTTACGCAATACCACCGCCCCCATTTCATCTCCTCTGGCAATTGCAGAACCTTTAATTTTTTGCATTATTTCTTGTGTCTGAATTTCACGTCTATGAAGAGGAAGCTTTTTCTGTTTAACCTTGAAGCTTTCAGAGGCATCTTTTCCACAGTAGAAGCAGAGCTCCTTAAAGTTGAATTTTGGTATTTCCTCACGGCCTCTTGTCACACGGCTTCCGTTTCTTGCTTCTTTTTCGGCCTTTACAGTGTTTGACTCCTTCGTGTAGACACCTTTGCGACACTTCTCGTGAAGTATAACAGATCTTTGAGTCTGTAACCACGTGTGATGCACATCATTTCTCCTCCTGCTGTCCTCAATGAACATTCGAAGTGACTTTTCCTTTAATATTCCTCTATCTTTGCCTTTAATATGTTGTAGTCACTGTAGCCGAGTGAGTTAGCGCGCTAGGCATTGCACGCATGGTGACCTGGGTTCAATTCCCAGCGGGATGGGATTTTTTCTGCTCTGTAGCTCTGTACTTGGATGTTCGGGGTCCACTCATTCTTCGTGAGTCGTGAGGAAACTGCTTTGATATGAAGCAGCGACCAGTGGCTGAATCATAGGCACACAAATAATACAAGATATTGTAAATTAAACTGGCAAAGTTCTATGATTCTGCGCTACCCACTAAAACTGTGACATAACAACACAAAGAAAATGCATTTTTATTATTATATTATTATTAATATTCCTTCTTGCACAATGTTCCCGCATATAAAACAAGTTACATCCTCCATAGTGTGCCAGCTGTCTTGAAATCACAACATGTTCAGTGAAGATCTTAGTAAAATTCAGTGCAAGTTTCTCAAAATTTTAAATTACCTATTCGACTGAATTCAATAGATTACGTTCAGTTTTGCTTGAAAAGTTGTAAGAATATGAGCATTTTAGAGTTCAGATGAAGTTTCTTGCGTTGCACTGCCTTAGCGGAAATTTGGCGCTAGGGACGAAAAATCATATCTCAGCACTGGAGTGAGCAAATTTCAAATTTCAAGCAGTATTTTACTTAAAATTACATTTTCTACAAGTTCGATTCTATTAAAATTTTCAATTGGTGCAGTCCTTTTTGACTTACAGGCGTTAAAAGTTGAGAATTTTCAAAATTTGAGCTATGTTTGAAAAAACCACCCATCTTTGAGGAGCGATTGTGGCTGAACGGCTTAACCTTTTTTAATGATTCAAACGTCATTAGACGCATAATTTTATGTTCCTTAGATAAGAACTGAGTAAAATTTTCTGTAGAATAAATACATTTTGAGTTATAAGCGCAATTTTAAAAAAAGTGCAAAAAATTTGCACTATTTAGGCCCTAAACTCGGAAGCACAACCTAAAATCCGTCGCAAACTCATATACCCATTATTCAGGACCCCTTTAAGGGTTTAAAACGATTTCCAGCTATTGAGCAATTTTTTGACGCTAGAGCACTAATTTGCCTGGGCTATATAGGTAGTCCTTTTTTCTGTTTTATATATAGAGATAATACCTACAAAATCCCAGTATTAGTACATTACCACCCAGTATAGGGGAGTAGAGAAAAGGAAACAGGAGACAAGAAAAAGACATTAAAAACAATGAGTCTCAAATTTATAAGTGAGGAAAAATCCACGGTACCTACTTGGAAAAGAGCTTAAAAATCGGGCGCGGGTAGAATTTTAATGAAGGACGGGAGAAACCCATGCTAGGTGCGTAAGTATAGCGGGATTGTTTATCATCGCTTTATCTGAAAACGTAACCGAATATTATACAAAGGAGCGAAACCTTTCTCTAACTGTTATCAAAACAATGCTGTACCGCTTGTGACGGTAGATAAACTAAAAGGTGGCATAGGGATTTTAACTTGTAACGCTGCGCTGGATAAGGATTTCAGATAATATGGAGTTAAATAAATATTAATAGTAACTTTAGTCCTGAAAGTGTACATGTACAAGTTGAGAAATGATCAAGGCCTTTGATATCACAAACAGGGCATTCAAATCTATATACATATATAATGTATTATTAAAATAATCTGTTGTTAACATCACACAACTTTCCTTATCCCTCAAAGAGAGGGCAATTCCTGCTACTGAAGGTAACTATATTTGCGACTTTTTAAATTTCATTTAGGTAGGAGCAGTTAAATAAATTATAAATCGGATTGAACTCTCATATTTGGTTTGATATCACGAACCGTGTAATAGCAAGGGTCGCCCAATCTTTGATGGTGACTCGATGGTAACATTTAGCAAAATAATGAACGGTTCTATGGTTTTGTCAAAATCCAATGGTTTTGAGGTGCTGATTAATATTAATATATTATTAATCAGCACCTAAAAAACATTGGATTCGATATGTCACAACCATCATCTAGTTTGACTAATAACTAAGTTAGTCCAAGCGGTACCCCCTTAAAATTTCAGCAGTTAAATCCTTGTCCTAAATGATGATGCCTACATACAAAATTTCAAGTTCAGAATAAAAAAATTACTGTTCAGGATTAAAGTTCGATGAGAAAATCACCTATACACTGCCACATAGCCACATACTGACAAACATGGAATTTTTAATGAACCACAGCTTGACAAATGTCATTTCTGAGGTCAAAGTTCATTATCTGTAAGAAAACCTACGAGACGATTGACTTGTTTCGTGATATTCAGGACAACTTTTGGAACCCTGAAGGTTCTGACCGCAATGAGATTCAAGAATATGAGCCTCCGCAGCTTCCTCCCTATTAATTCCCACCTCACCCCGCCCAGCCTCCTCCTCATCAAGCTCCCTTTCTTATTCTTGTTCATTCATCTTTACTCTTAAACATTTCCAAAGTTGGGGAATTGCTGTTCCTGTGTTGTCGAGTTCAGATCTTTCATTCCAGGAGAAGTTGATCATGAAATATGTGCACACAGAGATTGTATGACAATTTACCGTGTACATATGTATGTATACTTGTTCGATAAAACCCATTAGACACGTCTGACAGTGCTACACCACTTGTGAAGAGGTTTTTTTACTTTCCTAATCCTATAATAAGGAAAGTATTGTATTCGTCGAAAATTTGACCTACCCAGTTTTTCACATTTCTGGACGAATCATATCCTCAGGATACCAAAAAAGTTGTTTTCAGCCATTGGTCCGTGCGTCTGTCTGTCTGTCTGTCTGTGTGTGAACAGGATATCTCAAGAACGGTAAGAGCTAGAGACTTGAAATTTGGTATGCGAATTATAATTATACACCAGACGAACCACGAAACTTTTGATTGAAATCGGCCGCAAAATGCGGCCGCAGGGCCGCAAATATTGGCTGCAAGCGCCGCTTCTATGAATTGGTTAAAGGTACAAAAAAAGTTAGAGAACAACATTTTCTTACATTAAAAAAATAATAGGGGTCTCTTCTTATCATTTTTTTGATATCTTGAACTTTTTGGACCTCGGCCCCAATTTACCGGTATTTTGGGGGGGACCCGCTTTGACTAACTTTTTTATTATTCATCCTAGATGGGGATTGTGACATATCAAATCCAATGATTTTGAGATGCTGATTACGAATTTGGCTTTGATTTTTAGCTAACTGTTACCTTTGAGTCACCAGTGGCTTTTGGTCCTGTTCCCATTCCTAATATGATAAGGAAAGTCGTGTGATGTTTACACCAGATTTTTTTTTCATTAGGCGCTTCAACTCTGTCACTAGACGGGTCGTTCGCGCCGATTCTTTTGTTGTATTATACTAACGTGTACAGTTTGATTGTCTTGACATAACTTAGGAAATCAGCGCTCTCAACAGAGCTGGAGAGACAGGTAGGGTGGATCTTATTTGCGCACGGAGATGACAAGTGAAAATGTTTTACAGAGAGAATTTGACCACAACGACAGTTTGTAGGAGGGGCACGTTTGAAAATTAAGCTGTGTGTGCAGCGCGTATGACCGATCCTCATATGACACAGTACTACCTCATCAAATCTTATCTGACGGTCACTTGAGCTCCACTGAGATATAATAGGTTTAATGTCTTTATAGAGTTAGGAACGCTAATCCATAAGAGCTGCCATTTTTCCTTGATGGATTTTGCGATAAACGGTTTAGAGGAACAGAGCTTCAAAGGTGGTATATTTACTTGTGGAGAAAGAGCATTTCTATCTACTGCCTCATTACCACTAAACACCAATGTGAGAAGGACACCATAAAATGGCTATGACTTTTTATGATGGGATTATCATCCTGAGCACTCTTTGAATCAGAAATAACTAGAAAATTCTGTTTAGGCAAGAATTTAATATGTTTGATGCATAATAGAATGGCTATAAGTTCAGAGGTAAATACGGAAATAACGTGTTTTTAGACCCATCTGTAAAGCACAACATGTTCTTAGAATATTTGGAATCAATCAATTCTAATATTGCTGAAATGCAATAGCAGGTACATGTGAAGAGGTTTATTTAAAGCTTTACATAATATTGTATCTACTAAGGATTAGTCAGTAATCAAAGGTATACTCAGGCCATGAGTAAATTAAGGAATATAAGACTTTTTGACCCGTGGTAGTCTGCTGAATGGATCTTTCTTCTCTGTTCTTGACAATGACCTAACTTTGCGACTGCATAGCTAAAATGTGTTCTAAAGTAGGTACATAGATTTGGCTTCAATAACCCTGATCTAATATCAGTAAAAAAACACTGAACTTTTCAGTATGTGGGAAAGAGAGAGAGAGAGAGAATACAAGTAAGCTTGATAAGAGGTAAGAGGGACTGCTAAGGTGAAGAGGAGAGTGAAAATAAAAACATTAAGGTGCAATTATAAAACGCCCTAAATCAGAAAAACCGAAGCTTAGTTTATTTATGTTAACCCACTAATGCCTTTCTTGTTTTCTTTGCTCCCTGCTTTCTCTATTGTTGGAAGAGAAAGCGAGGGAGAAGAGAAAGAGAGAAAACAAACAGTGAGGAGAACAAGGGATATTTTCAGCCAACTGTTGGGAATAAAGTTCATAATAAATTTAGCTGAAAGTGAGAAAAAAAGCATCAGGAATTAAGCGAGATTAATTATATACAGGGTACGTCTGAAACTACTTTAAAATAAACGAAACACAAGGGTAAGCGTACTTTTTTGTTGTTAAAAGTCAAGTTAGCCAAGTTTTAGACTCTAAGTCAAAAGATTTAGACTTCAAATAGAGAAATATAATATTGGCAATTGACAGTTTTATGAAATATCTTTTGAGATAAGAGAACTTGAAGACTTAAAGGCGGAAAAAGAAAAGCAAAAGGATGATGCACACTAAGAGCAAGGATACCAAATCATGTGAAACAGACGAAATGGAAGTAATAAATACTGTGCCTGACATCATAAAAAATGCCAAAAGGTGAAGTAGGGCAAACCCGAGACGACTGACATAAAACTAGGAAAGTGAAACAGACAATAATGTTTTATAGGAACGAAAGACCCAGGCCTGGCGTCAAGTGGGGCAGTGCCTAGGATCCAACCGTGATCTGTGGATCGGATCCAATACAATGCTTGGATTTTTTCCTAATTATTTGAGTATGTGACCACCTAATAATAAGACTCTGAGGGTTAGGAAGTATATTATTATGTATGAAAATATTATATACGAGAAAAACAAATCAATGTTGAGAATATATTATTGAGAGTAACATTTTAATCTAATGATAGTCATATATACATACGTAGAGCAAAATTCAATTCTATAACATACATAACATTTACTATCAGCAGAAAAAACCAATTGACGAAATTTTCTAAATATTTTCCATAGATTTAAAAGAAAAGACTGGATGTGTACCTAATATTAACCAATTAAGATGTCATTGAATTTTTTTACTTTATTTTATTGTTGGTAAAATAATTCTAGAGGAGCCATCAATTGGTTTTCTAAAATTACCATGAAACTGAAAAGACACCCGCCATCTTGTCGTTTGGACCATTTCATGTCTAAATTAAAATACACCTATTTATATATTTTTTTTAAATATTCAATTTTTTTTTTCATAACGATCAATTAAGTGTAGGAAACGGTCGCAAATGATGACATGTGCCCTACCCCTCCTCCCGCTGCATTGTGGGATCACAGCAATGTTCAACGGTACATACCGGATGTACTGTATTTCACTCCGGGAAAAATTAATTTTATCATAAACGACTTTTTTCTTTTAAAATGCGCTTTTTGTTTTTCCTATTTAGATTTCACTCTATCCGTTTTGCATCGCTCTGTAGCACTTACCTATGCATTTGAAAATTTAAGCACAGGGACACTATTTTTTTTTACTTATTTTCTCCATAATTTTTTCCATTTTTGATGATTATTAAAACAACAAAGACCACAATGCTCTACAAATAGATGCCCTATTATGTTCAAGACTACTTCCAAGTGTATAAAATTAAAACTTCTTCAATACAACCAAAAAATTCTGTATCGACAAGTTATAGACGTTATTTTTGCTCTTTTTGGTACAAAATTTTCGCAATTTCATAAATATCTAATAATTCTAATAGAAGTGACATACAGGACTAGCTCTGTAGCACCACTGCGTGATACCACCCTGTCCATGAGAAGTCATGTGTTTTTGACACAGCAAAAAATATTGAGGGAAACAAACAAGCGAGCTGCTGAAGAGTGACCTATTTGTTGTTATACATTTTCGACAGAAAAAAGTCGTCATCAGACAAACAAAACATGGAAAAGAGCTTTTTTCTATTTTAATTCTATATGAAAATAATATAATTTAAAATGTATGATTAAATTCAAGCCCGAGTTTTACATGACCATGTCACAACATAACACTATTACAGTGGTCTCTGATGGGATGTCAGTGAAAAATATTTTATTTATTTTATAATTAAAGCCGTGAGATATCATGTTAACGCTCATGTCCCTTCTTTCATGATTATTCTATGAGAAGAAACCTATACACTCTATACATATATTATACAGTATACGGAGTATACCATGCATCGTAAAGTCTTGAAAAAATCCTGCATGATATCTCCCAGATTTTATTTTTATTTTTAAGATGAATGCCTTTTTAATTTCGTAGCTATGAAACAAGAGCTACTGTAGACGCTTGTGGTCTGTGTTGTACCTTGGCCATCCCGTAGTATGCCCCCCCTCTGATGGGTGAGAAGTGACAAAATACTTCCCATTTTGGTGCTGGGTCAACACGAGCGCACTGGAAGTTAAGGGATACAAACAATTGTAACCAAATTAAGAATACAAATTTTTGTCAGCACGGGGTATCGAACAAGGAACCTTCCGCATGGCATGCGAGTGCTTAACCACTGAGCTAACTTTTATTTTATTGTTTTAATGGGTGTCGTGCAATGTACATAAATTGCATACATGAGTATACTTCACTGCTTTAGCATAATAATTTGGTCCTTATGCAGGTATTAAATTTTCCTGAAATTTCACTAACATGCACCTCGCCGCTAACATAACTTAAGAAAAAATCTTCTTCTTATTAATGGGTAATACCCATTGCGTATACGACTGTTATGTTATTCTGTACTTATATGTATATAGCAGTAAATATTTATTATTTTTGTAGTATCTAGTTCGCAAGAAACAATTATGTCGAAAACACAAGCATCTATTAATAATACTACAACGAGCATTATCTTAGAAAAATGTTAAGTCACGTTTTTCGTAACGTAAAAAAGACTACACCAACCTCTCTCATGTTCATTATTTTCTCACGTTCCTAAAAAAAGTCACATTTCAGACCACCCTTCTGCCAAAGAGATGTGACGAGAATGTTTTTAGTGACATGAAATGGGAACCCAGTGTTTGCTTTTGTACAAAGACAGCAAGACCAAAATAAATAATATCTGGAGTTCATTCTTGTGCCTCAAATATGAACAAATATTCGCAATAAATGACAATTCAGATCCACAGATTTTTTCTAAAAGTACGTAATTTTATAAAAGTAATACAATTATATCGCACCCTCAGAATTAGATGGTGATATGTCAAAAATCATGATTTTTTTTTATTACTTTATCGAAATAAGCGAAACGAGACCTTTCGTTTGGTATAAGAATTATAATTCTAGCTCTTACCGTTCCCGAGATAGCGCTAGTGTTGGTTATTGATTATGTCGAAAAAGTGGAGGGAGGTTGGAACAAGATGGTATTACGATCAGTTGTTACCAAGAGCTCCTTGGATCGAGACGTACCGTTCTTGGAATATAGTGATATTTGCGGAAGTTTTGATTTATCACTCTCTTTATCAAATTTTATTTTCAGTAATTGACATAAAAACTGAATTGTGCATGATTTTTTTGAAATATCACTCTCTTTGTCGAACATTTCTTTTGTGTTTTGTCAAGGTAGAAATTATTATTATTATTATTATAAAACCTGGTTGCAGGGTTTCGTCTGAAACACCATACAATTAACACTGCGACCTAGTAAGATCTTTTGTGACCAGGGAGAAAATCTCTCATCCTATTTCCCAGTTCTGTGCCTATGACGGCCCAACTGGGCTTAGTTGAGAGTGGTTGTCCAATGCTTAACGCCCTAAGTCCAGAAACCTGTTCCCTTCATGAGAAGTGTCAGTCTCTGGACGAGGTGTTCTTGGTTATGGAGATCTTCGAGATTATTGGATTCGAAAATCCTAAATCTCCTGTTATCCAGCGCCTCACATTCGAAGAGAATGTGTGTTGCTGTTTCTTCTTCCAGACCACATAGCCTACAATCGATTGGTTCTCCTCTAGAGAGTCCTAATCTGTGTAAGTGTTTCCTAAGTGGTCCGTGGCCAGTGAGTAGGCTCACTTGAAAAAAGGTAGAAATTACTAATACAAAAGATTATGTTATATTACTTTCTTTTATAATTTTTTTTTTTTTTTGGACTTAAAAATAATCTGGCCCGGTATTTTCGATATACACTTGAGAGCAATAAATTCGGGACAGGACATTTCACCGTTTCAGTTGGTCCTGGTCAATTTGTGTGGCATGAAGTTGCTAAAGTATGCATATATTTGAAAAGCTTGTACTCATACCTTTCAGAAAATACACAATGTGTCCGGGTTATGTACTATGTAACAATGATAATGGCCACTTTCCAGAAACACCTCATTTTGTTGATGAAAACACGTGCACCGAGGGTATTTTAAATTTGATTTTTTGTTGTGATAACGCTTTTTTGGCCAGTAAATTATTGAATTTCCTTAAATGCAACACTATGAGGAAGGAAATTTAGTTGAATTTTTCTTTTCATCATGGAGACATCGCACTCCATAGCTGTGAAAGTGGTTTTACTTGTGAGTCAAGGTGTTAAGCAAAGAAATGTTGCTAAGGAGCTAAATTTGTCGAAGTCTAAGGTGAACAGAATTTACCATAGGTATCGGCAGACAGGTAGCTATGATCAGAGACCAGGATCTGCCAGACCAAAGAAGACAACTGCCCAGGAGGACCGATTTGCTGTCATGACAAGCTTAAGAAATCGAGACATGTCTGGTGTTGAGACCCAACAGCAGCTTGTTATGGCCACTGGTGTTGATGTCAGCCCTTGGACAGTAAGGAGACGCTTGAAAGAGAAAGGTCTCATACCAAGAAGAAGAGCTACAGGACCCAAACTCAACAGACAACGTCATTTACAATTTGCCCTTGAACACGCTGATTGAGGAAATGGGGAATGGGGGCACGGTCTGTCCAGGGATGAGAGCCGACCCTGCTTGTTCTTCAATGACAGACGTAAAAGGGTGTATAGAAGACCAGGTGAACGGTATAATCAATGTTTCAAGAAACTGTGAGTTTTGGTTTAGGATCTTGTATCTTCTGGGGCGGAATCTCTATGGAAACTAAAACAGAGCTCGTTATCATCAATTGTGGAGGACAAGGAGGTAACCTAACTGCAGAGAGGTATGTCACTGACATCATTGAAGATCATGTTGTCCCTTATGCAGGTTTTGTGGGTGATGGATTCGTGTTAATGCAAGACAATGCCCGACCTCGTACAGCACGTATTGTAAGTGACCTTCTTTAAGAGGCCGGTATTCGAACCCTCAACTGGCCAGATAACAGTCCTGATCTTAATCTTATTGAACACCTCTGGGACGAGCTTAAAAGACGTGTCCATGCTCGAAACCCGCCCCCAATGAACCACAGGGACCTGAAACAGGCGCTTTATGAGGAGTGGGAGACTATCCCTCAAGAAACGGCTGCCAACCTAATCAAGTCCATGAGAAATCGATTGCAGGCTGTCATACAAGCTCGAGGGGTAATACCAGATGCTAAGAGGTAAGTAACAGCCAAATTTCCATGAAGACTTCGAAGAAATAACACAAAAAACACCGATATCATTTGCAGTGTTTTCATGCTCTTTAGACCTCTTTTTGTTAATTGACTTATTATATTAAAAAACATGCTCACAATGAAAAAAAATATACACCGTCTTAAAACCAACAAAATTTCCTTTCTTGGGATTTTTCACACTTGAAAATCCAATGTAAAATAAAAATTATAAAAATCAAAAACTTTGAGAAAGTTACTGTCCCGAATTTATTGCTCTCAAGCAATTTTTTGAAATTCATAATTATTTGTTTTTAGTTATTTCTTTTTAGAAACTTTGAGATTAAGTCTCAAGAAACAATAAAGTTTATACTCACATTGTCTTGTTTTCTACCTTTTTCTGCTTAGCAATAAAACAATTGGGTATTTTACATTTCACTTTTTCAATTCAATTTTATTTTATTGTAATATGATTTTACAAAGGTTGGCATAACATAATGCGAAAATACAACTTTTTTTCTTAGAATATTACAAACATAAATTACAATTAATACATAATAGCTAAAAAAATAAATAGCAGTAGATATTATATAATAGTTCAAACAAAAATTATTTAACCTTCAAAAAGAGAGAGAAAAGAAAATACAAGATTTACTTATAAAATAAATCCACATATACACATGTAAACTTAATTATTTTTTTAAATATAAATAATTATTCTTCAACTAACCTTCGTTAGTAGGGCAAAGCTCAATGGCTGTTTAATGACAATAATGCTAAATTTACTTCACAAGCTGATTGGAAGAAAGAAGTATATTTTCTAAGTTCAGTAGGGCTAGGATGTGCGAGAAATTCCACAAAAATATCTAGACTTAAATGTGATCTGTTCCAATTGTTCTGCCTGAGGTTACCAAAGAAAGGACACTGACAGAAAAAATGAATCATGGTGTCAGGGAGGTTTTCCTCGCACAAATTGCAAATCTGACCTCGGTAGAAAGCTAGCTCACTATCTCTAAACTTTAACTTCCCAAATCCTTCACAGGATAAGCGCAGCCGGGCTAGGAATCTTATTTCGCTGCATGAAAATGACTCACTAAAATAGATAGCAGCAGATGGGTTTTGACTTATGTATGACTTATATAGAGGGTTATATTTGGAGTTATTTATCTTTGTCTGGTCTTCCTCCTTAAGGATGGAGCGGTAAGAAATCAAAATATTATCCATATTATCTTTTAGTGCTTGAGGATTTAGATCATCTAAGAGATGGCTAAAGCCCGTCATAGTGAGGTACTCCTTAAGTTGGAGGCACCAGTTATATTTTACAATGGAATTTGACGTACGTGATAAAAAATAGTCATAGCAAACTCTAGGGAAACGATTGCTATTCATAGAGGCAAGTTTCAGCCACCAGTTTAGTGTTCTTTTTAACCATAATAACTTAATGTTGGCAGTAGTGAATTCTTGTCTAATGAAATGATTCGGAGTATTAGGAGGTAGAAAAAGGAGGGACTTATAATAGCGGACCTGGATTTTTTCCATCTCTGTAAGATAGCGGAAGCCCCATATTTCTGCTGCATATAGGGTGGTTGCTGACGCAACACTTTCAAATAGTTTTTCCCATGAAATCAGATTGAAAACTTTAAGTAAGTAAGTAAGTAAGATAATTTTATTGTGCATTTGATACAATGAGTATGTTCACAACGTCATAAGAAAGATAGAGCAGTATTTATAAAATATAAAAAAAAATATATAAAAAATTTAAAATTAAATAAAAATATAAAATAAAATAAACTATATAATAAAATAAAATATAATATAAACTTGTATAAAATATATGTTTTATGAGTTGAATCATGAGGAACATTTAGAGCGGAATCAATAGACGGAATCGAGTCACGGACTGCGCACTGTGCAGGATAGGGAAATCCGACGCCCAACAACGACCCGTGATATAGAATTCGTCCATCAATTCCGCACTCCATCCTAACAGAGAACACCATAGTTGGTCCAACCCGCAACCAACCTCTACCAAAAGACTCTATACCGGTGGGCATAGGTCAATTCTGGACAAGGGCGTGTTCAAGTTCAAGATTTGAGTAGGGAGAAATTTCCAAAAGGAGCGTTTTCACTGCAGGCTTAAATTGTTGTTCTGTAAGATTTTTGAGATCGACAGACAGGTTGTTATAGATCTTTATGCCAGCAGCGAGGTACGACCTTTGGAATTTTTTCTCCCTACTGGTGACAAATTTGTCTTTATTTCGGGTATTATAGCCATGGACATCACTATGTTTTTGAAAGGAATGGCGAGTTTTATGAATTAGAGTGCAGGAGTCCATGGCTAGCTGCCCGTATAAAGTCAAGATGTTGTTTTTTCTGAACAAGGTCCTGCAGGACACATCACGCCTAAGTCCAAAAATTTCCCTTATTGCCCGCTTTTGCAAAATGAAGATGGACGATGCATAGGAGGTAAATCCCCAGTACACTATTCCATAACTTAGTAAGCTATGGAAATATGCATGGTAAGACATTAAGGCAGTTTGAGTGTCCACATTTTTTCTGACCGATGTGATTGCGAAAATTGCCGAAGACAACCTACCTTGCAACACCTCAACATGGGATTTCCACTTGAGCCCTGCATCCAGAGTAATTCCCAAGAATTTGACTTCTTGGGAAGAAGATACAGTTAGAGTAGAGGATATTACAGGGCTCAAGTTTTCTTCCCGATGAGGGTTAAAATATAAGTAGGTTGTCTTGTTGGCATTCAGATTTAACCCATTTGCTGTGAACCACCCCTGGATGTCGGTCAGGACCACGCCAAGGTTTTTGAAGACCTCCGCGCGATCCAACCCGCTCACCAGAATGGTGGTATCGTCAGCAAACAAGGTAAATCTGCCATACTTCGTGCATTTGACAAGATCATTCACATACATCAGAAATAAAAGTGGACCCAACGTTGAGCCTTGTGGGACACCAGATTTAACCCTTTGAGGTCCTGAAAGTTCGAATTTCTTAACTTCATTTTGCAAGGATGTAATTTTTGTCTTTTGGTAGCGGTCAATCAGGTAGGTATTGAACCAGTCTAAGGCCGTTTTCCTGACACCATAAGAAGGTAATTTAGAATTTAAAATAATTTGCCTTATTCTATTATTTGCTAGAACCCCTTTTCTAATTGAATCTTCTGCAGCAGAGAGAAATAAACCAGATGAGGAAAAAGTGATACCTAAGTATTTAAATTTACTTACTATCTCCAGAGGAGTACCGTTATAGTTAAACTTACAATCTTTACCGATCCGTCCTCCCCTTCGGCATACCATCATCTTAGATTTGGCAATGTTAACCTCCAGTTTGTTAACCGTGCTATATTGATGTAAAATATCAAGTTTTTTCTGCATATCCTGAATGGATTCCGACATTAAAACCAAGCAGTGGCGGCTCCTGCTGAAAATTTTTGGGGGGCTCAAAAAAAAATGTTGAAAGAGGTAAAGTCATGTCTAGGTTCAATTATTTTATTATTATTATTATTGTTATCATATAAATTTTACAATTGAACAATATTGCACATAAGTGAAGACAGTGAAATCTAGTACTATTTTGATTTTGATTTTTTCTTTTTTGACATGATAAAAAAAGAAAAGAAAAAGATATCATACCAACCACAGTAGCAAAAAGTGGCTGTATGGACTTATTTTGGTCCACTGACAAAAAAAAAAAAACCACAGTAGCTGCAGGCAGTAGGATTCAAATCCAAAGGTCAATAGTTCAAATCAGACCATTGGATAAATTAAAAAAAAAATTGGGTTTAATTAATTGAGACATCCCTTATACAATATTAGTGATTAACACAAATATGATGACTTGATATTTAATTATCATATGCCTAGTATACCTACATAAATGTTACATTTGAACAATATTGCGTATGTTATGCATAGAGCAGTGAAAATGGTGAAAAATATTCAAGATTTTTTTTTATAGATACATAACATTATGAAAAAAATTTGAGGGATTGAAGTAGGTAATTAGAGATCAATCCTAAAAAAAGGTGAAGGCTGCCTAATGTAAAACAAAAACAAACTGTTACAAGTTTTGGTTGGTAAGTAAGCCAAGATACCCAATTACCCATTATTTTTTGTATACTAAATCAATTCTTCTGTCCTTTTGTTTTATGAACGTTTGGATAACTTTTTCATCAAAGTCAGCAATGTTGTTGTACAGATATTTATTTATAGATAACATTGCCAAAGCATTGAGCCTTTCTTCTCCCATTGAATTTCTCAAGTATGTTTTCACTCGTTTTAGGGTAGAAAAACAACGTTCAGCCTCAGATGTTGACATAGGTGTTGTCAAAATTATTTTCAACAATTTAACAGTTTCAGTGAATATGGATTCTAAATTGTTATTTAAAATCCATGACAGCATATTTAAAGCACCAACAATTTTCTTGAAGTCATCTCTGACATAGAGAACTCCCAGTTCTGTCACCAACTTTGCAAGATCTAGCTGAGGGTAATATTTAACTATTTCCTGGACAGTGCTCATTGGAAAGTCATTAGCAAAACTCTCAATATTTTCTCTGTTGAGTAAAGAAGATGCTTGAAGGTGGCCTCGAAAAGCAAACCTGTCTTTCATTTGAACAGTTATTGTGTCACAAATTTCTTTTGCAATTATGTGATTTCTGTCATCCGAATTTTGTCTTTTCCTTTTACTCATGTCAGAATGTCCTATTTCATCCTCAAGTTGTTGAGTATTGTCTCTTATGGATTGCACACTTTTTTCAAATACTTTTATGTCCTCAAACAATTCAAGACTGGTCTTTTTTGTTGATTGAAATTGATTGAATAATATTTCAACATGTGGTAGCAACTTGTGAAAGAATTCCAACCAAAATTGAAAGTTTGCATCTTCTAGTTTAGTGCATAGACCATCAGCTTCTTTGCATGTGATGGTATTGGAACTTTCTTTCAATTTTTTAAAACAATAAATTAGACTATCTTTGTTTTCGTATACAGTATTTACTGTACGAATATTATAATTCCAACGGGTCACACATACTCTTGGTAATTTTTTCTTCATCAAGTCATCTAGTACATCACTTCTGTGAGTAGATGAAGAAAAAAAGGATGGAATGGCACTCAAGTTAGCAAAAAAAATTCTCACTCTTGAATTTTGATCTGTGGCCTTTTGCATGATGAGGTTGAGCTGATGGGCATAGCAGTGAACAAAGTGAGCATTTGGGTAGATTAATTTCATTTTTGCTTGAACTCCTCCTACAGATCCACTCATCACACTTGCCCCATCATATGTTTGTGCAATCAATTTTGAATTGCATGTGATTAGTTTGCTCACCTCATCATGTATGAGCTTCGTTAAACTTTCTGCATCTTTATTTATTACCCTCAAAAAAGACCAAAATCTTTCATGGAGAACTCCATCATATACATATCTAATAATTATCACCATTTGACATTGGTTTGATATATCTGTTGTCTCATCACATTGGATGGACAAAAAATCACTCTCTGCTACTTGCCTTTTAATTTCTTCTTGTCAAACAAACAGCATGCTTTCTAAAATCTCATTTTGGATTGTCTTCGACGTACCTTTGAACACGGTGGCATGATCAAGGTGTTCTCTTAGAATATTGTCAATATTTGATGTGAAATCAACTAATTCTAGGAAAACACCACGGTTCAATGATTAGCTTTCTTCATCATGCCCTCTGAGGGGAAGCTCTAACTTACCACAAAATTTAATGCAGTTTATTATTCTTTTTAGGACATACCTGTTTTGGTCAACCTTTTCGTTGTGATCTGCAATAGATTTTCTATATGCCGAATCAAAGCTAGCAGAAATTGCAGTTGTGCCGAGCAATTGAAATTCTGTAGAGCAAAATATATGAGATCCAGATGACTCATGCTTCTTTGCCCTATCATTGAGATGTTTCAGGTCCGAGAATCCAGTAGAAGACCATGGTTTGTCCAGTCCTGTACCAAAGAGCACACATGGGAAGCAATACAGTTCATTGCTCTCTTCACATCCACTTATCCAACAGAATTTGTTGTAAATGTCTTTAGAAAAATGCCTTGTAAATGAACGACTTTTAACTTTGTCAACCTGTGTTAGATTCAAAATAGGCACTGGCCTTCCTTCATTTTTTATTTTCTCTTTTTCTGTCAATGTCAATGTTTTGAAATTACATTTCAAAAGATCACTTATTTTATTTGGCATATTGGATGCCTATGAAACTCACACAGAAGAAATTGAAACACTAGAAATTACAAAATTTGTTTATAATATTTACATTAGTTTAATTAGAACTGTTCACTGTTCATGAAATTAGGTGGTAGTTGCTAAAGTTGCTTGCTTACTTGCCAACTAAGATGGATGTAAGATTTTGTTTCCCAAGTGTTGATTGTAAATTATTAAAGACACAGTATTAAAATATAGTTATATTTACAGTTTACTCGCACTTTTTACATAATTCTTATATAGCACTACAGTAATAAAATTACAATACTTTCTGTAGGGTACTTTCAGAGTTCAGACAATAGAAATATAAAATATATTCAACTAGTAATCGTCGGATTAACGAGACATAAAATTTGAAAATTGATATCACGAAACGTAAACAAACAATTCCAACCGATGACTTGTGAAACTCAATTCAACCTTTATCAATTACCGGTGACTTCACCGGTGGAGAAAAATGTTGCGACGCGTGTGGGAATATTCGTGGTACTACGAGAGAAAAAATTACCTATTATTATTATTCCCATATTCTATCCCACAGACCCTGGGGCTGAGCCCCAAGGCTATGTATAATAGCATGCAGTTTGTGACGTCATCGCTAGATTGTAAATATATAACCTGTGTGCTCAGTATAGAATATGTGGGGCTCAACTAAATGAGCCCCACATATTCTATAGTGGCAATGTTAAACGAGGGATTTTTAGCAGGGATTTATTTTTCTTGAAATCATGTTGATTTTAAACATTTCTACATGTAATGGGAAAATTCATAGTGAAGCAAGAATATTTTTTCAGTTTTTTTTTCTTTCAAATTTTTGGGGGGCTAGAGCCCCTGAGCCCTTTAGAAGGAGCCGCCACTGAAACCAAGTCATCTGCATAAAATAATACCTGTATGATTTTATTGCCAATTTTTATACCCTCTGTATTTTGAAGATGGGATTCAAAGTCTGCCACAAATATGTCGAAGAGGAGGGGGGATAAGGTATCCCCCTGCAAGATTCCGTTAGTTATATTAATTTCATCAGTTAGAAGATTATTTAATTTCACCCTGAAATGAGCCTGAAAGTAGAGGGAGGATATTAGGTTTATGATTTTGTCACTAACTCCTATATGTTTTAGCTTGCAAAACAACAATGTATGATTAATTTGGTCAAAACAAAATTTAAAATCCACGAACCCTAGGTAGAGTTTCCCTTTTGGTTTTTCCAACATGTAATTTACACACGAACTCAGAGTAAATATATGATCAATGCAGCCCCTGCCTCTTCGAAAACCTGCCTGATTTTCAGGTAAAATATTATTATTCTCACAGAATCTCTCTAATCTTAAATAGATTACATATGTGAAAATTTTAACAATAGTATTTATAAGAGATACCCCTCTGTAATTACTAATGCAGGATTTATCTCCTTTTTTAAATATTAAAAACATAATTATTTCAGGCCAAGAAGATGGGAGACCTCCCCTGAAATTGAAGATATCATTAAATAGGTCGACCGTGTTTTGACGCCAACAATCGGGGAGATGTTTATATACTTCGTATGGGAGACCATCACTGCCCGCCGCTTTTCCGTTTGAGCATAATTTTAAAACCAGGTTTAACTCCGACATTACGATTGGATCATCTAGTGAAGGGACCGATGTATACTGAGACAGGTGATCAAACATCAAACTGGGAGGGTTGAAAGGTTCATTCATTGAGAAAAGTATTGAGAAATGCTGATATACTTGTTCGCTGCTTAGAGTGACTTTTTCATTTTGATTTGACTTGAAGAACCCAACAGCTTTCCAGAAACCGCGCGGGTCTTTAACATTTGCCAATTTAGTTTGTAGATTTTGTATATATTTTTTCTTTTTCTCTTCCAGAAGAATTTTATAGATTTTTTTCTTTGCTAAAAACTGAGTGACATCCTCTGGAATGGAGAAAAGCTTTCTTTTACATTTGCGATATATATTTCTCATCTCGTATTTCGCGGATTTACAGGCTGCATCGAACCAAGGATTTTTTTTAGAAATGTAAATAACTTCACGATCTTGATCAATTATATTTATTTCTTTTGCTGCTGAAATAACTGAATTTTTTAAATATTCAAATCTCTCTTCCGTTGAAGAACCGCTCAAGTTGTAGCATTTGTATATTTTAAGCATTTCATGTACGTAATTATTTACTGTCTCTTTAGACCATTCTATTTTTCGGATTCTATCTGATTCCTGCTCTTGAACTTTTTTTTTAGTTTTATTCATGTATGACAATTTTTCTAGTTGTACCTTAATAGGAAAATGATCTGATGTAAGGAACTCATTTGAAACGGAGAAATCCGAGATCTGATCAATGGCAGTTAGGTTAACCCAAGCTGAATCTGGGGTACTCTTACCTGTGTGCGTGATACACGTGAACTGACCCAACATATCACTAGCCGATCTACCGTTTAAAACTACAAAGCCTGTGTTTTCCATCATTTTTAAAAGCGTCTTGCCCTGTGTGTTTTCTTGTAGATCCAAACTTGATCGGGAGTGAGAAAGGTGAGTGCCAGTACCGGCGAATTCCTCCCAGTCACATTGGTTTTTCAGGCCAATTCTGCCATTAAAGTCTCCTCCTATTATTATGGTGAAATTGTAATGAGATTGATTAATGTCTTGTATGTCAGCTTCAAGTTCTTGAAATAGAGATATATTGTTCTTTTCTTCTCTCTCTGGTCTCTTTTTTTCACCATCGGGTTTTATATAAACGCAGCCAATAACTAAATTTAACTTAGTTAAACAGATAAATATCCAGTTATGGCTTTTCTTAATAACGCTTGCCTCATAACAGTTTCTATAAGCTATAATTATGCCACCACTGAAGCGACCTCTTTTGTTAAACCTTATCGCTTCTGATTGAATTATTAAATAATCTGGGAATGTTTTTGTAAAAGAGCGAAGCCAGGTCTCACACATGCATATAAAGTCAGTTTCTAATGACATGAATTTGTCTAAAGCTGAATAAAAGTTATTAGGGCCGTTACAGTTTAGCCATACAATGCTCAGATGTGAATTAGAAATGGCACCAGGCTCTCTTGACCTAGAGCCACCTCCTGTAGGAAGTGGCTCATTTAATCGTTTTTTGGAGTAGTATTACTAATTATTGGTGGGGTGGTAGTGATACTATCCATGGAATCAAATTCCTCTGAGTCCGTGTGGAATACATTTTCATTTGTTTCCATACTAGCTACTCGCTTTCTATCAGCAATAGGAGTGGAAGGAGATATAGAGAGAGCTCTTTTATTTGACAATGTATTAGCTGTTTTAAGAGGTGTTTGATTTTCTCTTACGATTAATTTGCCGGATCTGATGACTGCATATTTTCCTTGTTTCCGGTATTCGTGCATTTGAGGGAGCAGCTCCTTTTCTCTTTGTTGAATTTCAGGTGAAGAGTCCTCGCGAATGAAAATTTTTTCTTTCTTCAACTTGCTTCCATTTTTCAATAAATCATATTTACGTCTTTCAGTCGTTAAACCAATTAGAATAGGTCTGGGAGACTTTTTGCTTTTTAAACGCCTAATAAAGTCCAGCTCTGTTAATGAGAATGAGGGCACCTCCAATTTTTGTGTTATGAGATATAAAGTTTTGACTTCTAGATCGGAAAACTTTTCGCTTGGATCTTCTTTGAGGCCAAAAATTAAGAGATTCTTCCTCCTTCTGTTAGCATCCAAGTAACTAAGTTCTGTGGAATGTTTATTCACGTCAACTTGAATGGATTGAAGAGAATTATGAATGGAATCTAGCTTAGCATTAATTTTTCCATCACTTTCAAGAGAGTCTTTTTGTAATTTTTTGATGCCAGAAATTTCTTGGAAAAGCTTTTCCATTGTAAATTCCTCTGATTTATTTGCCATGATCAAAAATAATAATAGGTAAATAGTTATAATAAAAAACCTCAAGATGTGGTTACGAGAGAGAATTTTTAATTTATATAGGTAATTTAAATTCCCTTTATTTCCAAAAATTGATGTGGCAACAATGAAATGACGACGTTAGGACTGGTTTATGATCTAATTCTTATCTCTGATTGGTTCCATGATTAGCTTGACCAAGCGCTGCTTCCTGATTGGTGCTCAACTACACGTGAAAGTTTTGAGGTTATAATATACTAGCGGGCTGCACCCGCTTCGCCAAGCCATCACACACACCACACCCACACACCACATACACACACCTCACACACACCACCCATCCACACACACACACACATCCACATCCACACACACACCCATACACACACCCACCCAAACACACCCACCCAAACACACACACACAACACACCCACACACACAACACACCCACACACCCCATACACACACCCATACACACACCCATCCACACACACACACACACACACACCCACTCACCCACACACACCCACACACACCCACCCACACACACACACACACACACACACACACACACACACACACACACACACACACACACACACACACACACACACACACACACACACACAGAACCACACAGAACACAACACAACACACCACAAACCACCACACATATACACACACACATCACCACACACACACACACATACACACACACATCACCACACACACACACACATACACACACACACACACACACACGCAACCATCATCGCTGTAAATTTCAAAATCCCGAGCCAAATCTATCATAGCGGATATTGATAATGTAGCAAACTGGCCCATATTTCGAGAACGGTTTGTCAGAATATGGCAACAAAGGGCTCAAATAAAATCATGTGATGTTCTCAGACAGTTTTTACAATAAAAATATAGGTCCTCGCGATAACTTTTAAGTTCCGTGCTGGAATCTGTAAAAAAAACGTGAAAAGTCTGAAAAAATGGTCGAAATTTCGAACATTCTGGCTTCTATCTCGAGAACGGTACGTCAGAATGTGGCCTAATATAAATTAAATGAAAGCTAATTTTGTCTAATGTGTTATTAAATGATAAAAAATATAGGTCCTCGCGACAAATTTTAAGTTTCACGCTGGAATCTGCTAAAAAACGTGAAAAGTCTTAAAAAAAGGTCGAAATTTCGAACATTCTGGCTTATATCTCCAGAACGGTACGTCAGAATGTGGCCTAAAATGAATTAAATGAAAGCTAATTTTGTCTAATGTGTTATTAAATAATAAAAAATATAGGTCCTCGCGATAGATTTCAAGTTCCAGGGCAAAGACTGTCTTAAAATCGGACCCTTCCTCAAGGAAAAACTTGAGGAAGGTCATAACTCAAGGACGGTTTGGAATTTCGGACTTTTGATAATTTTCCTGATATTTTCCGGCAATTTTACTTGGGGTCATCTCTTATCAATTTTTCGCTATCTCTTACCGTTTCGCCTAAACAATTCCGGACACACAAAGATACAAAGATACAAAGCCCGTCCATATTTCTCATTTATATATAGAGATTAGTAGTTGCTATGGAAACAATCACAGGTTTAAACGAAATTTGATAAAGATGGAGTCCAAAACCACTGACTGTTAAAAGTTCAATAAATTGGTTTCTGAGAAGCTTTGTTCTTTATAATTATAAATTTTATTTTAGGATGAACATGAGCTTAAATTGGAAAAAATGTAGTTAAAAATTAAGCAAAATTTTAGCGAAATTAACTGAGTTTAGTTTTAAGCTTTTAAATGAAATTTATATGACTTTGTAAATACACATAAAATATTTGATTCGTGAGGTTTCTTAGGCTTTCTTTCAACAGGCACTATGATCACAATATGCTTTGAGTGAAAAAATATTAAATGAAACGATAAAATACAACTTTTCTTTGATTCGTGGTTATTTTCGATACATTAATATACAATATACACTTAAAACATAAAAACACACACTGAAAAACGATTTTTAATTAGAATTATCAAATTAAAGAGGAGCTATCTTAAAGTCTTTCTTTACTTAACAAAGCGACGTTGCCAACATTTCACTTTTTTAAACTGAATGAGTTTTCTTTTTTTTCTGACTTAATACCAAAAGCATAGATTTTAATGTACCTCCAGTTTCAAATTGTCTTTTATTCTTCGATTCATATGGTAATATAGTGCTATAAAACTAAATTATCAAGGTACTATCATTTCAAAATTGTAAATAGATGGTGCTATCTCGAATTTTTTTCGAGATAATACCCACTTTTGTTCACTTCTCATGGAAGAAAAGGTAATATAATACGATATCACCTTATTAAAAATTGATTTTTTCTCGAAAAAAGGCAAAATCATATAATGAAGTTTTAAGTCAAAATACCTTTTTTTCGAACGGTTACAAAGGTAAGTTCTTTTGAAGAAAAATACATTTTTTTTACATAGAACTATAGAAAAGAACATGCTCAACTTAAGAACATATAAATCAAAACAGTAGCTTTTATTGTATTCATACAGCGATAAGTCAAACTTTCTTTTGCGATTTCCCAAAAGTTGGTGTTTTTGACATATCACCATCTAATTCTGAGGGTGCGATATATACTCGTATGTACAATTGGACATCTCTCTTCCCTAAATTCCTTATAGGAGATAAGGAATCTCTTCCTCCCCTCACAGTCTATATCATTATCAACAGGAGTAGGTGTTACCTCTTGTACCTTGTGTTTTACTTCTCTTTCAAGTGTTATCCCTGTAATGTTCTTCTCCAGAAACCAAGGATTATAAATTATAATATATACATACTTTATTATGAGTTGATTCTTTGTGTGAAAGTCGTAAGCCGTTATGCATAGTAATAGTATTTGGGAAAATAGGAATTTAGGATTTTAAAGAGAAAGATAAATGAGGGAGAGGGCAAGAGAGAGAGAGAGAAGATAGGGTGGCAAGGAAAAGGATTGAAACTTCTATTGACCTTTAGGTATTTTATACACATATGGCAGTATGTGTTTTTGTCCAATTAAAAATAATTTATTTATTTTTTAATTGCCCGCCTCACACTTAGCTTGTTCATATCTTGACAAAGCACTTGCCCTCTCCCAGCAGTGGTGTAATACTTGCGCTGTGGTTGTGAGTGTTGTAACTAGCTTACTGTATTCTAATGTATACATATATAGATATAATTATTATATTCTAAAGTATATAGCACAAGCAGGAAGAGGTGCCGGGAAAGTTCTTGTTAGACAGCGAGATTCGTTAATATGTTACACGTGCTTACCAAACTTCTATGGAAAACATATTCAACTTCAGCATGCTACCATTACCGGACAGCACTACCCAACAGATAATTAAACCCTTTGTACAAGGAACAGTGGGTCTTGCATCTGAAAGGAAACTTAAAAGCTATCTTGAACTATTCATCTACTGATTTTGTATGGAGTGGAGGTAAGGCAAACCAAGATAAATAGATTTGTCCTTAGCACCCATAACTTTCGAATGTCAGATGTTGTTCTTACCTACTAGTTGATCACTCTGATCAGAGCTTATGTCAGAGTCCACACTCCACATTAGGGACAAATTCTTTAGGTATCTATCAGATTATAAATAATTAAGAATGAAATGGTCTGAAAAATAAATGTTGACCCATTTTTTATCCTAGATCAACGTTGCTTAATATGTTGTTATTCAAAAGTTATATTCCAAGCATGTCTGAAACATATTCTGAAGATTTCAGATCGATTGGACAAAAATTGTAGCTTTTATGGCGAAAAAAAATGTTGATTCAAAATCTAGTCTACCTCGACGTTGCTTAACTTGTGTCATTTAAAAATTGTACATCAATAACCATAACCAAGCATGTAAGGAACAAATCTTATCCTGGCTCAACGTTATTTAATATGATGTTTTCCAAAATCGAAACAGTAAATTCCATGTATGCATGGAACATACCCTGAAAGTTTCAGCACGATTAGACTAAATTTACGATTTTTAACGCATTGCAAACATAGTTAGATGGATAGATCTATCAGATAGAAACGACAAGTGCTGCTCAAGTTAAAGGTAGAATTCGTTACTCTTGGTTCGCAATTATACATGTCCGTGTCCGGTCTGTACCCAGCAGCCTACTAATTTCCTTTATAGACGCAGAGCAGAAAGTGTCCATCATGCTTCATAACTTTTTCCAATTTAATGTCTATTAACACGGTGCCGGCGCAGCGTAGCGCCTGTCATACGGGCTCTGTAACTTTACAACTCATTTCATAGAATTTGTAATGTGCAACAAAAATTATTTATAATGGCTATTTCCAATTTCCTGTGAAAATGTCAAAGAGAGAATCCCTCCTCGCTCTCTTCTCCCTCTCCTCTTTTTTCTATATTTCTCTTCTTCTTCTTTTTCCTTCTCCTCCTTTCCTCTTTCTCTCCCTTTATTTTTCTATCTCTCTTCATACTTTCTGTTTTTTACTTCCCAGTAATTTCTATTATTAGAAATCGGAATTATTGTGTTTGTTTTTGTAAAAAAAAAAATATTTTAAAAATCGGTTAAGTGTTTTTAGAGATACAAGTGATTTAGTAGAAAATCTCAAAATTGCACCGTGTACAGAATGTGAAACAATCACGAGGCAGTATTGTGTCCATAATTGGCAGTGTTTTTTTCCCTTTTTTCTCTCTCCTATCAATACCTCGAGAATTGTTTCTCTCTCGGTTCTTATTAAATCTCTGACTCACCTATTACAGTGAGAATCCAGGTGTTGTAGCTGGTGGGAAAGTGCTTGTAGTCGACACGACACTGGTATTTTCCTTCGTCCGATTCCAAGATGGCGTCCACGATCAGTTCCGACGAGTCAAAGTTGAAATACACTCGCCGGGAATCGAACGTCTTCTCACTTATCCAGTGGTTGCCTTGCTTTGAGCCTCGCATGTCCACGCTGAAATCAGGAAAACATTTTGTTGCTTAACATGTAGAGGACTATGTAAAAGATTGAGGTATCGGATTATTCAGTAATGATAATGAGAACCAGACCAACCTCTTACGATAAGACTCATAACAAGACTCAGCTTGTGTTAACTAGGTAAACTAGATATTATAATACAACTTTTACTGCACCTGTATAGATATTTATAATAAGAGCTCTTGTGATATAAACAAAATAAAGTGAATAACCCAAAAACAGTCGAACCTGGATAAAAGAGAACTTGATATTAGAGGATCATGGATATAAGAGAAACTTTTCCAGGGCAAATATCCCTCTCCACAAGGTAAAATACTCTTAAAAAGAGAAACGTGGATATAAAAGAAATTATTTCCGGTCCCTTGAGTTCTCTTACATGCAACAAGTTCGACTACAACATGTTCGGATACTTTAGATACAAGGAGCCTTTGATGTCTGTTCAGATTCATTTTATTATTTCTACAGACCCATTAAGTTTTGGAAAAAGTGTGACAAATCACTCTGAAGAAGATAGAGAGAGCCTGAGGTGCATTCAATAATTTACGGGGTTGAATCATGGAATTCAAGGACTCTATCCGATGCTTCAAGCAAAAGGCTTGAGAACTTCGAAATGTGCCTCTCCCGGCGAATCCTATGTTAATCTGTAAAAGAAAAGTCACAACCACAGAAATTCTACGAATAATGAAAAAGAAAGGGAAAATAATCAACACTGTAAAAGAAAGAAATCACATGGGGAATGTGATGAGAAATGAGAGTCGTTACCTATTTTATTACAAGGAAATGTGCATGGAGGGAGAGGCCCAGCCAGGCAGAAGAAGGATTTCAGACTGAAAAACTTGAGAACATGGATCAACCAGACAGCAACACAATTTTTCCGATCAACAGTCAAAACAGCCAACATCGGAACCTGATAGACACCACCAGAAGAAGAAGAAGTGAAATGAGGTGATTATGTTTAATATACCAACCTTGCTCGTATCGTAAAGTGATATTGCGAATACATCATTTCTTCTATTACAATATATTATGCATTAGGTACATTTAATGTTGTGTTGAAATTCCTGCTATTTATAATGATTCGTTATAAGTTATCAAGAAAGAATTCTTCAAATTTGCACCCTTAGCATGTAAAATGAAATAAAGATCCATTTCTAAACATGTCTTGCCTTGCCTATACATTATAAATATTCAGACACAAATCGAAGTCTGGATTTATGTTAACGCAATTTACATTTTTCTACCAACAAATCTGTCCTGGCAAAAAGTCCAGAAAACCCGACGCATGAATCTCTATATATAAATGAGAAATATGGACGGGCTTTGTATCTTTGTGTGCAGGAATTGTTTAGGCGAAACGGTAAGAGATAGCGAAAAATTGATGAGAGATGACCCCAAGTGAAATTGCCGGAAAATACTAGGAAAATTATCAAAAGTCCAAAATTCCAAACCGTCCTTGAGTTATGACCTTCCTCAAGTATTTCCTTGAGGAAGGGTCCGATTTTAAGACAGTCTTTGCCCTGGAACTTGAAATCTATCGCGAGGACCTATATTTTTTATTATTTAATAACACATTAGACAAAATTAGCTTTCATTTAATTCATTTTAGGCCACATTCTGACGTACCGTTCTGGAGATATAAGCCAGAATGTTCGAAATTTCGACCTTTTTTTCAGACTTTTCACGTTTTTTAGCAGATTCCAGCGCGGAACTTAAAATTTGTCGCGAGGACCTATATTTTTTATTATTTAATAACACATTAGACAAAACTAGCTTTAATTTAATTCATATTAGGCCACATTTTGACGTACCGTTCTCGAGATAGAAGAAGCCAGAATGTTCGAAATTTCGACCATTTTTTCAGACTTTTCACGTTTTTTTTTTACAGATTCCAGCACGGAACTTAAAAGTTATCGCGAGGACCTATATTTTTATTGTAAAAACTGTCTGAGAACATCACATGATTTTATTTGAGCCCTTTGTTGGCATATTCTGACAAACCGTTCTCGAAATATGGGCCAGTTTGCTACATTATCAATATCCGCTATGATAGATTTGGCTCGGGATTTTGAAATTTACAGCGATGATGGTTGCGTGTGTGTGTGTGGTGTGTGTGTGTGTTGTGTGTGTGTGTGATGTGTGTGTTGTGGTGTGGTGTTGTGGTTGTGTGTGTTGTGTGTGTGTGTGTGTGTGTGTGTTGTGTGTGTTGTGTGTGGTGTGTGGTGGTGTGTGTGTGGTGTGTGTGTGGTGTGTGTGTGGTGTGTGATGTGTGTGTGTGTGTGTGTGTGTGTGTGTGTGGTGTGTGTGTTGTGTGTGTGTGTGTGTGGGGTGTGTTTGTTGTTGTGGGTGTGTTGTGGTGGTGTGTGTGTGTGTGTGGTGTGGTGTGTGTGATGGCTTGGCGAAGCGGGTGCAGCCCGCTAGTAAATAATAAAACACATAATTTATTTTCTCCCCGGATTTATTTGGCTTGACGCAGCCAGACAAATAAAAAAACCAAGGATATAAGAAATACCAATCATGTTTATTGTTACATAACGGCTGTAAAGAAACAAGAAATAAAAACTCGTCTATAACAAGACCAAAATGAGACTACAGATTCCGGAACATTTGGGAGAAGAAGGCTTAAAATTCCGCTATAAAAAGTGGGTGCCCTTTAGAAAAAATAATACTAATGAGCTTTGCTAGGAAATACAGGGTGGACCAAAAAAACGTTTACACCCGTTAATGGTAGATTACTGACGACATTTCTAGGACGGATCTGCAATCCGTTTTTTCGGATTCGCCTTTATAACTGCACAAAGTGATTTTTTGCAAATTTCTGAAAAAGTCCGACTTTGGCTTATTCTTCTGGTCAGAACTTTTTTCCTGTTTAAGATGAGTTGATTCTGAACATTTCTGCAGAAAGCCAACAAAATTTCGATGTTTCTTGCTACACTACTTTGTTTTTTACGGTTTGGTTTGGCATCTTTTTTGACACCTGAATAGAAAAAAAATTCTCATGTAAATATTTTACACTTTGAAACACTCAAGATTTGCCCGAGCAAATTTTGGCACAGACATGGGCAAGTTTGATAAAAGTTGGCGGCCAACCCAAGGATGCTAAAAAATAATTTTATGATTTTTTATCACGTGATCTTCTGGGTAAACAAACCCGGTAAGTCTCAAAAAATGATGTTCAAAATCTTAAAAGTGTTGACCGTGTAGGGTCGTCTTGTACTCAAAGAGTAATTAGCTATTTATGTCTGATAATTATTTTCCTTGGAATTAATTAAAGGCCAGTCAAATGAATGATTGTTTGTTTCTCGATGATAGTTTTCAAGCATATTTTTCTGCATTCTATGAAATATTATCTTTAAACTTCTTGAGTTTTTTTAGTACTAGTTACATTATTATAATTCGGATGCTGAAATGGCAGATACGCATTTAGCATATGGAGCTGCCAACAGGAACATTTTGGATCACGTGAAAAACATAGTTTACGAAATACCAGTGGAGACGCTAGAGTAGCAGAATCTGGTAGCAAGAATCCTGTTGGCATTCGATGATCTGACAGAAAAATCTGGAATCTTCCGCAACATTCGACGGAACATGAAGAAGAGGTTCAACTTTTGCATCCAGGAAGGTGGACGCCACTTCCAACAGTTCCTCTAAGGGAATTGAGAAGGGAGAGAGAGAGAGAGAGAGAGAGAGAGAGAGAGAGAGAGAGAGAGAGAGAGAGAGAAAGAGAGAGAGAGCGAAAGAGAGAGAGAGAGAAAGGCAAGAAGGTAGAGGGACAGTTCTGAGTTAGAACTAAGGTACTAAAGTCACCATTGGTTTCAAAAATTTGTGTGAGGAGAATCCATAGTGTGTACTATGGCTAAATAAAAAATGGCAACAGTCTTTTTTATTTTGTAGTCATGAATTTTTTGCTGGCTCTGGCGTTCGGACCGGGTGGACTAGCTTTTCACTGAGCTAATCGTGCGCGTCTAATCGTTTCTCATTGAACTACTAACACAAAATGTTTTTTTAAATACCTTTTTGTTTATATCAAAATAGTATAAAACATAATAAAGACTGCAAAAGTTTATTAATTTTCAAAATATTATCTTGTTTTTTTCAAGACTTCTATTAAGAGTTGGCTATCGGTAAATATTTGTTATTTAATTAGTATTGTTTATGATAGAAGAACCTACCTACATATTTACCTGGATTTATTTCATAACCTCTATTTTCGTTTGGAAAATTCGCTAGTTTTTTTTTTCTCTCATAGGGAAGCATAAGAAAAACCATCCTTACATTATCAAGGCAGTCTCTCAGGGGCTTACATGAATAATAATTATGTGTATTGTGATACCAATAGTATCTGAGATAACTCAATTTACAGATGGTATTACCCCCAAAAAAACCATAAGTTGTTGGTGTTACAACAGGTCAGATACAGGTATGAATAAAATATTTCATCAGATTTTTTTGATAAATAAAATATTATTCACCGTCGAGAATTGAACCTCGGTCATGCGTCTTACACTCTTAGCACTACCACATCTAGCTAACACCACTGACAATCTGAGAAGCACGAAATTTATCATTTGAATTTTCCTAAACTGGCTGATGAGGCATGTGAGACCGCGGATTCAAAAAAACCAATGTAAACAATTTATGTAAACAATACAAGACGCCCTTACACAGTCTACAGCTAGAAAACTCTTAGGATTTTTGAATAGTTTTTGGCAAACATCTAATCATTTTTCCCAGAAGATCACGTGATAAAAAATCGAAAAATTATTTTTTAGCATCCTCGGGGCGGCCGCCAACTTTTATCAAACTTGCCCATGTCTGTGCCAACATTTGTTCGGACAAATGTCGAGTGTTTTATTTAGTAAAAAAGTTTTTTTGGGGTGTTTTTTTTCTGTTCAGGTGTAAAAAAATATGACAAACCAAATCGTAAAAAACAAAGTAGTGTAGCTAGAAACATCGAAATTTTGTTGGCTTTCTGCAGAAATGTTCAGAATCAACTCATCTTAAATAGGAAAAAAGTTCTGACCTGAAGAATAAGCCAAAGTCGGACTTTTTCAGAAAGTTGCAAAAAATCACTTTGTGCAGTTATAAAGGCGAATCCGAAAAAACGGATTGCAGATCCGTCCTAGAAATGTCGTCAGTAATCTACCATTAACGGGTGTAAACGTTTTTTTTGGTCCACCCTGTATATGAGAGAATAAACCCGAACACTAGTGGCTTTATACAATCTGCCAAGGCACTAAAATAATTGAAACATCAGAATATAAACAATGAAATATATTTCATCAGAAATGTATTATAACATCAGACTATAAACAATGAAATATAAATATCTCTTAGAAGCCCTTCAAAGCTTAGGAGAAGTACCTTTGTATAAATGTTTCTTTATAAAGAAAATAAATAAATAAACTATAAAAAAAAAAAAAAAAAAATGGAACAAAATTATTATAATGTAGATTCTTGAATAGTAACTCTAATATCATTGGTTCGTTAAAAGTTCCGATAGGTTATAGACCCGATAGGTATGTAAGTTAGTAGTTTGATCACTCAAGCTCTATGAGAATCTTGGGTATTGACCTCCAAGTTGCACTCTGAATGCATCTGGAAGTCTGGGGTTTTCCTCTATCCTGATTAGGACGAAACGTTTCTTGCGAAAACTTGGAAGGAAGATCTTTTTAATTTGATTACCTAAGAATAAAAAGCAAAGTTTTACTATGCTTCCATACTTTTAATGAGCAAAAGAAGAAGAAAAAGAAGTTTTACATCTATCCCATATAAAATTTAATAGAAAATATCTCTTTTGATTTCCTTATCCTATAGAAAGGAAAGTAATGGAATCACCCAAAATTTTCGTTAGTGAGTTTTCAGTGCCAAACCACGTTTTAGGGTCCCCAGAGCCTAAATCCAAAGTTTCAGCCATTGGTGTGTGTGTGAGTGTGTGCGTGTGTGTGAACAAGTTATCTCTAGAACGGCAAAAGCTAGAGACTTGAAATTTGGTATGTAATAGATTTCATTTATGAAGAGGACGCGACACAAAACTTTTCGATAAAAACGGTGCCTAAACGATACGGTTCTTAAAATAAAAAAAATAATAGGAGTCTATTCTGATCACTTTTTTGGTATATTTAACTTTTTAGACCTCGGCCCAAATTTGCCGGTATTGTAAGGGGAACCCGCTCTGGTTAACTTTTTTATTATCCATCCATGCTAGATGGGAGTTGTGACATATCAAATCTAATGATATTGAGGTGTTGATGACGAGTATGGCATTGGTTTTTAGCTATCTATTACCGTTGAGTCACCAGTGGCGCAATTCGAATTCTTTTTAGGGGATAAGGAAAGTGATATTTACACCAGCTTTTTCTAGTCTGCAACTAACTTGTCGTCTGTTCACCAAAGTTAATAATTATGCATTGTGCAAGTTTTTTCACCGAACACTCGCAGTTTTCAAATTTCCCGCTAAGATTACACACTACACTGGATCCCCACTCAGCGATATTAATTTTGCTTCACTCTTGGTTACAATATGGCACATTTATTTTTGGAAATACCGGATATTGTTTACATGTTATAATAATGAAAATTATGTTTTTTAAGTTTAGCTTTTTCAGTATTTGGAGTAAAAGTTCTAACATTTTAATATTCGGAAATACACAATTACTTCCGACAAATTTCCAATACTAGAATCCGGAAGTATTGTGTTCGTTTTGTAAAATAAATAAATTAATATTTTTTTGTTCCGATTTATTTTTTTCATATATCTGGACGTTGCATAACCTCCTAAACAACATTGGTGTTGTGTCTGTCTGTCGGTCTGTTAAATACATTCCTTGTGACATTTTAAATTCATCAACTTCGCACTAGCGGTTCATGGAGACATTGGAGACCATGCGCCTGACCCCTAACTTTTTATTTATACGCTTATATCTCCTGAACCACACCCGATTTTGATGAAATTTTGTATAATAATATGCGTGTTAGTGCATTTGTAATTATTTATAAAGGGTGGGGCAAAAGTCTGGAAACCCCTGAATAACTTTCGAATGGCTTCTTTTGTAAAATTAAAATTTTGTAAGGTAAACCGGGCTAATAAGTCCTTCTTCTAGAGTCGGGTCGATTTTTGTTACCGGTCCCCATGTTGGGGCCGGGGGGGCCAACTTCATTTTTTAAATACCAACTCCCACCTTGCGATACATTTTTGGAAAGGTCTTTAAATAAAAAATACATTTTTGCAAATTTTATTTTTTTAATATTAAACTGTTTGCAAATGGCCTCCAACTTTGTGTATGCAGTAAAGTCTGGAAAATCCTGAATATCTTTTGAAAGGGCTTTCTCAGTTAATTTAAAATTGTGCACGGTGAGTCGGGTAATTAGACCTTTCCAAAAATGTATCGCAAGGTGGGGTTTCGTATTTAAAAAAATGAAGTTGACCTCCCTGGCCCCGACATGGGGGCCAATAAAGAAAAATCGTCCAATTTTAATATAAGGTCTAATTACCAAGGATTACCGTAAACAATTTTAAATTTACTGAGAAAGTCCTTTCGAAAGATATTCAGGGGTTTCCAGACTTTACTGCATACACAAAGTTGGACGCCATTTGCAAACAAATAATATTAAAAAAATAAAATTTGCACCAATGTATTTCTTATTTAAAGACCTTTCCAAAAATGTATCGCAAGGTGGGGGTTCGTATTTAAAAAAATGAAGTTGGCCCCCCTGGCCCCGACATGGGCCCGGTAACAAAAATCGATCCCACTCTAAAAGAAGGTCTTATTAGCCCGGTTTACCGTACAAAATTTTAAGTTTACCGAAGAAGGCATTCGAAAGTTATGCAGGGGTTTCCAGACTTTTGCTCCACCCTGTATAATATAATTATGATTGAGCTCTGATATTTTAAATCCAAATTTTCTATAAAAAAAAAATGCAAAAATAATGTCTTCTTATTTTTGCGGATACAGAATTTTTTGTCGAGTCAAGAATGTAGTAAAAACGGTATACTATACCATAATCTCTATATATAAAACAGAAAAAAGGACTACCTACCTACCTATGTTTGTTTGTTTGTTTGTTTGTCCGGAGTTGTTTAGCCAAAACGGTAAGAGATAGCGAAAAATGTCTCAGAATTGACCCCCCCAAAACCATTATCGCTTTGTCCAGAAAAATTATAAAAAGTTCAAAAAGGCATTGCTGTCCAGCAGTACGGCCATGCCTTAGTAAATTTGAAATTTAGTCCCGTTGCAAAGCACGGGCAAACGGCTAGTTATAAAATAAAACAAATTCAAAGAGCATCAGTTAAGAAATTTTGGAGATGCACGCGACTTAGAATAAAATCTCAAAATTGAGATCTAATACAATACAATGTGAACCAATCACGAGGAAGTATTGTGTCCATAGTTGGCTGTGTATTTTTGCTTTTATACTTGTACCTACTTGTTCGTAAGGTATCGTGTCTCAACTTCATAAAACTTCCTAAGTATCTCAACTTGATAGTTTCTATTCTTAACCACTTTCTTAATTCTATCTATACCTATACATATTTAATACTTAATTACATAACATTTTCCAGGAAAAGTTTTTTCAAAGGAAGTGGTTTACAAGGAATACCAGGCTCGTTTTTAGAAAAGTTTCTATATATTGTTCTAAATAATTTTATACCTACTAAATATACACTAAAATTATATATTTACACGTATATTCATTATATTCAAAACCTTTTTAGTGTTTACCTAACCAGGTGGTCTTGTTCACAGGAGTGATGTCACACTTACTCGTACCCGCCTTACTATAATTTTCCATATTTCAGACGCGGAACACCGACCTTCAGGTAGCACGTCCGCAGGGACCAAACTCCTCAAGTCGGTAACTTGGTAAAGTGTATCTTCCCGGTAAAATGCCACAGTGCTCAACTCTAATGAATATATTATTTATACAGGATAAATATAAATAACGCGACCGAAATTCTAGGGCCCAAATGCATAGTCGCTAATGAACAGATTAATCAACTTTATACACAATCAATTGGCTAATGGCCACAATTAATCAGGCTGTTAGTGACTATGCAATCCAGTCTAAGGCTAATAGAACTCGTTTATTTAAATCGAAAATATTCTATTGTGATTTTGTCGGAAATGCTTCATTTCCAATATTGTGATATTTCGAGCCTTATATCGTGGTACAAAATTCAATAGATATTTTCTTCTGCTTATTATAAGTAAAAATATTTGCACGGTTGAAAATCACGAAGTTTGAGAATAGGTTGAGAAGTTTTGGAGCTACAAAGAATTAGGTAAAAATCTCAGAATTTACGAGTATATAGCGGCAATGGAAAGTCGAACAATTAGGTACCTATTCTTGCCAAGTGTATACTCGTACGATGTGAAGAATTCACGAGAAAGTATTGTGTCCATAATGGGCAGTGTATTTTATCTTATACCATGGCAGGTACTTTTGTTTATTTTTGAATTTGTATAGCAATATAAATATAGCACAATCACTTTGTTTTCTTGGCGTTGCAGAACCAACGTTTGCCCTCGTTAAGATATTCATGTGGATGAACTTACTACTGAATTCAAGGATGCTTCGCATCTCACTCGATTTGGTATTTTCCCGAAATTCTGTCTCTTCCTCTTGATGCCCAAACATATAAACTGAAAGAACACAGGCGATGGGTCGGAAAGAGAAGAGAGAGAGAGAGGGAGAGAGAGAGAGAGAAAGAGAGAGAGAATGTAAGAAGTTTCTCAAAGTTAAATAAAACAGCGGATTTGAAAAGTTCGTTTTAGGAAAGCAGAGGGAAGGAAGAGGAAGATGACAGTTTCTAGAAGTCCTGACATATCGGCTGGAAATCCTGAGTACTATTCTGTGCAAAGTTCTGGCGAGGAGTGAGAACCCCGTCACCAGGATCTAGGGCGTTTTCAAAAGCTGCGTATTTTGTGGTAAAGGGTCAACTTATTCTGAGAAAAATGTCACTTTATTAAACTGTTAAAACAGAAGCCCATAGAGCTCAAGAGCTTACCGCCATAAACTGTGGACCTTGTTTATGTTTATGTAGAGTAAAGTTACATATACAGGGTGGGGCAAAAGTCTGGAAACCCCTGAATAACTTTCGAATGGCTTCTTCGGTAAAGATAAAATTTTGTATGGTAAATCGGGGTAGTAAGACCTTCTTTTAGAGTGGGATAGATTTTTGTTACCGGCCCCCATGTCGGGGCCAGGGGGGCCAACTTCATTTTTTTAAATACGAACCACCACCTTGCGATACATTTTTGAAAAGATCTTTAAATAAGAAATACATTGGTGCAAATTTTATTTTTTAAATATTAACTGTTTGCAAATGGCGTCCAACTTTGTGTATGCAGTGTAAAGTCTGGAAACCCCTGAATACCTTTCGAAAGGGCTTTTTCAGTAAATTTAAAATTAAGTTCGGTAATCCGTGGTAATAAGACCTTATTTTAGAATGGGGCCAATTTTTCTTACCGGCCCCCATGTCTGGGACAGGGGTGCCAACTTATTTTTTTTTTTAATACGAAACCACACCTTGCGATACATTTTTGGAGTTAAGCACCAAAGTATTTCTTATTTAAAGACCTTTCCAAAAATATATCGCAAGGTGGGGGTTCGTATTTAAAAAAAGGTAGTTGGCCCCCTGGCCCCGACATGGGGGCCGGTACCAAGAATCGCTCCCATTTTAAAAGAAGGTCAAATCACCACTAATTACCGTACACAATTTTAAATTTACTGAAAAAGCCGTTACGAAAGATATTCAGGGGTTTCCAGACTTTACACTGCATACACAAAGTTGGACGCCATTTGCAAACAGTTAATATTAAAAAAAAAAAAAATGTTCACCAAAGTATTACTTATTTAAAGACATTTCCAAAAATGTATCGTAAGATGGGGGTTCGTATTTAAAAAAAATGAAGTTGGCCCCCCTCGCCCCGACATGGGGGCCGGTAACAAAAATCAGCCCCACCCTAGAAGAAGGTCTTACCCCGGTTTACCGTACAAAATTTTATATTTACTGAGAAAGCAATTCGAAAGATATTTAAGGGTTTCCAGACTTTTGCCCCACCCTGTATATGTCAGTGTTTAATTATTATTTTTTGTTCATACTACTTGTGTTAATCACTTTCGTGATATCACGACTACTCAAACTCGCCTTACTAAATCGACGCTGAAACCGTGACTTGAACCACCGACCTCCAGGTTACAAGTCTGCCGCCTTATCGATCAAGCTACTGAGGTCGGTCAGTGTTTTTTACTAATACTAGAGACTTCCTGACTATAATTTCATCATATTTTTTCATCTTCAACTGGACCATCAAGGGAGTAACTAATATTGGATGCTGCCAACGTTATAACGCATGTGACATCCCATACCTAGACAAGATAGTTACTCAGAGAGTAAATGCAAAAGGGGTTGGGAAGTAGAAGGGTAAAGGTGACCGAACTGTTTTCAAATAGTATTTTAGACAGGGTTATTAAAATTGAGAAGAATAAAAACATATAATATCTTATTAGGAAATCATGATTACTTCAATCTTTCCGATATGTGCTTACTAATTATGATTATCTCTCCTCCTACACAGCACATGTAAGGTCTAATACTTTTAAGTAAAAAACACTGCCAATTATGGACAAAAAACTTCTTCGTGCTTGTTTCACATTGTATACCTACACGTGGCAATATTGAAATTTTATATTAAATCACTTTCATCTCCAAAACCGTTTAACCGATTTTCTTCAAATTTGTTTTATATGATAGAACACTATTTTTTCTACATTAGATTCCACAAAAAATTCTGTATCGGCAAGTCGGCAACTTTTTTGTAAAAAAAAAAAATGGTTTTTCTTAAATATCAGAGCCGGCAAATCATAGTAAATTAAAAATAATTATAAATAGCTTATGTACGAGTAAAACAATAACATGCATATACACACAAAATTTCATCAAAATCGGGAGTACCGTTCACGAGATATAAGCGTTCAAGTAAAAAGTTAGTGGTCAGGCGCATGTTCTCTTTCACCCAGAACTACTTCTGCGAAAGTGATGAATTTGAAATGGCACCATCAACAGAACGTCTTAAATTTCATTGACATCCGTTCAGTAGTTTCCGCGTTAAAATTAATATTTTTAACAGACAGACAGAAGTTGCTCAGGAGGTTATAAAACGCTAGAAATATGAAAAAAATTGAGATCGGAGCAAAAAATTTTTTTTTTCTTTTTACAAATATCTTCCGATTTATATAATTAGAAATTTCTCGGAAGTAAAATATTGCAATGATCATGGAAGCAACAACGATTATAGTTAAAAAATAAAATAAAAAATAAGTATTTTTTTCTCATTATTATATTATTCCGAATCCGACATTTTTCCATTGTAGGCACATGTGCTTTTAATGGTTCATTGTATTCCAGAGGCACTTTACATAGAATGGTCATTGTTTTTCCAAAGTTGTATGCACGTTTCAAAAAAGTCCCATAAAAACTTTGCATGTACCATTTGTGATTTTGTGTAGTAAAAAGACAAAATAATACAAAACTGTCTGTACCACAGTTGTAGGTCTATTGACCCAAGATTATGTAACATCTAATGTTTCTGAAAATTCCTTGAAGAAAAAAAGGAAGAGGAATGAAAAGCGTTATGGAAAGGTTCACTTCAGCAGAGGAAGCATGAATGCCAGTGTATTAGTGAGAGAATCAAGTCTTAAGTCATCACCAGGTAATCCGGTTGAGACGGAAAAACCTGAAGAGTAGGAAAAGTAAAATTGAATTGAAGAGAAAATGAGAAAGAAAATGAAACGAAATAAATTTCAAATAGGAAAAAAATAATCCGGGTAATAGGTAATTCCCACAAGGAAAAGGGATATAAAACTCAGGAAATTACAAACTTTTTGCTTCTGCCCCCCCTTGGTCCTATTCCTGCTGAATCCTGAGACCTCTGTCATTCCATCCTCCCGGACCTGTGTCACCCACCTTCCTCCGTGCAGGTTAGATCTCTTAAATGAGATATAGATTGACCCGGGAGGTAATTTAAGAGAAAACCGTTTCAATAAAATATCCGAGACTAAACCAGAAGAAACTTTATTCAAGAGACGAATTAGAAGATCAAGGGAAGAGAGGAGATAAGTGAAATCTTTTTGTTTTATTACTTTACTTTTATAGGAGAACTCACAGATAGCCATCTTATGATTTTTTTTTTATTATAAATATTCATATGTATGTAAATTTCTTTTGTCTAAAACTTCCTATTTGTTTTAACTCTGAAAAAATCGCTAATAGTTCTTTTTTAACGCTAAAAAGACTCAAGAAATAATATCATGAAAAGGAAAGTTGTATTACTTGGGCGACAATCGCCAGGGTACAGTGGCACACCAACGCATGAGAAAAATCCTCAAAGGGATTATAAAACAGGCAAAGATTAATTGTGAGGGTGTCATGCTCAATAACTGTTCTTTCTTCAGGCAACTGTGGGCACCAGGGATTTGGACTAAAATTTATGAACTTTGCCTTCCTAGGAAGAATTTACGCAAGATGTTTTTAAGGATATCATAGATAAGATCATTTCTAAGCATTCTGAGGTTATCATCTCCGGGCGAAATTAATATACATTTTTGATATACATAGGTAGCTAGGACTTTAGTCTAAATTTTGGGTGTTGTTTTATATGGGGAAATGGTACTCTTGACTCAAACTTGTGACCTCGATTTTGTCTATTAATTTCGCTTTCACACGTTGAGCACCATGAAACCCACCGGTGGGTTTCATGGTGTTTTACTGATGTTCCGTGAAAGTCAACGGGGGGTTTTATCCAGATTTTCCAGAGCATACAATGATACTCAGTCATGAAACCCACCGGTGACCTAAAGGGGACATAATTAAAAATCCCAATTTTGTGCCATATACCTGGGGAAAAAACTAGAAAAAAGCCTCGGTACTCAGGTAAATCAGGTATTAAAGTTATTTTTGAAGACGTGTCAGGTATGTATAATTATTCTTCAGTATCACTTATTTTGAAATATCTTGCTTTGTTTTACAGGTTGTATGGTTGTATGGCCACCCAAAAGTGTTTAATTTTCGAATTATGTAATTATGTGTCTTGTGTCTTGGTGAAGCTGTAGAACAATAAGCTTCAGATTACGAAAAGGATGTGGGAAAAGCAACAGCAGTGAAGAAAAGCTTGTGGTCTTAGTGGAAGCTTGGAAACTCTAGAGAAGTATTTTTTTTTTTTAACTTAAAGTTTTGTCGGATCTTGCGAATTTTAATCTCATTTTTATCATTCAGCTGATTACTGAGAGTTCTAATAAATAAGAATCTGCAATAAGATTCAAGTAGAAGAAACTATAACTTCTAGCCCCTGAACTTTGTTGACTTCAAGTCTGGTATCAACCTACACAAGTAACGCACGTTTATAAGTATCTAAATATAATATAAAAATAATTTCATATGTAAAATAAATTTAGATGATAAAGACATTCAAAAGAACAAATCTCAAAACAAGTGCAAGATATATTATGAGCAAAGAAAAAAAAAGATCTTGAAATTTTTGCCCAAAAGTACTAAAATTCATTGCTTACTCTATAAAACTAAGATGACACTAAAATTTCTGGTACTTGCATTGGTAGTCAAGTAGTTAAGGGTAGGTAATACAGGTAGCGTAGCCATTTATTGGTTGGAATCCCCACCCACTGCATGAAAATCTGAAATAAATTTGTCTAAAATGAGATGTTAGGTACTTATAGCTTATAGCGCTCTTAAACGAAAACGGGACCCAACACTCACATAAATCGTCATAAATAGTTTTTGTGTATAAAAAAATCTGTGTCCTGAACAAAGGAAGGCAAAGTTCCTCTTTTTTTAGAGAGTAGACCACTTACAAATTGGCCTCTTGAACTTGTAGTTTCAGTATTGACGTGCCTTTTTGTTACATCCTGTATATAAGGTACAAAATAATGATAATACGTAATAACATATCCGAGACCAGGATCTTACTATACATATTTTATGTCGGGTAATCGAATTTTCTAATACTTCATAGTCTTCAGTCTGTTGATATTAGAAAAGCATCAAAACAAAACTTCAAAGGAGGAACGGTAAAAATATAACTCTCCCTCATCTTTTCTGACAGTGTTTCGTGTTTCCATATTTGTTGCTCATTTCATACATTTTGTTCTTCAGAAGCAAGGTCATAGAACTAGAGAGATAGGGGAGACGAAACTGCTAAACATTTTCATCAAAGAGAAATGTAGGAAGAGAGAGTAAGAACGAAGGGGAAGTAGGAACGCTTGGGAACTAAAATTTCTTCTCCAATACATTTTCTGCATATATATCAACATCAACATCTTAGAAAATGCGAGGCAAGATGTAAACAAGACAAAGGGATCCTGAACACTCAGAATAGAGAAATAGCTAGATGGGTTTTAAGAAGATCTCAGAAAGGACTCTTAAAATAAAAACCTTTGGGACAGGTCCTACCTACTATTCACTATGTATTTTCTTCTCTCAAGTCTCTCACACAGGACAAAATATTTTTAATAGCTGAGAGGTCTCCGTATTTTTCCAAGCCGAAAGAATGAGATTTTCGTTAAGTTTCATGCGAAACTTTTAATAACATAAGATCAAGTTACAAAAGTTGTTCTACAGTTTACAAACAAGCTTTTCAAAGGCTTACAACATTCAAAAAGGATTTTCCAAAATCCTAGCCCCGATAGTTTTAGCTGCCAATAATTCCACATTCTAAAATAGAACGAAAGGTCAAAAGTTCAATGGGTAAAACTTCTACGAAAAAAGCCAAAATAATTATTAGCCAACGTCACGTCCCGTGAGGTGAAGACGTGGCATGTGATCCCTAGGAAGCATCCTGATCCTAGCTGTTCCATGTGGGAAGCAGATATGGAAGTTTCCTGTGAATGGAGAACAAACCCCCCGTCTCAATAAAGCTAAACTCAAATTTTACTGTCTAAACTCTAATACATTTTAGCGTTTATAAGGTATTTTGTCAGTAAACATTAGGCACACGCAGGTATACATTTGAATGTACATAGATAGCTATACATGAACTTACGGACAGACCATTTGACAAAAATTACTTTTTTTCTAAATAATAAGTGCCTAATTTTTCCAGAAACGTAATGAGATCAAGTCTAAAAAAAATTAGTATACAGGGGTAATCGACTTTCTCCATTGAAATGAAGAAGAATAAATAAAATCTAGGCAATTTTTTACTCAAGGCACATCGATATTCATAATGTATAGTATCGTGTAAGAATTTAATGCAGGATTTTCTGGTATTTAATGTAGGATTTTATGAACGACAAGCTTTATTTTCTAGGTTTTTCAATAAAACTATTATTTCTTTTAAGACTAAATATTTATGACATTGCCTTATTTATTAAATACTTGTCTGTCCAAAATTTCGCGTTATCATCTCTTTACAGTGTGGCGCATGGCTCGTCAGAGTTATTTTTCACTTAAGAAACAGGATAATTATGTATAATATGGCATGTGGGTTTTGTAAATTACCTGTAGATGGGTGTTTCTATGTTTTCCTTGTACCAGATAACAAGAGCCACTGCTGACGCTTCTGTGATGTTGCATGGAATTTTGGCCCTTCCTCTCAGAACAGCCTCCACAGAACCAAGTGGCCCTGAAATCATGAGAATAGAATACAACTATGTTTTATTAAACACTTACATCAAAAGACCCCAGCTATACCTATCCTTCTTATCTTTACTCCTTTGGTTTCCGTTACAACTTGAAGAAAATGACGTATAAACATGTACACAATAGATCCCTTTCAGAACTAGACTGAAATATGTTTCACTGGAAAAGACAAAATAGAACAAAAAGAAATTTTAAAAATGAAAGCGCACAAAGAAAAGACAAAAGATGTCTATGAGAAACTGGCAATAACAATAAAATGAATCTGAACAATGCAAGAACATTAGCAAAGAAACAGAAGACGCGAAGAGGTAAAAAGTTAAGAGAACGATTTGTAAGAACGAAATGCAAATAGGTACGTAATAATAATCTGGTGGGACATCACACGACTTTCTTTATCTCCCAAAAAGAAGCCAAATTCCAAAAAAATAATGCCACATTCGTAATCAGTACCTCAAAATCATTGGATTTGATAGGATGAATCCATCTAGGATGAATAATAAAAAAGTTAATCAAAGCGGGTCCCCCCAAATACCGGTAAATTGGGGCCGAGGTCCAAAAAGTTCAAGATATGAAATAAATTAGCAGAGTAAATCCCTATTATTTTTTTATTGTAAGAAAAAGTTGTTCATATAAACTTTTCGTATCTTTGATCGTTTAGCCGGAACCACCAAATGCCGCCAGGTGGCGGGCAAAAGGCACCGATTTTGTCAGAAAAATTCGTGTCGCGTCCTCTCTATAAATGAGGTCTACAATGTCTACATTTCACGTCTCTAGTTCACACACAGACACTGGCTGAAACTTTGGATTTAGGTTCTAGGGACCCTAAAACGTGTTTTGCCACTGAAAACTGACTATCGAAAATTTTGGGTGATTCCATCACTTTCCTTTCTATAGGATAAGGAAAGTAAAAAAACTTCTGGGTAAAATGGAAAAAGATGATTAAAAATAATTAGAATGTGGCATTATTGAAACTGGAAAATGTTTTTCTCCTGCTTTCTTTCACCGGAACCTGCTCATTAAAATAGGTTGAATGTTTTATTTTATGATATTAACATATAATTTTAAAACGTAATGTCTTCTTAATTGATACCTCTTGACATATTGTCCTAATTGACAATTGAACTGGGGTAAAACACAATCAGTATTGTTAGATGTTGGAGAATAATTCTATCAAAAAATGTAAAGGAAGTGAGAAAGAGTTATTTACATAATGGATCACTTTCACCCATGCCTTCCGAGATTTTTTTTGTTGGCTTTATTGAAACAGTTCATCGTAAGGATTTTCAGGGTATTTTTTCCGGAACCATCAGGAACCCTGTATATTCTGAATACACGCAATTATGAAACCCTTGGTAGAAAAAAAACCTCAAAAGAACGAGTAGACAGAAAAATGGAACTAAGTATTTTTTTTTTTTTCATGGCAGGATTCTCACTGGAGTGAGCTCTTCCACCCAACCATATGATATGATGTAAGTCAATACGACGCCACAAATAAGTATCTGTTTTTCTCCGAATAGGCAACTTTAAATGGCTATCGGGACTCGTCCTTCATGCTAAAACTATACCTACATACACATATTATTTCATGCTTCAAAGAGACCTTTAGCAATAACAATACTCAAGGCAAGCTCGATGTCATTGACAAGGCGCAGTTAGAAGAACTGGGAAGAGATTATTATCAGATATACTAAATTATATTTTTACATTTTATATCTATAATATGTATAAAAAAATCTCTAAATAAAATCGATAAATAAGAGTCGATAACTTTTTATCACCAAATGTATGATATGTGAACTATTCACGATTTAGTGATGTGTCTTTAAATGGTATTGGATTTTTAGAAAAACATATAATAAAATTTATCTGTATACAAGTAGTATGACTAGCAGTACTATTATAATGTCAGGTTAAGTACGACAAAGGGAAAATAAAAACCAGCTCTCTTCTTATGGTGCACTTCACTTTCTTAATTTCTATTATTTTATTATTTAATATACCTCCTACCTTATATCTACTTAGAAATGAATAATAATTGCTCATCCAAGCGAATGAGTTTGTTTAACCCCAACTATCGAAGGGATGAAATGTTTTGCCTTGAAGACGAGAGTAAGAAAAATTAAAACTAAATTTATATTTTTTATTATACTGGAAACATTTCACTCTTCTCCCTCATCCTTGTCTTGGACGGAAAATATATACATAGTTGAGCATTAGCAAAACTTCAATGTTGAGTGGAAATCTAGGAAAGGCAGATGGGAGCTACAGGGATGAAGACAAGGGGGGGGGGGGGGGGGGGGAGGAGACAAGGACTTGGGGCTATAAAGTAGAGGCGAGGGAGTAGGGAAAAAGTTTTAGATCAAGAAGTTAGTGGCTTGTGTCAAGATGATTGATGGCATTTTTCAACTTTAGATCCATCAAGAGAAAATATTATACATAGTGAATTTTGAATTTTTTGTTTAGGTTATTTTTCTCTCGCCTGGTAAAGTGTTTACTAGGAGAATATTTTCTGTACATTACCTTCCTATCTTGTACGCTACTACGTCTCATTTGCTTTAGTTGGGGCTGTTGTAGTAAATCTCTAATGTAATTTGTCCCACTTCATTTTCTCATTGCACACTTTTACTTCTCACGTGAGATTCTTTTCATTGCACACATTTATTTCTCACGTGAGATTCTTGAGTGTGAGTTGACATCCAAGGGAGCCTTGAATTTTAATTGTAAAGTTATTTGCTAAGATAATACCTATGAATGTTGTAAAAACGAACAGTGGAAAAAAATCGTTTAATTAAGTTTGCTAGAGGTTATTCAGATTCATTTAACATTATAAAATTCAGCTATATATTATGTACCTACAATATACCTTTGAAATATCAACGAAAAGTCATATCAGGCCAAGTTGTCGCAGCTTTCACAGGTAAAGCCCAGAAAGCGCTGCGGTTTTCTGTAGGTCAGTCTGAATTCGAATACTATCAGGTTTAACTCTTTTCATCTGTCCCACTTTTCCTCATGCTACCGACAAATTACAGAATTTTAATGTTAACTAAGGATATCAATTCTTTATTTCTATCTTTCTACCACGTCATTTTCTCAATCTCTTCCATTCCCGACCCTACTTATGTTCTTAACTGGATAATAAATTAGTCTCTTATTATAATTATATTTTTAAATTCATATGTGATACAAAATAATAACACAGGTATTATTATGCAGGAATTCCTATGTCATTATTCGTATAAGTACAATACCTTGGAATATTAAATACACACTTATGATGCAAAACAGAGCTTTCGATCTATCCTTTGTAAAAGTGAATAGATTTTTATTTCCTCAACACCAGAATAATATGAACTTTTTCTTAAATCGACATGTACAACACGTATACAGGGTGAGCATAAAGTCTCACCCCACCCCCCGTATCTCGAGAATGGCTGAAAATACAAGAAAACGCAAAAACCCGTATTCCTTAATTTTTAGGGTGATTAATTTTCAGCCAAAAATTTTTTGCCTACACGGCCCCAGTCAGGCTGGGCATGGACCAACTTTAAAATCTTAAATAGAATGGTATGTCTTGTGGCATATTGTTTTAAAGGTCTTATAGAGAGATAATCATTACAACAAATTTCAGTGAGCTACGACTTACCGTTCTCGAGATACAGGGTCGGACGTCCTGCGTAATATCCATATATTTTGACCTATAACTTGTTGACCGTAAATTCCAGAAAAATGAAATTTGTTGATAATAACTCCTTATGGCAAGAACTTTCGAACAAGTTAAAACTTGATTTGTTTTTTCGTTAAAATTTTTCGGACTGTTCGTCCGGCTGGCTGACGAAACCGACCAGAAACTAATTTCAACAGAGTATGTCGAGTTATACCTTTTTCGACAGGGCTTCATATAAGGAGTTATTATAAATAAATTTCATTTTTCTATAATTTACGATTAACGAGTTATAAGTCAAAATATATGGATATTACGCAGAACGTTCGACCCTGTATCTCAAGAACGGTAAGTCGTAGCTCACTGAAATTTGTTGTAATGATCTTCTTTTTATAAGACCTTTAAAACAATATGCCACAAGACATACCATTCTATTTAAGATTTTAAAGTTGGTCCATGCCCAGCCTGACTGGGGCCGTGTAGGCAAAAAAATTTTGGCCGAAAATCAATCCCCCTAAAAAATTAAGGAATACGGGTTTTTGCGTTTTCTTGTATTTTCAGCCATTCTCGAGATATGGGGGGTGGGGTGAGACTTTATGCTCACCCTGTATAACCAAATAAAGTACGAAAAAATATCAACCCACTATGAATGAGCTATCATAATCATTTGTGTTAATCAAAACCGTGATACCCCAAAACCACTCAAACTCGCTTGATTAAGTTTTTGACCAACGTGGGACTTGAACTACCTACCTCCAGAACATAAAACGTAAAACAGTAGAAGAACTGGAAAGAGAAACCAAGTGAAGGAATGGGAGAGAGAAATGGCGGATAATAACAGAGCAGGCTGTAAGAGTAGGAACACAGAGAGAAGAAAATGCTGTCAGGAAACAACAGGAAGTATTAGGTCTAAAGGAATTTAAACACGACGAAACAAAGCACACGATGTAGCACACGGGGGGGGGGGGGGATTCTAATGTGAATTTAATGTGCATAAACAGTGGTAGCAAAATTTAGTTCAGAGTTACCACACCAGTTGTTCACTTACCGCGCCAGGGTTCGATTCTTCTATCCTATTTTTGCCTCTATTTCTCTCTCTCTCTCTCTTTCTTTCTCTCTCACTCTGCCATTTTAATAAGACTTATACGATAAAGTATACGATGTAAATTAGTATGTATTATGATAGTAAGTTTAACATTATGATAAGGTTCAAAAAAAAAAAAAAGATTTGGGGCTACCAACATTAATATAGAAAAAAAACACTGCCAATTATGGACTTTATACTTCCTCGTGATTGTTTCACATTGTTAACACGTGCCAATTTTGAGATTTTATACTAAATTACTTGTATCTCCAAAACGACTGCACCGATTTTCTTCAAATTTGTTTTATATGGTATAAAACATATGGTAGAAAATCGTTTTTTCTACATTCTAGATTCCACAAAAATTTCTGTATCGGCAAGTCGTGGTCCTTATTTTTTGACTTTTTTGTCCAAAATTTCGGATTTTCTTAAATATCAGAGTCTAATTATAATTAATTAAAAAATATATACAAATAGCCTATGTAAAACAATTATATGCATACACACACAAAATTTCATTAAAATCGGGTGTACCGTTCACGAAATATAAGCGTTTAAGTAAAAAGTTAGTGGTCAGGCGCATGGGCTCTTTCACCAAGAACCGCTAGTACGAATTCGATGAATTTAAAATGGGACCATCTACAGAATGTCTCCTAGATGTGTGCAAAATTTCATCAAAATCGGTCCAGTAGTTTCCGAGATTTGCGCGTTACAAGGAATCGTTTTAACAGACCGACAGACAGACACAAAACCAAATTTGCTCAGGAGGTTATTTTTTTTTTTTTTTAAGTGGGGTTTAACGTCGCTTTCAACTGCCATGGTCATATCACGACGGGGGTTTTACCCTCCATTCGCAGGAAACTCACAAACCTGCTACTCACATTGACCTCACCCAGCCTGAGTGGGGCCGGGAAAAGCCAGCGTCACGAGAATTAGAATTTGAATGGTCACCCATCCAAGTCTTAACCTCGCTGGATGTCGCTTAACTTCGGTGTTCTGAAGGGAACCGGTGTATTCAACATGCCATCGACGCTGGCACTCAGGAGGTTATGAAACGTCCAGAAATCTGAAAAAAATTGAAATCGGAGCAAAAAAATATTTTTTTTTACAAAAACGAACACAATACTTCCGATTTCTAATATTAGAAATTTCTCGGAAGTAAAATGGAAAAAATTGAAATCAGAGCAAAAAATTATGATTATTTTCACAAAAACGAACATATTACAGGTCTTTGGACACACAAAACTTGCCCCTTGCATGAGGGGAAATTTTTTGAGTTATATTTTAGATTTCCGATAGATATTAGAAGTAATTCTTTTTTCTTATTCCTCTGGATAGAGAAGCAAAAAGTATTTGATTAATTTAAAATTCAAGTTTGAATATGACTAGTTCATATTTATAGGAGCTTGCGTTGCAAATCACAATCATAACTAAAGACAAAAGAAAGAGAAGGAATTCCTGCGATTCGGGGAACGTCAAAGCTGATGAGAGAAGCTCTAAACGAAGCGAAAAATCAAAGGCGACGTTTATTTCACAAAATTTCGCTCTAGGAAAAGTAAACACAAAAAAATTCAAGAGAACTTTGAAAATAGTAGAACCGTTGGAGGTGCAGGGAAATATAAATCCGCGTGTGTTCTACTTGCGTTCGTTATCAGATGTGAAACACAGGACCTTTTGCGTAAGGGTCATTCTAGAACTTTCTAGGGGTATTATACATTCCGTTGCTCATGTATTAATTCAACAACCTATTAACTATTTTGTGTAAAATTCCGAAGAAAAAAAAATTGTAGCAGAAGGATTAGGCCTTTTGAAAAGTAAAATCCCTCTGATTACTCATAGCCCTCACGTGGCTAGACCAGCAGGTAATTCCCATAGTAGGTTAATTCCTGATTTGTATGCGCGCCTTTTTATCCATAACTTATGCAATGTGCTGTAAAATAAACAATGTGATTACGAAAGTTTGCATTACATAATATTCATTTCCTAGCCCAACTATACCCCAACTATTTGTCTCTTCTTCCAATCATGAATAATTTTCAGACGACAGCAATTTTCAGACAGCATTGGTTTAGTTGCAATTATTTTGATTTAGTCGCAATTATAAATTCAAAAGGTCCCTCCACCATAAATATAACAAATTCTTTTTTAATAATTATTAATTATGCCTCGCCGAACCTAGTCGTCACGTCATCGTCAGTAAGAATTTTGTCTGAAGTTAGACAATAAGCAGTAATTAATATAATAATAATAATGTTTTTTTTTTCTTTGTGTTATTATGTCAAAATTTTAGTGGGTAGCGCAGAATCATAGGACTTTACCATTTTAATTTACAATATTTTGTATTATTTTTTTTGCCTATGATTCTGCCACTGGTAGCTGCTTCACATCAAAGCAGCTGCTCATTTTTCCTCACGAGGTATGAGTGGACCCCGAACATCCAAGTACAGAGTAGAAAAAATCCTACCCCGCTGGGAATCGAACCCAGGTCACCATGCGTGCAATGCCTAGCGCGCTAAATCACTCTGCCCTGTTGACTCACTTAAGCAGTAATTGTATACATTATGAATTGTGTACTTTTATTTTACTTAAAATCACAAAGAAATACGAGTACCAAAAAAAAAATCAAAAAATAATTAGATCAAGCTTACTATTTGTTCGAATCTTGCTTTGCAATCAGAAATAAGGTAGGGATATCATTCTTATTCAACAATGAGTATAGAATTTTTTTTCTTACTAAATTAAAACCCTTTAAAAATGTCCACAACGTTTCTTAACCAATCCAAGTAGTTGAAAATAGTCATTATAATATTTAGTTCGACTTCTTTCCGTAAAGATTACTAGAATCATAAATTCAGAACTATTGATTGCATTGCTTATTAATTTTTTTAATAATTCACAGGGAAACACCCACCCCCTCCCACTCACTCTTATCACTGGAAGTCAGATCACATCCATTGATTAAATCCTGACGAGGCGAGGTAACCATAATATATTTGAAAGGTGTAGTCACCGTGGCAGAGTGAGTTAGCGCGCTAGGCATTGTACGCACGCTGACTTGGGTTCGATCCCCAGCGGGGCAGGAATTTTTCTGATCAGTACTTGGATGTTCGGGGTCCACTCATACCTCGTGATAAAAAATGAGTAGTTACTTGTATAAGTAACGACCAGTGGCGGCATTACCAGAGTAAAAAGAAATTAATGTAATATGTAGAGTAATTCGAAATGTGAAGGAGGCTCTTAGTAATGCTGCGCTACCCACAAAAATTATGAAGAGACCTTGTGCTTCGTCACAAATAAAATCATACATACATACTATATTTGAAAGGTTACTGGGAATGTGGAATGCCTCGTCTTTCTAATGACATTGCGATACTTCTCCTGCATAAGATCATAGTGTCTCTGACAAATCGTCATCACACAACGTACATGAATTAGTTATTCAACCCACATACTGTTATCATCAATTATTGAGATTGCAAAAGACAATATTTCTGAACTAAGTATGAAAACAAAATTACTCAATGAAGACTGCAGAAATTGTTTTTTCCTTTTCTGAAAGATAAGTACTGACAGAACTTCCACTTATAAAGGTTACTTTCTTTCTTTCTCTCTCTCTTACTCTCTCTCTCTCTCTCTTACTCTCTCTCTTAGTTCTTAACTAGTTGAGACGATGGGGAGACCAATATAACATTCAAAGAGAGAAACGAAAACAGACATGATGTAGAGAAGTGGTAGATCTACCTGGTGTCCTACTTGAGATGGATGCACGTTTGAAAGAAGAAAATAAAAGAAACGAACACAATTGACACTTTATTTGTAATTGAGGTTTGAAAATACAAGAAACAGGCGAAGAAAAAACAAAAAGGTAAAGAAAATGAAAAATAAATAAAGCACTTGAAGGACAAAGAAGAAAGTCGAGGGAAAAAAATCAAGAGAGAGGGGTACCGGGTATATTAGTGAGTCATATTGGGAATAATATTATCGTCATATTTATGAAGGAAATAAAAATGTCATAAACTTAGGACGAGAGGGTCCGTAAATAATCAAGGGCGGAACTTTATTGCATGATGTTGATTTGAAGATATTCTAAAGGACAACAAGACGACAGCTCAGTGAAGTGCGAAGTGTTGTGTTCGAGTGGACTTGGAGTTTAATAGAAGGAAAAGGATCAGCATTTGCTGACGGTGAGAAAAGATGCAGCTGATAATACTAGTGCCAGTGCTGTTTTCATGTTGACCCCCTTGTAGCATCCCATTGAGATCTCCTCACATGGCTTCCATACGAAAAGGAAAACTTCAGAGTTGCATTTTGCTAGAACTATGAACTTCCGCCAGTTTCGATGGAAGACGATCAGTTTACTTTGTGAATGGGATACAGGTATACTTTTTAAAAGAAAATTAAAAACAGACGTAAATATTTTGGAAAGCTATACGAAATAAGCTTTTCCATACCATTATTAATAATAGATCATCCGTTGATTTTCTTTTATTTTCAACTCACCACAGTACCCTAGATCTAGATGTCAACATCCTGTAAGCGGCACAGTGTGCAGTGTGTTTACTCACAGTTTCCTCATAATATTTATTTATTTTTCATTCTCTTTTCCATTTAGCTGCAGATAATATGAAAATTGTTATTCTTCCACAAGTATTTCTTTCTACTATTTGTCATTTTCCTTTTCGTCCACTTTTAATGTTGACTCTGTCGACTTTACTCTGTCTGTCTAGACTTGGCATTTCTTTTCTTCTCTCCTTCCAGCATGCATTATTATTATTTTTATTGTTGACGTAAGATCCTTGATGTATTGCTTATTGCAGTTCGTTTAAAATTTGCCCCGATTGTAAAACTGGATGAAAGAGAGTGCGAGAGAGAATTATCAAAACACACACACAAACACAATACTTCCTCGTGAATTGTTCACTTCGTATTAAAATTGGTGTTAAAATTGTTGATGGGGTACAGAATAAGATGCTAACACAAGCCTTTTGTGGTAGAATCTTTCACAGCATTTCTCTCTCAATTATCGATATATTTTGAGATTTTTGAACTTCAAATTTATTAAGTTTTTTTAATAAAGTAGCGCTTTTCCTACATTATAAATCATACAAAAAATCCACAGCGGCAAGTTTGAGATGAGGGAGGAAAGAGAGAAAAATATTCCTACTGCAACATTATATGGCATTGAATGTAGAGAAGGAACTCAAAGAGTCACAAACGGGTTGAAAACCAGTTGCCAACTGATTTTCAACGGGTTGTGTGTAGGTAGCCTTACTCTATACACACGAGAGAACATTAAGATAGGTACATTAACATCTCCTGTTTTACGAGCAAAGTCATAAATTCTGTCAAAGTTTCTGGTGAAATATTAGAGAAGCAAAGTACAGCTAAGTGATTATCACAATCACCATGAATGAAAATATTCTCAACAGTTAAGTACTATAAGTCGATCTGGGGAAACAAATAAGCTCTTTACGTGTACAATGTAAACGTAAATAAGTCTTGGATTATTAAATCAGCAAGCATGAGTCAGTTTTTTAATTAATTTACCCACCTCTAGGCAGGTGTTCTACAACAAATAAATGTTTTTTTTTTTTAAATAATTTCTGCGCCATTGTAAATTTGTTTTTTTTTACCTATTTTTAATCAATGAACGTTGTCATTTTCGCGAGGACCGAAAAATACACAGAAGATCTTTGACTAGAGGTCTCAGATATGTAATTATATGTGTATTAGTTAAAATTTTGAAGTTTAATGTAGGGAGGTACCTTTGTAATAATTATAGAATATTAGTTACTTTTTTGAGATGTTTAACAGACTTTTTATTTCTTAGCTATGAAACAGCATCTACTGTAGACGCTGAGAATTATATATTACCTACATCCTACATGTAAATAATACTTGTAATGATGTAGTTTAAAATACAATTATGATACTATACTTATTAAACACTTGTACACATATTGACGTATATGATTTTCCACTTGCACGATCAAGTGTCAGAAAAATACTTGATGAAGTTTTTTACAAAAATTCTAATAACGCGGTCGCAACTAAAAAATATTTTTAAACTCGTGGACCAAAGAGGATAATGTGTATAAGTTTAATTTATGTCTTATGAAAGCTAGAGAGTATAAAGATTCCAGAAGCTTTCGCAGAATAGTCTCGGAGTTACCTGCAGCCCTAGGGCGAGGTGAGGGATACGTGCCGCTGAGGGCATAAACTCTTTGGGGAAAGTCACATTAAATGGAGGACCATAAATTTACAAACTGCCTGGGCTATTAGAGATTACGTAATTTATTTTGATTGCAATGGACTCTAAACTTTTAGATCGTACATTACCCCCACCACAACTCAACTCAGACTCTTTTCACAGGAATGTCCCTTGTTTTACTTTCAGGAAACCTTTGAGCTTTATCCTTGTAATTCCGGGTTGCCAGTTGAAACGTCATCTGTAATTGTTAATTATTCTCAGAACGGAAAGACAAGCGTAGGACCTCCTACATCAGGTCAAGCCCTGACCTTCTCAGTGAAATTTCCGTTTTGTTATTCTGTATTGCAGCAAAACAACGAGCCGTTATTTCCACATACCAGTATTTAGTTTACTGCTTGTATACGTACAATACATAATTATATCCTTTGTGTAGGAAAATGACGGAAAAATTCTGTTGAGCTAACAATGTTAACATAAATGTTCTCTGTCCCAAGTTTTTCCTGGTGAAAAGGGGGGTTTTTCTCCAAATATTTCTCATTTTTTTTCGAGTCATGTCTAATTTCTAGGTCACTCTCTACCTTAAATCCGATTTGTTTGATAGTCAAAACATATTCATGATAATCATCACGTGCAGAATGCCAGACAGAGAATAAATTTACTACTATTTTTAGCTCTGTCTGCAAATGTAAAAGAAGGAAACGAGCTCCGGAGCCGTATGAATGTAGTGTTATTTTTTACTTTCCTTATAATATAGAAAGTAAAGTAATGGAATCACCCAATATTTTCGATAGTTATTTTTCAGTGCCAAAACACGTTTTAGGGTCCCCAGAGTCTAAATCCAAAGTTTTAGCAGTCTGTTTGTCTCTCTGTCTGGCTATCTCTATGTCTGTCTGTATGTAAACAAAATATCTCAAGAACGGCAAAAACTAGAGAGAAAAAACTTTTGAAAAAAATCGGCGCAGCCAGTGGCGGCCATTCGACCGTATGGCGGTTCTGGTTAAGCGATATGAGGTATGATTTTTTTATATAAGTTTTTCTTGCAATAATAATTACCATTCATACTAGATGGGAGGTTGTGACATATTAAATCCAATGATTTTGAGATGCTGATTAAGAATTTGACATTGATTTTCAGCTAACTGTTACAGTTGATTGAGTCACCAGTGGTGGAATTTTATTTATTTTTGACTGACAAGGAAAAATATTTATGTGATAATTTTTAGTACTGCCCCAAGTCTAAAAATGTGCGAAAGCATCCGTTTTCTTATTGGTTAGCTTCTACAATCTACCTCCACCATAAGCTCAGGTGTTTTTTTTTTTCATATTTCTGGACGGACATATTTACTTATACGCTGATATCTCATGAACATGCATATTAGTGTTTTATACGGTGAATTAGTAATTATTTTTTAAATAAAATATGATTGAGCTGTGATATTTAAGAAAATCCGATATTTTTGACAAAAAAGTGCAGAAATAAGGTATACGACTTGCTGATACAGAATGTTTTGTAAAATGTAGTAAAATGGTGTTCTACCATATACCTACCTAAAACAAATTTTAAGGAAATCAGTTAAGTAGTTTTGGAGATACAAATAAATAGTATAATATCTCATAACTGCCAAGTGTATACAATGTGAACCAATCACAAGGATGTATTGTGTCTATAATTGGCAGTATATTTTGTGGGTGGAATTATGTTACATCCGGTAGGTATATAGGTATTACCCGGTTGGAGCAAGGAACTTTGCAGTATGCAGAAGCTTCGAGAGTACAACGTACAACATGTTTGGAGTGCCACACAGGACAGTTAAGGTAAAATACCCACCAGGTGAACGAAGGGGACACTGTCTGGAAATATTGAAAATCTTGGACATATATTATATTAGAGAGGAGCAGATAGTTGCTCTAAGCACTGTAGAAAATACCAAAATACCCCTAGGTATTCCTATGTCAAGCTAAGAAGAATGATGCCAATACAGGGTGAATTATGTGTTAGTATTTTAGTTTTATACGAACAAACTACATAAGATAAGTACGTAGTTTATAAAAAATACACAATTTTAATTTATTAAATAATATTTCACAGTGAGTGTTGTGCTAATTATAATTGAGTCAAGATAATAAAGCCATTATGTATCATTCCCAAAAAGAGAAATTTAGTTAAAAACACGAAATTTCTTGAACCGATACCACCCTCTATGAAAGTGAAATAAAATAATTTATTCTTTGGATGCAACAAATTCCATGGTACAATATCAAATTTGATGGGTAAGTCTTTATTGAAATGGATTTGATAAAATCCTCGGGGAATTTCCCCTATTGATGATTATTATATTGTAAGTCATGCTCCTGTACTGTGAACGTGAGATGGGCGGAAGGGTTCCTATCACTCAGCTTCTGACTCAACTCAGATTTGATAAAATAAAATCTCTTGAATAACACTACATTCAACTTAATATGGAAACATTACTACCAACTATAATTACCTTTGCCTTATAAGCCATAGAGGTGTACTGACACCTAATACAAAACTATTCAATGGAAAGATTTATCTAGGGCACGTATTAATTGAGTACCGAGGTACTTTACCTTCCACAATAGAATTCGAATTAAAATACATTAATAGCCAATTAATATTGAAATAATAAAAACATATTATTGCTAGTGTGTGGTAGAATGGGAGAGGCTTAATGCGAACGAGCTTGTTGGGGGGAGATATGCAGGGATATTATAGGTGCAGGGTTTAGAACTGCGGTGCTTTGCAACATTATGATAATTTTCAAATACGTGCATGAGGATTCCGGTGCCCTCTATTTCCTGCTTCACTTTACAGGCCAAAGCTTTCTCTTACATTATACCGAATATTTATAACTATGGTAAAACAGTTTTGACAAATCTTGGGTCTCCAGTCTTTTTTACAATTGATCTTTTTAGTTCTTCTAGCCATTGTTTAGCTTCTTTGCACACCGGCCCCATTGTTTCAATAGCAAAAGCTTTCAAAATGTAATTCTGTTGTTCTAGATGCAGATATTTTCTATGTTTATTTACACATGCTCTCTCTGCGGCTGCTCCAGCATTACTTTTGATAAGTGGAAGGTTTGAGGGTGCTAGGGTATCGCTACATGTAGCATCCCATACCAAAATCTGCCCGTTGGACCATGGCACGATTGTAATTCCATTTTTTATTTTTTTAATTCCACATTTTTTAATTCCACGATTGTAATTCCAGTCTTTTTTACAATTGTAATCAATTGTAAAAAAGACTGGAGACCCAAGATCGGGAAATTATTTGCTGCAACAAATAAGCCTTGCAGTTCAACGAGGCAATGCTGCAAGCGTTTTGGGCTGTCCTAAAGATGATCTTCTTAATAATGTTTTTTATGTTTAATAAAATATACATATAATATTATGCAAAAGTATTAAAAAGTTTTGAAAAAAAAATATATACATACATATAGGTAGTGTAGTTACATAATTTGTACTCGTACATAATATTATGTGTTAATAGTTTGAGAAAGTCTGTTAGTAAGTGTATAATTTATTGTCACAAGTGTTCATCAGCAACAAATTCTGGGTTATGCCTTCATATTAAGTACTGATTTTTTATAGGTTTTTTTGAGCTTCGATTATATCCCGCCCGAGACAGCTGTTCCGTCCTCGTGACCACCATAGCAAATCTAATATGTTCAAGCCCTTCCAGAGATTCGCATAGGAAGAACAAATTTTGAGAAACACTGCGAAATATACTAATCGTAAATCAAATGAGTTGGTGAGTTCAAGAAGATATTGCGTGACATAAGAGGAAATTGAAAACCCCAAGGAGATGCTTGAACTTCCTATTTGAAGTTGTGAATTTTTGGGTAAATTATAGGTATTATGAAAATATAAATACGTATTATGTTAACAAATACTGAAGGGTCCTCGGGGATACCTACACGTATTATGTTCAAGTACATTCTCATACTAAGATCGGAAAATTACTACATATTTTTTACTTTCCTTATCCTATAATAAGGAAAGTATTGTATTCGTCGAAAATTTGACCTACCCAGTTTTTCACATTTCTGGACGAATCATAGCCTCAGGATACCAAAAAAGTTGTTTTCAGCCATTGGTCCGTGCGTCTGTCTGTCTGTCTGTCCGTCTGTCTGTCTGTCTGTCTGTCTGTCTGTCTGTCTGTCTGTCTGTCTGTCTGTCTGTCTGTGAACAGGATATCTCAAGAACGGTAAGAGCTAGAGACTTGAAATCTGGTATGCGAATTAATTTTATACACCAGACGAACCACGAAACTTTTGGTTGAAATCGGCCGCAAAATGCGGCCGCAAGGCCGCAAATATTGGCCGCAAGCGCCGCTTCTATGAATTGGTTAAAGATACAAAAAAAGTTAGAGAAGAACATTTTCTTAGATTATAAAAATAATAGGGGTCTCTTCTTATCATTTTTTTGATATCTTGAACTTTTTGGACCTCGGCTCCAATTTACCGGTATTTTGAGGGGGACCCGCTTTGACTAACTTTTTTATTATTCATCCTAGATTGGGATTGTGACATATCAAATCCAATGATTTTGAGATGCTGATTACGAATTTGGCTTTGATTTTTAGCTAACTGTTACCTTTGAGTCACCAGTGGCTTTTGGTCCTGTTCCCATTATTAATATGATAAGGAAAGTCGTGTGATGTTTACACCAGATTTTTTTCAATGAAAAACTTTTTCAATTTTTTTTCATATCATTCTCTTATCGTATAGCCGGAACCGTTAACTGTCGTCAAAGGGTGGTCGAAAGGCCGCCACCGGCAGCCACTCGTGAGAATGTGCCTTGTTCTCGCGATATTGAAAATGGAGCGGATTGTCATCCTTGTTCTAGCCACTAAAATTCTACTAAAAGATTTGTGTCGGATCCTCACCCTAAAAAAGATCTACAAGCCAAATTCTCTCGCCCAGACCGACACACCGACCAATTGCTCAAATTTTGGATTTGGACTTATGGGACCCGAAAACGTGTTTTGGCAGTGAAAACTCACAATCAAATATTTTGGGTGATTCCATCACCTTCCTCTCTATAAACATGGAAAGTCAAAATGAACATGATTCGTTAAGTGTGTATTAAAAGAAAAGGATTTTTTTTTTTCAAATAGTCAATCGATATTTTACACAAAATTAAAATATTACCAAACAATTTCAATAAATTTTATCTACATTAATAAGAATATAGGTAATATATTTAATTGAAATAAAATTACTAAATCAAAACTTTCACGATCACGGGTATTGCTATAATGCCAATGGCATTCTCTTCCAAAAATATTACTTCCGAAAATTTCTAATATTAGAAATCGGAAGTACATTGGAGTAAAAGTTGTTTGAACTTTTACTTTGAAAATACACAATTATTACTTCAGATAAATTTCCAATATTAGAAATCGGAAGTATTGTGTTTGTTCTTTTATGGAAAAAATGTTTTTTTTTTCAATTTTTTTCATATTTCTGGACGTTTCATAACTTACTGAGCAACTTTGGTTTTGTGTCTGTCTATTTAATACATTCCTTGTAACGCGCAAATATCAGAAAGTACTCGTACTGTGTCCATAATTGCAATAATAACATAGAATAGAATCTAAATTTGGTCAAAGTGTTCAATGTTGATTTGTTGATGTTTATTTAGAATAATTATAATAAAAAAATTCATGGTAGGCATAATATTATCAAACTAGGTCTTCATAATTCTAATACGCCAAATACCTACTCGTACATAATAATTGTATTTACTTGTAATTATTATTCCCTACCTTTCTAACAAGTTATTCACGAATTTACCTTTATTATACATACTCGTACAGATCTTCATTTCAGCTTTCACAGCAAATTTACAGACGAAGCTGATTGAAAAATAAAAACAAATAGCATAATATGACGTAATCTCAGTCTACATTTCTCACTTCAAAGGAAGACTCATCGTGTTCAACATGCTTTTTCATAACATAATATTATGTAGGTATATACAGGGTGATTCAGAAAAGTACCGTCAAACGTTAACCACATATTCTATGGGCTAGTTAAGGATGGGTCAACTCTATAAAAGAAAGTGCGCAAATGCCTCCTAACGGAGGTACACGCCCCTTAAGGTGTTTTTAAACAATCGAAATTTTCATTTTACGGCTTTCCTATTTGGGATATCGCAATGTGGTAAAAAAATCACTCTCAATACTAGATAGCACCTTTCTTTTGGCACAAAATTTAACACCATTCCAATGTCAGGGGCGGTCTCAGGAGGGTCAGATGGTAGAAAAAAGGTTCTAACTTTTTAGTCGTTGCTTGTAATTGAATTTGGTTTTCACCCTATTAAAACGTCTGTTATTGTCTACAAAAATGTTCTGAATATTTTTTTTTTTCAAACCAACACAAACGCTTGAAAATTGAAATTGAAGATTTTAAAACCGCATTAAGTTTTGAAACCTATGCAACTAGCATAAAATTTTAGAACAAGAATTTTCAGCCAATTCATTATTTAACAAAGAAATACACCTGGAATATTTGAACGTGTTCGTCAATCTTTTCGAAGGCGTATGGATGTCTGCATTGAAGCCAGAGGAGCCCATGTGGAACATTTGCTGTAAATCTTATTTCGGCTTAAGCCCTTCAATTTCGATTTTCAAGCGTTTGTGTTGGTTTGAGAAAAAAATTATTCAGAACATTTTTGTAGACAATGACAGACGTTTTAATAGGGTGAAAACCAAATTCAATTACAAGCAACGACTAAAAAGTTAGAACCTTTTTTCTACCATCTGACCCTCCTGAGACCGCCCCTGACATTGGAATGGTGTTAAATTTTGTGCCAAAAAAAAGGTGTTATCTAGTATTGAGAGTAATTTTTTTACCACATTGCGATATCCCAAATAGGTAAGCCGTAAAATGAAAATTTCTATTGTTTAAAAACACCTTAAGGGGCGTGTACCTCCGTCAGGAGGCATTTGCGCACTTTCTTTTATAGAGTTGACCCCTCCTTAATTAGCCCATATAATATGTGGTTAACGTTTGACGGTACTTTTCTGAATCACCCTGTATATCGTGATATTTGAGTTGAATTACAGACTAACATTTCCTTCCACGTTTTCAGCAAAAAAGAAGAAAAAATCCACAAATAGCAAATCCAGTCCAATTTATTCTTGAGCAGTTTTCAATTTATTTCTGAAACACAAGTCCATGTCTGCTGCCTTCAGGATCTAAAATGAGTACAAAAACTATTATATGGATTGGAAAAACTAGTACTTTTGAAGAAGAAATTGAAAAGTGTGTGTGATGTGTGTGTCGTTTCTCCTACATTCTCAATCATACAAAAAATTCTGTAAGAGCAAGGGACAAAGAAAATCTTGTTTTTGCACATTTTTGGTCTAATTTTCGTATTTTTTTAAAATATCAGATTGCTGAATAAAAGATGTATATTTATTTTAAATCAAAATCGAACGAGAAAGGTAAGCGTTTATGTGTAAAACTAGATATCACATTCGATGTTGATGAAATAAAAATGAGTATTATCTACAAGTGAACATGTCCCCTATAAAATTATGAGTACATAATTTTATTAAAATACGAAAAGTAGTTTCTAAGATTTGCGCGGTGTAAGGAACAAAAATAACGGAGAGAGACAAAACCAAAGTTGCTCAGTTTGTTACGACATGTTCAGATATATAAAAAGTTCTGAAATCCGAGAAAAAAAATTTCATTTTTCTAAAGCAAACACAATACTTCGAATATCTAATACATACAGGCTGTCTCCGAAACACATGAAAATATTTTAAGGGTAAACTCTGTTTTGAATTTACCCAGGCCACATCATGACTATTCACGTTCGTCTGGCTATACGCGGCCACACTTAGGCTGGGTGAGTTTTATTTTGAGCAGCTTGGTTTTTTTCGCTGCGAATGGTGGGTAAAGCACTCGTCATATAGTATGACCAATTGACCATACTACCATAGACTCGTAGGTGAAAACTATAAACATAAATTTTCTGCTGTCGCAAGTGCAGGATTCTTTCAGGTAATTTGCCGCAGTGATTGGCAGCTCTTAAATCAAGGTTTTATTATCTTTTTCCAATAAATATTTCATTTCCAAATTTTATAAAAATTTACTGCTGTAAATTACTTTGAAAAAGAAAGTTTATAAAATTAATTGAATAAAAAGAACAGTGTGGACTGAATGCACTAGTTAGCTTTCTCTCAAGGGATGCTAGCGGAGAGTAGATTACTCACTGCTACTAGAACACAAGAGAGGAAAATGTCTGCTGTCTCCGCCATAATTCACCAAAACATAACATCATATGAAATTATCTATAACAACGGGTGCCGGAAAACTTCCTCGCAACTCAAAAACAAGGGAACCATCGAATTTAAATACCGATTATAGTTAACTTATTTAGCTAACAATGTGTATAGACTGTATAGGTACTGCTAGAAACCGACCTCAGTAGCTTGATCGATAAGGCGGTGGACTTGTAACCTGGAGGTCGGTGGTTCAAGTCCCGAGTTAAGAAAAGATTTAGTATAGCAAGTTTCAGTAGTAGTGACATCACAAAAATGATTAACACACATATGATAAATTTAAAAAAAGGTACTGCTATAGAATCAAAATAATTACAAATAAAAATACAAATGAATCAATGATTTCAACATGAGTCAAAATAATTGAAACTCTTCAAAAATTACTCTTACAGAATAATTTCAAGTTTTAAAATTATAGTGTGGGTAGAACGTGTCAACCTTGTTACTAGGTACCTACCCATAGTCTATTCCTGCCGAGGAAAATAGGAGACAACTCAATTAAAGGTAAAAGTTGTGACGGAAAATTAAAAGACGTAGTTTCAAGTTTGGTGACTCATTTCAGAATCTAGAGCTAGACCCTCGTGATAGTTAATTAGGTTGCAGGGACCATTGCAACAGCTGGGGCCTGGGGCGCAGGGCCAGAATAATACCCACGACAATGTGGATAGCTGTGGAGGTGGATAAACCCCTTATAGATTTAATGTACTCAGCTAAATACATTGGCTCAACTTGGTGATATCTATTAATATCTAAAGTAACTTTATAGTTCGGAGTGAACTGTTCTGAGACCCACCATCCCATTAAGCATCTTGTGCAGTATTTGGAACCATACACCAACCGTGATGTTTCTATTTATTCGAAGAAAAAGAACATAATAATATCTTCACGCTCACTTGATGGTAGATCCCGCAAGCTAAAAAGCTCGCAAGTAAAAAGCAGTGTAATGCATTTTTCCAACAGCTTGATTTATTGTTACTATTAAGTCGTGTAATCATTTTAACATTGTCGGTGGCGCCTTGAGAGTGGTAGATAACACCAGGAAGACCTGACAACTGTGTAGGTGCAATATAGATAGAAAATATTCTATGTACCTACGTATTATTATTATTATTATTACTATTATTATATAACACTTTATTGGTTAACTACATACATTCATCAAATAGGACATGAAAAATAAAAGAACACGTAGTACACATTTACGTATTGTGTAAATGACGTAAATGTGTATAATATAAAATTCCTAATTTACACGTAATATTCTCAACAGACTTACAACATGATACAAGTATGAATGCTCTCAAGCCTACTATACTCAGTACTCTACATTATACTCGTAATCGTGTTCATTAGAAGTTCGGAGAATTAATACTGAAAATGTGTTCTACCCACTCAAGTGGCAATGTGTGTACATGTGCGGAGGACGTCTTAAAATAGAAATAGAGGAAAGTTGACTCCCCATATACAGGGTCTTCATAAAGTCTCACCCAGGCCTAGGTTTCTCGAAAATGACTCAGAATATCAAAAAACGCAAAAACCCGTATTCCTTTATATTTAGGGGGATTGATTTTCAGCCAATTTTTTTTTGCCTACACGGCCCCAGTCAGGCTGGGCATGGACCAACTTTAAAATCTTAAATAGAATGGTATGTCTTGTGGCATATTGTTTTAAAGGTCTTATTGTGAGAAGTTCATTACAATAAATTTCAGTGTGCTACGACTTACCGTTCTCGAGATACAGGGTCGGACGTCCTGCGTAATATCCATATATTTTGACCTATAACTCGATAACCGTAAATTATGGAGAAAATTTTTCTTGTTAATAATAACTCCTTATGATGAGACTTTTCGAACAAGTTATAACTCGACATACTCTGTTGATGTTAGTTTCTGGTCGGTTTCGTCAGCCAGCCGGACGAACAATCGAAAAAAATTTAACGAAAAAACAAATCAAATTTTAACTTGTTCGAAATTTCTTGCTATAAGGAGTTATTATTATCAAGAAAAAATTTCTCCATAATTTACGGTTAACGAGTTATAGGTCAAAATATAGGGATATTACGCAGGACGTCCGACCCTGTATCTCAAGAACGGTAAATCGTAGCAAACTGAAATTTATTGTAATGAACTTCTCTCAATAAGACCTTTAAAATAATATGCCACAAGACATACCATTCTATTTAAGATTTTAAAGTTGGTCCATGCCCAGCCTGACTGGGGCCGTGTAGGCAAAAATTTTTTAGCTGAAAATCAATGCCCCTAAATATAAAGGAATACGGGTTTTTGCGTTTTTTGATATTCTGAGTTGTTTTCGAGAAACCTAGGCCTGGGTGAGACTTTATGAAGACCCTGTATAATTATATGTATAAGTTTATTAAGTAAGATCAATATTTTTACTTTCCTCATCCTATAATAAGGAAATTATTCTATTCGTCAATATTTGACCTATCCAGTTTTTCGCGTTTCTGGACGTATCATAGACTCAGGATTCCAAAATAGGTTTCGGCCATTGGTCCGTGTGTCTATGTGTGAAATGTGTGAACACGATATATCGATAACGTTAAGGGCTAGAGACTAAAACATCGATATGGTAGTTTATTTTATAAACCACACGAACAACGAAACTTCTGGCTTGAAATGGGTCGCAGACCCGCTAAATCGGAGTGTGTACATGTGCGGAGGACGTCTTAAAATAGAAATAGAGGAAAGTTGACAGCCCGTATATAGTTATATGTGTAAGTTTATTAAGTAAGATCAATATTTTTACTTTCCTCATCCTATAATAAGGAAATTATTCTATTCGTCAATATTTGACCTACCCAGTTTTTCACATTTCTGGACGAATCATAGACTCAGGATTCTAAAAAAGTTTTGGCTATTGGTCCGTGTGTCAATGTATGAACACGATATCTCGATAACGTTAAGGGCTAGAGACTAAAAATGACATGGAAGTTTATTTTATATACCGCACGAACAACGAAACTTCTGCCTTGACATCGGTCGCATTCTGTGGCCGCATACCCGCATAATCGGCCGCAAGGGCCGTTCCTTTGGATGGATTAAAGATACAAAAATAGTTAAGGAACAAAATTGTCTAAAAATATAAAAATAATAGGGGTTTATTCAGATCATTTTCTTGATATCTTAAACTTTTTGGAACCCGGCCCCAATTTACCGGTATTTTCGAGGGTCCCGCTTGGACTAACTTTTTTAATTTCCTTGTCCTATAATACGTATGGAAAGTATTGTATACATCGAAAATTGACCTACCCTGTTTTTCACATTTCTGGACGAATCATAGCCTCAGGATATAGTTTCCTTGTAATTGCGCTGGTTTGTTTAAAATGAGACCACTTCTTCGATGGATTTTCGATGTAGTGACTCTGCCCAATGCGTTTCCCATGCTTATTAAATATCAAGGGACACATGCGCAGCCTCAGACGCAGTCACGAGACCTTATTAAGCCTCTAAAGTGGCTCTGGTTTTAGGGAAACAAATTGAAAATTTGCTTTAAAATACTGATTTGAAGTTCTTGAAATATGAAGATTCATAATAAAATTACTATTTGAACTAGGGAATACAGTGAATATTCCTGTAGATTTATATAAAAAAAAAACAGAATAAATTGTTTTAATTTAAACTTTTCTTCTTTGAATTTAATTGAAAATTGCATCAAAAGAAAAATAAAAGCTAAAATGCAAACTGCAGTAGAGCAACATTCTGCTGTTTTTGCTTCACAATGAACTTTCAGGAGTGTAAGAATAAATAAAATTGAACTTTAAGCATTTTCAAATTATAAACTACCTTTTTATTTGCTTTACTTTATTACTTTGCTCTAAATAAAGGTGATATCCTCAGCAATTCGAGAAATACCTTCATTAGTTGGCGAATAAAACTAGCTTTAAAAAACCCTTTTCAATCTGATTGAAAATACTGTCGTTTTCAAAGATGAAATAAAAAAATCAACACAAACCCTATTGAGTGAGTGAGTCGATCTGCCAAATACTCTTTATAATATTTAGTATGGATTCTATATTTAGGTATCAAATGTTTTCTTTCATATTTTATTTAAATAATATGAGTCTAAGATTCATTACTACTCATATTAATATAAAATATGTTAAAAATTGGATGTCAAACTTTTTGAATTTATTAGTTTCTTTCAATGACAACATGCTATGTACCTAGGTATCTATTTAATTTTTATTTTGTTATGTTAGCAACGAGCTCTATGGCGTGTTACGAGTTCGATACTAACAATTGCATTATTTTTTATCACTATTATCATCAATTCCGATCATTATGTTGAAAGTTTTCAAACAGAACACTGATAGAAAGAGGAGAAGTGACTACTTTAAACGTAGAACAGAGAAAATACCAATAAATATGTAGAGAAACAATTAATTACAATCGAATTTCCCATTGAATGTATAGAACAAAACCAGCATGACAAAAAACAAGGAATTAGGGAGTGAGAAATTATGGGAAAACATGGCGAAAGAGGATGGGTGAGAAAGATGCCCAAGAACAAAGCACACGAGAAAGGAAGGATATTGAAGTAATACTGGGAAAAGTAACAGAACATCATTTATCAAAAGGTGTAGCAGCCCTCACACCACTGTATTACAGAATCACATACCTACCTTCCTGACTTGGCTACAGTAAACATCAGGATGCCCCAGCTAACATGTTCTATTCCTGGTAGTGAAGACCACATTACACCTCCATTCTGTACAGTTAATCAACTCCACTGAAGGTATTACCAAACTATATCAAACCAAATTATATCAAAATCTACAAAAACCAATTTTTACTAGAATCTCTGCGGTGTCCTTTTAATTTTAAAACAACTCTCTCAAAATACATATTAGGTATGTTATATTATATTTTGCTAGCTTTGTATTACTTTATACGTATTTTACATTGTGTTACATGGTACATACTCTCACATGATTATGAAGGTACAAGGTAGGTTTATCAAGTTTTTATTTTACTATAATTCCTTGTAAAGACTGAGTGGAAACGTAAAGATGCAGAGAATGAGATGCAAAGTGTTGTGCAACCAGGAATAGACAAGGAGATACTTGGAAAAATGCTCCAAGGTGCAGGGAAAAGAAGAAAGACGAGGAGGAGAGAGGAAAGAAAGTGCCGGAAGTGAAATATGCTAAAGTTCAGCTGCAAGTCCTGAGAGCGAACGAGAGAGAGAGAAAGTAGAGTTATTCTAGCTTCCAAGCAACGGGCTTCATCGAAGAAAAAAATATATATGGTGCACTTTTTGTGGGAAATATGATAATTTCAGATAGAAAAAGGGAAAAGAAAAAGTGGCAAAAAAAGATACGCTTAAATAAGTTTAACTGAGAAGATATGGAGAGTAAATGAGGGGGAGAGAGAGAAAGAGAGAGCTAGAAAATGAGAGAAAGGGACTCCTCATGTCTTCATGATTCTAGCAGCAAGAACTGTGATACCTAATAAAAATCTATTCGAGCTAGGCACGCGCCGGTATGGCTTGCAGGTCCTGGTCAAATTTTCAATTTTTTCATTATCAATTTTTTTAGTTTATAAATTTAAAAGAAATAAAAAAGATCCACACTCTCAAAGACACTTCAAAAGATCGATTATATTAGACACGAGCATTCTATGGATCAACAGAAGATGTATTGAAATTACTAGAGATCCTGATGTATTATAATATCCAAACGTAGAAGAAAAGAAAATGTATTAAGCATGTCACTGATGATTTTTTAAGAAAAAAGGCAATTGAGTTTGCTTTTAAAAAGGCAATTGAGATAATAAAATAAATATTAATTTTGCAATCTTGAAACAGTATTTCAGGAATAACTTTAATTATCTAGTCAAACTTGACCCATAATATATTTTATGACGTTCTTGAAAAGTAAACTCAATAACGATCCCAATCATAATGTGCAAATGGTACAGTTTGAGAAAAAAGCCGTCTTTAGAGCGTTTAAAAGCCGTTTTGTGTATAAAAAAATACGTCTTCTTTCCGTTTTTAAGTATGACTTCCTCTTGACAATCAGATAATGGACATTTAAGGATATTCTTGAGGTCCGATCAGGCTGAACTTGTTGGTGCTATCTTCTAGATGTCCCGGACAACATATTGCTCAAGATTTTTGACTTGCGACTGACGGCAACAGTTTAAGGTGCCTGGAACATGTTTCGTAGTGTTTTTCTATAACATTATGAGTATGATGAAGAAATTGGTGGAGCCGTAAAAGGGTTGAATAGGAAAGTAATTCTAGGGTTAAAAAAGCACACTGCTTCAGGAAGTTTTATATAAAAAAACACCTTCATCCAGGTAAATGAAAAAAATAATGGAACAAGAGCAGTTTTAGCTTCAATAAACAATGACACATTATAGCGAGGGACTCTTAGTTTATTTTTTTCGCAGGTTCTACAGGGTGTCCCGTTATAAACGAGACATTCAACTATCTCGATAACTACAGACGATAAGAAAAATCTGTTCAAGATCAGTTTGATAGCTCAAGAGGGGGCATTTGATGGTGACCTTCATAAGTTTCTCGGATGATCCCTTCAAGGTTATTTCAAGGTCACCTATAGAATTTTAAATGGCATTTTACTTAACTTTTTGGGTCCTCTATACTAGAGACCACAAAAATTAAGTAAAATGGAAAACAAATATTATTATTGTGTTCAGCACCTAAAATTAGACTGATCTGATATGCCGCATTCATGGTCTAATACGAAAAAAATCTCACTCTCCCTAAAGTGTGTGAAACTGAGTGTGACAAAAATTAGAAGTAAGAATTTTTTTAACTTCAAATTTTGTGTAGATTTCAAAAATGGAATAAAAAAATAGGGGAAGTCTTTTAGAATTCCAAAGGGGACCTTGAAATAACCTTGAAGGGGTTATCTGAGAAACTTTTAGAGGTCAACATGTCCCCTTTGGATCAATGCAAATTATCTTGAACAGATTGTTTTCTATTGTCAGTAGTTCACGAGATATTTGAATGTCTCGTTTATAATGGGACACCCTGTAGATCAATTTCTTGAATAAAAACTCACTATAAAAAAAAATAAAAAGCTACAAAAAAAATATAGGTAGGTATACAGTATACATATTTTGTAACAATTTTTAGTTTCATTTTTAGGACAAGAGATAAAATTTTGTATATGCTACGGGGTCCAGTTAGACCTTGAGAGGAAAAATGAGTGAGTATTTTTAAGAAAGCGGCATCACGAGAAGAAATCATTATTTAGGAAAATATATTATAAAATTAGGATTAGTAATGCTGAGCTAAAAATTTACATAAATTGTGACATTTTTGTAATAACGTAATTTGGTTTAGAATTAGAATTTTGGAAAAAAAAACACAGTTAAATCCTAAGCACTCGTCCCCATTATCCTAAGGGTTAATGAAGAAGTAAACAGTATGATAAAAGTGCTGGAAGTGGTGAAATAACAGAATACAGCACAAAAGAACCCAGCACAAGTGGATCATAAAAAATCAGAAGAAGAATTGTTATAACCAAGAAACGTGTGTAGCTTTTATAAAATTCCTTTTTACCAGTGAAGTTTTCTATTTCCAACAAGTTATACTAAGTAATCTGGTCATTGCAGCTTTTCCGTAAGCTATGGTAGATTGGTTGAAAACAATGAAAGTCATCGCCTGGTCTGTAAGTTGGTTTTGAAGATGATTAATCTCTTTTTAGACCAACGAGTCGCAGGTTTAATGAACCTAACCTATCTTATCCTTCATAAAATTCAAAGATATAAATAATGATGACTAAAGATATTATATGATTATTTTATTCATCGCCACTTTCTGTTAGTATTTTAAATAAAAAGAAAAGGAATATTTCATTTCCTGTAAAGAATTTCCATTGAATGGAGGGTAAAATTCTTAATTTTTATGACCTTGAAAAATAAATAAAAAGTTTAATGATAACCATTGGCCAGAATATAATCTTTTTCAAAAAAAGTGTCCTCGGAAATGACCGATTTTCTAGACACTAAAGTTTTTTTTGTTGTGTACACTTAATATTTTTTTCAAAAAATAAAAACACCCTTCCCAAAGCTTCCTCTTATAATTTAAAAAGTGGTACTACACAAAATGTCACTAAATTTTCATTTGACTAATGAAAAACAGATTTTTAGCTTATTCGAAACAAACACAGTCCATGGAAATGAATGTCTGCCATATTTTCCTCCAATGTAAAATGATAAAAAGTAAAATTTGAAAAAGACTTAATGGAATTATTAAAACAAAACCTTTTATTTAAGAATATGGGTCCCAATTGACCCAATTAGAAATTTTAATTGTACGTAATCAAATTTGTCACAGAAAGATGCTTTTTTTTGGCTATTCACCCATTTATTAATATTGTGTTTCTACAACTAAACTTATCTTTGAAGTCTTTGTTTAAGAAATTTTATCTAGTGACATTAGAAAAACTTTAAGAATGAAACGTAACTAGGTGCATAGGTAGGTACTATAATAAATAAAAATAAGTCTCCACTCAATTCGTATGAGAATGGCAATTTTTTTCATATCCCCGAGGAAGTAGCTGCATGCCTTAGGTATTATGTCTTCGCGTAGTAATATTATCTTTCTCATAGTGTGTATATGTGTTGTAGTATGTTGCTTAGGGACCCTTGCTCGTCATGCATGCACATAGTTTTGAAGATTTTCAAATATCTAGGTAATAATAGAACTCTTACAAAAGATGAAAGGGGGGAGTTGTACATAAAAATCTCAAACCAAGCAGTATTAAAGTTATTATCCACTTGATAATGTTGAATGTAAGGAGGTGCAAAATTTCACTGTCACGTCTGTCACTAGGTACCTACAGATTCTTCCTGAAGTAGGTACCTACACCTTCAGAATAAGTATAGGTATACCTGTACAGTCAAAACTGGATACCAAAAGAGAAACTTGCAAATAAAAGAACAATTTTCAGTTAAAAGCTACCTCTCTTACATTTTTAAAGGAAACCTAGATATAAGAAAAAAAATTCCGGTCCCTTGAATTCTCTTATATCCAGGTTTAGCTATACAGGTATTACTGTAGACTACAGAACATAAATGATAGAGTCAGTAATTTTTCATCTAAAAAATGTAAAGTATAGTATAACATATTATTGTATAAAAAAATTGGTGAGGTTGTTCATACCATGCGGAGTATTTTTTTCTTTTCAACTTTCATTAACATTCTGACATTGTTTCAATGCCTTTATGCAAAAAGTGGAAATATTACCAACAACGTCTTAGTACTAAATACCTACATGTATATGCGTATATGTACATGTTTTTCTAAGGTACCGAGTATGCAAATGAAGAGTAACAATTAGCATAAATTGCTTAATCCAGGTCCCCCTCATAGGAGGCAGCTGACACACCCTCCTCATGAGGAACTCTGAGGATTCAAAACTGCAAAAACATAGAAACCGGGGGGGGGGGGGGGGGGGGGGGGAGAGACGCCATTACCCACCAATAAAACTTGTGCGCAAACTTCTCTAAAGTAAAGTTGCGAGCAGTTCTATATTTGTGAACCTTTTTTTGCTATCATTTTTATTTGTAGCTCCAATAAAGTTATGTTGGATTTACTTTACTTACTGCATCGGAGAGCAAGATGTGCCACAGAGTTTTGAAAGAGCACAAAAGAGCTAATACATAGTACCTATCTAATAATTAATAATAAAAAAAAAAACATCGTTCGGTAAAATACATATGTACCTACCTATTAACATTGAAAATAATGTGAAAATCTGAATCATTTATTGTCCTCCATTTTTTTTTTTTTTACAATTTGGTAAATGTTACGGGTGAAAATAATGAAATTATGAAATTATGGATACAAAAATGGGTACAGAAATATCACTACAGTTTTAGGTTTTTGAAACTCGATCCTTCTGTTTTTAGATTATACTTGAAACTAAATATCTAGTAAACGCTAACATAATATATGAAAAAATATATTAGTTAAATATTAAAATTGTCTTAGTGAAGATTTTTTTTTATCAAGCTCGCCGGGAGGCGAGCGCTCGTCAAGCAGCGCCAGCCTACCGGCCTATATTAACACGAAACAGAGTTTATATGTATTTTGTTTTATTGTTTTCGCACACTTCCCGCAAACTTTTATCAATTTTTATTTCAAATTCGTAATGAGACGCGAAAATAGATTGTGTTTCACGAAAGCGCGAGGTTCCTACGTACAGTTAAAGTCGTTTTCTAGCCACGCCGAAAATCTTGAATTTCATGAAATTTTTCATACGGGTTTTTTTTTTTTTTTTTTTTTTTTTTTTTCAGACCAATTTTCTGTCAAGGGTACAGCAACGTGTGCTTATCGTGGAAAGACGTGAGCTACGTTTTTGAATAGGGAATTTTTATCTCTGCATACCTTTTATAGTTTCAAGTATTTATTTTTTATAGGATAGGAGATATAGCCTTCTAAAATAAAACCGGAAAGTTGCACAGAGCCGTCCCTGGTTATCTTGGAGCTGCGATTGTGGTATTTTTCGAAAGGTCTTACCATAGGAAAAAATATAAAAATATAACTAAAGTATTACACTGGACCGAACTTGAGTTATAGCCTTTGAAAGGAATACTTATTATGGAGGCCAGAGCCGTCTATTGTTATCCTAGAGATGTATTTCTGGTGTTTTTAGAAAGGTCTAGTCAAAGGGAATGAGATCACTTAATTTCAGATGGTTGAAACAAGTAGAAAAGTATTTAAAGTCCTCTAAAGGAATATCTATAATGAACCCTGGAGCCACGCCTAGTTATCCCACGTGCATGACTGAAGGTTCTTTCTAAAGGTCTAACTACGGAAAATTATAATATGATGTAAATAAAAATTTAGAAAAATCAACGACAGTGTGAGACACAAAAATAAAAAACTGAATTAAGATTAATGAGAGTAACAAAAAAATCTTCGCCTCACATAGAACTTAAAATATGGGTAGAACTCAATCGTCTGTGCTTCATCCAAGCTGCCAACAGACCGCATTATTCGAGTGGGAATAATAACGTTTTATAAATTCAATAATGGGTTTCTACATCAAGAGGTAAACTAGATCTATATTATTATTATGAGCAGTGTATAAAATATTGGCCAGTTAGAAGCAAAAATATTGATTTGCAGATCAAATGATAAATACATATAATAAAATATTATGTATTGAGCAGTCTCTGTGGTGGTCGTCGACTGGTGTAGGTAAATTACAAAGTTTGAAAGGTGACCTGGGTTCGAATCCCGGCTAGGTAGATTTTTTTTACTCTGTACTTTGGATGTCCGGTATTCTCGTGAGAAAAAAAAAGAGTAGTTGCTAGTTTGAGTCAACCTCCTATGACCGTTTAATTTCGAACGAAGTGAGTATGGTTCAACTCGATCAACATTTATTTGTCACAATCTAATTATCCATCTACCTATGTATGAAACGTGATATAAGTTGCATTTTTGTCCAATCGAGCTGAAATTTTCAGGGTATATTCCATGGATATATGTATGCTTGCCTATTAATTCATAATTATTAAATGTATATCTAGTACAATTTCTCACTTCTTCTGTTTATATCTACCGATTATGCTGAAATGACATCATGTTTAGCAACTCGAAGTTAGGCAAATATATGGGTCAACATTTCTGAACACATAATAATACTCGGCACTTTCATTTCTCTCTTTACTTTACCAAGATCGAATTGGTCATGTACGTAGGTACATAATATAATTAAAATTGTATTGTAAACAAAACCACGAAACAGAATTGTCCGTTTTTTAACGAGTTCATTACTAATTTTTCAATACAAGGTTAAAACACTAGTTGATTATTAATGAATTATTGTTAATGGATTTTAAGATTAAATAGGAATGTTTTTTTCTTCATTATTATAAACTGGTTTAAGTCCCACAAAAGAAGCACCATTTATCACACCAACCTCATTTTAAAACGATTGTGACCAGTTGATTGTACTATTTTGGTTTTAACGTCCTGATTTGAACTAGTCAGGGAACCAGTCAGGGGAGGGTTTTACCCTCCATTCACTGGGAATTGTTCCAGCTATCTACATTTACCTCACCCAGCCTGGAGGGCTGTGATTCCAGACTCACGTGTTTAGAGGGGAAAAAAATATTAGAAAAGTCTGCAACAACCGGTAATGGAACTCGAAATGTCTGGACTACGGGCAGTAGTTACAACCATTACGCCACGGAGGCTGGCCACTGACAGTCTAAATAAAGCATTTATTTGGATCAATACTTTTGTATTTTGAATCGTAAATTACGTAGATTTCATTCAAAATTTACAAATAACTACCTACAAATACAGGACATCCATAAAGTCTCGCCCAAGCCTGGGTTTCTCGAAAACGACTCAATATATCAAAAAACGCTAAAACCCGTATATCTACACAGCCCCAGTCAGGCTGGAAATGGACCAACTTCAAAATCTTAAATAAAATTGTGTGTCTTGTGGAATTTTGTCTAAAGGTGTCATTGAGAGAATTTCATTACAACAAATTTCAGTGAGTTACGACTTGCCGTTCTTGAGATACAGGGTCGGACGTCCTGCGTATCCATATATTTTGACGTATAACTTGTTAACCGTAAATTATAGAAAAATGAAATTTGTCGATAAGAACTCCTTATGGCAAGACCTGTCGAACAATTTATAACTCGACATACACTCTTGATGTTAGTTTCTGGTCGGTTTCGTCAGGCAGGCGGACGAACAAAAAAAAAATTATCGAAAAAACAGATCAAGTTTTAACTTGTTCGAAAGATTTTACCACAAGGAGTTATTATCAACAGACTTCATTTTTCTGGAATTTACGGTTAACGAGTTATACGTCAAAATATATGGATATTAGGCAGGACGTCCGACCCTGTATCTCAAGAACGGCACTAGTTAAATATAAATTACCCAACATTTTATATGATAGTCTTATAATATTACTGCGTATCACAACAACCTTAAAATAAAAGTCTTTTTTCTTTTATCTGTTCATTACTTTTTATTTCATCTATCAGAGGATTTCATCTAAATCAAAAAGTAGTGATATCCCCCAAAAAACACTACGTGTAAAAATAGTCGTCAAGTGTTGGAATGATTAAAAAGAACTGATATCAAAAACGTCAATTTTCTATGTGTTGAAGGAATTATTTTTCACGTAATAAGTCTCTTGATAATTCAACCAAAATAATAGCCTCACAACAACAATACACCTTTGAGGAAACTTCGATTTGGTAATTTGAGAATTTAACCAAAAAATAGCCACACAACAAAACAATGCTCTTGTAAGAACAATGGTTCTGTAATTATGCAACATTGTTCTTACAAGAGCATTGTTTTGTTGTGTAGCTATTTTTTGGTTAAATTCTCAAATTACCAAATCGAAGTTTCCTCAAAGGTGTATTGTTGTTGTGAGGCTATTATTTTGGTTGAATTATCAAGAGACTTATTACGTGAAAAATAATTCCTTCAACACATAGAAAATTGACGTTTTTGATATCAGTTCTTTTTAATCATTCCAACACTTGACGACTATTTTTACACGTAGTGTTTTTTGGGGGATCTTAATTTCATGAAATTGATGTGGGTGCTTTCCTGTAACAACTGGAAATTACGTGCACAGTTTAATCGCCATGTACGACTCGACGTACCGTTTTCGAGCTGTTTAGATACACATTACACATGGCTTTCAATATTTTATAGTACGAATGAAGCACGATCAGTGCAGAAGATCTCATATTTTTTCATCCAGAATCATCATCACGATTAAGAAAAAAGTTACTCATTGCAATACTACAACATAATTGGTATTTTATCTTTATAAAGTATATACAAAAACTGCTCTAAAAATAGGTACGTAAGAATCGTACCAACATATTTATTGAATACAATGTTGAAACTCAGTTAAAATAACAATAAACATTTTGGAATTGTGTGGTGCTTATGTACATATTATAGTTTCTGTTTAGCGTGAAAGAAAAGAAGAAGAAAAACAAGGAATAAATATCACGTGAAAAGTAAAAAGGTTACCTCGCTGACAATTTTAAAGTTTTTACATAGGTACTACGTTTTAGGTATAGGTGTTGAATGAAAAATATGGATAAAGGGTTACGTAAAAGTTATACTAAAAAGGTTTTTGAAAACTTTCCAATATTTGATCTAGATCGTGCTTCATTAAAACTATACATTTACATAATATTTATGTTAACATATATTCAGTAGGTACCTTTGCAAGTTCAAGACAAATTAGATTCGTAGAAGTTGGTTTGATTTTCAATGTGCTGAAAAAAGGAGTTGAGAAACTCATGGCCATAAAATCAAAATTAGAGTTCTTTTAGAAATCCTGAATACAGAAAAACATCACATAACCTACTTTATGTACACAAGGAAAATGTTCGCATAATTTTCATTCCAACGGCTCTAAAAGTCTGAACCCGCTATTTTATTTACTGTTGTAGCCTTTTTCCGTTTATACATTTTTTCTTAAATTTATTTACTTCTTAAAAAGTCAAAATGTTTCCTCGCTCGCTTCGTCTCCTGCTATAGAACAAGGGCACACAAATATATCTCAATTATACCACAAGTAGGCTAAGCCTCGTGTCATCCCTCATCATGCGCACTCAAGGAAATTTATTATTCTGACAGCTGTTTTATTCTATGCCTCGGTAAAATCTGGCTTCACTCTGCCCTAATACTGCACTTGTTTCTGTGAGCAACTTGCAAACATGTAATAAAAACTGAATGCAATGCCTTTTTCCTTTCAGACGTGACAGTATAAAAGAGGCGACGCCTACATTTATCTGATTCATTAATAGGTAGGTATATACATTTATTTAAATTCTGTGCTTATCTGCAATAATAATATGTTTCAAGTTTCAATAGTCGCAACAAAAATCCTGCGAATTTTCGTTACCTTTAGACCACGTCTTGATAAATATAAAAATAGCAAGGAAAACAAATTGGGCTAAAGAGTGATGTTTTGTGAAATTGGTAAAAAAAATGGAAAGTTTAACGTTTGTTTTCAGAAATTTCGATAATTATGATAGCAATATAGGTACTATCGGTAATTTTGCTCTCAGATTATTCTATTTGACTGCACAGCTCCCATAAAGCGAGTTGGTTATTTTTCTCCACCATCGGGTGGTCACAGTTTAAGAATCACTTACTAGAAACTAACAATTTGCATGTTATGTGCAAAATCTTAGTATTAAAGTATACAATAAAACAAATTAAATCCCGCAAGTCTTCGCGACTTATTTTAAATTAGGGTCCATGAACTGAAAATAGGCCATACATAGGATTGGCAGCCTACAAACAAAGGTGTCTGGTAGACGCCCAATAATCACATTATGTTTACCATTTAAATAAAACCTAAAAACAGGTGGCCACAACACCGAATCTCAACATCCTGGTGTAAAACCGCAGCAAAACAGCAAAATACAATAATAAGTTCTCAGTCACTCGTCTTATTTTCGTCCTATATCGACGTTGCTTCACATTAGTTACATGAGACATTCACGCAGTTACCCCCAAGACCATAACGGACACGGTGGGGATTTGTATGAAGAACATAGTCACAGACACACGGACAATTTATTTTATAGATACAATATTTTCTTATCTTCCTTGGCTACCTATATTTACATACTTTAAAAAAGCCTTAACTTGATGATTCTTTATTCAATATCAATCTCCATTCGATATTTATAATACTTACCTACCTATGTCTAAGTTCTAAACTCAGCCCTGAAGTTTCAGCTCTATTTTATCGTTCCAATAAAACTTATTTCTGTTTTATTGGTAGATTTTTTCCTACTTTATTTTTCATTTCAGTGTTTTTGTTTTACATCCGAGACAGAAGATAGCGAATAAAGTTAATTAATTGTGACAACATTGCTGCAGTTCTTCTCGTAACAAAGGACAAGGGAGATGGAGGAGACGAGGAGTAAATCCAACATTCCAATGAATAAAACATCCTTCTTGTAAATTAGATATACGCCGTTACTTGAACTAATATTGCTAATAATATCTACAAATCTCATAGACTTAACTATTGATAGATAATGTTTCTTTTCTATGTTTTACTCGTACGTAGCTTTTATGTTGATATTTTCCCTCTCTGTGACTGTTTGGAATTGAAACAAAAAGCCTCATGCCATGAAAGGACCAGATCGACCCACAGAGATATGTATTCTGGTAGGTATAAATTAATCTGCGAAAAACCTCAAAACTAAACATGTCACATTTAACACGTTCGTTACCAAGCCAATTTTTTCAAGTTTTACGTAGGGACCAGGCGGTAAAGTTGCTGTTGCATCCTGGGGACCAAATTTTGGTCCCCAGATTTTTTTTGCATAATTGGCATCGTATTTGTACAAGAATCGATCCTATATCTGTTCTAATACTAACAACCTACCTCCAAAAGGCCATATATGGATTAAAATTTTGATAACAACCACATGTGTGTTTTCGGTCCCAAAGAAGTACACAAAAACATCAACATATGGCCGTTCGGTAACAAACGTGTTAAAATACTTACTGTTAATTCAGCTCTCAGGTAGGTGCATGCTGATGCAGAATTAACATATTTTGAGTCTGAACGACCAGTGTGGCTGAGCTTACATGGCTAACTTAGCAACGATGTAGAACATATAGAACGCAGTAAAACAGAACGATTTTTTACACGAAAAAAAAAATTGTTGGTCAATAATTTAAAAAATTAACAAGAAGTCGATAAAAAATAGTATCCAAGTTTTTCTCCCGGGAGAAAACACAACTGAAATATTTGCGGAACAGCGCCAAAAAAGTTTGACTTTTATTACAACAGAAGTTTGTAGGTTACTTTCCGGGAATAAGAGTTCAGTTATTTAACTGACGAAACTTACTCACCCGAAACTATGCTGCAGAATTACCTAACTATCGAAGTTCAAAGTTAAATATAAAAATTGGTAATTTATTTATTTAAGTAATAATATAGGGTATATCTACAATAATGTGATAAAATATACACAATTAAATATTACATAATACATTTGGTAAATAGATAAAAATTAACATAACATTCTTACTACTAAAAGAATTTTTGGTCTAACAATATTATCCATGTCCAGTTGTTCAGGTCAAACTGTAGAGAATGTTTATTAAATATTAATATCAATGAAGAAATGAAAACACCAAGGGCGACTCCAGATAGATTTGTTTATTGTTACTGGGCAATTGAAAATATTCTGTGTCTGTGTTATTGACACAAGATTATTAATTTATTTCTTTGCTCCTTTAGTTCAATCAATAAAAAGAATTTACAAATAATGAAACATGGCATCAAAATTAAATGACGTCGAATGAAATTTACTACAGAAAGGTACGACAGAATGAAATTGAGAAACCAAAGTGTTGAAATGAATACTTTGAAACCTTACCATTCTCTCCACGATTTTGTGTTTCTTTTTTATGAACTTTTTTCAAGAGTAGAAGAGGTGTACCATTTCCTTCGAAACCGTGACTTTATGAAGTCATAAAGCCATCAGTGCATGTTTTAATAAATAAAAAAATCGCAGAAAGAAAATATTTTTGTACAAAAACGAACACAATACTTCCAATTTCCAATGTTAGAAATATGAATATGGTGCGGGGATTAGTGCCCATAATTAAGGAGCGCGGTAGCGCTCCGACCCGCCAAGTCAATCGAAATAGTTCGCGCGCTACCAAGAGTATACTATACGCGACAGCATAAGTAGCACATTTCGTGTAGTTGTAGGAGAAAAAGTACAAGTGATGGAGGAAATTGAACTACATATATAGATTGGGGCACGATAATAGACAAGCTTTTAAAAAAGAAACATCGAAATCGTTTGAGTTAAGTTGGTCAAAAACACACTGTAAAAACGTCATTTTTTTTTAAAAAATTCTGCTTCTTCTTTGACGTTGACCGCTCTACAGCCAAAACTACTGGACCGATTTTCATGAACGATGGCTCATTTTTTTTCTTCTGGGTGGTAGGTGTGCCTTTTTATGGTTTCATTATCCCAAAAGCTACCATTTGGCCGTTAATTAGGAAAAGGATCACTTTCAGAGCTCAGAATAACATTGGAGTATAGATATTTAATCTAGTTTATTATGTATATACCTATTCATTCACAAACCTTTCAATCCACATGTCCCGATGTGAAATTGTATAAAGGTATACTAACCCATAAATAGTCGCCGGTGCTGAGTGAGTTAGCGCGCTAAGCTTACCACGCATGGTGGCCTGTATTCGATCCCCAGCTGGGCAGGAATTTTTCTGCACTTTACTTGGGTGTTTGGGGTCCACTCATACCTCGTGAGGAAAAATGAGTAGTTACTGAATAAGTAACGACCAGTGACGGCATTACCAGAGTTAAAATAAATTAATGTAATAGAATTTGAAAAGTAAAGGAGGCTCTTAGTAATGCTGCACTACCCACAAAATTTGTGAAGAGGCCTTGTGCTTGACCACAAATAATTTCATACATACATAGCTATAATAAACCTGTAATGCCCAAGGAGTGAAAAAGACAAGATTTTTTTTTTTCTTCTAAAATGTTGGTTAGGTATATTAGGTTCAAAAATGTAAAAAAAAATCTCTAGTACCCAATGTTACATAATGTATGTGTAACATGAATGTCATAAATATTTGGGGACCTTTTTAAGTGGGAAATGTAGAAGTTTCATAGAAAACTTTGTAAAAGCCCCTACACTACCTAATACCTATTCCTAATTAGGAATGTTAGGTACATAGGAAGTGAAAGGCTTTTTCCTCCCTATCCAATTCTCTCTAGTAAATATTTCTTTCACTGGCCGCTAAAAATATTATTATACATATACAAAGTAAAATAAATTGAAGCTTTTATATGTTGCAAACACCACGGAAATATGTCTACAGTCCAGTTAGCTCAGTGGTTAGGGCGGCACTGAGAAAAGCTGGAGATGCTAGAGGTCCGCGGGTTCGAACTGAGACATGTGATTTTTTTTTTAAACAAAATACTCTTTACTTGTTTTAGTTTTACATAATTTACATTAAATTTAGTGAATTTATGAGGTACTATTAACCTTTTTGTTGTGGGTTGTGTTGTACCTCATTTATAATATAAAATAAAAAATTAACAGTTAAAAAAAAATATATTTATACATTTATTACTCAACACAATAAGCTTCGTTCTCAGTATTCTTTCACAGAAATTAATTGTAAAAATACATAGTTATCCTCCCATTTGGGATTTTTACCTCATAATAATACATCTTGGGCATACTGCTGGAATAATGGGACTTAAAAGTCCTTATTATTATATCTGACATAAATTAAGGAAATATGTTCAGGGTGTACCCACTATTTGAACCAGTTGAGGGGCCCATCTGGATAAAATGAATGGCACCACACAGCATCCTTGTAAAAATCTGTGACACAGTGCCAATTTATGAAACGGGATTAATTTTAGAATAACCCAGACTATCTCTCTAATCGTTCTTCGACTTGAGGGAGGGTCTCACTTGTTATCTTACCTTCTTTTAAACATAATTAACTGAACACAGTGAGAACGAACTCACTAAGTGAGGTTATACGCCAGAGCAAAATTAGCACAATTCTTGTAGTTGTAGGAAAAAAAGTACAAGTGATGAAGGAACTCGGACTATAAATAAATATAGATTGGGGCACGATAAAGACAAGCTTTGAAAAAAGAACCATCAAAATCGTTTGAGTTAAGTTGGAGAAAACCAAACTTTAAAAACGTCATTTTTTTCATCATTTCCTGATTCTTCTTTCACGTTGACCGCTCTACAGCCAAAACTACTTGACCGATTTTCACAAACGATGGCAAATTTTTTTGTCGTGAGTGCTAGGTGTGCTTTTTTATTGTTCTATTATCCTAAAAGGGACATTTGGCCCTTAATTGGGAAAAGGATCATTTTCAGAGCTCAGAAAAAAGTTGGTGTATAGATATTCAGTATCTAGTATATTATCACTCTCCCAGATGAGTCAAAAGTCGCATATCTACTTTTTAGGTGAAAGAATAATTTGGAGAAGGATACTGTGCATAGGTTTGAATATCAAACTAAAATCTTTATCTTCACATTCAAACTGTTTCATTTATCAACACTTGTTCCTTTAAAGTCATTATTTAATATGTTAAATAGTTTTATATTGAAACAACATGTATCATTCACCCCACACCTATACAGGGCCACTACAAAAAGTTATAAGATCCCACAAAAAATATCACTTCGTGACATAAAAAAGTCCCGCCAAGTTGTTCCCCAAAAATATTTCAGTTCCCAAATTCATCCCTCCCTCCCTTCCCAAAAAATATATTAGTTATTTGTGACCTCCCCCCAAAAAATTTATTGAAATCAATTTATGGCCCCGCCTTTTATTCATTCACCTAAGTGCAACAGTATACATATTAATAGCCTCCCCTCTCTCTTTCTTCTAATGTCCTCTTTCTTTTGTTCCTTATTGCATGTTGGAATGTTTCCTTTACAAACTCAGAACTTAAGTCTTATTTCCTTGCTCCTTTCACCGACTTGGGCTCTTGGCGGAGTACCACCAAGCAGGTCCGTTCTTAGCCAAAGGAACTGATGTCTTGGTTTTTTTCTAAGATTATATATAAATGTAGACATATGTAAACATGTGTTCCTTGGAAATGAGCCGGAATCGTGACTTGTTCTGATGGTCCAATTCTCGTTGGTGGCAGATATTTTGCGACTTAGATACAGATAATGCATCCTTGGGTCGCGGTCGGCTAGACTTCTCATTTCCTGTTCTCCATAAGAACCATTATGTTAAATTATCTCTTTTTAATTCTTTCAAAATAGCACTGTCTATTAGATTTAAAAAAAAAAAAAAAAAATATTCCCAGTTAGTGGTACTCCGCCAAGAGCCCAAGTCGGTGAAAGGAGCAAGGAAATAAGACTTAAGTTCTGAGTTTGTAAAGGAAACATTCCAACATGCAATAAGGAACAAAAGAAAGAGGACATTAGAAGAAAGAGAGAGGGGAGGCTATTAATATGTATACTGTTGCACTTAGGTGAATGAATAAAAGGCGGGGCCATAAATTGATTTCAATAAATTTTTTGGGGGGAGGTCACAAATAACTAATATATTTTTTGGGAAGGGAGGGAGGGATGAATTTGGGAACTGAAATATTTTTGGGGAACAACTTGGCGGGACTTTTTTATGTCACGAAGTGATATTTTTTGTGGGATTTACATTATCTAATGTACCATAGAGATTAAAAAAGAGATGATTTAATAAGGCCTTGACTGAATTCCCAAGGAGGAAAATATGGACGCTCCCTACAAGAGAAAACAAAGAGCAAGACACTAATGACTTCAGTGAGTTACTTTCTTACATGGTGAGTCTAAATTATTTGATCGAGGAAAACATGATGATTTTATATTCTAGGTTTCACTTCCGATAGTTTCTATTATTATAAAGCTTTATTATATTTTTACTAGCAGGCTGCGCCCGCTTCACCAAACCATCAAACACACACACACCCAAACACTACCCAAAACACAAACACATGCACATACACAGACTTGCACACACGCACACCCACACACACCCACACACTCTCTCTCTCACACACACACACACCCTCTCAAAGACATTTGAAAAGATCATATGGGCATTCTACGGATCAAGAGAAGATGTATTGAAACTACTAGAGATCCTGATGCATTATAATATCCAAACGAAGAAGAAATTTTTTACTATTAAGCATGTCACTGATGATATTTTGAAGAAAAAGGCAATTGAGTTTGAGAAATAATAATAATAGAATAATAACCCATTTTCTTCTGGTTCTTTTTATATTTTTTGTGTTCCGTGTCTTCTGCTGGTTCTTTTTATATTTTTTGTGTTCCGTGTCTTCTTCTGATTCTTTTCATATTTTTTGTGTTCCGTGTCTTCTTCTGGTTCTTTTCATATTTTTTTGTGTTCCGTGTCTTCTTCTGGTTCTTTTCATATTTTTTGTGTTCCGTGTCTTCTTCTTGTTCTTGTTATATTTTTTGTGTTCCGTGTCTTCTTCTGGTTCTTTTTATATTTTTCGTGTTCCGTGTCTTCTTCTGTTTCGTATTTTTTTTCTTCTAATTTTTGTCGTGTTTTCTTATTGAGTGATTCGTGTCTTCTTCTGGTTCTTTTTATATTTTTTGTGTTCCGTGTCTTCTTCTGGTTCTTTTTATATTTTTTGTGTTCCGTGTCTTCTTCTGGTTCTTTTCATATTTTTTGTGTTCCTTGTCTTCTTCTGGTTCTTTTTATATTTTTTTGTGTTCCGTGTCTTCTTCTGGTTCTTTTCATATTTTTTGTGTTCCGTGTCTTCTTCTGGTTCTTTTTGTATTTTTTGTGTTCCGTGTCTTCTTCTGGTTCTTTTTGTGTTCCGTGTCTTCTTCTGGTTCTTTTCATATTTTTTGTGTTCCGTGTCTTCTTCTGGTTCTTTTTGTATGTTTTGTGTTCCGTGTCTTCTTCTGGTTCTTTTTATATTTTTTGTGTTCCGTGTCTTCTTCTGGTTCTTTTTGTATGTTTTGTGTTCCGTGTCTTCTTCTGGTTCTTTTTATATTTTTTGTGTTCCGTGTCTTCTTCTGGTTCTTTTATATTTTTATGTCTTCTTTCTTTTATTTATTGCTATTTTGGTGGGGGGGTAAGATGGTGATCCCCCCCTTCGGCCTCCTCATCACCCCTTATAGCCGAACCCTGTCCTCCTCAAGATTTTGATTAATTGCATGCTTCCGGTAATCCATAGACAACAGGAACAATTACGCAAAAACAAAATAACAGTAAAACTAATAAAATAAAACAAAACACTTGAATAAAAGAATATAAACTCTGAAAAAACAGGAACAAAGAAACGAACAACGGACGAATTTGAACAGAAATTTTGACACGACAGGAAATTTTGATGTGAATTGAATATGTCTTTTAGTGTGGAGAACAATGTTTGTATTTATGAACTGATTTTTGTTAAAAAGTGAATGCGTTGTAGAGACGAAAATGTTGAAGTGGCTAAAAAATTATAGTTCAAAGTTATAATGAAACCGCACGTTTTCGAACAACATCTTAGCTAGTAAACAAATAAATAAAGCTTTTAAGCCCAGATTATTTATTTACTAGCGGGTTACACCCGCAGGCTTCGCCAGCCCATCAAACACACACACATATACACACACACACACACTCCACCCACACACACACACACACCCACACGCATACGCACACATACAGGCACATCCACACACATACCCACACGCTCACACACACACACACACACACACACACACACACACGTGAACCGTACGAGTACCTACACCCAATGTCAGTGGAATTACTTCTGATTTATTATATTTGAATTTATCGGAAGTAAACTAAAATTCACCGTGGCAGAGTGAGTTAGCGCGCTAGGCATTGCACACACGGTGACCTGGGTTCGATCCCTAGCGGGGCAGGAATTTTTCTGCTCTGTACTTGGATGTTCGGGGTCCACTCATACCTCGTGAGGAAAAATGAGTAGTTACTTGTATGAGTAACGACCAGTGGCGGCATTACCAGAGTAAAAAGAAATTAATAAAATAGAATAATTCGAAATGTGAAAGAGGCTCTTAGTAATGCTGCGCTACCCACAAAAATTGTGAAGAGGCCTTGTGCTTCACCACAAAAAAAAAAAACTAAAATTCTTCTTTTAAAGAAAATATTGAGCTAAATTTAAATTTCCGTAATGGTTTAAAAAAATGACGATACTTTTTATATCTCTTTCATAAAAAAGTTTCATCGAGATGAGACATGTGAAAATTGAGTCAACTTAATTTATTTTTATCATTCCTGAACCACCCTATAGATGTATTCTTCAGAAGGATGGACATAAATCCGCAGATGAAGGTAAGACGTACGAGATGCTGAAGTATTGCGTTCTGAATACTTCAAGTGGAGTCAGCAAGTAGCATGTACCATGGCAGGGCTGACTGTACATTCCAAAGCAGCACGTAAGGGAGGTTTTTTTTTTTTAATTTGGGGTGGAACGTCGCTTTCAACTGCATGGTCACACGACTCACACGACAGGGGTTTTACCCTCCATTCGCTGGGAGCTCACAAACCAGCTACTCAAATAACCTAACCCAGCCTGAGTGGGTCCTGAAATAGCCAGCATCACGAATTTTAATGGTCAGACATCAAAGTCCTAGCCTCGATGGACGTGGCTTAACTTCAGTGACAGAACGACAACAATGGTGTATTCAATGGCAAGTTGAATACACTAGATCTCGCTCAGTCATTGAAATTAAACAACGCCCAGCGAGGCTAGGACTTGGATGGCTGACCATTCAAATTCGAACCCTCATGATGCTGGCTATTAATGGTCTGGGTGAGGTTAATTTCATAAGCTGGTTTGTGATTGTGAGATCGAGCGGATGGAAGGTAAAACCCTTGTCGTGATATGATATGACCATGCAGTTGAAAGCGACATTAAGCACAATTTAAACAAAAAACCCTCAATTTAATAGATTCAAGCCAAGTCTCAAGATCATAATATCTCAAAAGCCCACAAACCACATAATTATGGTAATGAGCATGGCTTAGAATCCAATAAATTCTGAAACGTTAATTTAATTACTTTAAAATATAAAATTAAATTTTGAATCTCAACTCTCTTAATTAGGGACTGAACTCTCCTCCCCTGGTGACTGATCTTCGCTTTCCTAAAATTCCACACGCACATGCACTGAGATGAAAGCTACAAGAGGATTATACATTTCGGCATTATATTCTTAACCAGGATTAAGCCAAGCTCGGATTTTTTTATTCATGAAAGCACGAAAGGATCTAATTTTCCATTCCTCTTCATAGTTTGAAAATAAAGTTACGCTGCACTTTACAGTGGTGACTTCATGTAGAACGCACGACTGGTCACTGGTCAGCATGCATGTTACTCGTACATATAGGACCTTAGCTGTTGAAACCATGGAACAATAAGTAATGGCTCAAATCTGTCACATAACAGACTCACCAATATGGCTACCGTTTTTACCTTCAAACGCATGTAAAAAAGAAGAATTGATTTGTTATTGTTCTGATTTCTTCTGTGTTCCAGCTATCCCAAATAGCCGATATTGTGTTAATACCCATGAGACATACGTTATGAATTCTTCATTACTCATTCCTCCAAGGTTCAAACGGACGTTACACCTCAAAACATAACATTAAAAATATATATACATGAATATATCTTTCTTGCCATTATCCCATACTAGCTTATGTTGCTATTGGGGTCAACTTCATGTTTGAGGTTGGTAGGGTGGAGCAAGTTTTTTTTATGGCTGGATGCTCTTCCTAACGCCAACGGTTTTAATTGTTTTTACGTCCTGATCAGGACGGAAAATAATAATAACAAATGTATACTTATGCTACATTTTTTTTGCTTTCTATTACCTATTAGGTATAGAAAGTAAAAAACAAATATGTATCGCAAGAGGGCGGTTATTCTTTTTTTTAATGAACTTGGCAACCCTGGCTACGATATTGGATAAACAATAATTATTATTACTACCCCAGTTTTACCTTATAAAATTACAAACTTACACAGAAAGCCTTCCAAAAAATTGATGGGTTTCCAGACTTTTTCCCTAACCTGTAAACACCTGAACGGTCTTAAGACTTTTGCTTACTGAGTACTAAAGGTAAGATACAATGATCACGATAAAAGTTAAGCTGTCGTGACTTAAACTCATACCTGCTATCACATTTTCAGTTAGATACGTAGTTATAAGTAAATATCCGGATATACAATCGTACTCGTACATCATTTTCAATAAGCATTGGCAAATTGAAACTTTCTAAGCTAACTTCATCAGGACCCTTCTTCAAACTAAAATTGAAACTATGTCATTGAAGAAAAACAGAAGAACTTGAACTCTTCAGTTTCTTCAATGGTTGTAACGAGATGAGAAACTTGTGTTAGTGATATATCTCTAGAATAATTACAATACCAACTTACATAGATGCGTATTATTATTAGCAGAATGCAGAAAATTCGTAAGATGGTTTGCACAAAGTGTCAAAATCTGAGATAACATAGTTGAAGGGAAATGTAATTGCGGAGAATTGAATAGAGACACGGGAAGAAACTTGAGAAAACAAATCATCATTTATGAATGCGATGATGCAAATACTAATGAAGTTACTTATTCATGCAATACCTAGTTCTGAGAAATGGAACTTTTAAATTATAATATTACAGCTACGTATAGATAGACGATGAACACAAAGGAAGAGAAAGCCATTGGCAATGTCAATACACTGATATCCCTCATGAAGCTTTCTTATTTGGAAAATATTTTTTTTTTTACCAACTTGAAATTGAAATCTTTCTGTTTTATTTGCACTATTAATGATGAAATGATTAATGATTAAATTGACACTTTCAGTTAAGGTATCTATCGTCTTTATTAAGCTCAACCGAAATCCTGCGCAAAAAACAAATACCTTTCACCAAGCTTCAGCACTTCTGCTCCGAGACAATCCTTCTAGTCTGGAGTCTAGACTCAGATGCAAAACTTTATTGTATTAGGCTGATTAAGTTATTAGAAGGGAGACGGGGAGACGCCTGGGCTCGGGCTTACCCCTGGGACTCCGCTTCGTCCCGCCACAGACGGCCGACAAGTTCCAAATACAAAGTCTGCTCTGTTGTCTACTGAATTATGTTTACCCACTTGAATGTAGAAGATGATACTGAGAGCAAATACGAATATAACAACATCAAGAAATTCGAAACAAATGAAAATGAACGCTAGGGAAGAGCTTGTGAATCCCTGACTTGAATTTTTAACTACAAGAGCACGAGGGGACGAATACTTGAGATAGAGCTGATTTCGTAGAATTTATAGAGTAAATGATGCTGGGATACACTGGAGATAGAACGATGCTGGAGTGAAAGAAAGACTTAGGAACGGAAATAAATAATTTCTTGTAACCCAGAGATAGGACAGAGTAGCATAAGGAAGTAACAGCGTGCGTCATTGTACATTGAGATACAAAAACGACTACAGACGCTAATAAGCTTGTCGGGTGTACAAAACAAACACCAGCTTACACATGCTGTCATTCTGTGGCCTTCTCCAAAGAGGATGTGGTGCTCACATTTACTTAAAATACCGATTAAAATAAATTTCATTTAACTCAAAGAAAAATAGAGCACTAATATCATTATTGAAGCTCTTAGCAAGAGCCTTGCTATAGTAGGGCAGCCAATTCACTCAAGTGCTTGACAAACTATTATTAATTACAGGATCCTTGAACTATTTCTGTCCAATGTGTCCTTGGTCATGCCAGTGTTCGCTCTCTCTTATACCAGAGACATAACATTTCCTCTTATTGAATGATTGCTTCATTTTCTTCCTCTTATAGATTGTTCGCTATATTTCTTAAGTTGCTAATAGGAAAATTATACTGCAAAGAAATTTAACGACATCCTAGTCCTCGCTAATTTATCAAGACATGCCACTATTTCTCTTCAACTGAGATGTTTTCTACCATATCGATTGTTTACTTTCTCTCTCCATCTCTCTTTTTCTTCCTCTCTCAAATAACTTTCTTTCTATGTAATTTAAAAAATACTTCTTTCAAGTGACCAGTACTTATGCTCCTTGTTTTCTATTTAAAGCACAATCTCTTCTATATTATTCTAGTATAGAAAGTTAAATTCTCACAATTATTATCATTACTAAACTGAAAAGTAGATACTTACAGAGGATCATTAAAAGACTTGTGAATGCTAAAAAATATAAAGACTATTAATTTTATTATATTACCTAGCTAATTGTATATTTCCTAGGTTGTTGAGGTAAAAATAACACTTAAAAATAGGTTTGAACTCCTAAGATCCTCGACTAATGCTGTTTAAATTAAAATGCCCATACAAAAGTTTAAAATTGCACATTTTTGGAGAGCTAGAACTCTTATTTTTTGACAAGTGTGAGGAACTTGTATTCAAATTAGTTATGTCGCTAGAGGCAATCGCGCAAGACCCTTTTGAATATGTTGCCGAAAATATGATTGATGCTGGAAATAATTATGATTGATTATAATTTGGAGCAAAAAGTTGTTGTATATTTCCTAATGTTTATGCTCGCTTACACAGTCAACACTCTTTGTATATTTGAGTGGTGTCAGAAATCATTTGAATAGCTGTTTATCGTCAATGGTCAAAAGAACCAGGCTACCAATATTCAGAATGTTTTCATCCGTTTTTGAAGTGGAGGGTCGTGACTTCACAAATTGTTGAAAATTAGTAACTTCTGACCTCCGCTCTGGTAATATTATCTAATAAAATGCTTTCTGACCCCACTAAAGATGACAAAGAATGAGTAAGACAAATTTTGCATGATAATTTGAATAGGTAATGACGAGTATGACGACACCATTTTGCTCAATTCTAATATAATTTATATTTATGACAACACGATTCGAAAGAATCTTGCGTGCTCACCTCTGGCAACAAAAATAATGTGAATCACAACACCTCTCGATACCACAAGCATTCCAAAAATGTACAATAAGAATAAGTTTTTTCAAGTGTTATTTGTGTGAGCGCCTGGAATTTCTGTATATATGCAATGTCTAATTTTAAACACCCTGTAGGTCATACTGCTCACATGTACCATGTCCTGCTCTGTGAAATGCAGCTTTGACGCAACACAATATAAAACAGAACCGTGTTACAGCAACGCCCAGTCTGCTAGGAAAACAATATTACTACAATGCAGTATTGTCTGTACAAAGATAATTTATTTGTAGAAATTAATTTACTCTCCAAACGGACTAGAGCAGTTTTTTTCTCTGACACTTTAATGTTTAACATCTCTAATGTTTGCTTCTCTTGCTTGTCATTTTATTGGAAAAAGTTTTCTCTTAAACATTATGAAATAAGAAAATAGATAATTTTAAAATGTTATTTATGTGGAAGAACTAATCTCTCCCTCGATATGTATAGGTATGACATCATAATAATATGAGTTTTGTTAAATATTAGGAAATACAAACTTGTTAGAGGACAAATAATAAAAATCTTATGAAGAATTAGAGCTCCATCAAAAAAAAAAAAAAAAAATCCAGCCAGTACTTCATAAATACATACAACTAAAGGTGCATGTCATTATAATATCATGTACGAGTATATGGTATAATTTCACAAAATTTAAAATGAACTATGTATGGCTGTTTTATGGAATAAATCCCCTTATCTAGTTGAACTTTTAAATATGAATTGTCATCTATTAATACTTTAGAATAGGCCGATTTTCATTCATTTTTTACTCAGAATGGATGAGCTTCTGGGATAGCTTTATAGGAATATTTTGTAGAGCAAATGGGGGTAAAACTTCGTTGTAATATGACTTGACTTGAGTCTTTGAAAATGAGGTTTCTCAAAAGATGTCAATTTAACAAACGATAATTTTTAGACCTAATCTTATGAGGAACTCGAAGGAAAGTACCTGTCATTTACTTTTATTACCATTTTTCTCTTGATTGATACACATAATTTTACTATTTATACTGTAAGTAGTGTAAGCGAGCAGCATAGATGGTACAAGATAACAAGAAGAGTTTTACAAGAAGGGACCTCCTCCGTTCCAATCTGGCTCACTCTACAAAATCTACATCTACAAATGTTAATTCTAAGTGTAAAGTTAGAAATATGGTATAAACATAATATTATACATATACACATAGAAAAATAAATATCTCTTCACATCCTTTGGGAGTCGAAAGACAAACAATGGAGCAAACTTTTATTAAGTATTAATGTTATTTCATTTTCTCTTTTTCTTAGAGTATAATTTTGATCCGCTCTTTTTTCAACAGAAAATAAGGAAAAACCAAGTTTCTCCACGCTTGAAATATCCATTTTTCTTCTGAATTTCCTCTGGGTATACGAGCGACGGGCTACTTACCGTTCTGTAGTTCAACATTTTATACGATTTGAATGTTCTTTATTTCCTCGCAACAAAGAGACCGATTGCACAGTAATGACAAAAATAAAGAATATGCTCGTAATATCCAAGTTGCTTGTAAATATATTTTTAGGTTCCTCATTAATCATCGTACAGAGATGTTAATCTATTAACATTTCTTTTATTAAAATATTTACTGCCAGCGTCGATGGCGCGTTGAATGCACCGGTTCTTGTAGGATCACCGAAGTTAAGCAAGGTGAAGATCATGTAATGCTGGCATTCCGGCCCAACTCAGGTGGGGTAAGGTTAATGTGGGTATCAGCTGTGTGATTTTCCTGCAAATTGAGAGTAACGTCGTGATATGACCATGCAGCTAAAAGCGACGTTAAACTAAAAAAAAAAAAAATCCTTACCCATTCTGATTCTGATGCAAACTTTGAAGGTGGACTGTTCCCAAACACTTACACGTACACCATGGATGAATCTCCCACATACATACATAGTTACATATACATAGATGGGTATACCAGAGTAAAAATATCGCACCATTCTCTGTAATCACACTTCGGAAATCTCTGCATAGGTAAATATACAAAAAATGAGGTCGAAAAATATTTATATTGCTCCGTGCCATCCCAATTTTCCTTCCTAAAAAATAAAATTTACAAAAATCTCCATCATAATATAGACGTAGCAAATAAATTTTTATGACTTTCCGATATGGCAAACATAATTCTAAATGTTCAGGGTGAGATTAAAGGGACGCATACATATATCATTGGCTTCTTTTTCCTGACGTAGGGAACAAAACATAGTTGTTGAATAGCACTATAATAATATTAGAATGACGGTTTTGTTTGATCATATCTTTTATTTTGTATGCAATGTCATCTATAGACACTAGTCAGATTTATGTTTCAAGAAGCTAAATTTGAGTACCCTTGAGTCATTGAGATGGTGGTAATATGATGATGTATACCATCAGGTGTTCTGAAGTCACTATCCACCCTGTCAGTTTGGAAATGGAGCTACATAACCCATACTTACCCATGTATGTACGAAGTATACATCTATAGCTACGTGCCCATATACACTCAACTTGTTCTCTCGATATCTGAAAGTAAACTGCTTTTTTTCAATCCAATTTTCATAAGTAATATTAAGAAAAGAATTTGAATTTTATTTATTTTTATCTCCTCTACTCTCCGTTTTTATTGCTCGTTGATAAAATAAGATTTTCGATGGCTGAAAGCTCTCGGCAGTATGGAAGCAGAAGGATCTGAGAGCGGGGAAGTTTATTATCAAGGATTCAGTTTTTTCAGTATATTTATATGTATACGGCCTCTTCATATAATTACTCAAACCTGATGAAGTGAGGTCTGAGTGCAAGGAGGTCAGTAAGTAACTATGTACTTGGGTCGGTATGAAACTGTTCCTTTGACCCCATCTTACAGGACTCACTGATGTACTAAAACTAAAGTATGAATCAGATTATTATGTGGTAGCCAGGAAACAATAGCTACTTTAGACGCTTTCCTGAGTTGTAGATTTGTTCTGAGTTCATCCCGTAGTATGTCTCCCCTCTGATGGACCAGAAGGGACACAATTCTTTTATTTGTGTGCTGGGTGTCAACACGAGCACACCGGAAGGTGTCCCTGTATCTAATGACATTATTAGATAGTTTTTAGTCTACTCTGGAATTAAAACCCGGGATATTCCGCATCGTAACTGAGGATTTTTCCACTGATCCGCTCTTGCCCACAGCACTGTTGGTGCATTGATATCATGTTCTGAAGCTGACTATGTACGATGGTTAAAATTGGTTTTAGAGTCTCTGACAGTTCTAAGTTTCACAGAACTACTGGTTTCAAAAAAGAAATTAGAAAAAGAGTTGTGTATTCGAAAATAATATATTTGCCTTAACATTTACATCGAACAAAACTAGGTATCTACCTGTATTGAATATTTTGTGTTCTATATAAATTACTGTATTTTATTTCACATAGTGAAAAAATCGTGTGAAAAAGTAAAATTTATGTGCAATCAAAATTACTAATTTGAAGCATCCGGAATGAAAACTGGAAATTTTATTGATGTTTCAAATGTTCGTGTAGGTAATTCGTTAATGTTATGATCATCATGTCACTACATACAAATATATACATAAAATACAATATACACAATTATACAATGTTTTCGTGATTTATATTATAGGTCAATATTATCACCTATCATGATACCCACCTATTGATTTTGTAACTACATATCCTTATAAGAGGTAAAATCAATTATTAAAAAAAAAATACATTTTTATTGTAAAAAAGAGTTTCTATCGATGATTTTTTCTTGGTTCTGTGTGTGTATGTGTGTTTTCTAATTTTACAAAATTCCCATTGGTCTTATCGGAAAACAAAACTCAGTATAAACAGAAACAGAACAGAACTAAAGTGTTAAACAGGGTGTAACATGATTTTTTGTAACACCCTGTATTTGGATAGTTAATGAGACCAAAATTGGACAAAAAGAATGAATAAAAGTAAGAAAAACTTCAATTTTTTGCGAAATAAAAAAGTTATGCTTTTATATTAAAAATGTCGAATGGATAACCCTTTTTTGAAATTACCCATCATATGGGTACTCGAAATTGTCGAAGATTCAGAATCTGAAAAGAAAACACGAATTTAACAAGCCATTTTCAATATGGTGTCTACTCGTACACTGAAAGATTTTACCATTTGAAATAAAAAGTAGGTAAGTTAGACACAAAGTTGAATTTTTTAAGTTAGACACAAAGTCTTCACTACAGGGCTGAAACCCTGCATTAGAAAATCTTTTACAAGCGCGCCTGTTCGATACGGACCATACAGAATCTGTATCTGTATTACATATACAGCGTAAAACTTTATGTGACTTTTTATAGCATTCAATATAGTTGCATCTGTCTGCTTGAGCGAGACAGTCTGGAATATGATGCAAAACCATCTGTAATGTATGTACATAATAAACACATTGTCCAGCTGATGTAGGAAGAGCTGATGTCTATTTAAATATTTTTTTAACTTTTCTTGTGGAATTTCACAACAATAAGCACGTGTATTTTTAACTCTTGCAAGAGATGATTGTAGAACCCTGATTCGATCTGTTTTTGTATTGCAGACAGGATGAAAAAAACCGAATGTATAAGTACATTTGGTGATAAGAATATTATAGATTTTCCATTTATTGATATACATATTCTTAGCGTTTATACGCAATGACTTGTAAGAATCTCCAAAATTGCTCAACTGATTTTCTCAAAACTTCTTGTATTGAGTATTAGTATTAGAAAAAATAGCAAATGACTTGTGTTTCTTGAAAAATTTACCAAGTGACTATTGGACCTGGATTCTGGAAGGGGGATATAATACTCACTTTGAAAAAGTTAATATAAAACAGGAACAACAACAGGAAGAAGAAATGCTTCAAGGAAAGCAAGGCACACAGAATGAAGAATTCTCTGAATTTTGATCCTGCTGAAAAATTAATTTTCTTGCTTGTAACAACTGTGCAGGTTGTTTTGTAATTATCACTCTGGAAATTTAAGTTACAAGATGGTATAAAAGAAATTGTTTTTCTGTAATTTCATTTTAATGGTAAACATAATAAAATCTTCGGTTGGTTTTGTGCCAGTTTTGAGGAATGAAATTTACAATGCCCATAAGATAAACACGAAAAACGTCAAATAATTTCTTTATTTTCTACTCGTAAATAATCTGTTTAAATTTTATGATATTATGTCCGTTTTAAGATGTATGAAATTTTATTTTTGTTGCTGTAAGTGTTCCACTGGTAACGGTAGTAACGTACCTTTGTAGAAAAATACCAAATCGAAGTGTTTAAAAAAAAAGAATAATATTGCACTAAAAACTCATTACCTAAAATATATGAAAGAATACAGGCAATATTCTTTTCTAGAGATTATATAAACAACTAAATACATACACTCATCTAGAAAGCATTTAAAAATATTTATAAAATACGAAGATAACCAGTAGAGAATTGTTCGAGTAAAAATGAAATTGAAAAGATATCAAGATAATTACATCCTTAATCGAAATAAAATTTGAAGAAACAGCGAAAGGAGAATAAAGATGGGTGGAAAGAGGAGAATAATAATATGACGGGAGGAGAAATTGATCAAGAAAAGGAAGAGAGAGAGAGAGAGAGAGAGAGAGAGAGAGAGAGAGGGATTACGAGATTGAATGACGATAATAATGTCAATAGAGCTGATAAAAGTAGAGATAATGGAATATGAGATAGAATAAAATGCAGGAGTAGGAGTGAGAGGATGTCGGAGAGAAAATGAGATAATCGATTTTTACGAGATATGAGATTAAGTAGGTATGTAGGTAACAACGTTTAAGAGCATGTTCAGGGTGAGTATTACACACAACACTAAACTTATGAGGTGTATATTGAGCTGTAATATTACATTATTTGTAAAAAGATTTGTAAGAAGACTTGACAAAAGATTTGAACCATAAATTCATATTCAAATGTATTTATTAATAAGACTTGAAATATGTATATCTTCAAAATCAAGTTGGATAATATTTAATACCTAATCCATTATTGTTACGAGAAATGCGATAATTATGTCGTTTTATGAGCAATTACAGAGCGACTTTATATTCAAAACATATTATTTAATGTTCAGGGATTGAATTTGTACATATGGAGGCTGAAAATTAGAATTTCCGCAAAAACGCCATTTTCTTATCAAATAAAAACGAAATCAAGGGTGAAGGCAATAAAAAACAGTTCCCAATTGTGTCCACTAAAAATAATTTGCGAAAAGAAGCTATAAAAAGTACAGAAGTTAGGATAGCAAAACACCTTTTGGACATAAAACATAATGTTTGTACTTTAAAGTGAAATAACATTTTCCAAAGACACCGTTATGAAGACATTTGCCGGGAAGCCATTGTGGAGGCTGCAGGAGATTAAGAGATAATAACATACCTACTAAGCCAGCGGCCAGAAGGGAAGAAGTTCTATACATTGTTCTCATTGCGAATAAAAACCCTTGCATCAGCAAAAAATATTCCTTTATAAATGTTACAGAACGAGAAAAAAAAGCCATAAGCATCGGTGGAGAACATGGGTCAGCCTGGCATGCTTTGTGGGATTCCCTGACAGTTATTTATTACAAGAACCAGTGTTCTGCCAGCAGCCAACGTTGTTCATTTGAGTAAAACACAACAAAAAGGTCACTGGATGTAAAAATTAATATAAATGAACCCAGCGTGAGGTCGAAAACTCTGCTAAGACGTCATCAGCGAAGGAAAAAGAATAAGAAAGGTGGAGTAGGGAGAAAAAAACAGAGGGATTACGTTGTGTGGAGAGCGCAGGAGGGGGGTGCTTAGTGGTATTAAATACATGAGTATCGACCGGGTGATTCAACCACTAACCGAGAGCCTATTGATTTTTGTCTAATTTACTTTCCTTCAAACGGGGAGCCGCCACAGTGAGTGCCCTACATTATTATAAGCTCTATGTTGATATTTGTTAAATGTAAAAAACTATGAACAAAATCAACATAGTTCGAAATTTTAGAATAACTTTATTTTCACGTTCTTACACAATGCATGTCTTCGTCGTCCTTCCTCTTGGTATGTTCACTACACGAGTTCTTTTCACGAAAATATTAGAAACTAAAATTTGAACATAATATAATATGTTTCAACTAAGGGTAATGACGTTTTACAATCCCATAAGGTAGGATGATGAAGACTGCAGTACAGGTTAGAACCCAAGCAGCTGTCTTCACACACTCAGCCAACTGGCCCAACGTGAATTTTCTTCCACATCTCTCAGGACACTTGTCAGAGGCATCTTTGGACGGAGATTTGCCCATTGTTTCTATGGGTAAGTTTGGGTCAATTTTAGGATGAAACTAAATTTATAAAGTAAATCTCCAATAGTATTTTTTGCAAATAAATTCTGTGGTACTCAATAGTGCTTTCGTGAAAATGGCCTCAAAGGATACGCCTCCAAAACTTAGAACTGGCCGAACTCAGCGTTCAATGAGGGTATTGAAATGTTCAATATTTTGATCTTTGAGAGGTTCGTATCGCTATGTTCAATATCTACTAATTGTTTAAAATGTCCTAGATGAGTATTACTCGAGATTCATATCCCCCAAAAAACACTACGTGTAAAAATAGTCGTCAAGTGTTGGAATGATCAAAAAGAACTGATATCAAAAACGTCAATTTTCTATGTTTGAAAGAATTATTTTTCACGTAATTAGTCTCTTGATAATTCAACCAAAATAATAGCCTCACAAGAACAATACACCTTTGAGCAAACTTCGATTTGGTATTTTGAGAATTTAACCAAAAAAAAAGCCACACGACAAAACAATGTTCTTGTGAGAACAATGTTGCATAATTACAGAACCATTGTTCTTACAAGAGCATTGTTTTGTCGTGTGGCTTTTTTTTTTTGTTAAATTCTCAAAATACCAAATCGAAGTTTGCTCAAAGGTGTATTGTTCTTGTGAGGCTATTATTTTGGTTGAATTATCAAGAGACTAATTACGTGAAAAATAATTCTTTCAAACATAGAAAATTGACGTTTTTGATATCAGTTCTTTTTGATCATTCCAACACTTGACGACTATTTTTACACGTAGTGTTTTTTGGGGGATATCACTACTTTTTGATTTAATTGATTTTCCTCTGATAGATGAAATAAAAACTAATCAACAACCAACAGATAAAAGAAAAAAGACTTTTAATTTAAGGATGTTGCGATACGCAGTAATATTATAAGACGCAGTAATATTATAAGACTATCATGTAAATGTAGTTTATATTGAACTAGTGAGGTGACACTACTTTGTTTAAGGAAAAAAGTTATAATGAGTTGCATGCTTGAAAATTATATTGTGACCCAAGTACTGTTCTGTAAATAATTACAATTGCAAGGAGAAAAAAATGATAGAAAAAAAACATTGAAAAGATGCTGAAAGAAAATTTCACAGTACTTGCTGAAGAGAGGGGAAATCTTGAGATAACAGGTGTGATCCTTATTTGAGTGACACTATTTAGCGCCCAGCAATTTTGTAGATCTTTTCAAATTTTGAAACCCACTACCGAGGTTCACTAACAGAAAACTACCCCGTTTCATTATTTTTGGCAATAATTAAGGTGATATCGAGTATTTCATAGAACTGGTAATTCAGTAATCGATTACTTAAAAGTACCGAGTATATATCCAATTACTTTTGCACTTGGTTTTTGAGGTTATGAGAGAGGATGTAAATGGAATAATGAATTCGAGTAATCACTCAAGAACCAAGTACAAAAGCACCGGCTCTTTCATTATTCAGTACACTAACTAAATCTCACAATTTTACATTCAGAACGTTTACAGGAGATTAATCTCGGTTCACAAAATTTGTTGGGTGTTTTAGTTTCAAGTGTTTCAATAGATTAGAAGCTCCACCTCCTCTTTTATAAACTGAATTACATAATGTACATTTCCCTAAACCGATTGTTTGACAAATAAGTTTCAAATAGAAAACTTGTTTCTACGAGACAACAAGAAAAATATTAGGACACCGACAGCCTGAATATTATTCATAAATAATATCGGGACAATTAAGTACCTCTCGCTGCTGTACCCAGTTCTAGAAATAAAGAAACCAATATTCCTTTATTTTTAAGAGGATTAATTTTCAGCCAAAAAAAAAAAAAAATCTGCCTACACGGCCCCAGTCAGGCTGAACATGGACCAGCTTTAAAATCTTAAATATAATGGTGTGTCTTGTGGTATATTGTTTTAAAGGTGTCTTAAAAATAAAGAAATACGGGTTTTTGCGTTTTTTGATATTTTGAGTCGTTTTCGAGAAACCCAGGCTTGGGTGAGACTTTATGGATGTCTTGTATATGTAGGTAGATATTTGTAAATTTTGAATGAGATCTACGTAATTTACGATTCATAATACAAAAGTATTGATTCAAATAAATGCTTTATTTAGACTGTCAGTGGCCAGCACCCGTGGCGTAATGGTTGTAACTACTGCCCGTAGTCCAGACATTTCGAGTTCCATTCCCGGTTGTTGCATACTTTTCTAATGTTTTTTTCCCCTCTTAACACGTGAGTCTGGAATCACAGCCCTACCCAGGCTGGGTGAGGTAAATGTAGGTACCTGGAACGATTCCCAGCGAATGGAGGGTAAAACCCCCCGTCCTTACTTGTTCAAATCATGACGTTAAAACCAAATACAATCAACTGGTCACAATCGTTTTAAAATGAGGTTGGTGTGATAATTGGTGCTTCTTTTGTGGAACTTCAACCAGTATAAATAATAATGAAGAAAAACACGTACCTATTTAATCTTAAAATCCATTAACAATAATTCTTTAATAATCAACTAGTGTTTTAACCTTGTATTGAAAAATTAGTAGATAATGAACTCGTTAAAAAACGGACAGCTCGGTTTCGTGGTTTTGTTTATAATACAATTTTAATTATATTATGTACCTACGTACATGGTAGGTAGATGGAAATTCGATCTTGGCAAAATAAAGAGGGAAATGAAAGTGCCGAGTATTATTGTATCTTCCGAAAGTGCCTCTTACTATGGCTCTAAGAAATGTTGACCCATATATTTGCCTAACTTCGAGTTGCTAAACATGGTGTCATTTCAGCATAATCAGTAGATATAAACAGAACAAGTGAGAAATTATACTGAAATAGCGGGCCGTCGCCCGCTTTTCGGGCCGAGGCATGGCCGTGAAAGCAAAAAATCTTTTTTCGCCAATGGCAGGTGTTGTAGTGGGAATTCCGAAAAATCCCGTCTTTTTGCACATCTAGACTATAAGACAAAGCTACCTACCAAATTTCAGCTTCCTAGGACTTACGGTTTTTGGGCTGTAGAGCGATGATCAGTCAGTCAGTGACTTTGACATTTATATAATATTAAGATATACAATTAATAATTATAAATTAATAAGCAAGCATTATATTCATGGAATATACCCTGAAAATTTCAGCTCGATTGGACAAAACATGCAACTTATATCATGTTACAAACATAGGTAGATGGATAATTAGATTGTATCAATGTTGATCGAGAACCATACTCACTTCGTTCGAAATTAAACGGTCATAGGAGGTTGACTCAAACTACCAACTACTGTTTTTACTTTCCTTATCCTATAATAAGGAAAGTATTGTATTCGTCGAAAATTTGACCTACCCAGCTTTTCACATTTCTGGACGAATCATAGCCTCAGGATACCAAAAAAGTGGTTTTCAGCCATTGGTCCGTGCGTCTGTCTGTGTGTGTGTGAACAGGATATCTCAAGAACGGTAAGAGAAAGAGACTTGAAAATTGGTATGGTAATTAATTTTATACACCAGACGAACCATGAAACTTTTGGTTGAAATCGGCCGCATTCTGCGGTCGCAGGGCCGCAAATATTGGCCGCAAGCACCGCTTCTTTGAATTGGTTAAAGATACAAAAAAAGTTAGAGTACAACATTTTCTCAAATTAAAAAAATAATAGGGGTTCACTCTAATCATTTTTTTGATATCTTTAACTTTTTGGAAACCGGCCAAAATTTACCGGTATTTGTAGGGGGACCCGATTGGACTAACTTTTTTATTATTCATCCTAGATGGGGGTTGTGACATATCAAATTAATTGATTTTGAAGTGCTGATCACGAATTTGGCATTGATTTTTAGTTATCTGTTACCGTTCAGTCACCAGTGGCGGAATTCGACTCCTTTTTGGGAGATAAGGAAAGTCGTGTGATGTTTACACCAGATTTTTTTTCTCACAAGAAAACGGGACATCCAAAGTACAGAGTAAAAAAAAATTCTACCTAGCCGGGATTCGAACCCAGGCCACCTTGCAAACTTTGTGTTTTACCTACACCAGTCGACGACCACAGAGTCTGCTCAATACATAATATTTTATTATAATTTATCATTGTTTTGATCTACATGAATATTTTTCTTATTACTGGCCAATATTTTATACACTTCTAATAATATAGACCTAGTTTACCTCTTGATGTAGAAATCTTTGATTGAAGTTATAGAACGTTATTGTTCCCACTCTGATAAAACGGTCTGCTGGCAGCTTGGATGAATCATTGACGATTATATCCTACCCGTATTTTAAGAGTTATATGTGAGGCGAATATTTTTTGTTACTCTCATAAATCTAAATTCAGTTTTTCTTTTTATGATGTCTCACACTGTCGCTGATTTTTCTAAAATTTTATTTACATCGTAGTATAATTCTGCGTAATTAGACCTTTAGAAAGAACCTTCAGTCATCAACTTGGGATAACTAGGCGTGGCTCCAGGGTTCATTATAGATATTCCTTTAGAGGGCTTTAAAGACTTTTCTACTTGTTTCAACCATCTGAAATTAAGTGATCTCATTCCCTTTGACTAGACCCTTCTAAAAACACCAGAAATACATCTCTAGGATAACAATAGACGGCTCTGGGCTCCAAAATAAGTATTCCTTTCAAAGGCTATAACTCAAGTTTGGTCCAGTGTAATAATTTGGTTATATTTTTATATTTTTTCCTATGATAAGGCCTTTCGAAAAATACCAGAATTGCAGCTCCAAGATAACCAGGGGCGGCTCTGTGCAACTTTCCGCTTTTATTTTAGAAGGCTATATCTCCTATCCTATAAAAAATAAATACTTGAAACTATAAAAGGTATGCAGAGATAAAAATTCCCTATTCAAAAACGTAGCTCACGTCTTTCCACGACAAGCACACATTGCTGTACGCTTGACAGAAAATTGGTCTGAAAAAAAAAAAACCTGTATGAATATTTTCATGAAATTCAAGATTTTACGCGTGGCCAGAAAACGACTTTAACTGATCGTAGGAACCTCGCGCTTTCGTGAAACACAATCTATTTTCGCGTCTAATTACGAATTTGAAATAAAAATCGATAAAAGTTAGCGGGAGGTGTGCGAAAACAATAAAACAAAATACATATAAACTCTGTTTCGTGTTAATATAGGCCGGTTGGCTGGCGCTACTTGACGAGCGCTCGCCTACCGGCGAGCTTGATACAAGTCGAATTGCAAAATGAATTTCTCTGACAAAATTATTGCTTTTTTCCATCTTTCCAAGAGCCTAAGAAACAGAAATTTCCACTCGGTATAAAGGTTAGAGAGGAGGAAAGTGACAAATAGCCTTTAATTTTAAACCTTAAATCTTGCTCCCTGTGTACGTCTGGTCGGATTTTCTTATGTTGTGTGCGTTCCTTTTCTTTCTCTTAATCTTTTTATCTATGCTTTCCTTTTTCCATCTTCACGCAATATGTTTTAATACGTTATTTTCCCGACTCCTTGGTGTTGTTTTAGCCTGTTCTCTATATTTTATATATTATATGTTGTGTATTATTTTATATTCTGTTGTCTCCACATTCAATTCTCTTACATACGTATCCAGTGTATCTTCGTAGAGTATTGTAGGATGACCCACAAGTGAGGGTCATATCAGAGCAGAAAAATAAAATAAAACCTTCCAACTATTCCCAATCGAACGACTGTTTAGTCAGAGTCTCTTTTCAATTTTGAGAACAATTAATAAAAACAATAATGTTATCAGTTTCACTTTCAACAACACCTTTCAACAAACGCACTGGCCGTGCTCTTAGAACTTAGATGAAGAGCATTGATTTGAAATAACTGAACTGAAGGTTAAATAGAAATTTAAATAGTTCTGAATAATTCAAAGGGAGTGGATTCTTTTGTTTGTATCGTTCATAAAGTACGGCTGATTATATTTCATTATTAGTTCGTCTACCTAATATTTGTGTGGCTCATTTGGTTTACCCTGTATATTTGAAAGCTTTTTTCGATTTCCAGTTGAGTGAGAAATCTCGAGACAGAGTTTTTGTTCTTGTCTTTTGTTCTGAGCCTTATTAATCTTCTGGACTTGTGTTGCTTTGTACAGGGTGGCGTTCTGTATAAATTACAATGATTCCTACATTATAGTAAGTTAGAAACTAAAAACTATAATAATACTGCGCAGTGCTGGTGGTTGAGGTGGTTAAAACGGAGGACTTCTGCACTTGTTAGTGGACTATTATTATCTTTTCTTTTTTAATCATCATTGTTATTATTATATTTTGTAACATCGTTCGGATTTTTTGAGTAGGATGTCACATGCTCAGACTGCCTGGCGACAAGCAACATCACCTGTTCTGCTTCTGAGATTGAAGCAAAGAGAAAACATAGGTTTTCACCCACCATGACGTGGGTTCGATTACCAGCAAGATAGAAATTTTATCCTCTGTAATACTCGGATGTAAGGGGTCTACACTTCCTCACGAGGTCATGAGGAAAAATTGAGTAAAAAGAAATGTAAATTATTTAATTTCATTCGCCATTACGATCCATAAAATCAGAATCAAAATAAACTTAGAGGAAAATGAATATGAAGCAGTAAGAGTTCAAACATTTTATGGCTTTTTTTATCCTCTTTGTGGGTGAATTTTATGAGTGAATTTGTTTTATATTGAACCAAAAGCATAAATCAGATTTTTTATGAGGATACCTGAAAAAATCTAATAAGCAGCTTATAAAACGGTTGACATTATATTGAGAGGTTCACTGAAGTTAAGCAATCACATTAATTTCATATGGTATTCTTGGCAAGAATCTATTCAGAAATGTTCATTCTAATTTTCTGTCAAGGCCAGCCTAACTAACCAGTCAATTGAAGGAAAAGACCACACACGTTCTATGAGCATAAGCAGTAGTACGAGCTGAATTAAATTAAGCCTTATAATTTTTTACTTACTTTGATTTGAAGTTCAATCAATACTAACTTTTAATATTCTTTTAGGGAAGAAGTTATTTTATAAAAGTTCTCCAAAAAAAAAATAATAATAAAGAGCAGTTTAAAAAATATTTTTTCGGTATAATCTTAGGAGTATTTTCTAGTTTTAAGAGTCATAATATAACTTTTATGTGAAACAGAATATATTTAAGGTGAAAATTCAACAATACATTATAATGAGAAAAAGGATTAGCTGCATGCAGTTAGAGGAAATGTACACTATGACGAGAAACAGGAATACAAAAGCTACATTCACATGGTAAGCAAATAGTATTCTAATCTAGATTTAATCATAAGTGTAAACAAAACATGTTATAATACTCTCAACACAAACAAACATCATCTCTAAAAATAGAACATAAACAAAAAGTTCTAAACTCAAAAGCTGTAACAGCACATTATACCTTCTCATATAATCCAATACACAAGAAACATGAGTTTTAAGGCAGCGTTGTAACATAAATCTGGATGAATACACATACAGGAAACTCAGAGCTTTTAGCGAGAATGGCAAAAACTGTGCCCCCCTATAGATTGTTTACCTACGTTAGTATAAAGACATTCTATACAACTATATATACTGACATACATACTTGTTTACACAGAAAGGAGCCATTCTATTTAGTAAAAGTTTTGGATGGGAACGAAACAAAGGAGCTTTTGTTTATTAGAAAGATAGCTCCTATCTCAAAAGATCTAGTTATTAACTCGCAGATTCAAATCCGTATATAAACTACCTATTCAATAGTTCAGTTGGTGTAAATAGTAGACATTTTTTACGAAAACATAAACAGACTAAAAGCATGCCACATACCTCAGAAACAAATTACAGACTTCAAATTTCCAATTTGGACAACTGCTGAGCTAAAAGATCTTATTATTAAGAAAAAGTGTGCTCACAAACATATGAAAAAGAACCCTCTTGACATTACTCTTAGATCACTATTTACCTCATTAAGACGTACGTGTAAAATAAAAGCCAGCAATGACTATAGAGCTTATATTCACAAAATCGAGACAAAATTAACTTCTGACCCATCAAAATTTTGGCCTTATCTTAAAAACATGAAAAATGACACCGATCTTCCATCGACGTTCAATCTAGACAGCACTATTTCTACTGATAGCAATCACATCGCTAATATGTTCGCTGAGAACTTCTCCTCAGTTTACTCCCAAGCTCAACTTCCACCCCCACTGTTCACTTTTGACAATTGTCTGACATCTGCCTTATCTGAAATTAAAATTTCACGATTAGACATTTTAGATGAAATAAAAAATCTCAAGTTTGATTCTTCAAGTGGACCAGATAATACCCCACCCATCGTCATAAAAAAATGTGCCTATACTATCGTGACACCTCTCCTTATTTTATATAACTGGACGCTTGCTACAGGTATATACCCAGACAAATGGAAAACTTCTTATGTAATACCAATTTTTAAGAACGGTGACAGAAATGACATAAAGAACTATCGTCCCATTTGTAAGTTATCATGCATTTCCAAATTACTAGAAGCTATTATATATAGAAAACTAGCACCTATTTTATCTCCTTTGATCATAAACAATCAACATGGCTTCATGACAAAACGCTCAACTGCTACAAATTTAATATCATTTTCTCAATTTGTTGACAAAACTCTTAACAGTGGAGGACAATTTGACTGCTGTGTAACAGACTACTCTAAAGCTTTTGACGTAGTGAATATTAATTATTTATGTGCAAAACTCGAAGCCTATGGACTAACAGGACCTTTATTGACATGGTTTTATAATTATTTATCTTCACGCATTCAAATAGTAATCTATAAACAGAACCGCAACCAAACGTTCTTCTCTAATCCTTACTCGGTAATGTCAGGCTGCCCTCAAGGTGGACACCTCTCTGGTTTACTTTTCGACATTTTCATCAATGACATACACACCCGTATTGACATTCCATTTTGGTTATATGCAGATGATAAAAGAATAGGTATTCCCATAAGATCCACCACTGATGTAGTAAAATTACAAACATCTATGAATAACATATATCATTGGTGCAAAGAAAACCAAATGACACTTAATATAAAAAAATGCAAAATAATGACTTTTCATAGGACAAAAAAACCAATAATACACAACTACTATTTTAATGATGAACTTGTTCCAAGAGCGTATTCAATGAAAGATTTAGGAGTGACACTAGAATCAGACCTAAGATTTATTACACACTTTGACAATATAACTAAAAAGGGCTTTAAAATGCTAGGTTTTCTAAATCGTAACTCAAAAGACTTCAAAAATCCAACGACATATAAGAACCTCTACTATGGAATTGTCAGACCTAACTTAGAATATGTATCTCAATTATGGTCCCCATATTATGACATTCATATAAAACAATTAGAATCCGTACAACATAAATTTTTGAGACAATTAGCATACAGACAATATAAGACCATTGAAAACCACAACTACACCAACATCTTAAATGACAATGATATTTTGACCCTTCAACATCGTCGAGACGTACAAGACATCATCTTCCTGGCCAAACTGCTTAAAAACATGATTGATGCGCCTGACATTCTGGAAAAGATCAACATCCGGGTGAGAGGCAGAAACACCAGGAACTCTGACATACTAGAGGAAAATTTCTGCAGGACAAATATCGCAATGAACTCAGTAATCACGAGGATGAAAAGATTGACAAATCACGCTATTCAGCAAGATCCTTCCATTGACATATTTCATGATTCTATCTGTTTGCTAAAATCAAAACTGATAGCCCTAAAATCCATCCAAAGGTAGAACTTTATATCAATTATTACCTTAAAAATCGACAGTACTATGTAGTAATTTATCGCTAGAGTATTTACTATTTATTATTATAAATCATGTCAGTCATATTTTATTTTATCTATTAATCATTTTATTATTTTATTCAATGGCGGTTATATTTTTAGTATATCGATTAACTATTTTAAAAATTTTCAATGACAGTCACACTTTTATTTTATTAATTGACTATTGTATTATCTTATTCACACTTTTATTTTATTTATTGACTATTTTATTATCTTATTCAATGACAGTCACACTTTTATTTTATCTATTGACTTTTTTATTATCTTATTCAACGACAGTCACACTTTTATTTTATTTACTGACTATTTTATTATCTTATTCAATGACTGTCATAGCTTTTTATGTATGTACAATTAGACTATTTTATTCAGTGACAATTTTCATGATATAAAATATGACATCTATTTGACATTGATCAACATTTTCATTTAGTTTAAACAATTATTAATTTAAACTAATATGTACCAACTTTTCATGTCATTTTATTTAACTTCTTCATCTGTATTTTCCTTTGAAATTCTTTTTATATTAATATTAGTATTAAGACTAGGGTCACATTGTAAAACTGGGTATCTCCCGTTAACTTATTAAATAAATAAATAAATAAATTCATGCTTAAACGATAAAATTAAGAACCGATTGAACAATAAATATGTTGGTTTTACTTCCGAGAATATCTGATATTAGATATTCTCGGAAATATCCTCGCGCCCGAGGTATTCTTGGGTTGGGTTGACCCCTGCGAGGAATACTCGCAGGGGTCAACCCAACCCAAGTGCAATGGAAGGGCCTCACCCTGGAGGAACCTCCTTCTTGATCAAGGTAGCCTCCACGCCAGGTAAGTATCGCTCCAATTTAAAAAAAAAACCAAGAAATTTCCATGCATATCGTGACCTCCTGAGCGGCTTTGGTTTCGAGTTTGTCAGTCAAATTTTGAACACATAATAAGTGGGAGACGTGTTGCAGGTGGTCTCATTTTAAAGTATTGAAATTCAAACCAGCGGTTTGAAGTTCAATTTGAAGATCTTGCGCTCAACCTCTAACTTTTTACATAAACGCTTATATCTCGTGAACCACGCTTATATCTCTCTTATATCTCTTGTTTTACATAGTAAATTTGAATAATGAATTATTGAGCTTCGATTTAAAAAAAAAAAAAAAACCAAAATTTTTGACAGAAAGATCAAATTATTATACCACATGAAAAATATTGAAAGGAATCGGTTTAGAACTTTTTTAGATACAAATCTCAGATTAATATTGCGAAAATGGACAGTTAATTAACTATCGCCAAGTGTATTTGATGTGAAACATTCACGGAGAAGGTTTTGTCCATAATTGGCAGAGTATAGAGAAGAAAAATTTGAAAAATGTTATCGTCATAATAGAAAAATCACAATATTCTGATAAAATTCTAAAAAAATGCTTTCAAGAAAATAATATACGACATGGGAATCACTTTTTATTGAAACATTCTAGAATTATTATCCCATACCGTTTTCTAATTTATATAGATTTAATTTTTTCATCTCCGAATTTGAAAATAAAATCCATCCCGAACAAGATACTGTTTCCAGTTTGTTTTCTTCTTGGAATTTTCATTTCAAAACATTGGTCTGAGAACCATTGCTCACGCAACAAGTGTCCTGTTTCTGGACTTATCCTCCTCGCTGTTATTCGAGCAGAGATGAAAATTTTGCACTTATGCAGTCAGAACTCGTTCATGCGTTATTACTTAAATCTTTTGTGAAGATTCCTTTTCTATATCCTAGCTTTCTAGCTTCAAGGTTTTGCTCTCCATATCTCCAGGGCCGACTTGTTTTTGAGTTACCAAGCGGTCTCGACTTTGCTAGCACTAAGTGAAGATTTATAATCTTCAGGTCTAAATCTGTAATACATCTGTAGATTCTATTGATAAATATTACTTAACTAAATAACTATGATTCTGTGAATTATATGTATTTTGCTAATTTTCAAATGGTATCATCTAAGACTCGTTTGCCACGCTTATTAAATACTATTTTCAATGTTTATAGTAATGTGTTTGCTGGTTCCGGAGATCTGCTTGATTCAAAGATGAAGAGAACAAGCAGCCCAAAACGAGATGCAAAACCAAAGTTTCAATTGGAAAGCCTCTCTACATGTATTGCAATCCTTCTGCATATGCCCCCTGCTAGCATGCTCTTTCCTAGTGTTTTATCTTCTCTTTTTTCATCCCTTCATTTTTTTCCTTGCAGACAAAAAACATTAAATAAAAGAAAAGAACCCCTGCCGCTTCTATCTTACCATAACATTAAGCTTTACATAATTTACTACATTCCAAGTTGCCTTTGCAGACGAGAAAGAGAGACAGAGAGAGAGAGAGAGAGAAGGAGGGGAGAGAAAGAGACAGAGAATTCCTTCTTGGTCATTTCTTCTCTGACCATAAAGCCAGATTGTTAGATAAAGTGAAGAGGAACCATACAAATTCAATGAAGATTCTACTCATATACCAGAAAGTGATAAATAGTATTATTATTATTATATCTGTAATGTTCATGTTTCCTGTTATGACAAAACCCTGAATTCAAAATGTATTCATCATAGTATGTAAAACACAGGACGTCTAAAACGTTGTGATCGAATTATTGACGTGTAGAAAAACATACCTGCATGTTTAAGCAATGTAGGTCATGATTTTTATGTGAGTACATCGCTGGATAAATTCCGTGTTCCTAATATTCACCATTGACTTTCAGTTGAATTTATACTTAAATATTGTATTTGCATAGCGCTGTACCTAACTACCTAATTAGAAATAAAACCTTGGAAAAATAAGGAATACCTATAAGAAATTCTAAAAAGTCAAGGGGAATCGTAACACTTCCTTTCATGGGTATTAATCTGATAGTTACTATTATTATGATCCCAATTACATTCTTGTTTGATGAAAAAAGGATAAAAAGAGAAGTCCCATAGTTTAAAAATTTAGATTCAAATTCTCGGTACTAGCTAAATCAGTATCAGATGAAATGACCATCCAGTGTGTACCTTGCATTTCATTTGCTGGACTGCCATAGCGCAAATGATTACTTTTTTTTCACTTTCAGAAACACTGTATCAGGGTTCAAAGGGCACTCTAAGCTGCCAAGTCAAACCCCGTCACATCAAAAATGAAACGAGAAGAAATCTGGGACACCAAGACAGGCATGTAGAACAACATGAAGTATAATGTGCCAGTACACGAGAGAGTATTTGTGCATGAAGGTGGAATTAAGTGTCACATGTTATTATTTCACATGATATTCCAGCTTTCATGCAAACCAAAGTCGAGTGGTTGAGGCTCGAGTCTGGTAATCCATGTAGTGTAGATTCCTTTGTTCATATCCCATCCAATGCACTTATTTTATCCTCATTTAAATATTTTATAGTTTGACTACACAATAATGGAAAGAAATTAACTGTTGGCATATTAGTCGTAATCAAGCAGTATGAATAAGTGTATAATGCATGATATTATCTTATTTACAGGATATTTTCTTACTTAAAGTCTATATTCTTATTAATTCTTGAAAATATCTTCTGTGAATATTATGAAATATAACATATTGAACCTACACATACAGTATGTACTATGTCTGTTATTGACTTAATTTTTTCCATCCCCAACTATCAAAACTTTGAGCCGGCAGAAAACCCCCTGTTCAAATTACAAAATGTAAACCCATTACTTTATTCTATTCTCTAAATCTTATAGCATTATTTCTCTGTCTGATATCTATATTATCATCTTTTATTATGTTTATGCAAATCAGATGCTCCATTGTTTTCGATATCCTCTTAGAACAATAATTTCATATACTATAATACATGTTAGGCTATTACCTAGTGGCGAATGGAACAGTTTTCTAGTTTAATCTAACTTTTTATAGTACACTGGAAGGAATAATTAAAGGAACGCAAGCTGTTTTCCCTTCACCGCCGTGTATTATTTCCATGCGGCTACAAAGTGTTGTAACTTCTGTTGTTGATAATATTTTCAGATGATTTTGTTTTGTATAAAAAGAAACAGATTAAAGAAAACTTGCAATTTACAGGATTTGAGAGCTTGGAGATCATTAGTAGGTCAAAAGCGAAGTTGCTCAGGCAGTTATGAAACGTCCAGAAATTTGAAAAAAAATCAAATTGGAGCAAAAAAATAATTATTTATTTTACAAAAAAAAAAAAAAAAAAAAAAAAAAAAACACAATACTTCCGTCTCTAATATTAGAAATCAACGGAAGTAAAATGATCTGAAAATGTTATCTACAACAGGATGAAAAACATGAGATGTTCTGCTAATTGTGGCCTCCAGTAAACTATGAATTATCTATTTTATATATTATTGTTATTATCCTTTTATTTTGCAGTTATTTTTATTAAAAGTTCAGACTATCAAAGAAATTACTGTCGTAGATCTGCTCTCCTTCCAGAGAGCTCTCCCTCTCTCATAATCCAAAAATCTCCTTTTCAATCCTCACACAACACACTCTAATTAGTTAATTTGACTGAAATAACCAATCAAAGTGCGTAATGTGAAGGTTGAAAGGGAGACTTGAGGATTATGAGAGAGAGCCTAGTGAGAGTGCTTTCTGGAACTAGGGCCTGGTCTCAGAAGTGGCCGTGAGATTTCCTCCCGCTAATAGCTTCCCTCTGATGGTTGAGAAGAGATACACTCTCACCGGATTCTGGACTTGAGAATTTAACACATTCAGCGCCACGTGTACAGTATAGTGTACACGAGTGTTTTCTACAGTGGACCGCTTGTACACTATGCTGTACAGGTACACCTCACCCTCTCACTTTTAGAAACCGATGCTCTTTATAGTGTACACGCTACTGTGAATTTCTTATGGGGATTCGATTGTACTGGTCCGTGGAAGTTTTTTGGTTTTTTTGGACCACAAAAATATCTATCCGGTGACTTTAAATGGCTTTTTGAGTCTTAAATAAAAAAAAGGTAGAAATCAATAAAAAAAAGTTGGTCCACTGAATCATATTACCAAAAAAAAACTTGGCGCTGAATGTGTTTATTTCCTCTGTTGTGAAACTGAGCATGAGCACGCTAGAGTCGCCACTGTTAAGTGAAAGCCAGAGTTTCCCCGGCCAAATAATTTTCTTAATATTGTTTTTGTCTCTTTTTCTATCGTAGCGTTTGTTCCTTTTTCTTTGTCCTAATCTATTTTGCTTGTCTTTCTCTCTCTCTTCATTTGTCTGTCTTCATCTCTCTCTCTTCTTCCCTTTCTTAACTTTGTCTCTTTCCAATCGTGGTGCATGTGGTCCCTTTTACTTCCCTCGGAAAAATTATTACCAGTCGGATAACCACTATTAGTACTTGTTTTTTTACATAACCTTTCTTGCTTCCGTTCATGAACAGGTCGACATTCCAAGAACGAGTTATAAAATTATTTATTGTAATATTGATTGATTCATTTAGATGTTTTCTAGATTTTCACCCCTTTCCACAATATTTTGATGAATTGTATCTCTCCAACTTGTTCGTGGTCTCTCCTTTACTCTTTTTCCTGTTATCATAGAATCTCCATCTCATAGAATGTTCTTGGTAAGCGGTTTTGTATGATTTTCTTCATAAGATTATGTCCATGCCATCTCAATCTTGAACTAACAATACGTTCTTGTAGTTTTTTTATGTTTCCAATATTCTTCTTATTTCTTTGTTCCTAATTCGATCTCTCTTAGTTATTTCAAACATACTTGTCACAAACCCATATCTGTAGCTTGAATCCTACGTTGTTCTTTTCCACACATTGTCTTTTCCACGCATTGAACAAGTTTAACCTAGGTGTAACAATCTATTAACATTGGTTGAAACAGTCATAAAATTACCTTACAGTCATAAAATACGACTAAAATGAATTATGAATTACCTTGTAGTAATAAAATACGACTAAAATGAATTATGAAGCTTTCTGAATAGATGTAAATATATGACAATACCTTCTAAAAAAAATAATTCTACAGAAAATCAGATGAAAGTTTAATTATTTATATATAATATACAGGAATAAATGTACTGAGTACATAAAATATATATATAAGATATATATAAGATCCCTCTCCTAGTCCGACCACAAAGTTAGCTCTTGATATAAAGCTCTGGTATCCTGGCATTAAGCAGAGGACGGTCAGCAGAAGAAATAGAGTTGAGGTTGCTGGAGGCTGCTGACCTAGTTAAGCTGTGAGAAGGTACGCTCAAAGCTGGAATGTTCAATTGTTATTAAATTACATTGCGAAGAAGAATGTTTCCCTGGGGCTCAAGAAGATCCACATCCACAGCCCAGCCTTAGAGGAGAAGTGGCGACGCAGAGGGAGAAGTAAAACGATTTAAAACACAAGATAAAATTCCGAACGTACAAGAAATGCCTTGCTCTTAATCTGAACTTTTCCTTCTCAAGGATTAATGTCAGTGTTAGAGCTTGCTTCCTGCTGTAGCCTTGTCCTGGGGCCATTGTTTTTAATGTGTTAAATGAAATTTCTAGTAACCTGAGGGTTTCAGTACTTCATTGAATCGGAATGAGGCAGAACCAAAAACTACATGAAAGAAAGCTAGGATTCCAGACTGTACAATATACTGCTACTGTATAGGTACAATCTGGTACATGCTATCCATTTAAATTCTTCGAAGAGCAGAATACACACAACAGTTCGTTAAGTTAATGAATGCAGAAATAGAGTGTTTTTTTTACAAACTTAATTTGGTTATAAAATTTGCATTTCATACGAAAATAAATTTGTTCTAACGCTTGATTTTTTATGCTAGTAACTAGACACTGCGATTCTAAATGCTAGTCACTAGACAAAGCTTCCAATACTATATACAGGGTGGGGCAAAAGTCTGGAAACCCCTGAATAACTTTCGAATGGCTTCTTCGGTAAAATTAAAATTTTGTAAGGTAAACCGGGCTAATAAGACCTTCTTTTAGAGTGGGATCGATTTTTGTTACCGGTCCCCATGTCGGGGCCAGGGGGGCCAACTTCATTTTTTTAAATACGAACCCCCACTTTGCGATACATTTTTGGAAAGGTCTTTAAATAAGAAATACATTGGTGCAAATTTTATTTTTTTAATATTAACTGTTTGCAAATGGCGTCCAACTTTGTGTATGCAGTAAAGTCTGGAAACCCCTGAATATCTTTTGAAAGGGCTTTCTCAGTAAATTTAAAATTGTGCGCGGTAAGTCGGGGTAATTAGACCTTTCCAAAAATGTATCGCAAGGTCTGGTTTTGTATTTAAAAAAATGAAGTTGGCCTCTCTGGCCCCGACATGGGGGCCGGTAAAAAAAAAATCGGTCCCATTCCAATATAAGGTCTAATTACCAAGGATTACCGTACACAATTTTAAATTTACTGAGAAAGCCATTTCGAAAGATATTCAGGGGTTTCCAGACTTTACTTTATACACAAAGTTGGACGCCATTTGTAAACAGTTAATATTAAAAAAAATAAAATTTGCACCAATGTATTTTTTATTTAAAGACCTTTTCAAAAACGTATCGCAAGGTGGGGGTTCGTATTTAAAAAAATTAAGTTGGCCCCCCTGGCCCCGACATGGGGGCCGGTAACAAAAATCGACCCGACTCTAAAAGAAGGTCTTATTAGCCCGGTTTACCATACAAAATTTTAATTTTACCGAAGAAGCCATTCGAAAGTTATTCAGGGGTTTCCAGACTTTTGCCCCACCCTGTAGATAGAAGACACCGCGATGCTAGTTACGAGACACTGCGATTCTAAATGCTAGTCACTAGACAAAGCTTCTAATATTATAGTCAGTATACACCGCGATGCTAGATGCTAGACACTAGACAAAGCTCCCAATGCTAGTTAAGTAGTTATTAGACACCACGACGTCCGCTACAGAGGGGATAGTCATCATTGTCAAGTTGTGTCTTTGACGACTTCATCAACACAAATTATTTCATGCATGGCTAGTCAAGAATGATCTAAAATATTTTTTTTTAGTATAAGATATTTGTGTATTCGATCACAAGATACTGGCACAAAATGACCTATGTATATGACACGTTTCATAACTTCCTGAGCAACATTGGTTTTGAATCTGGTCTGTCGGTCTGTTAAATACATTCCTTGTAACGCGTAAATCTCTGAATCTGCTAATAGGATTTCAACAAAATTTTGTACACCCCTAGGATACGTATTTTTGATGATCCCATTTTAAATTCATTATTATTATTTATTATTATACAATTCTTTATTAGATACAAAAGGACATTATGTACATACAAATAATAATTTTAACAGTGAAAATATGAAAAAAACAATAATATATACAATAAAAATGAAAAAGAATAGAAAATATTTGAAAACATATGTCCTAACTAAAGGGCGGGGTTATTGCCTATGGCAATCTCTTCCACCCAACCCTTCATCGACTTCGAACTAGCGGTTCTTGGACATAGAAACCAGTCGCTTGTTTACTTATACGCTTATATCTCGTCAATCACCCACCCGATTTTGATGAAATTCTGTATGTATATATGCCTATTAGTGTTTTACAAAATTCATTTGTTATTATTTATTCATAAAATATGATTGAACTCTGATATTTAAGAATATACAAAATTTTGGAAAAAGTGCAAAAATAAGGTCTTCACCTTGCCAATACATATAAAACAAATTTGAAGAGAATCAGTGAAGAAGTTTTGGAGATACAAGTGATTTAGTATACAATCTCAAAATTGCCAAGTGTATACAATGTGAACTAATCACGAGGAAGTATTGTCTCCAAAATTGGCAGTGTATTTTTATTTTAGCTGATGAAAATACTTTTTTTTTTTTTTTTTTTTTTTTTTTTTTTTTTTAAGAGGGAGATAGGGGAAAAATCTTTTAAAGACACCCGGTTAACATGGGGAGTAGGATTTCCACCCACTAAAAAACCTATCTCTCTCATTTATAGACAGTGTATCCGGAACCGTTACTTGAACATTACTTCAGATACACTGCCTCTTGGGCTCACCTTGGGATAACGTCAAGGGCCCGACTGCTCTGATTTCTCATTCTCTCATCTCTTGCTTTCCCTCTCATAATCTCTCTAATTAAGCTCTCTATTCTCAGCCACTTACTCTCACTTTCTAACATTTTATCTATTATATTCTCCACACATAGTTCTTCCCCCCCATCCTCTCTGTATTTTCTTCTCTCTTCCTCGAATCTTGGGCATTGAAATAATGTATGTTCGGGACTGTCCTTTTCACTACAGTATCTACATTCTTCTGACCGTACTATTTTCATTCTAAACAAATAATTATTAAAATTTCCGTGTCCTATTATGAACTGACTTAGTTCATAAGTGAGTTAGTTCATAAGTGATGAAAATACTAAACTATTTTTTTTTTATAAATCATATGTTGTTTTTTTCATGTTTTTTTCATGTTTTTTTTTTTTTTTTTTTTTTTTTTGTATGGAGAAGACCCATCCTAAGCCATTTTTATTTCGCTTCTAAGATTTCTAAGATGTAAAGATATTATATCTACAGACCAGCACTTCTATTGTTACCTATGGAAGAGATCACGAGGCAGGATGGTTGAGCCATTCTCTATCTTCCACTGTCGCAAATTAAATAAAATATTGTTAGTCTCCTTATTCAGGGGTTGACAGATTATAATGCCCTGAGCGTTAGCTGGATCTAGGTAGTAGAAAAATTCTATACCTTAAGAAAAGAAAAACCTGTAAAAAGACGATACTGCCTGTAGATACCAAGTAGAAGATAGTTCATTAATATAAAAATGTTCTACCTCTTTACAGGAACTTCATTCCGTTACCCATACAGTGCAATTCTTCTCGCATTCAACTCTTCAGCTTTAGAGATAAGATCAAGGAAGTAATTTTATTATTGTGATTTTTCTTTCTATCTTTCCGGACCGTCATTATTCTCAATTCGTATTTCAGTATTTCTTTTCTACAGCACTCAGCACCTGATCATCAGATTTTCTTTTTGTCAAAACTTTCATTCATACCCTCTCTTTTGCTTTCAATTATTTTTCTCATACTCTACAATAAGCTTCAACACAATGTGGAATTATCCTCCTTACAAATTTCACGACCTCATTTATTTCTTCTCAAAATAACTTTCATATCTCTACAGATCTAGATAGTCCAAACATCAGTGTACAATGAAATGTTTCAAGTACACGGGCGCGGGTCATATCTTGTTACTGGTCTATTACATACTAAGCAATTTATTATTTTAGGCTAGGGTTATTTATTCAACTTCTTGTCATTTCGAGTTACTTAACCAAAGAACGAAAGCAATATTTTTCACCCCATTGAAACGCTTTTTAAAATTAAGGATATTCTAAAATTCAAAGGTGAGCCATTTACGTATTACTCGGTTAGCTAATATACTCTGATGTTATTCTGTAAAACAATGTTGGTCCAAAAGTTCAACGGTAAAACTTTTAGAATAATACAAAGCTTACAGCAAGAAGTATTATATGACTTGTATATGCAAATATAAAATGGTAATAAGCATCATTATCATAATTGAAGACACAAGACAAGTTAGTTTCCTCTACTGATGGTAAACTTTTCGTAACTTTTGCTCTATGTAAGGAGAGAAGTTTTGTGACTCCTAACTTTTTCGCCTTAGTGATCATTATTATATGATCACATTTATTGCGACAAAACCATAAACTAGTAGAGAGGCAGATTTATTACAATGTACCAAGCGTTGACAATTTGAAAACCGTGTATGTACATGTATACCTATGTACATCTAAGTATACCTGGGTACCATTCGTCTGTAATAAAGTTACCGACAAACAAGGAATTAACTACGTACCTACAAACCTACGTGTACAACTATGTATACATACTACAAGCAAGACTGCCGTATCTTTACCAAACTTACAGGGATAAATTATTAAGTAAACCAAGTATGTGGGTTTTATTTTTTTTTTTTTTTTTTTTTTTTTTTTTTTTTTTAAGTGGGGTTTAACGTCGCTTTCAACTGCCATGGTCATATCACGACGGGGGTTTTACCCTCCATTCGCAGGAAACTCACAAACCTGCTACTCACATTGACCTCACCCAGCCTGAGTGGGGCCGGGAAAAGCCAGCGTCACGAGAATTAGAATTTGAATGGTCACCCATCCAAGTCTTAACCTCGCTGGATGTCGCTTAACTTCGGTGTTCTGAAGGGAACCGGTGTATTCAACATGCCATCGACGCTGGCGGGTTTTATTTAAGTTGAATCGAAACAAGTTTTCAGCAGATACTATCTATTATATTGTTGATTATATTAAGTTAATCAGCGAATTTGTAGATAGTAATAAATAGTAGATTTGGCTTAATTTGTGAGATAAATTTTGTTGAGCTTGAATTTTGGCAGATTTAGGTAAGAATTGAAAATGTTGGTAAAAGTTGAAGAAAATCGGTTGGGAATATAATTTATTAGTGACGGCCTAGATATTATGGATAGTGGGAAGTCAATAGTAATAGACTGTTACTTTAAGATTTAGAAGGAATAATGTGTAAATTTATTGTACATTGCATAATGCATAGTTTATTAAATAAACGGCGTTCATAAAATACAATACAATTCCTGGACACAGATTCACACTCAAACCCCTCACTGTTTCCTGGACACAGATTCACACTCAAACCCCTCACTGTTTCCTGCACACAGATTTACACTCAAAACCCTCACTGTTTCCTGCACACAGATTCACACTCAAAACCCTCACTGTTTCCTGCACACAGATTCACACTCAAAACCCTCACTGTTTCCTGGACACAGATTCACACTCAAAACCCTCACTGTTTCCTGCACACAGATTTACACTCAAAACCCTCACTGTTTCCTGCACACAGAAAAGTGGAAAAAGGGTTGGGTGGAAGAGATTGCCACAGGCAATAACCCCGCCCTTTAGGTAGGACATTTCTCTCTTTTTTTCCTTCTTGTATATTTGTTTAATCTTTTTGTTTTTTTCTTTATATTTCATTGTGTTCTACTGTATATATTTTTTGTTCTACCTAATAAAGCTTAAAAAAAAAAAAAAAAAAACCCTCAATGTTTCCTGGACACGGATTCACACTCAAAGCCCTCACTGTTTCCTGAACACGGATTCACACTCAAAACCCTCACTGTTTCCTGCACACAGATTCACACTCAAAACCCTCACTGTTTCCTGGACACAGATTCACACTCAAAACCCTCACTGTTTCCTGCACACAGATTTACACTCAAAACCCTCACTGTTTCCTGCACACAGAAAAGTGGAAGAAAAGGGTTGGGTGGAAGAGATTGCCACAGGCAATAACCCCGCCCTTTAGGTAGGACATTTCTCTCTTTTTTTCCTTCTTGTATATTTGTTTAATCTTTTTGTTTTTTTCTTTATATTTCATTGTGTTCTACTGTATATATTTTTTGTTCTACCTCATAAAGCTTTTTAAAAAAAAAAACCCTCAATGTTTCCTGGACACGGATTCACACTCAAAGCCCTCACTGTTTCCTGAACACGGATTCACACTCAAAACCCTCACTGTTTCCTGCACACAGATTCACACCCAAAACCCTCACTGTTTCCTGCACACAGATTCACACTCAAAACCCTCACTGTTTCCTGCACACAGATTCACACTCAAAACCCTCACTGTTTCCTGGACACAGATTCACACTCAAAACCTTCACTGTTTCCTGGACACGGATTCACACTCAAAACCCTCACTGTTTTCTGTACACAGATTCTCACTCAAAACCTTCACTGTTTCCTGGACACGGATTCACACTCAAAACCCTCACTGTTTCCTGCACACGGATTCACACTCAAAACCCTCACTGTTTCCTGCACACAGATTCACACTCAAAACCCTCACTGTTTCCTGAACACTGCTTGACCACGCCGCGCGCCGGCGCGCGATGGTTGCGGTTATATGATGGTTCAGGGGAAAAGTCTCTCACTCCTCTAATGCACACATAAAAGTAGAGTATTGTCTTATAGTCGGAAACTTAACCTTCAACTTTTCATGTTTTTCGTTTGACATTTCCATAATACCAAGTAAGTACCGCAAAAGCTTAGGAACTTTGTTACAGCTTCTTGTTTTTCTCATCCTCTCATTCTTCCTCACTTACCAACTGTTTGTCTTCTTTGAAAAGGTCACCTTTGAAATGAAAACATCTTCGCAAATTCGTTATAAAATGTCTGTAAGATCAATAAATTTCTTTTTTGTTGTCTTCAATCAACTAATTAAAATATTCCTAGTGAAACGGAAATAATCATGCAGAAATGACTACCAATAGAATTATCCTTGGAAGTCTATAGGGTACTTCTTATAGTAGTATAAAGTTGAATGATGAACCTATATTGTACAAATTGAACACACCCTACTTCGTGGTTCCAGTTGTAAATTTTTCCATTTTATATATTACTAGCGGGCTGTCGCCCGCTTTGCGGGCCGAGGCATGGCCGTGAAAGCAAAAAATCCTTTTTCGCCAATGGCAGGTGTTGTAGTGGGAATTTCGAAAAATCCCGTCTTATTGCACATCTAGACTATAAGACAAAGCTACCCACCAAATTTCAGCTTCCTAGGACTTACGGTTTGGGCTGTAGAGCGATGATCAGTCAGTGAGTGGTCAGTCAGTGACTTTGACATTTATATATTAAGATCGGAAGTCTAAGGCATTGATGACTAGACAAGAAATGTGATTATTTAATTTGAACTAAATACTTCTTATTGAGAAGGGCTGTATAATAAATAAAAAACATTTCTACACTTTTCCTCGAAAGAATCAAGAGAGGTAATACAATAGGCCAAAATTTTAAATACTAACCGTTAGAACTTTAAGAGCCTAAACAAGTTTCAGGATCCCCCCACAGTCTCAAGTTTCAGCCATTGTCCCACATACACTTCACATTCTCTGTTGATCAAACACTCAAACATAATAATACCCACCAACTCTATTTACACTGTAGTAGCACTTAACTAAGTGCTTTACTCTTGTCTTGATAAAAAAAGAAATAAAAGATTTATGTATCATTCTCTCCTTATTTATAATCTCGCACAACACATTAACATTTATTTACAACTTTGCAGAAAATTAGCTTGTTCATTATGCTTATAATTATAATAATAATTGATGTGAATTGCAGTAACTGTGTCTGATTTGTCCGCATCTGAGTCAATCAGAAAGCGAAGCGCAAGAGAATGGTCAGTTATGAATACATGGTTTTGTTTGAGGCCAAGACCATAAGCCGTGCCTATTGATTGGCCTAGTTGTTTTTTGACAACTTGATATCTTTAGTATACTTACAGGGAGAGACACATTTCCGGTCTCTTTTACCAATTTGAAGTGATACCAGCATAATGTGGAGTCTTTCACACTGTCGACTTCCTTGCTGGAGATCATCTCTTCAATGCGATTAAGTCGTTCGAGGATTGAGTTTTCCTCCAGTAATCTAGTAGAAATAATAGTATGTTTACTTCTTTTTTTTTTTTTTTTTTTTTTCCTAAAGTTTTAAAATATTTTTACATTTTCTTAACTTTTTGGGTTTAAAAGAATGAATTTAGTGAATAATGTCTGAATCTCAAAGTGATTGTGTTTTTTGCCCTCATTGTCGAGGAAAATACAAAAGAAGGGGTTTGAATAATCATATCCGTGTTGCTCATAGAAATCTACAAATTTCCAATGAAGACAGAGAATTAATAGAAAATACGAATACAACTGAAATTCAAAATGAACAACAAAATACTTCAAATGATGCTATACATAATCTCTTCATGCGTGGCTTTGGAGCACCGCTCATTGATGATACAGGAGCAGTTCATCTTGATGAATGGCAAACAAGATGGAAAATTGCGATGAGACTCAATGCCAAACAATATCACTTGCCACAAGGAGCCGTTGGTCGTCAGTTTGTCTCTCTATTGGCAGAAGAAGTTCAACTTCTTGCAAATGGAAATGCTTCATCTGAGCGAGTTCTTTTCTTGTGTACTACTATCCTACAAAGAGATAAAATGGTTATAAAAGGAGTAGATATTAGATGTTTATTGACACGAAGAATGAGAATGTGGTCAGAAGGAAAGTATGATGAATTGCTACAAGAAGCGGAGAGATGTGATAGACAACTCAAAAGGAACTATGGTACAATGGACGAAAATCACAAAGTTCGTATATTTTCAAGACTTGTATTTCAAGGTAAACTTAGAGAGGCATGCAGATGGATAACTGACCGAAGTTCGGGTGGAGTTTTACAACTTGATGAAGTCCTGGACAATGGTCAATCTGTTCTTGACATATTAAAAAGTAAGCATCCAGAACAGAAAAATGCTGATTGTGATGCATTCATTAAATGTGAAAATTTGCCAATGATGGTAGAAATAGATGTTACATCTTGTCACATTGAAAAAGTCGCCAGAAAACTAAGAGGAAGTGCAGGTCCAAGTGAGACTGATTCAGAAATGTGGAAATGTTTCCTTCTCAGATATGGAAACCATAGCTCTAAATTGAGAGATGCTGTTGCTTCTTTGACCAGACGTATTGCAAATGGTATTGTTGAATGGAAAGATATCTGTGCACTGCTAGCTAGGCGAGGTATTGCTCTGAATAAGTGCCCTGGTGTCCGGCCGATAGGGGTCGGTGAATGCTTACAGAGAATAAGTGCCAAAGCTATGATCCTTATAACTGGAGAAGGTGTACAAGAAGTTTGTGGCGGTGATCAACTGTGTGCTGGGATTAAAAATGGCATAGAAGGTGCTGTGCACGCCATGACGAATATGTTCAATGATGAAGAAGTAGAGGGGTTGTTACTAGTGGACGCTAAAAATGCCTTCAATGTTTTGAGTAGACCAGCAGCACTTTGGAACGCACGTGTACTATGGCCTAGATGTGCAAGATTTCTATACAATACCTATCGAGGATTCATAACCATACTGTTTCGTAATACCAATGAAATTGTTATCAGTCGTGAAGGGACTTGTCAAGGAGATCCTTTATCAATGTACTTCTATGCAATCGGATTGATGCCCTTGATTAATAAATTGAAATCAGACCAATGGAAACAGAACTGGTACGCAGATGATTCTTGTTGCATAGGAAAACTGGAAAACATTAAACAATGGTTACAAGTTCTTATTGATGAGGGCTCGAAATTTGGATATTTTCCTGAACCACAGAAAAGTTTTCTTATTGTGAAACCGCATTTGAAAGATGAGGCCGAAGCTTGTTTTCAGGACCTAAATTGCCAAATTGTCTTTTCTCACAAGTTCCTTGGAGGCTTCATTGGATCCAAAAATGCAAAACAGGATTTTGTCCGAGAAAATGTTGAGAAATGGGTCTCTAATGTGAAGTGTCTTAGCACTGCTGCTGTTAAAGATCCTCAGTCTGCCTTCTGTGTCCTGATAAAATCCTTACAGTTTGAATGGTCATACATTCAAAGAATCGTTGAAAACTGTGATGATGAATATGTTCCACTCCGAGATGTGATTAGATCCAACTTCATTCCAGCAATGTTTGGGCGTGAAATTTCTCAAATAGAGCATGAGCTACTTACCTTACCAACCAGATTCGGTGGACTTGGTATTAACAATCCTGTGGATACCGCTGAAAATGCTTACCACACGTCAAAAGCAACAACAATGAAATTAGTTGAAAGTATTCAATATGGAACAGATCTCAATTTACAAGAACATCATGACCACTCTAAATTAAAACTATTGGAAGAAAAAAATAAACGGGAAGATAAATTCAAAAATAAGAGTGATGACATAATCAAGGCACTACCTGAAAAACAAAGGAGAAACATAACTAGAATTGTTGAAAATAAATGTTCTCAATGGTTAAATGTCATCCCTATTGCACAAGATCATTTTGATCTTTCGCCGACACAGTTCCGAGACGCACTAGCAATGAGATATGGACATGAAGTGAATGGTTTACCCAGTAGTTGTGATGGATGTGGTCAACCAATGAATCTTACTCATGCATTGAACTGCAAGAAGGGAGGGTTAGTCAAACATGGACATGACTACATGCGAGATGAATGTGCTATGTTGGCTGACATGGCATGGAATGGTGTTATGATCGAACCAATAGTCAGAGACAGTGACATCCATCAAACAGCATTGATTGCAGACATCAAGGTTAATGACGTTTGGGAATCTGGGAAGCCTGCGTTTTTTGACAACCGCATTATTAATGCAGACGCAGCTTCTTATGCTTCCCAAAGTTGGACAAGTCTATCAAATAATGCAGCTGTCGAGAAACATAAAAAATATGATAGAGCAATTGAAGACATCAGAGGCTCATTTTCCCCCTTGATAATATCTGTGGATGGTGCCCTTCACTACGAATTCGATAGCTTCTTGAAAAAGATGGCAATCACATTATCTAACAAGTGGACAAAACCATACAGTAGAATTGTTAGTTGGGTTAAAACCAAGATACAAGTTGCATTGATTCGTGCTGTTTCTCTCAGATTGAGAGGGACAAGATACAAGTTGAGGAAGTATGAAGTTGAAGATGGATGTGGTGTGTTCCAAATTTAGACAAAGTTGGCATTGAAGATGGAATTGAATGTTCTTATTTTTAATAAATTATAATTTCCTTGTTTGAGGAAAAAAAAAAAAAAAAAAAAATAGTATGTTTACTATCTACAGCTTGGATTGTGTAAGGTGTAACAGGGAAGTCAATTATTTGAGCTGCCTTTTTTGCTAACTCATCAATGATGAGTCCATAGTTAGGAGCTAGCATAGGCCTAATTTAAGGTAGAAAAGTGCCTGATAAGTCTGGATTCTAAATCAGGGTAAAATTGCTAAGATAGAAATTCGCATAGCAAGTTGCTAATAGTTTCTACAATTTCTGAATCTAGAGATGATACTATGTGATGGACTTTTGTTACTTCAGATGTGATGCGAGAAATTGAAAATTGAGATTCTACATGAAGAAACCAGATTTGAACATTTTTCTTTCAGAACGGTGGAATTTGTCCTTGGAAAAGAGTTGTTGTTGTTGATTTTCCATTTCTTTGTTGTTTGGCGTTGCTGAGTTGATGTTGCTGGCTGCAATATTTTCAGTACTCATTTTATTGAAGGGGTCACCAATTCATTTATATGTATAAAAAAATGTTTTGAAGGTAGGACTATTTCACTATTGTTAAATCTTCTTATCTTCCTTGAAAAAAAAACTGGTCAGAAAGATGATAGTATTATTGAACAACAGCTGAGCGCTCGCTGTACGAAATGTATTGATAATCTTTAAGTTTTGGAAATGAATGAAATTATTTCTAATAAATTATAATTTCCACAGTTCATAAAAAAATTAAATAGTGAGAAGTTCTACAGCCACACTATCAAAGTATCCCTTTGGTAGCTTTGTGATGAAATATGAGAATACTGAATCTCTGGATTTTGTATTTAGGTCTCTGAAGAGTCTCGAGCAGAAAAATCACTTTCTCGCAATTCCTATTCGTTTCGTTCAGAAAGAGCTTTCTCCCTCTCGTCTATGCTTCCTTATGATGCGCCCCTTTCTTTTACCTTTCCAATATCTGTTCAGTACGGATCCACTTGAAAATTCACGTTGCATATTTAATCAGTTTTCCCATTATTTTCTATTATTTTTTGTCCATCCAATCCCCTTCACTTTCTTTATTCTTCTCCGATTTCTTCCTCCTTTTTTACCTTATTATATTATTACTTTCATATTGAGTGTCAATTGATTTCTATTCAATCTTCGGAGATATTTTGAGAGAGACAAGAGAGATATAGAGAAAGAGAGCAAGATAGTAAGAAAACCTGAACAGACACTTAGAAGCGTTGCATTTCTAGAAGTCATCAGGCTCAAGACTCACAATAGAAGATGTGAGATGCTTTCGAAGCATAAAATTAAAATACATCAATGCAAATTGGAAAAAAATCATTATCTTGAAAGAGCAGGCAGTAAAAATGATGCAAAGTACAAAAGAGATTAATAATTGCATAATACCTTATTCATCAAGGTAATAAATAAAGCTACTGAAGTATTTTAAGATCTAAAACTTACGCTTTAGATCTTAAAATATTTTAAAATAAGTTTATAAATTTAAAAATGAACTATCTAAATGTACCCTAAAACAATTTATGATTCGTTGGAAGTTTTGGACGATATCTACCTCCTAAGACCAAATCAACGCAGTACCATTACTTACCTTTCGCCAGTTGACCAAAATGTGTCAATTTAATTTTACTACGTACAAAGCTGTTACCAAAATTTAACGTTCTTGAGATGTAAATGAAAATCGGAATATAGGACCACTTTTCAACTCCTCTAAACCACCTATACCCCCCCCCCTCCCCCTATTAACTCCGTTTCCTCCCATCCTAGACTTCAGGACTTTCAGTATGTTTACTATGTTCAGTATCCTGAACAAAAATTCGGAGGAATTGGCTGCGCGCTCTACAACTTGTTCCCTAACTGGCCTATATCACTTTTATGAGAAGACTAGTCCAATAAGGAATTAATTTCCTTGTGCACTCATGCTAAAGCTCCCTCCTCCCCAGCTGAGCTGACTACCCGTGCTGACGTGTTGAAATATTCAGAGAGGAGAGATAATATTAAGAGGTAATTCCCTTACGCAGGACGTAGTAAGTCCATCCTAATTCCCTTGTATACGAAGAATGCAATCATAAGGAATAATGCCATCAGAGGTAGGAGGGTGAAGTGAAGGTAACAGAGATTAGGAGGAAGTGAGGGGAAGGGAAAATAAGACAGACGGAGTGGGGGAGAGAGGGGTGCGACAGGTAGTGACTTTCTGCGACACTTCTACCACTAAATACAAACCCATACTCATGGAAAAGGTTAAGTTAGTAATTCCCTTAGATTACCCTGAATAAAGGCATCTTTCACCCCCATATAAATGTGTGGGGGGTCGTCATTCCCGTGAATAATGTATGGGACGGGAGGTGATATTTAGCGTCCAGGTAATTCCCTCAGTAGGGACCGAGGTATCATAAAATGTGGCATATTCCCTTTCCTTGCCACTTGGTTATCATGCGGTTCACTTGGCGCTTATCTCATTAATACTCTCTCCCCTAATTAATAATTACACTGTCCTAACATATATTGGCTACGTGAACAAGAGTAATTATAACCCTTGTCAATGCCGTTACATAGTGAGTTGATACAACAGAACCCACCTATATGTCATATTTGTATATTTCTCTCTTCTCATGACACGAGCATCACTTCCCATAAAAAAGTAAGTCTGTGTAATCCCGACAAGCCTTAAGCGTACACCACAGACTTTGGAAATCTTTCTGTGCACGTGTAGGCAGTGTGAGTATTTCTGTAACAAATACATTTTTTCTTTTTTACTTTTTGTGACTAAAATTTATAATACTAACTTAAAATAAGTAAATTTTAATGTATGAATTGTATGATTAATTTGTTAAGGTGAGGTTAAATTTGAGAGTTTTAAATATATAGTAGTATAGTATTTATATGTATATTGAAGATTTGTAAAAAAACAATAACAACGAGGAAAAATAATCAATAAATTCTTAGACCTATTTTTTGTGTGCTCATTACAAAAATTTAATGAGAATATCGAGAATTTTATGGATGATTGTCATGATGGTTGCAAGAACAAACAATGGGAGATAATAATTGAGATAAGAGAAGAGAAGAACAACCTGGACGGACGAGGGATAGAGAGAAGACAACACAATGAACTATTTTCCCGTTTCCCCTAGGGAGCGCTAGACGTTATCTTGCCAGGGATAGCCAGGTAATTGAGATGAGGTGATGGATCCAACGTTATCAGTCACATAGTACTCAACCACAAGGGGGATATAGCTATTGCTTCTAAAATCGTTAGGTAGAAGAATAAAATGGTAATTTCACTCAATTATGAAAAACGTAACTTTGAAGTTTCCCTGGGTAGGAAAAAGGTCCTACTATAAATATGAATGAATCTGGAGCAGATATAGACCACTTAGGTCGATGGATGATTGATTTTCATTTCATAATACACAATGATATTTTATTTAGAATTAACATACAATTATGATTATGACATTAAAATTTGCCTATTTAAAATAGTCCATACTAAATAACGACGACTGACATCTTGAAAATCAAGAAGCCACTAGAAATATCTAGAGAACGGATTTAAATTTAAGAAATGCTGAAACTTTTGTTCAGTTATATCAAGAGGAGACTTTTTTTGTAACCCAGTAAAAAATGTTTCCCCCTGGATATAATTGAACACATGTTTCAGCATTTCTCAAATTTTAAATCTGTTCTCTAGATATTTCGAGTGGCTCCTTTTTTATGGCGGACCCTATATTTTCAAAGATTCATCTCAATTAATTCAAGATTCGTTCGTGACTTGTGTCAGACACCGCACGAAACTTTTTTTAAAAAATAATAATTGATTAAACGTCTTGTTAGACAGTTACAGAATCAATGGGTATACAATATACATAATAAGTTTAAATTAATGCTAGGTAAAGTACTTACCTCGTTTTTACTTTTTTTCTTCTTCCTTTTTTTTAAAAACACTAAAAAATGTATGATAATCATTATACATGGTACAAGATTGGTATATTCTTTTAAGAAAAGATTTTCTAAAAGTAAGGGAGAAAAAACCATTTCAGTAGCAAAGTTCCGATTCTGCACCAGTAAAGTATATTATTGGTAATAATATAAAAAATGGATTTAAATTGAGAAACAATAGAATCGTAGGTATTGGCACTTTTATCACATCGTATTGAAATTGAAACACCCCTTTTCCTACAAATAACTACGATAGAATTTTTTACCTCTACAACTACATATGAATATTGTATATCGACTAGGTATCGATAATTCAGTATTCAGACGACCCCATTTCATGACAGACTTTTCTCATCCCCAAACTTCTCCCCAACGCCATATTGAATACCGAATAAATTAGGTGATTTTATTTACATGGTGGAGTGATGTTTCAGATTTCTCAAGGGTATTACCTTGAATATGGAAGACACGGGGACTCCATACTGTAAACATAAACATCTAAGTAGGTAACTAAGTATTATGTGTTCCTTACGTATAATAAATATTTATAACGTCAATATATTCACGATATACAGATGTACAGTTGTACACATACAAAACATAGTAATGTAATATTTCCATGTGTAAAACGAGGAGGAGAACGTTTTAGTTACATAATTATAATGAATTGACACTCACGACTCAATTATAAGGAACACAAGACCCCTTAATTCTCTGAATAATTATTTGTAGTCTAAAAATCTATAGAATCTATAGAATTTGTAATAGTCAGTGGTGTCTGAGTCAATGAACTGACACACGTTCGACATCCTGGAGTTCGACCGTTCAAGGAATCAAATGACATAGATGTGCAAGGACTTTGAAAGCACTTAAACTTTGCCCTCAAATCTTTTCCATTAAGAAGATTAAAAGTGAATTGATTTCTCGAGCTTTCTGGTATTCTTAAAGATGCTGCTGTGCCATAGCTAGGAGTACATACACTTGAATACAAGCAGTCCATTCACACCCCCCGCTCTGGCCCGCATTCTGCTAGTTTTGACTGCTAAAGTCAGAGAGATAGGAAAAACTAGGAGAAAAGTTGAAGCAGATTAGAACGTTCCCTAGTTATTTTGTACCCGAGCCAAGTCTGGGAATTGTTTGGGAGATAGTTTTGGACGCGTTTTATATTGCGGTTCATCGTTGTGGTTGCTGATGGGATAGCGAAAAACAAAAAGCCGTCCATTCAATTCGTGCTATGCCTTGACCTTGTACTCGGGCTTTCGGTGAGGTAGAAGTAGAACCTCGTCTATATGCACTGTAAGGAACACTATGAAAAATAATAAACATAGTATAAATAGGTTGTTTAATTAAATTCTAAATTTCAGGTGCATTTCGAAAGCACATTTATGAGAATAATCTGCGTTCAATCACCGTTGTTTTAATGTTTCATCGTCCGTTTGTAAATTTATCATCAGTACAATTTGTACATACAAAGCTTATAATTTGTATGAGTGTTACCTGGATGTTTTCATACCCTAAATGGCTGCCAGCCACGAAGAAAAACTGTTATTTTGGAAAATAGTGACTTTCAAAGCAGTGCAATTGTTTCATTAGTGTTTCATAAATTTTCACATGGTTTGCATGATTACTCAAATAACCTCATTGAATTCTCTATACTAAGTGGCGAAAAAGTTTTTTGGTAGCAAGAATTAAATGAAGATTGATAGAGTGTAGGGAAAACTCACCCTCCAGTAGGCAAGTCCCAAGTTAAACTTTTTGTCATAATTATTTAGCCTAATTATTTATTTATCTTTTCTGTATTAATTTCACCTGAAGGTAAAAGGTTCGAGAAAACTTTAGCCTTGGTTCATGAAAGGAGATGAAGTATTGTAGAGGGGGAGTAAATAATTTCAACTCCATAGAAAGAAAATTTTCAGACTCATCTGGAAAACTTTTCGGTGTCTTTTGTCAGTGACCCTTCTTCTACTTTTCTATATTTTTGGAAAATTGTAAAGGTGACTTGGGAATAGTTTTACAGGAACCGAAAACGAGATGCCGAGGGGTCTGCACAGGATTCCCAGAACACAAGGGTGAAAGAGCGCTTTCAATGGGTATTGATTGTCATTTGGGTGAGGTGACTACTATCACAGACTCTAATTATACTGAAATTTCTTTAGATTCCAAGCACTAAAGGGATAAATTTCCAATGAACTTGGTTCCATGGTGTTAAATCATCGCTTAACAAAGGAAGAGAAAACAGCGATAAATTTTACATTATTTTAAGGGAAAATTCTTTTGAAGTTTGGTGGAAGACAGAAATGTTGCAGACTTTTTGACCTGTAAGCTTACTGGAGCTTGAATTTTGGGTAAAATTGATTTAGAGATTATGTGAAATTTTATAACTGCTACTCTTCATTTAAGTATATTTTAATTATTATAAGGTTATTTTTATTTTGGCTACTTAAACATCTACTTACTATTGTAAATGAAACTTCATCGAACATTTTCAATAATAATAAGAGCAAAGGAAAAAGAAGTTTCAAGAGACCATTTCCAGGAAACTTACAAGAAAATTAGCCTGCAGGTTCTGCTGTTCTTGTTCTGAGATAAAAAGCAACCATAGGAGATAAATATAAGATGTTGCCTCTTCTTGCAGCAATTGTGAAACGAATAAACGAAAACCATATGGAAAAGCTGTGCATATAGTATACAGGGTTGTAAACGACTGACGCAAGCAAATTATACGTACTGGTACAATGCTATTGTTAGTTATTGAATTTACAATTTATGATTAACTGGTGTGAACGTCAACCAACTTTCCTAATGCCACCAAAAATCGGTCGAAAAACCACCTATAGCGAAAAAACAACCAATAGTAGCTTGGTAGCTAAACTATTTTATTTATAAAGTCACCGTGGCAGAGTGAGTTAGCGCGCTAGGCATTGCACACACGGTGACCTGGGTTCGATCCCCAGCGGGGCAGAATTTTTTCTGCTCTGTTCTTATGTGTTCGGGGTCCACTCATACCTCGTGAGAAAAAATGAGTAGTTACTTGTATGAGTAACGACCAGTGGCGGCATTACCAGAGTAAAAAGAAATTAGGTAATGTAATAGAATAATTCGAAAAGTACAGGAGGCTCTTAGTAATGCTGCGCTACCCACAAAAAATGTGAAGAGGCCTTGTGCTTCACCACAAATAAAACCATACAATACAGTACAGTACAGTTATTTTATTTATTTATTGAAAGTATCATTCATTTGAAGTTGTCGTCCTGTAATAAATAAATACTCCTTTTATCATTTTTTTTTTTTTCTTTTCACTAACATAAGATGCATTTTTTACTTTGATAATACAAATAACTTACCCTGTATCAAATTATGCAGCTATTAGTAAATTACTAATGCATTATCAAGATGATAACCTACTTTAGCCGTATCCTCATGAAGGTAGAAAAGAGCGCATCTATAAATTTATCAAGCTATTAAAATAACCAAAAACTCTAGACTAGCTCTCAATTTTAATTTGAATATAGTACCTAAAGGAAGAATGCTAGCAATAAAACAGTATGAAATCATTCCTGTTGGAAAGACCATCTGACATTTATCACCAGGAATATAAATATTATTTAAACAAAATCAAAAAAAAAGGACAAATGAAATTTTGCTTTAAAAACAGTAGAAATCGTTTAAACCGACACCATTTATAACGAACAATCGGCTATAGCAAACAAAATCTCCGGTCCCTTGGAGATGTTTAGTCCTGCAGAACTTTGTCAATAAGTGACCTGTCTAATTTAGATCATTTTATTAGCACCTAGAAGTTGGTATTGTTTCAGATTACATAAATACATACGTACATACATAAATGTACATATTTCATATCTTACGAAGTTTCCTTATAACGTACCTACATTGTTCTCCATGAAAATGAGTTTATTTGTGCCATTAAATCAGAAAATAGTTCGAATAACTATTTTTTTTTTTACCATTGTAGAGAAGTACATTTTACTCACAATAAAATAAATATTAATTGATTCATTTTTCTTTTCTTTTTTACATATTTTAAACATATTCAGAAAATTGTCTAATTTTTTTTCTTGATCCTCTAATTCTCAAGTCTATGGATCTAATGATTGAGAACTGTGTGTTCACCCAATGTTTCTCTATAAGCTATAAGCGATACACATCGGATATAGTGAACTTGTTCCTTATAGCTATAGCCGATATATCGATCGGTTATAGTGAAAATCGGCTATAAGGAACAAATCTGTCCGGTCCCTTGAAGTTCGTTTTAAACGATTTCTACTGTAGTTGAATGTAGTCATTGTTTATGGAAAATCTGAATATGCAAAAAATTCAGGTCGATCCATTCAAGATTTTGAAGTTGACCTTGAAATAACCTTGAAAAACAAACATTGACTGTTCTGCAAAGTTTGTCATAACATGTCCCCATTTGAGCTATGAAAATGATCTCGGAATAGATTTTTTGTATAACCAACAGGGGCTGAGTAATCGCGCTGATGGTTCACTTAAAATGAGACACCCTGTATATTAAAAAATCGAGAATTGCTAAAAATATTTTTTTATTAATTATGAATGTATTTTAATAAATGTATTAATTTAAATGTTAACTCAAATAATTTGACCGATTAACTGATTGTCTGATTCTGGTTCAAATACAACCGATATACTTATTCAGTTTTGTGTTAATAAGGAACTACATATACGAATATCAGAGAGCTTTACCTTTTCTGCATCATCAAAGACGTATTATCCCTCAAGCGGAACAAGTATCCCAGGCACTAATTGCTTCCCGAACCAATGAATTTAATCAGAATATTTTGTAGACCCGGAAATATTGAAACGAAATTTTCCAAAACGTGTAGAATAGGGGCACAAAGAGATCATTTTAATCTCTCAAAGGGATGTTGCAGAAAGAAAGGTTTGTCGAGAAGCATGGAAGAGTTTTATCCAGGTAGAGAATTCATTAGATTGGATTGTGTCGAGGCCACAGCTTCCCGGCGCGGCTATGAAATGTAGAATATCCGAGGCTTTTACTTGAAGAAAATTAGGAAAAGCTCTACTGAAGTTCGTTCTGGAGAAATGTTTCCGGGAGAAAAATAGAATGCGTTTGTACGTAGGTATTGCTTTTGAGAATAATTTATTATTCTCAAAAGCTATGTATATTGGTACAGACAGATTGAAAAGTACCTTTTCAATACGTAGTAATAGTCATTTTGAGGAGTTGTATTAAGAGATGAAAGAGTCATTATTATATGTAGTACGGATACTTGCTATGTATACATCAGTATGTATACAGAGGGAGAAAAGACTGGTCCAGTGGGAAAGGGAAGAGTGAAAGTGTGCTTGGTCTAGTGTACACACTATAGTTTCTCCCCACAAATCCAAAAGTTGAAACCTGAGAATAATAATACAGTGTGTGTGTTTCTTACTTTCTGGTGGATGTGAGGAAACTTCCAGCTCAGCGTAAACACAACGAAACACCAGACCAAAGTTAACTCCAATTAAATATTTGCCAAACAAATTAGTAATGCTTTAGGAAACAGAAAACCACAAACACTAGGTGGAAATGTTTAGGGCTAAGCTCAGTGAAATACGAAAGAAGCGTCCTTGTTAAGGAATGCTTCAGCAATCAGCTTCAAAAATAAATTTGATAACAATTCGACGTCCCTGGAATTCAGATTAAAATTCAAATGTAAAGCTGAAAATCTATGCTGATAAACCACAAAGGTCAAACGATATTAAACTGAACATAATAAGCACTTTCTGACCTTTCTGTAATCGATGTAAGTCAAAAATCAGTATCAGGAAACTTGGATTTTGAAACATGCTATAATATCTTCGTATAGTTCACCCATTTTGTGATTTTACGAGTACAATTGCCAATTAAAATTATTTGTAACAAGGTCTGTTTTCATCTAGGCTAGGGTCTCTTTCTTTCTTTCTTTCTTTCTCTCTCTCTCTCTCTCTCATTCTCTGTCTCTATCCTCTATCCAGGGTTTATTCTTACATCTACATAATATGGTGGGGAGAACATTTTCAGAGTACACATAAAATACGGTAGAGGAGATGAGAAGAAAATTAGGAAATTTCAATGTATCAAAAAGAAAATCAAGGGGTATTATTTGTGTGAGGTTTACAAATCACAGAACCACTACTAGTGTAAATGTAGGTACATAATAAACAATATCGTAAATAAAACCTAATTAACCGAACGTAGTGAGGTAAAGAAGTGACCTCACTAAGTGCGGTTCTGTTTTAACTTGGGTATTGGACGATTTGGCTTTCATTTGTCTATCTGTCTATTCATCGATTTTTCCCAACCGGATTCGTCAAATTGTTGAAATTTAGTATACAAGTTTATTGGGGTCCCATGATTTTACCTATTGTTTTTGGCCGATTTATAAGGCCACTCGGGGCCGCATGATGGCCGTTTTGGTGAAAATTAAAAAAAAAAATCTAATTTTATTTAACTAAGCAATAATGTTTCACTTTTGTAGAGTCGTTCACAAATATTATTTAATTTGGATAAAGAAATTTGTGATAGTGAAAACTAAGGGGGCCTACTGTAGTAAAAAATATCAAAAAAGCGCCCCAAAAGTGGGCCTAACGCTTAATATGAAAATTATAATCCGATAATAGATCCGTGCGGGGTCTACGGTTAACAGAACTACAAGTTAAATTTATTTATTTTTAAATAAATTATAATAATTTTAGGTAACAATATTTTTAATAATTTAAAAAATTCATTAATCTATAGATCAATTTATACATTAATATTAGCGAGAGAAGATAATAAAGACTGGTAAAAACAAGTGAATAGTAAAATCGTAAATGGGAACAAGCAGGTATGTTGACACAGAAACATACCTTCCAAGTGAAATGTGAAACGTTAATCCAAGTAACAGAATCAGCAGAAACTTCCAGACAAGCTTCTCTTCTATCTCTCCTTCAGCATGCTGACACGTGTGCCAACTTGAATAGGAAAAGTTGTTTGTCAAAAAGGGACACTCATGCAATAAGTTGGGAAGTAGAATAAAGGAAATTACAAATTGTAGCAATCCGAATCCTCAAGCAGCAAGCTCAATGGATTAAAAAACTAGTAACATATCAATATTAACATTATATAGCGTTATTACATATCGATCAAAAATCCACAGAGGTAGAAAACTTTATTATTGTTAATTTTATATAAAAAAATTGTTACCTATAATCCTATATTACTATAGGTTTAGCGTGCAATTTATTTTTTATTATTTACACTTTATTTTTTTCTACAAAACAATCAACAATAAAATAATATGAATAAAATAAAAATAAACTTAAAAATCTGTACAAATAATATAGAACATTATTAATTATTAGGTATTTACAATTGTTTTATAATCCGGGGCGAAGTTAATGCCTTAGGCATTCTCTGTCGCTACAACTGTATCGAATTTCTATTTAGAATTTCTAGAGTAATTATTTTACCCCAACGAAAGGTTCTAGTCCTTGTATATCTCAGGACAAGGATACCAATAGATATAGTTAGAGCTGTAAGTAATTATTTTTATAGCGAGTTAATTTTCCGGTTCCGACTATCAGCAATACCCAGAACTTAATGAACACTTGGACATGAGAGAGGGGACAGCCAGGGGACATAGAAATTATTGACTTTATTTGGAATCAATTTCAACAGAGTTATGTATAGTGTGTTCACAAAACGAGAGTAAAATAATAAGGAGAATGCTCTGATGAACACCCGAGGTAAGAAAAGAGACAGCTAGGGACCAGCAGGGTGATAACGAGATTGAGAAGAAAAGTATACAGTGTATAAAAAACGACACCCGACTGCACCAAGCCCCGAACCTTTTTTTCCAAGGTAAAATTAATAAAAAATTGTGCATTCTCAAGCATGGTATTACCATTGACATGCGGAAATATTACAGCAATTCTTTTATTTATCAATATTATTTATCTCTCTTTCTCTCCTTTCCTCATTCATGTATCTTTTATTATGATTATTCATTTCATGGATGTTTATTCCAAAACATTTTCGTTCTTTTTTCGCTTCTCATCCGTCTCACTCTGTCTACCTTTCTTCTCTCTTTCCGTGTCACTATGTCTTCCTATTCTTCTCTCTTTCCTTGTCACTCTGTCTACCTTTTCTTCTCTTTTTCCGTGTCACTCTGTCTACCTTTCTTCTCTCTTTCCGTCTCACTCTGTCTTCCTATTCTTCTCTCTTTCCGTCTCACTCTGTCTTCCTATTCTTCTCTCTTTCCGTCTCACACTGTCTTCCTATTCTTCTCTCTTTCCGTCTCACTCTATTTTCCTATTCTTCTCTCTTTCCGTCTCACTCTGTCTTCCTATTCTTCTCTCTTTCCGTCTCACTCTGTCTACCTTTCTTCTCTCTTTCCGTGTCACTCTGTCTTCCTATTCTTCTCTCTTTCCGTCTCACTCTGTCTTCCTATTCTTCTCTCTTTCCGTCTCACACTGTCTTCCTATTCTTCTCTCTTTCCGTCTCACACTGTCTTCCTATTCTTCTCTCTTTCCTTGTCACTCTGTCTACCTTTTCTTCTCTTTTTCCGTGTCACTCTGTCTACCTTTCTTCTCTCTTTCCGTCTCACTCTGTCTTCCTATTCTTCTCTCTTTCCGTCTCACTCTGTCTTCCTATTCTTCTCTCTTTCCGTCTCACACTGTCTTCCTATTCTTCTCTCTTTCCTTGTCACTCTGTCTACCTTTCTTCTCTCTTTCCGTCTCACTCTGTCTTCCTATTCTTCTCTCTTTCCGTCTCACTCTGTCTTCCTATTCTTCTCTCTTTCCGTCTCACTCTGTCTTCCTATTCTTCTCTCTTTCCGTCTCACTCTGTCTACCTTTCTTCTCTCTTTCCGTGTCACTCTGTCTTCCTATTCTTCTCTCTTTCCGTCTCACACTGTCTTCCTATTCTTCTCTCTTTCCGTCTCACTCTATTTTCCTATTCTTCTCTCTTTCCGTCTCACTCTGTCTTCCTATTCTTGTCTCACTCTGTCTTCCTTTTCTTCTCTCCTTCCGTGTCACTCTGTCTACCTTTCTTCTCTCTTTCCGTCTCACTCTGTCTTCCTATTCTTCTCTCTTTCCGTCTCACTCTGTCTTCCTATTCTTCTCTCTTTCCATTCTTTACTCTTCTCTTCAGGTTCTTCTCTCCTATAATAGGTGACAAGCTCCAATTAATCTTTATCACCATTACATTAGATCTCGTCTTGCCTCTGTCTCAGCTCAACTGACATTGCCTGATTTCTCATTTCTATATTAACTTGACTACCTTCCGCTCACTCTCCTCTATCTCTCTCTATCCGTCACACACACACACTCTCTCTCTCACACACACACACTTTCTCTCACACGAACACTCATTATAAACGCACACACATCTTTTCTCCATCCCTCCTTCTGAATCTTTCTCTGAATTTCTCTCTCTCCCAACAGACTATATTCTACTCTTTTTCATCACTTTTCATATCATGCCTTTTTGATTGGCATTAAAAGTATTCATGTTTATAGAGCTTGAAACATTCCATTTAATTTTCTATTTGCTTCCCTCTCCCGTGTTATAATACTAATAATAATGTTCTGAGAGTAGAGCAGGGAGCTAGCTGGCAGCTGGCACTTGAACACGTGTGTTTAGGCGTTGTGATAGACAGCCGAGATGATCAGAGCGAGTCATTGCTGTAACTAGAACATTTCAATCAATGCAACGCTTATTCTCAGAATAATATTATGAATATGCATTGAAAATTAATTTTATTATTATGATCGTGTTTATAATCATTGTAGAAAAAAATTGCCTTATATTCACAGAATTGAAATAAGGCGAATTCCAGTTAAGATTGGTTCAAAATCCCAACAGCCAAAATAATATTTTTAGGTGAGTATTAGCAGTTTCGCAATAGTTAGGTACTCAGAATAGTGAATTTTATTGTTCCGAAGATATAGGTAACGAAATTCTTGTATTGCTGGCAGATCAAACTCCAAAGGTCGAAAAAATGTCGGAATCTGGAAAGTTAATCCCGATGCTGCCTAACGAAAATAACCATTTTCATCCCTTCTACCCATTTTATCCCTTGCGGCAAAAGGGATTGGGATGAAAATAACTTTCCTTTCAGAATATTTTTCTCTATTTCTCCTGCTATATAAAAAGATCTGAAAATTTAGCACGCTAGGGTCATTGAAAAGAAAGGTGTGATATTCATTTAATATCACAACTTCAGTTTAAGTATTACTATTAGAAAAATACTAAAATAAATTTGGACACGCAAACTTATCAAGATTATATACTTATCAATAATCATAATTTGAAGAGGATGGCCGAGATTGCCATAGGCAATAATCACGTCCTTATTACATTAATTTATTGTAATTTCTTACTTAATGTCAAATAAAGAGTCTTTTTATTATTATTAATTTAATTTATGTGCATTTTGACTCTACCAAATTTTAATATTATTCCGAGGGAAGGATGACGACAACAAAAAATAAAAATAAAAAGGTAATGTTTTAAATGGGGAAGCCAATTCTCAAGTCCGAACTTGTGATCTCTATTTTGTCTGGTTAGAGAACAAAACTCCAGGCTCCAGGGTTGTCTCCTAAATTTGAACTGTGAGACCGCCCATTGTTATTTCCTAAGTACAAGATTTTATTTATACCTATATTGTTAAGATTATCTGTATTATTCTCATTTTTGAGCTGTAAGTTTTAGTTTTCGCATTAGGGATTGAAGAAGTCAATGAAAATTTGAAAAGAACAACAAGGAAGTCTTCTCTTCTTTTCTTACCAAAATTTTGTCCATTATCATAATTACTTATCATTAATTTATCAAGTTTATTTTTACGAATTTTCTCCAACGTTCGAAAGAATACTGTAGTACTTTTTCTATAGGTACTTTTTCTTCGCACGAAGACAGAAAGAAGTGTCTGAGGGAAGAGAATGTATTTTGATCATAACTCGTGATTCACCTTAAATGGATAAAGTGTTTGGAACTTCAAAATTGCTAGATTCCTAGGTCGCGGGTTGAATTCCCGTCGGGAACAAATATTTCTCACAAATTAGGTATCTCTCGTATTTATGGTTCTTTCTTCCCTTCTTTTATTTTACGACAGTAAGACTTCCAGCATACTAAAAGTATTTTATTCTACTTATAACTAAACAAACAAAGTGTATTATAATTATGTAAGAAACAAGTATTCAGTATTTTAAAAATATCTCGGTACAAGAAATTACAACAATCTGGTTTTCAATTTTCATCCTCTTTTTTTTGCTGATGAGAAATTCAAGTTTGCAGAGACTAAAATCATGCTGGTTATTGTTCCTACTCCCTAATCATCTCTCCCTCCACCTCCCCCTGCTCCTGCCTCTTCCCCTTCCTCCTCTCCTTGTTTCCATTTTCTAATGTTTGAACTCAAACAAAAAGTTCGCGCTTTATTATTATTATTAGAAAAAGAGAAAACGAAAGCAATAAAAAATATAAATAATTTAATGAATTTTACTTGAAAAAGAAATGGAAAGAGAACCCAATGAAAAAAGAAGAACAATTTCGACAGTAAAAACAACAAGGACGAAAAGAAAAATAATTAAAGCTTGATTAATTTTCAGGGTACAGGGTATTTTATAGATTCATGGTCATGCTGGATTCATGCATCTCCAGAACAAGCAACCATACGAAGTATAGGAATACCCTGAAAATGCCAAATCCCGCTTTCTGAGAGCCTCACATCTTAATTGAGGGAACGCGAAGACATCAATTTGACTTATGACTGAATGAGACTTTGGTAAGGAAAACGTCTAAAATCACACTGTACAGTTTAAAAATAAAATAGTATGGATAAAATAATAGGTAATATCACCTTAATTATACTGCCGATTAAGACTATTAAAGTCCCATTATTCCAGCAGTAAGCCCAAGACAATACATATTATTATGTAGTAAAAATCCCAAATGGGAGGATAACTTGTCATGTCCCGGATAGGTTTCGAACCCACGACCTCTAGAATATTAACTGGATTCACCGAGTGCCGCCTTTACCATTGAGCTACCGGGACAGACTGTTACGATCGTTTTAACAATGTAATAAGACCGATTTGATAAAAAAAATTTACCTACATATTATAGTTAGATCATTAGCTAACGAAGCCACACTATATCTGTAACTGTATGAATTGCCATCAGATAATATTTAAAAAAAAGCCTTATAAGATTTTTTATGAATTAATACAGTTTTCTCCCCGAAGGGACCCGAAAACTGATATTTTGGGTCAAGCAAAGCTCGACCCACCTTGAGAAGTACCCCCCCTTCCCTACCGTTTCGGACTTAATTTTCCTCGTACGTCATCAATATAGAGCCATTTTACCTTGTGAGAACTTCCAAATTCGAACTTCCCATGAGAACCTTTTTGAAATTTTCCATGATAAGACAGGTAGTTCGGTTAGGTTAGGCCCGAGCTGGGGGTCCTTGCTTCAGTGAATTAAAATGCGGAGCTGGCAAGCATTTAAGTGGGTGGGTCGAGCTTTGCTTGACCCAAAATATCAGTTTTCGGGTCCCTTCGGGGAGAAAACTGTATTATTTTAGGTCAGAGCTGCAGCTCGACCCACCTTGAGATGTGTTTGTTATCTGCCAGCTCGTGGCCGGGAATACACTGTGATATAGTCGGAAGAGATTTTTTAAATCAGGTTCCAGAACACAACGGAAAATAAAACAGACAAGTTGCAGAGGTATTGGTGCAAAACAGAGGCTATAGAAAATATTGTAAATTCCATTTACGAGAGTAAAATGAATATTTAGCATTATTGAGAATAACATTCTACAGCGAGAGGGTACAAATTACAAGTAGGAATGTATGTACCGTGGGATAGGAGACCAGACCAATAATATCAAATGTATACATAGTTACATGAACTTGCACAATATTTGATGCACATGGAAGATAATGAACAACATTATTGACATTGGTCACAAGGAACAAGAAGTTACCCACCGCCTGTATAAATTACAGGGTAGGATTAAAGCTTAGAGGGGGTCCTCAGTCCCCAGAGGAGTCTTTTGAAACTCGATTTTGCGACAGTAATGCCTCATAAAAGTTGACGTGGATCGCCAATTTGCCCAAGGGGGATATTTGTCCTTGACAAGTCAAAGTTGACAGAAGAACGTAGGCTCCCGGAGGAAGCAATGATTCCTGCCTCCTTCAGAGCTGTCGTGCTCCAATTAGCAATCACTGCTTTAGAAGCTGCCTAAACTTTGACCCTTGAAGATATGGGCAGGTCTGGAATATCCAGTGAACTGCATCTTTGATTTTTTTTTTTTTTTTTTCTTCCATATCTAAAAGGTTATAAACCCACGAACGAAGGGGCGACAAGTAACCTCGTAGTGCGGCTTCTCTGAGGTCGTGGGCGAGGATGAGAAGAAGAAGAGTGTGATTTCACAGCTTCAAGTAAGGCCTTGGGCTCAAACAATTAGTCTTCCGAAGGAGGAATATCCTTCAGAATCCGACGCGGGACCTAAATCGCTGGTACAAACAGGCTTCTCCGACTGGCAATCGTTTGGGATCACTTTCCGCTAAAGTACTGAAGAAGACCCTCGGAAGCAGAATCTTCCGAGGGCAGTTCTTTAATCAGGTCCTTCTTTGACGACTTCACAGAAGGATGTACAGCAACGATCTTGTTCGTGACGTCTGCCAGTGCAGGGCGTTGGAGAATTAGGCAGTGGGATAATATCCCAAAATCTCCGATCATATTAGCTAGGAGATCCGCTCATGCACTTGGCTGGGCCTTCAGTTCCGAATTCGGCTGCAGACGAGCGAAGATACCATGTATCTAATGCTGTTCCAACTTGTAGAATTGAGATTCTGATATTTGCGGCCATTTATTTCGGCTTCAGGAGATGGAAGAGGAACATCCGGCTCACGTTCTTTTACACAGGGGGTAACATCGAACGGAAGGTCTGGAGTCGCTATAACTTCCTCGTGCTCGCTCTACAGGGGAGGGGCTTCCGGAAGAGAATAGTCACCCTCAGAATCCTAGGCTTCCGAAGGGTCAGACGCTGACAACTCGTCGTTCTGGACGATCAGTTGAACATGAGTCGACTGGAGCCTGGTGAAGAGAAAATTCATGGCTTGGAAGTCCTTTTGTACTTGGAAGCGTTTGTCAAGAGTTTTTTGTGTCCCAGAATCTTCCGGAGACTTTGTTGACAGGGACGATTATCTGGAGACTGGTATGGAAACATCTCCAACCAGGATTCTGTCCGCTGCTTCACGAGAAATGAGCTCCGATTTTAGAGGAGCAACAGCCTGAGCCATGATATCGTATGACTGCGATGATCCACGGATCTGCTTTTCCATATCCCTATAGTGGTCTTCCTTCAAGACTGACGCACTTGGATCAAAAGCCCGAGCTATATCTAGCGTGGGGAGGGCGAATCGAAGCTTGTTAAGGACTGTTGCATCCACTTCAACGCCTAAGTCGATCGAGTTGATCAGCGTCCAATCTCACCAGCCATCAGGTAGAAACTTTTTTTTTTGACACATCCTTCAGTCGGGACAGGACGTCATTGTCAGATGGCAGGTCACAGAGAGCTCCCAAAGACTATCGAGCATTGGTAGTCAAGTGGATAACGCGCTAGTCTGGTAATCCAGGTGGCGTATGGATTCGTTGGTTCGAATCCCGCCCAGTGCATGAATTTTTTCCTCATTCATTTGAGTTTGTGACCACATAATGATAAGACTCCGAGGGTTAGGTGGAGAAAAATGCTTTGAGCATTAACCTCGCCTGGTGGATAACTTCCTGTTCACGCCATGTGACTCCAGTTTGAATTGCCTCCAAACTTTCCCCGCGCATATCAATCGATCTCTACGCCGCTAACTGTTAGAGATAACACTTCGATATCAGATGATAGGCATATCATATGTTCTTACAAAGAAAGCCACAGAAATTCGGTACGATAGATTGGGAACGACGATGCCTCGTTCAGATTGTTACAACCAGTGGTCAGGCAGGGTACGTCTTCGCTCCTTCCTCAATCTACCCCCTTTGATCCACTTCTAAAGACGTACGTAAGTACTTGGTACAAGTACTCAAGGTAAGACCATCCAATCTCATTTCGTAGTAGTAGCTTGTTTCTTCCTTTTATCTTTCCGTGTAAATTTAATACCTTTAAATACACCTTTCGTAGTAGCGTTATTGAACCAGCGGCCTTTTCTTCGTTAAACCCCAGTAACTGGGAAACTTAGGTCTTTTGGCTTCAAAGCCCCAGTTACTACATTAATTCATGGTCCTTCAAACCGTGGATGTTTTCCTTTTTCGTAGTAGTAAAACTATACCTATAGTTATTTGCATTGTCGTGAGGGCGTGCACCTTCAACCATTCAGCTAGGCTAGGTAGCTTGTAAGGGAGATTAGGCTTCATAGTGCATCTTCCATGCTTTAAGTGACAGCTTTATCTGCTTATTAATTATTAAAATAGTATAATTAAAGTGCCTTTCGCTTCATTTAGCGTAAAATTGAACAAATTACCACTGCCTTTTGAGCGGAAGCCTTTGACCACGTTTTTCATAGTGCCTTGTTTCCCTTTGTCTTGAGCACATTTTATTAAAATGGCTGAAGGCAAGCTCACAGTTCTTATTGCCAAAAGAGATTCCCTCTTTAAAGTACTGCAAGAAGCAAATGACTTCGCTCAAAGCATGACTCAGGCAAATGAGAACACATTAAAAGGTCTCAGGCGCAAAATCAACATGCTAGACAGTGTGTATACATCGTTTTGTCAGGTAGTTGATGATATCAATATGCTTCAAATTGAGATCAAGCCAGATTCCAAACCGAACTACCAAATGCTAGAGTCCTTCACAACCATCTATGGTTATGTAAAAGATAAGTTCGATGAAGTAAACGGAAAATTGAAAAAATCCGATAGTAGTCAGGCTAATATTTCAACTGTTAATGCTAGTTCCGAGGTCAAAGTAAAGTTACCCGCACTTGAGTTGCCTTCATTCAACGGAGAGTCATTTGCCGACTGGGTAATCTTTTACGAGTCCTTTAAATCGATGATTCATGTTAGAACTGATCTTTCTAACGCCCAAAAGGTTCAATACCTAATATCCAGACTCTCTGGAAGGGCTCTTAGTTCTTGTGCCGGCATTCCTGCCACGCCTGAGAATTATAATATTATTTTTGATAATCTCGTTAAGAAATATAATGATAAAAGATGTCTGTCGAGCTCTTACTTAGATTCAATCATAAATTTCAAACCTCTCAAAATTGAGTCAGGGAATAGCCTTAGCATGTTTACTGACAAGTTTTGTGCTACTGTGTTGGCCCTTAAGGCCTTGAACATTGAAAATCTAGATGATTATATCTTTGTTCATTTAGCTTGTAATAAACTTTGCCCAGAAACTGTAAAAACCTTCGAAATGTCACTTAAAAAAGATGAGTTGCCTACCTTTGACAAGTTACTTTCTTTTCTTCAAGAGCATGCCAAAATTCTGAACAGAGTTTCACCTAGCACTAGTAGTAGTAGTAATAGTAGTAGTATAAATAGTAGTGGTGGTCTGGGTACCTCAGGCGTTAAGTCGGGTTTCCCACCAGTAAAATCAAAGGGTCCGCATACCTTTGTTGTAAATAGCACTTCTAGTGCATCTTGTGAGATATGTCACAATGACCATCCCATATTCAAATGCTCGAAGTTTTTAAAACTTTCTCCTCAAGATAGGTTCTGTAAAATTAAGCAATATTCTCTCTGTGTCAATTGTCTCTCAGGTGCCCATAAGGTTCATGAGTGTAAAAATAATTCCACGTGCTTTAATTGTAAAATTAAGCATAACACGTTGCTTTGTTTCAAAGATCATAAGTCTGACTGTACCAAATCAGGACCTCGGGAGTTAAAGGCTAAAGCTTCAGCAAATTCTCGTAGTAGTCAACACCTTGGTAATGTGGAGAATCATAATTCTCCCCCTCTTCCTCGGTTGACAATACACCTTACGTTAATGCTCTGTGTTCTGATAACAATCAGATACCTATTGGTAACGGAGGTACAATTCTCTTGTCTACAGTTCAGGTTCGAATCCCGGATAGACACGGTGTTTACCATTCTTTTCGTTTTATATTAGACTCAGGTAGTCAAAGTAATTTGATATTGGAATCAGCTCGTAAGAAGTTAGGATTACCTCTAAACAAAGATGCTACAAAAACTATCAAGGGTTTAGGTATGAGTTCGAATCCCGTTCACGGGCAGGTGAATTTTACTTTCGCCTCTAGGTTGGATAACAGAGTTAAATATTCGATTCATGCACTCGTAGTAGATAAAATAGTAGACAGGTTACCATCTCAACCTGTAGATATGTCTAACTTGCATTATTTGGAACAATTGCCTCTCGCTGATGATTTCATGAAACCAGACGTTGTGTCTGGCATTCTCGGTGCTCAAATTTTCCCCTCTCTGATATTAGGTCACCGTGTCACCAGTCCTAGTAATAGTGTTGTCGCTTTGAATACTGTACTGGGTTATGTGGTTATGGGTCAAGTACCTGTGAATTCTATAGATATAGAGGACAGTACATCAAATTAATTCTGTGCATTCCAGGAGCCTCATGTTGATAGTTTAATAAAACGTTTTTGGGAAATAGAGAATGTTTCAGCACCGGCCATGTTAAATAGTGATGATAGAAAGTGTGAGGAACTGTACACATCTTCCGTTTACAGAAATGACAACGGTTCGTACACTGTTTCTCTTCCGTTTAAGAGCAGCCCAGATGAGTTGGGCGACTCTTATCATCTTGCCCGCAATAGGTTTTTCAGCCAGGAGAGAAAGCTCGAGTCTCATGCAGAGTTGCGGTCAGCTTATAATGACGTCATCAAGGAGCACCTAGATGAAGGTTATTTGTGTGTCGCACCTGATCAATCTGATCGCTCAGGATTTTTCATTCCTCACCACATGGTAGCCCGGCCTGATAAGGCAAGTTCCAAGTTTAGATGTGTCTACGATGCTTCAATGCAGTCTTCAAGTACTAAATCATTAAATGATTTATTGTATGCAGGTCCCAAGCTGTACACGGATCTATTTGTAGTTTTATTAAATTTTCGTCTTTTTCCTATTGTTATGATAGCGGATATTAGAAAAATGTTTTTGCAAATTAAATTGAATCCTGATGATTGGAAATATCAAAAGATTCTCTGGAGGTTTCATCCACACGATGAGTTGTTGACTTATATGATGACCACGGTTACCTTCGGTTTAACTTGTTCACCGTTCCTTGCTTTACGTACGGTGCGGCAGTTAGCTGAGGACGAGGCGCATAACTTTCCCTTTGCAGCTAGAAGGGTTCAGACCGACCTGTACATGGACGATTTAGTGACAAGCTTACAGAACTCTCGCCAGGCGTGTGATCTTTTTGAACAAATGGTGGGTTTGTTCAAGGCTGGGGGGTTCACTCTCACTAAGTGGGCGTCCAATTCAGAGGAGGTTTGCAGAAGGTACCAGTTGCGGATAGATTATCGGAAATTATTCAGTGGGATGGCGACTCTTCTGTAAAAATATTAGGTTTGCAGTGGAGTTCCGACAAGGATATTTTTTATTTTAAAATAAACATTGACAAGAAACCGTGCACCAAACGCAACATGTTGTCACTTGTTAGTCGTTTATTTGATCCTCTGGGCCTTCTTGCTCCTGTCATCTTGTGGGCTAAGCAGCTCATTCAACAGTTGTGGTGTTTGGATTTATCGTGGAACGAAACTCCTCCTCCTAATATCGTAGAAAATTGGGACACCTTCCAAGATCAGTTGCCTTTGCTAGCTAACTTGTCATTCCCTCGACACCTATTCGTAGTAGAAAAATGCACGCTGCAATTATTCGGATTCGCCGATGCAAGCATCAAGGGGTATGGGGGCGTGATCTTCAGCAGAGTGACTTATCCTAGTGGAGAAGTCAAAATAAATTTGATTTGTGCTAAATCAAAAGTGGCACCGGTTAAGTCCCAATCTATTCCTCGTTTAGAATTATGTGCTGCGTTACTGCTCTCTCAGTTAATGCAGACAGTCGTAGATAGTTATAAACTTGAATTCACTATTGAGAAAGTAATGTGCTTCTCAGATTCAACTGTAGTTTTGTCTTGGATTCATGCTTCCCCTCATTTATGGGAGACCTTCGTAGCTAATCGAGTCAGCAAAATACAAGAGAATGTGGATATCACTGCCTGGTGCAAAATATTGGGTTCTGAAAATCCAGCAGATTGTTTATCGCGGGGCTTAAAACCCTCCGAATTCTGTGCTACTTCTATTTGGTTCCAGGGGCCTCCGTGGTTAATCAAATCTGATGCGGATTGGCCTATCATTCATTTCAGTCAAGAGATCGACACCTCTGTACCAGAAAGGAAATGTGTTGTGCTGGTTGAGACTGAAAACTTAGTCGCGGAACATCCTTTGAAACAATTATTTCTCAATTGCTCATCTTGGCTTAGATTACTACGAGTAGTTGCTTTCGTACTTTGGTTCTTAAAGAGACTTCCCAGGAGGAGTGATGGTTTGTTGGAATCTTCAGATTTAAATCAGGCAGAGATAGAAATAATAAAAATAATTCAAAATGAACACTTCTCAGTTGATATCGAAAAATTGAAAAATAATTTACCTTGTAGTAAAGTTCTCGTCAAATTAAGTCCTTTCTTGGACAATGGAGTTATTCGTGTGGGCGGTCGTCTTAGAAACTCAGATCTGGGTTATGAGCAGCAACATCCAGTTGTTCTTCCTGCCAAGGTACATGTTGTAAAATTAATTGTTCAATATTACCATCGTACTAATCTTCACACCGGCCCTCACTTATTACTCTCTATACTTCGTAGAAAATATTGGATTTTAGGGGCAGAAACTTCGTTAGAAAAATCGTGCAAGATTGCAATACTTGTTTTAGATTGTCTCCCAAGTCACAAAATCCATTTATGTCAGACTTACCAAAAGAAAGGGTTCTTAAGCAGGCTAAAGCATTTCTTAACATAGCACTAGACTTCATGGGACCCTTCTATATTACCATTTCTCGTAGACGTGGGCAGAAGAGTCAGAAGGCCTACATTTGTATCTTCGTATGTTTGGCAACAAAAGCTATTCATTTAGAGGTCGCTTCTGATCTATCTACTCCCACTTTCTTAGACGCATTCAAGCGTTTCTTGGCCCGACGTGGTCCTTGCCAAAGTGTCTTGTCAGACCACGGTACGAATTTCGTTGGTGCAAAAAACGCACTTGATGAACTATACTCATTATTAAATTCTCGCGAATATAAAGTTCGATTCAGTGAGGAGTTATCTGTTCATAGGATAACCTGGCAGTTTACTCCTCCCACTGGAGCTCACTTCAATGGTATCTCGGAGGCTAATGTAAAGGCTGTCAAATCACATTTGTATAGGTGTGTAGGCACTCAAATACTTTCACTTGAAGAGCTGTGTACTATTTCAGCACAAATAGAAGCTCTGTTGAATTCTCGTCCATTATGTGTCTTGAGTTCAGACCCTTCAGAACCGAGTGTCCTCACTCCTGCACATTTTTTAACCCAAATTCCATTAGAAAGCCTACCGGCCTCAGACGTAGTAGATGAAAATCCAAATCGACTTACTCGATATAAGTTATTGGATCAAATTATCCAAACATTTTGGAAACGTTGGAACTCCGAATATCTGCATGACTTACAGTCGCGTGAAAAATGGAACACTAGTTCCCCGCCTCTTAGTCCAGGACAAATAGTTTTAATAAAGCAGGACAATGTGCCACCCTTACATTGGTCACTTGCTAAAGTAGTAGAGACTTATCCTGGGAAGGACGGTGTTGCTCGCGTGGCTCTAGTTAAAACCCAAAAGGGTGAATTGAAGCGGCCAGTTAATAAACTGTGCCCCTTACCTTCGCAGTAGGTACTTACCTACTTATTGTTATGTTTCACATTATAATATGATGAGACTTGTAAATAAATTTTATTTTGCTTTATGGTGGTAGCACTGGTGATTTGTTCAGGCAAATTTCTATTTTTCTTAAGAGTACCTTGCTAAGGCAAGTTTGATTTATTTTGTAGTTTTGATAAGTTCAATTTTTTATTTTGTTTTGTAGTTTTGCTCAGGCAATTTCCCCGTTTTTTTTTATATACATATAATCTTGTAGTTGTAGTTATCTATTGTTGCTAATTTACTGTAACTTTCTTTGTTCTTGATATTTTGCATTATTTGCTTTTAACCATTTTCATTTATTATTTGCATTGTTTTTGAATGGTTGAAAGTGCACTCTTTCAAGGCTGGGGGGATGTTCACGCCATGTGACTCCAGTTTGAATTGCCTCCAAACTTTCCCCGCGCATATCAATCGATCTCTACGCCCCTAACTGTTAGAGATAACACTTCGATATCAGATGATAGGCATATCATATGTTCTTACAAAGAAAGCCACAGAAATTCGGTACGATAGATTGGGAACGACGATGCCTCGTTCAGATTGTTACAACCAGTGGTCAGGCAGGGTACGTCTTCGCTCCTTCCTCAATCTACCCCCTTTGATCCACTTCTAAAGGCGTACGTAAGTACTTGGTACAAGTACTCAAGGTAAGACCATCCAATCTCATTTCGTAGTAGTAGCTTGTTTCTTCCTTTTATCTTTCCGTGTAAATTTAATACCTTTAAATACACCTTTCGTAGTAGCGTTATTGAACCAGCGGCCTTTTCTTCGTTAAACCCCAGTAACTGGGAAACTTAGGTCTTTTGGCTTCAAAGCCCCAGTTACTACATTAAATCACTTCCACTTAAGAGAATTATTATAAAGATGTTGCCGTAGACATCTGACAAGAATACTAGGCAAACAGTGAGTATTGGCTGTATTTTGCCTCTTGAACGGCTTAAAATATTGAGCAACGATGCAATATCCGAAGCAAGGCTCGACCAGAAAGGAGAAGGGGATCAGGGAGACGCGCCCAAGCGAAAGACAGACGAAGAACCACTTCACGGCTCAAATCCTGAGCAACGGCTCGACTGGTTCCAAAGATATAGGTACCAGGAGACAGCCGAAGGGTCTAGAGAGACACACTTAAGCCAAAGAGGGAAAGAGTCCAGCCCACAGATCAAATATTTTAGCAACGGCTCGAATGATACCAGGGGTCTAACCACCAAGAGACGGGTAAGGGGTCTAAGGAGACGCACCCAAACCAAGTAAGGACCGAGTCCAGCCCAGGGCTCAAAATTTTGAGCAACGGCTCGACTGTTACCAATGGCCTAGGCACCAGGAGACAGGCAAGGGGTCTAAAGAAGCACCCAAGCCAAGGAGGTACGGAGTCCAGCACACGGTTCAAATTTTGAGCAACTGCGCAACTTCTACCGATGGCATAGGTCCTGGAGACAGGCAAGGGGTCTGAGAGACGCACCCGCCAAGAGGGAGGACAAGGTCAACTCCACGGCTCAAATCTTGAGCAATGGCTCGACTGGTACCAAAAGCATAGGTACCAGGAGACAGGCTGAGGGTCTGAGAGACGCACCCGCCAAGAGGGAGGACAAGGTCAACTCCACGGCTCAAAACTTGAGCAATGGCTCGACTGGTACTAAAAGCATAAGTACCAGGAGACAGGCCGAGGGTCTGAGAGACGCACCCGCCAAGAGGGAGGACAAGGTCAACTCCACGGCTCAAATCTTGAGCAATGGCTCGACTGGTACCAAAAGCATAGATACCAGGAGACAGGCCGAGGGTCTGAGAGACGCACCCGCCAAAGCGGGAGGACAAAGTCAACTCCCCGGCTCAAAATCTTGAGTAACGGCTCGACTTGTACCGAGGCACAAGGAACTCAAAACTCATGAGCCCAGGATGAAAAATCAGGAAAGATCTTACCCTGATTTCTGTAGCGCTGGAATATAACACACGGCGCGAAGACAGACTGGAACTTATCAAAATGTCACTTGAAAATATATGGACACGGCTCGGAAACGGGCTGTGAATTGATTAAATTTCACCATATAAAGACAAAATAGATTGCACAATAAATTGTTGTTACTAGGTCAAAGATCAAAAGAGATCAATCGCATGCGAAAGTCACTCAGAGACCACAAGAAAGTTCAAAGGCCCGTCAGGCGCAATGAATTAAACTGAGCTGCTCACCGGTCAACTGCACAAAGCAGAAGATGGAGACTCTCCTTGGTGAAGCATTTAGGCAATCGCATGCGAAAGCCACTCAGACACCACAAGAAAGTTCAAAGGCCCGTCAGGCGCAATGAATTAAACTGAGCTGCTCACCGGTCAACTGCACAAAGCAGAAGATGGAGACTCTCCCCGGTGAAGCATTTAGGCAATCGCATGCGAAAGCCACTCAGAGGCCGTGAGAGAAAGTTCAAAGGCCCGTCAGGCGCAATGAATTAAACTGAGCTGCCCACCGGTCAACTGCACAAGGCAGAAGATGGAGACTCTCCCCGGTGAAGCATTTAGGCAATCGCATGCGAAAGCCACTCAGAGGCCGTGAGAGAAAGTTCAAAGGCCCGTCAGGCGCAATGAATTAAACTGAGCTGCCCACCGGTCAACTGCACAAGGCAGAAGATGGAGACTCTCCCCGGTGAAGCATTTAGGCAATCGCATGCGAAAGCCACTCAGAGGCCGTGAGAGAAAGTTCAAAGGCCCGTCAGGCGCAATGAATTAAACTGAGCTGCCCACCGGTCAACTGCACAAGGCAGAAGATGGAGACTCTCCCCGGTGAAGCATTTAGGCAATCGCATGCGAAAGCCACTCAGAGGCCGTGAGAGAAAGTTCAAAGGCCCGTCAGGCGCAATGAATTAAACTGAGCTGCCCACCGGTCAACTGCACAAGGCAGAAGATGGAGACTCTCCCCGGTGAAGCATTCAGGCAATCGCATGCGAAAGCCACTCAGAGGCCGTGAGAGAAAGTTCAAAGGCCCGTCAGGCGCAATGAATTAAACTGAGCTGCCCACCGGTCAACTGCACAAGGCAGAAGATGGAGACTCTCCCCGGTGAAGCATTTAGGCAATCGCATGCGAAAGCCACTCAGAGGCCGTGAGAAAAAGTTCAAAGGCCCGTCAGGCGCAATGAATTAAACTGAGCTGCCCACCGGTCAACTGCACAAGGCAGAAGATGGAGACTCTCCCCGGTGAAGCATTTAGGCAATCGCATGCGAAAGCCACTCAGAGGCCGTAAGAGTAAGTTCAAAGGCCCGTCAGGCGCAATGAATTAAAAAGAGCTGCTTAATGAAAAGAGAGAACTTACCTTTAAAGATTGACGACGTGCGGCAAATAGAAAAAATAATTTGAAAAATAATTGAAAATTTTGCCCGATACCAAAAGCTAGAGCACTTTTAAAAGTATCGAGGTCCGAACGGTACGAGAGTTGAGAATACACTGAAGCAAGGACCCCCAGCTCGGGCCTAACCTAACCAAACTACCTGTCTTATCATGGAAAATTTCAAAAAGGTTCTCATGGGAAGTTCGAATTTGGAAGTTCTCACAAGGTAAAATGGCTCTATATTGATGACGTACGAGGAAAATTAAGTCCGAAACGGTAGGGGAAGGGGGGGTACTTCTCAAGGTGGGTCGAGCTGCAGCTCTGACCTAAAATATTATGTTTTCTCCACTCTCCAGGGCAGCGTCTATGGCAGGTTGTGTTAGGATAAAGCTACAATATAATTCTGTAAATGTATAAAATTATCGGCAAAAGTGTAAAATTGAGATTAATACTCTATAATTGAGAATAATAATAATATATCTTATATCGAAAATTTTACGAGGTATTTTGCCAAGTCTACACAATTAAAAATTAATGTACTTACTTTAACCCTGACATAAAAAAATATACATTGAGTCTCATGTGATTAAATCTTCGTATTGTTGGCTATTTCTGGTAACTCAGGAAGGGTGAGGTAAGTAGCTGGTCAGGGATTTTCCTCTAGAACTGCAAATATCATTGATGAGAAAGCTAAAATGTTCCACACAACAAACAGCATTAAGTACTTATATGAGTTACTAGCGGGCTGTCGCCCGCTTTGCGGGCCGAGGCATGGCCGTGAGAGCAAAAAATCCTTTTTCGCCAATGGCAGGTGTTGTAGTGGGACTTTCGAAAAATCCCGTCTTATTGCACATCTAGACTATAAGACAAAGCTACCTACCAAATTTCAGCTTCCTAGGACTTACGGTTTGGGCTGTAGAGCGATGATCAGTCAGTGGTCAGTCAGTGACTTTGACATTTATATACATATTAAGATATTATGAGTTGATGGAAACAGTTTTTCAAAAAAATAAAAAAGTTAATGTAATGAGGTAAACATCTGAGCAGATTTCTTAGAAAATTTACTGATGCAAACGAGAATGGTATTTGATTGAAGAATATGTGTATGTATCATGCACACTATTTTATTTGCTTCCTGTTATGTGTAGCGAGAATATCCCCCAAAAATACACTTCGTGTGCAAAAGACACCAAGAAAATTAGATTCCTTCAAAATAATTACCTTAAAAACAAGTGCCTAAAAAGGAACTGATATCAAATGAATGCCAAGTTCTCCTAAACTGAAAATCATTTGCCCATGGTAGAAAGGAGTCTCAAGCACAGAAATCAAACTGAGGATTGGACATGACATTTCCCATTATTCTGCTATTTACCAACGCTAAAAGTTAACATTAAAAATCTTGGCAAGTTCAAAGCATTTTTTTAATTTTTGAAACTTGCCAAGATTTTTAATGTTAACTTTTAGCGTTGGTAAATAGCAGAATAATGGGAAATGTCATGTCCAATCCTCAGTTTGATTTCTGTGCTTGAGACTCCTTTCTACCATGGGCAAATGATTTTCAGTTTAGGAGAACTTGGCATTCATTTGATATCAGTTCCTTTTTAGGCACTTGTTTTTAAAGTAATTATTTTGAAGGAATCTAATTTTCTTGGTGTCTTTTGCACACGAAGTGTATTTTTGGGGGATATCAGATATTTTTTGTTGGTTACATTTTTTGAAAAGTTCACGCGAGCACCAACTATATCCTTGAAAATATAGGTGGCTTGAACTTTTTCTTTCTCATCATCTCTATTTTTCCCGGTAGCTCAGTAGCTCAGTCTGACCCGGTAGCTCAGTGGTAAAGGCGGCACTCTGTGAATCCAGAAATTCCACAAGTCGCGGGTTCGAAACCCAGACGGGACATGACAAGTTATCCTCCCATTTGGGTTTTTTTTACCACATAATAATACGTCTTGGGCTTACTGCTGGAATAATGGGACTTAATAGTTATAATCTGGTATGATATTCAGGACAGTCGGTTCTGGGCTTAGGTATTTATTATTATTATTTTTTTTTTTCAAATATTACCAAAGTTGGTATCAAACTTGCGACCTAGTGGTTCGAAAACGCGTTACAAAACAACTAATTAAAAAGAAACACTTTCCTTATCACTCGAAGAGAAGTCAGATTCTGCCACTAGGCCGCATTGTTTGACCAATGTCAACTAAAAGTTTCGTTGTTCGTGTACGTGGTAGGTATATAAAATCAACTTCGACACCAAATTTTAGCTATCGAGACAAGAGAAAACAAGTTCTCTTTTGTTTTTTTTCGCAATACGTAGATATTACATAGATACCGATTGGATTAATTTTTTATGGTTTTGTTTACCTTTCTTTTGTGTTTAGTTATGTAAAAAGTCAAGCCTTTTCTTATGAGAACGGTAATTCTCAGAAACTGCAAAGACTACAGAAGTAAAAAATCTTAAGTGCAGGTAGGTGCATCGCACAATACTTCCTTGTACATTTTCTTTCAACCTTAAGGTTGATACAATATATATAATTATATATCTACAAATTATGTAGATTCAAACATTCAAAATCATAAATTTCTGATCGATAACCAAGTACCTAGGTAATAATATTATGTGATGCAGTACATATAAGTAATTGTGATTTTTATTATTAAAATACTAAATAATACCAGCATGATTTTGCGTGTATTTCCCCAACCATTGATTTTCACCGAAGTGATTCATTTGTATTTTTCCAAATAGGTTTGACTACTATTTTTTTCATTTACCTATAAATTAATAATAAAACCAAGCTACATTTTTTTTAGAACACAGACACAACATCAAATACAAGTGAGAACTGACTGATCTACTGATCATAACCAGATTAATTATTTAGGTAGTAGGTAGCTACATGTTTACAAAACAATCTAAATATAAACAATAGAAAAATGAAGAAGTAAAGATTATATTTATTATGTAATCCATGCACTGTGAACCAAGTCAAACATTTGCGAAACCTTTTAAATATTACCTGCACCAAACGTACCCTTCCGACCTTTGTATAGTAGAGCTCCTTTTACTCGTAACGAGTGAGAGAGTGTACTGAAAATAGATATTTTTAGGTCCCCAACATTGTAAGAAATTCTGGAATCTGATTGGTTCTCATATTTTGTCGTGATGATTCTCAACTATCATAATGAAATGGATATACTATAGTTATTTATGTGAGTTATGTATGCATGCTTAGCGAGGATCTGAATTTTCCGTATGGTTGCAATATTGTCAACCAAAACTCAAACTGCCGAATCTCGGCTTGCAGGTCTACATATTACTTTGCAAAATACTAAAACTTAAGATGATTTAAACAAGTAAATACTCGTAGTGTGGTTTTTTTTATAGCCTCGTACCTCGTACATTATTTTAATGTATTACTTATCTATACTTAATTATTTTAGTTTTTTATACGTCATTACAAATTATATTACATTAGATCAAGTAGGTATTTTCAATATAATATTGTTAAAGGTATTAGGTATTTCATTGAGTAAAACTCACTCACATCTTCAAAATAAAACTAGACGAAGAATAATAGAATTCATTTATAAGACCAAAGAACCTAAAAAAATCGAAGAAAGGCAGCAAACAGAACCATTACTTATACATTTCATTTGTGGAATCCCGGAGACTCGGAGAAGATACTCTAATCCAAATTATATTGTGCGCTACCAGTGACTTTAAGAGTTTATAACTCAAAAACCGTAAATTTTTTGAAGACGGCTATTCTGACGAGGAATCATCTGCCAAAACTTAGGAATATGTCCTGAAAGTTTCAACTCGATACAATAAAGCCTTAATAGTGATTCATGTGATTACGTGAAGAGAGGTCGGTGAACAACAAAAATCAACAAAAAATGTTATCACTCATGAATGATTATAATTATAAAAAAATTAATAGAATTAAAAAAGCTGTAAATTAATCAAATAATCTACATACAAAGTTCCAGCTTTCTATAATCAGCCGCATTTGAGATACAGGCGTTACCGCCAAAGCGCCGCCGAGTGACCGCGGAAGTTTTTTTTTGTTAAAAACCTCGAGCTGCAAGCATTAAAAACCCATAACCAAATTTTCATAATATCAGCTTGAACCATATGCCCGTGGTAAGACCGAATGCGGAAAAAAAAAAAAAAATAAAGTATGAATCTTTTAATGATTTTGGGGGTGCTCGTAAAAGCGGTTAGGGGTGTCAGAAAGAGGTCAAATAAAAAGTAGTCATCTTCTATTCGACGAGGAAAACACGAATATGAAGAAAAAAAATTAAAAAGTTTTGTCCAAGAAGGTCAAAATTACAAAGGAAAATACATACGAACTATGTTTAGCGTAAGTATAGCACGCTCGTTTTGTTTTTCTTGGCGTTGCAAAACTAGCGTTTTGCTTGATTTTGCCCCAGACAAGCTCAGGGTGATTGCTGAATCTTTGATTGGGAAGACATAAACAACGCCGAAGAAGAAACTTAAGTCGTATTTTTCTTTCTAACCAGAAAAAATTTCCTGGTTAGGTTTTTTCCAAATATTTCCATTTTATTCCAAGGTCATTCGTAAAAGAAAAATGCGTTTGGTTACTTTTAAAGATAAACAATGGACTTAACCTATAAAAGAACTGGAAGCAAGAATTTTCTACTTCCACTTTGGTTAGCAAACTCTACTGGCGCTATCTTGACGAATCCTTTGGAACTAACGTTTTTCGTGTTTTTTATAACTTTGGAAGTGGAAATTTTTCCTATTCCAAAAGAAAAATGACTTGCTTCCAGTTTGGTTCATTTTATTCCCGTTTGGTTAGAAAGAAAAATACGGCATTACAATCGCCTTGGCCTTTGAAGAAAGTTTTCTAACTAAAAGAAGTTGAGGGGGATAAAAGTGAGGAAAGAGATAGAAATATGTATACCTAAGTATACACATACAGGGTGTTCACAGTAAAACCAAACTATTTTGTTTTTGAAATAACTTCAGAACAATGTACTGCATAATATATGTAGAAAACTGAAAATTGACACGAGTACACGACTCAACAAGCAGACTAGAAAAGGGATATCTAATTTTATTATTTTGAAGAAAAAAAAATATAATATAAAAGAGAAATATGGACAGAATAGTACCTTTGTTTGTGTGTCCGAATTGTTTAGACCAAACGGTAAGAGACCAAGAAAAATTAATAAGAGATGACCCCAAGTGAAATTTACGTACGATTCCAGGAAAATTGTCAAAAGTCCAAAATTCACACCGCGTCCCTGGCCAAACCGTAACGCGACTAATTTTTATAGATAAATATATTTCTGTAAATTTCTTGTATCTCGTATTTTTTCTCTTTTTTATTGTACTGAAGTTATTACAAAGACAAAAGAGTTCGGTTTTAATTGGAACACCCGGAATATATTTACCATGGAAGTGAAGTGAGAGGATCGTGTAAGAGGAGAATAAATATTTTTTATTCCTTTGATGTGGAAACAGGAAAACCCACAGAATATTAAAATAAATTTTTCAATTTGTTTAATAAAAATGTTCCTGAGGAGGGCAAATGAAACAGGTGAACGGTTACAATCGTTGTGGTGAATATAGACTAGAAATTTTTTAGAACAATTTTTTTCCAAACTAAAATGAATGTTGCCAATCATTATTATTTCTCGTATGGCAAAAATAGAAAGAATCGAGCAGATTGCAATTATTACATCAAAGCTCGAGTACTTTCGCTGCCCAAAAAATACATCTGGAGTCTGATGGTTATTTGTCCTATATCCAATGTAAATGTTGGTTGTTTTACGCACCTCGTTACGCATTGTTGTTGCTTTAAGAATTGGATCAGATATTTGTTCTCTTGAGCCGTATTTATCTTTCTAACCAAAGTAAACCAAACTGGAATAAAATGAACTAAACTAGAAGCAAGTCATTTTTCTATTGGAAGAGGAAATTTTTCCTTTTCCTTCTTCCAGTTTGGTTAACCAAAATGGAAGTAGAAAATTCTAGCTTCCAGTTCTTATATAGGTTAAGTCCATTGTTTATCTTTAAAAGTACCGAAACGCAAAATGGAAATATTTGTAAATATCGAACCTGAAAAAAAAAAATATCCAAAAGAAAATACCCCTCTAATGTGTGTCGGTGTGTTCAATATGTTGACGAAAAAGGTCAACATAGGTCATGTTGTTTTACATTTTCAAGCTCCACTAATGATTTTTTATCCACGCGTACTACTCCGGATCGATTTGTTTGACCATTTTTCATATTATTATTTTATCCTTCGAAAATTAGAACAGTAAAAAAGTGTCTCAATAGAAAAAAGGAAATTCATTCTTAGAAATGTTTTTATAATACTATTTTTTGACTATCTTTCATTCAACCTTTTGTGTCGCAACATAGAGAAGATTACATACCTAATCATAGTACATTTAAGTACTTGATATTTGATTGCTTTAACATTTTACACACCATTTCAGTTAAAATTTAGCTAAATTTGAATTTTGTGTCATAATTCGGAGAGTGTTTTTGGAGCTTTCCTAACCATCATTCAATGAACTCTAATAGAATCAAAGATTGCTTTAACTGTTGTAATTTTGTAAAATTACCTAGGATAAGGTATTTTTTACAGTGGTGATACCTAAAATCCACCATAGTTTCTTTTCAAGGAAGAGAAAAATCGATTTTTCGAAAACGGTTGAACTTTTTATTTAATATCTCGGTGAATTTTTAGATGCAAACAACAATAGTTGAAGAGAAATATTCTGAACTAGCCATACATCTAGTCACACATTGCTTAATGGCCATGATTTCATCAACAATCAATCTAATCCAAACGAACTCTCGAGCTGTGGGAAAAAAACGGGGTTTTGGCCTTTACTTTTTAACAAAGCCAAATGCCCCCTGCAACTTCAGCTTATTTGATAGTCCATGAGGTACAGGAAGTACACTAAAAATATTTGCATCTGGTCCTGGGAGAGCCTACATATAAATCTCAATTTATCATAATATGATTACAATCACTTTATTTTTTATTTTATAGTCTCATATTATGAATAAATAATTCTTACATATTGGATGTCAAACAAGTTGAATTTATATGGGTGTATTTCTTTGTAGTAGGTATGAAACAGAGTAAGTGGCGAGCAAGATATTCTATTTCACAACGCAACGGGGAGACACTGAGCGGGAGGGCGGTACAGATAAAGGGAAATTGATTGCAATGGATTGCGAGAGGAAGGAAGACAAAAGATACTTCACACACATTGCAAACGTGGCAGAGACTACGGAAACAATACAACAATGAATAAAATATTGTTCCAGGACGTGATGGAGGGTAAAATGTTCAAAGCCAAGTCAAGTACCTTGAGGGAGTCATCAAAGAGGAAAAAGAAAGAGTGGATCGAGTGAGGAGAAGAAATAGGATGGATGTGAGAGAGAGGGAGGTGGGTGGAGGGAAACTATCAATATCCAGCACGAGGAGGAGGAGAATGAGGAGGAGAGAGGGGTCCAAATGAAAAATCTTTGTAGGGAGAAAAAACGTTGCAAAACGACATAATGGCAGTTTTTGTTAAGTCTGAAGAGACATTAGTCATTAGAAGAAAACTTATGGGATGAATTAATGTTGTGCAGTCTGTATAGAGCTGTTTGTTCCAGATAAATGATGGCTTGGCACTACATTCAAACAAAAAATCCGAGTTTTTAGTTTCCCGTTTAGTTTAGTATCAGGAACGAGCTTTCTTTGAGATTCTTACTTCGTTTTACTTAATTTGTATGATTTCAACTTGAATCGATTTTCATAAATAAAACGAAATTGACGTTTTTTCTACAAAAGAAATTCTAATAGTCAACTTTTGACCAAACATTATATTGATCAAATATTGTCAAAATGTTTTATTATATGAGGTCAAAACATGAGCAAGCTTTTGACAATCTATTAACTTAAAGGATTTGAAAGGATTATTCGAATACATCATAAAACCATATATTATTCGTATTGTACGGATATTTTTCTGTATGCTATAGCAGTAATTTGTATGTATGTTATGCTATAACATATCTTCACATAGGTATATTTTCCATCAGCCCCTCTACGAGTATTGTTGTTGTTACCATGTTGATTTTAGGAATTAATTATTTTATTTCTCTCTCAGAATATCAGCATCGTTCACAGGGTAAATTAATTTTTTTTTCGGTTTAATCAACTTCGGTTTAACGGTCATATCACGACGGGGATGTTAGCCTCCATTCGCAGGCAACTCACAAATCTACTACCCATATTAACATCACCCAGCCTGGGTTGGTCCGGAACGCCAGCATTATGAAGTCCTTTTGAACCTCATTGGACGATGCTTATCTTCGGTGATTCTACGAGAACCGGTGCATTTAAAGCGCCATCGACGCTAGATCCAATATTTTTTAATCAAGAAATGATATTAATTTTTACTATGGAAATAACTTCTTTTTTTTTCAAACGCCACTATAGTTAAAAATAACTGTGTTTTGTAGGAGCTCGTTAATACGTTTCGTCCTTGTCATACAGATAAATTCATAATTACATTGATGGAAACGGAAGATCTTGGTCTGTCATTTACAAATAATACTTCCTTCGATCTTGAAACATGTTGTCTGTTGCAACAACAAACATTTGCATATAAATGCAATATTTTCCATGCTGCTGGGGTGAGAAATAGTCTTTCTCCTCATTTTGCAACTTGCTCTTGTAACATGCATTGTGAATAAGAAATATTATTTTAAATTATTCATGCGACTGTATCGGGTTTCCATATCTGGTTTGTTTCATTTCTAATGTATATTGTGTTTTGTTAAAAATAATACCTAGCTAACAGTGTTGGAAAGACTCCCCCAGACAAACTCGACTGGACGTATTTATTCCCTTGGAATAATATTCTCATGCTGAAGGAAGGTTAATACTTATACACAATTACACAAATTGTGTATAAACAATCAAACAGAAAAATCATTATAACTACTTTTAACTATAATAATAAATACCTACTTATAAGAAATTATGATACTTAATTTAAAAAAAAGCGAAAGACAGCAACCATTACACAAAAGGAGGTATTCTCTCTCCTGTCTTTACATTGTACTAATGGTAAAAAAACTAGTACAGAATGAAATGCTATTGTAAAAAGATAATTTGCATTTGAAGTGTAAGATTTTGTTATTCAGCGTGGACGAACCTTTGAAGTTCCTGTTAGAGTTGCAGTATTTTTCTGCTGAGGATTTCCATTTGGAATCAGCTTTTGCATGTTCCCATTGTTCCAAGCTAGAGCTGTTTTCTAATATCATATTGGAAAGTGACATGGAAGGCAAGGTGTGGAGTGAGGAATAAGAAGCAAGAGATGGAGAGGATGTGCTTTTCTCTTGGTATTCTGCTGTTCAAATATCATTACCTTCCACCTGGCAACTAGAGAAATGGTTAATAGGAATAAAGGATAAGGCAAAGAATTTGTGTACCTACATGATAATACCTTTTTTGTATGTGTTCTGTCTCCACATGTAAAATATTGAAATGGTCATAATACTCGCACTATAGCAATGGAGATTTGGAGAAAACTTCAAATAGCACTCCAGTGGATAGTTTTACTTAGTGGGTGTAATTTATCAGGTAACTTTTTCAAAACTGACCTCCAGATTAAACTTTCCAACTGTCATGACACAGAACTACACCCATGGAAGTGAGATGGGAAAGCTCTTGAGCAGAGTTTTGCGAGTTCGGGGCAAGGCTTTATGGAATAAAATACAATAAAAAATAATGACCAATGGCAACAAAACCTTTCTTCTAATAAATTCAGAATGACGGGGAACAGGGGAGGTAGGCACGAAAATGAAATCTCCAAGTGTATTTACACCACAATGGAAGTGGTAGGTAGCTTCATGTTATGACTGTGGAAAAGGCTGTTTATTTGCACGTCTACTTCTGTTCTCCTAAACACTCTCAGTACACCTCCAGGGACCTCATTGTTTTACAAAGCAGTGGCGTATCCTTCATATCTGAGTACTTTCCTCTACATGTCTATTAAAGTCTTGCTTTATACCATAATCTTTGTACGAGTATTTAAATTTTAAAAACAACCAGAGAAAATCATTCAAATTTTGTTTGAATGCATTTATTGCATTTACATTAGAAATCATAACTTGCAAAGAGTCCAGTCTATTCCCAGTATCAGTATCCACTATATTACTGATACTGGGAATTGATTTCAAATCGAGTTGCTGGAGTTTGAGTAATAGTCATATCGAAAACTTTAACATAAATTGTTTACATAACAATCATGTTTAACACAGTGAAATTCTTATTTTAATTTCTTAACTTCTCCATTCCTATTTAACGTCATAAATATAAGAAGAAAAAAATCACTCGTCAAAGATGAAAATCAGGGAAAATATTAAAATTTCTCTTTTCTTGTCCTTTAGTATCGAACATTTTTTTCCAACGTAAACCTTGGGATCTACTCCACTGGCTTACGTTCTGATTTCAACACATTGGAAAAAGTTAAAAGCCCCGTTCCCTTCCGCTTGGAGAATTATTTGTTAATATTGATAGATTGCACCCTGAAGACGTGAATATCTGTCTGAATTGTGTGAATGAGATGAGAGAACAGATTTGTTGCAAATAACATTCCAGCTTCATTAGAGGATGGTGGTTTACCTCCGCTCTGAGAACAATGAACATGCATGAGTGGACACAATATCCTCTACTCACAGAGAGGTAAATGCTAATATTCTAAATTAAATTGCAGCGAGTTAGATAAAAGATGTATCTACCTATGAATACGAGAATGGCTTAACATATTACAAATTACATAATAACAAGTCCATACTATTATTTTCTGTTTTGTTATTAACTTGATCGCATACGAGTATATTCACATTTAATAACTTGATCTTATTAAGGGAGAATTGATATAAAAGCGCCGTGATTTCTTACGAAAATATACTTTAAAGCTGAGTTTTATAAAACTGGTTCTGGTACTATGTCACATTCAAAAGATTTTATCCGTGCCAACACACAAGAAGACTAACCCTAACTTCAATGTCTCGGTGAAGACACGCTGGAATAAAGCCAACATCCTCAGAGGTGAAGACTTGGTGGGTGTCCCTGTCCACTGACCCGTCAGCTACCAGCTACTGACGAAAACCCTTTCGGTGTTAAACCGAAAGGGTTTTCGTAATATCATACTTCTGTCTCTATGTATGTAGAATTGTAGATAATACTATTGTGCCTTGAGGGTCCTTAATTCCTTCGCCATAAATAATAAATTAAATCTTGTTTCAAAAGGTTGCTAAAGGCACTTTCATATCTTCTGTCAAAAATATTCTTCTTGTACTACTGGTGTTCACCTCATCTCATGTGGTAAAATCACACTATGAAGAGATAGATAGATAGACAAGTTAATATGAGGAGGTATCAGAGGAAAAGCAGGAATTGTTGGTATGCGGTAAGCTTTACACGATGTACATGGTAAAATTGCAAGTCTTTTTATTCATTCATTTATTTTATGACAATGCCTATCTTGGGGTACAAAATGGGAGATTTTTTCTAGAACAGTAAGTGCTAAACGAGACTTGAACTTTATATCAATATCAGAATCCTACGAATGAATGAATACCTATTTTTTTGTCCCCTACTATTTTAGAAACCATAACATTTCTTGTTTGTCCCTTTTTCCGATAGAATTAAATTTTATTTGACCCAGTCCTATTGGCTTTCCTCAATCGACCGAAATTCCTCACTTTCTAATATTTCTTTTTGCCAGGAAAAAAAACTGTATCTACTTGAGTGCTTTTGTTGTGAAGAATTTTTTCACTTTTCATTTTCTCTCGTACAAAAACAAAAGGATTTCTCTCCTATTCTTTCGCCGTCCTTGTTATTATTTTGAAAAATAACCTTACCGAGAACCCTCGCACAAAAGAATCCTTTATTCCGCCATTGATAGAGGGAAAAAATTGTATAATTTTTCTTCTTTTTTTTACTATGGCCCGTAGCTACGTACTTATGATGCTCATAGGAGGAACTTGTATATAAAATGAAATGTAGTTATGTACGTATAATGTGTACGCCTATATGAGAATTGATTTTACTGTTAACGTATGTATAGGCCGAAAAAAATGTATTGTATTGACAAGTTGTTTTAGGTGGGAGATTATGTATCACCCTTTGTACAGGACGTTGTTCATACCTCGGCTGAGGTATTTGATAATACCATTTAAAAATCTGATTTTTTTCGATCTTTATGTATTGTATCTTTAACTGTATTTCTTTAACCCGGGATCAGTACGGTTCGGTTTTGTAACGTATCCAATAAACGGTAACGTATACGGTTGTGAGAGAAATCTCTCACAACCGTACTGATTGCGGGTTAACTTTAACTGTATTTCTTCCCGTCGGAAAAGTGATGTAACTTCTGCTGTAGACAACAGAGCGAGTTAGCGCGCTAGGCATTGCACACATGGAGACCTGGGTTCGATTCCCAGCGGGGGAGGATTTTTTCTGCTCTGTACTTGGATGTTCGGGGTCCACTCATACCTCGTGAGGAAAAATGAGTAGTTACTTGTATGAGTAACGACCAGTGGCGGCATTACCAGAGTAAAAAGAAATTAATGAAATAGAATAATTCGAAATGTAAAGGAGGCTCTTAGTAATGCTGCGCTACCCACAAAAATTGTGAAGAGGCCTTGTGCTTCACCACAAAGAAATTCGTACATACATACATACATTTTCACATGCTTCTTATTTTGTATATAGAAAACAGTAAAAAGATTCACACTTAATACAAGATTCATCCAGATAAAAAATTGGCAGTGTACTGTTTATTTAATAGAATTCTAGCTCATTAGTAGGTCTACTTCACTTATATCTCATCGATGAGGCGACGGACTTGTAACTAGGAGGACGGTGGTTTTACCCTTATTTCAGTTTTGACATTACGAAAGTTAATTACACAAACATGATAACTTAAAAAAAATCTGAAGGAAACACCTGTAAAATCCTGTTTTGCTATTTTTCATTTTTTTCCCTAGAGTTCTGATTTCCCTGGATAAATATTGAGTGTAAATTCTTATACTGTTTTCTTTATGATTCAATACAAATCTTGTGAAAATTTTATCTAACAGATAAAACATCACTTTTCAAAAGCATGTAATTTTAAATACAATCATGGAGTTTTAAGGAAAAACTAGCTAAAACCAGGCACTTTGTCGCTGTTCAGTTTTATGCCTGTGCCTGGCGTCCTATTTGGAATTTTTGAAAATACTTTCTTAGTACACACCTGAATACCAAAAAGAGACTGCGCCAAATTGGGAGTCATTTTGTCCGCAGTTATCAATGAATGAATATAAATGATTTTTTGCTACAGAAGAGTAACGAAGTGAGTATGGTTGTCCTTATCTATCGATATTTAACGATCCATTCTACATAATATATTTATATGTATGTTTGTAAAACAATATTATTTGTAATTTTTATCCAATCGAGCTGAAATTTTCAGAGTATGTTTCATACATACTTGTAATTTTCTATGTAGTTTTAGAACCACATCATGAGAAGCAACATCGTGGTAGGCCAAGAAATCTTCATCCAATTGAACTTTTGGAAATTTTCAGGGTAGGTATGTTCTATACATGATTAGAATTTATTTTATATTTTTTTTAATTCCACCATGTTAAATAATGTTGATGAGCTACGCTAAGAAAATGGTCAAATTTCATGCAAATTTAAAAAGAAATAATATAGGGTTTATATCATATCAGGACGGGGTTTATCAGCTACACAAGATATCCTCACCCAGCCTTAGTGGGGCCGGGCACAACTGGCATCACGGGTTCAAATTTGAATAGTTACCCATCCAACTCTTTAGCTTGCTGGGCGTTGCTTTACTTCGGTGACAGAACGAGAACTGGTGTTTATTTGTGTTATGTTAAAGAGTTCCTTCTTGTAAACTCTAAATTGAGCTACTGATTAATAGCTACTATGGTATCGAACACTATAAAATTGACTTGAATCGTCAAATCAAAGCAAAACTTAGAACGGTCTACCTTAGTAGAAAAAAAGACGGATGTGCCCGGAATTTCAAAAACAAATTGAGTGTCGGAAATTTAAACTTTTTACAAGCTATTACAACATCGCTGCCACCACACTGTCATCGCCACCAGTATTTGACTTCTCGTGACAGTCGAAACATTAGGTAGATACTCCGCTCTATAATACACAAGCGGGCTGTCGCCCACTTTACGGGCCGAGGCATGGCCGTGAAAGCAAAAAATCCTTTTTTCGCCAATGGCAGGTGTTGTAGTGGGAATATCGAAAAATCCCGTCTTATTGCACATCTAGACTATAAGACAAAGCTACCTACCAAATTTCAGCTTCCTAGGACTCACGGTTTGGGCTGTAGAGCGATGATCAGTCAGTGGTCAGTGAGTCAGTGTCTTTGACATTTATATATTAAGATAGTATACATATGTGTATATCACTTTTTTCAACTTGCTGGTTACACATACACACGCTTGTGGTTAGCCATTCACATGTGCCTCTTCAGTAAATATCAAAACAGTGGCACAAGAGATAACAATCACAAAATACTTTCGTCTTGGTATTGTCAATTCCTTTAACTGAAATGGAAAGCAGCAAGCATCTTGAGCATGTATTTTTAACCACTCGGAGTAGAATCCTTGCTGTAATCATTCATAAGGTAAGTCCACACTATGTCGAATGTGTCAATCAACATAGTGTGGACGTGTCGATCGATTGGAGTATTAACACTGTCGATCGAAATATGTGGACGCACCTATAGAGTTACATCTATGTGTGTAAAACTGTGAACTAAACTCAACTGGAACTCAATGGTTCAAAAAGACTTTCATCCGCTCATAATATGGCTATGAATGACTTTTTCATACAACGTGACATTAGCAACACTGATCTATTCAGGTAGATCTATAATGGTCAGGCAACAAAACAATAAATATTTGGTTATACCTAGATCGGAAACCCTACACTACTGAAACATATTACAAAGTACATGGATAATGCGTTCAAACCTTTCGTCTGTGAAAAACTGAATATCGCGCGTACAAAAAGGTATTTCTTAACGGTAAAGCGATCCCGTTGAACGTGCAGCGAATATTTTTATTTTTACTTTGCACTTAGACAAAACCATGGAAGTGAATACAATGGTAGGTATAGTGGTATAGGTACCTCATGGAAATATGAAGGTATGCACGAAATATTTTCACGGTTTGGGAAGCACAAATAAATTTAGGCTTATGTGAAGGCATGACTGACTATTGAATTGAGCATCATGTTTGATTTCATTGGAGAAAGTTTCTCCAGGATTCTCACGTATACTTTATTTACCGCGTTATAAAAAGCCTTTCATAACATGGTCAGATTTCTAGATAAGAACTTAATGTTTTTGTTATTTCTTTATTTTTATACCATTTGGTACTCACAAGAAAGGGATCCATCTTATCAAAACATAATATCGAGTGAGCTGGTCTATTCGTCTGCTTGATTTTCCTTACCTATTGCGCTGATTCCTTCAATTGGGCAGAGTAAAGTTTATTTTAATCCCCATAATTAAATTCATGCCATGCAATATCATAGATATTAATAAAATTACCTGATTTTTATGTACCTATGAAAATGGCATTAAATGCCTATCTATTTGAATTGAGAAAATTAACCCCATACCCCATATTAGTCATTAAAAAATATAAACGTCAGTTTCGATAGTAAAAACATGCCTCCTATATATTCAAGTTGTGAGTTTACCGAACGTTTACATTTTTCAATATTAGTTTCAATGTTTTCACTTTCTGCAAGTTTTATTTTATTAGTTAATGAAAGTTGAAAAAGGAATTGCCATTTCAGGTAAATAAGTTAAGAAAAAAATTTCGACTCTCAAGCCGAAATTAATTCGTGTTTTATTACTGCAAACTGGACATCAATAAATTCAGCCCCTTACATTACTTTCTTTTTCTATACGATAAGGTAAGTAAATATAATTTGACAATAATAAATAAAAATTACTTATTTATGTTTTTGTATTTGCATTGAAAGGTATATTGTGTCAGTATTATCTCCTTTCAGATACTGTCTGGTGCTCCTGAAGGTCATGTCTCTGCACGTCTCAGAGTAGTAAGTGGGTTAACATGAAACCTTTTCTCACCGTGCACGGGAGAGAGTGCGGAAATGAATCTCATTAAAATTTCAAAATGAATGAGTATTTTTATCACAGGTAATTATTATTACGGCCATTATTCAAACTCGTTGAAAGTTTTATCTATGCAAATCCCTCGCCCTCGCCCTCCGCTCTCTCATTTTCCGCTCAGTTTGAGCGCGGCCCTAATGTGATTGTTACGGATTTATGTCCTCCATTCAAATTTATGGGACAGGCGGCCATCCAGTTGGGGTTAGCTTTACAAGTAGTTGAGTAGTTCTGTGCAAACAAATTAGAGGTTGGGCGAGAGAGAGTGACTCAGATATGAAGTAGTAAAGTATTTTCTACCCGCACTGATTTATTTGTTTTTCTTGTCTTACTTTGCAGCATTTATACTATTATGCTTCAGAATAGATACTGCTGTGTACTCCACATCTTTGAAAATTCTCACACTTCCACAATTTCAAGTAGTGTTAGTTACCTGAAACAAGAAAAAACAGTTAAGTTTACTATTATGATGAGGAAAAGCACTTTTTCATAAATCATGAATGATTTTAATGTAGAAGAGGTAAGTAAATGTTTTGTTTTCTTATCTTGGCCCATTTCTTATTGCAGATGGTGGTTGCGGATATAATTGAAAAGATTACCGAGAGTACAACTTCTCAAGTCATTGAAATCATTGTATCTCTTTAGGCACTGTTACTTCCGATTTTTTTCTAATATTAGACATCGGAAGTACGTATTTTTTTGTTGTTGTTGCTGTATTATTGAGAAGTAAAAACATTTGCTTCTCACTTAAAGATTAATTGCAGGGTGGATATTATATGATGTACGACGGTGTATTTTTTTTTCTTCTCTTTTTCAAGGGTCAAAGAATAGCTGAAAGGTGGTAGTCGAGTGGTGAAAGATATTATTGCCAAGTATACGAGTATGTGAACTCATCTCGATAAAATATGTGGTTGGACAATATATTGGAACCCTGACATATAAACCTCACTAGTGCAACCCCAGGGTAACAAATAAAGTTTAGTATAATGATATACATGTGCTGCAGATCAGCGGGACACCTCCAGATATTCCCTACCCTTTGTCAGTAAGTCAGCATTATGTTACAGTTGGAAATTAAAATAAATTCTCTCGCTTTCTCTTCTATTTTTCCTATATTCATTAAACGCTCTTTGATCGTGCGAATTGAACTCAGACGATGCAATTAATATATATTGCATCGTATTGGGAGCTATTACAATCAAAAGTAAATGCTTATATTTATTTTTGTATGTACCTATGTATATTATTGACCCAATTTGGATATTTATTTCCATTGAACATCAAAAAGGAAAGATACCATTGTAGATTGAATTGATGATAAATAAGAGGGGATGAGAGAGAGAGCTCTATATATAAATGTATGGGAGAGTGGAAGTCAAATCATCAACAGAGGTAAGAGAAGAAGAATAAAACATTTCACTTAAGCAAAATAAATTATTAAGGTCATTCTTGAGTTTAAAAAAAAAAAAAACAACCAAAAAAGTCAAAAGCCCGTTAATGAAAGGGTATTGTTCACCAAACAATTCTAAATAGGTATTATAATAAATTTATATGTATAATTACGTAATTACTGCTAAATAAAGTTCTGACAAATCAAATCCAATGATTTTGAAGTGCTGATTACGAATTTGACATTGATTTTTAGCTAACTGTTACCGTTGAGTCACCAGTGGCCGTTATAAGGAAAGTCGTGTGGTCTCAGACCAGATTTTTTTTATCAGCTAAATAAAGTTACACTCGCATTAAAAATATAGCAACCTACCCAGGCTGGGTGAGGGTTCATGTCGGTAGCTAAATCTAATCAGGATGTTGGAAATAGGAAGGGCATTCAGCCGTAAAAATATTCTACAACCAACAAACCTCAAAAATGAGGTTGAACAATGCTGACTCTAAGTAGCTTTGTGAAGAAGATGATTAGATCATATTTTGAAGATCTTTGTAAAGCAGCTCAACACTAATTAGTTGTAGGTACTTTGAACTGAATGTATCCAGAATATCACAGAGAAACATACATAGTAAGACATATAGTACAGAGGTAAAGAAAGGAACCAGAGAGGACAATGTACAGGTTCATACACGGTGGGCAGGGCGGGCTAGGCAGGATGCAGTACATCAAGGAAACGGAAATGTGAAATTCAACCCTGTTTCCCTCCCATGCCCGGGACAGAACAAAGGCTTACAATACAACTCCCGTCCCTCCTTGCCCTCAGTCTGGCTATCAAAATTTTAAATAAATTAAATTAATGTGAAAAACGACCAGAAGCAGCAAGTGTTGAAAAACATAAATTTCATGTAACCAAAATATTTATGGGAAACGACTTTCCTCTTTTAGTTGCCCCCAAAAGTTATCCACGCTCAATGTAAAGTTTTTTTTTTTTTTTAAGTGTTTTTTTATAGGTTTATTTTTTTCAGTGAGGACCCTTCTATTTTTATTTCAGCGGAATGGATGAGACATGACACCTAATATTGTGATACATTGGTCGTAGCAGCGGACGTTTGTTTTAATTTGTTTTGGTCAATCAGGCACGCACCCAGGAGCGTCGTACTTTTAAAAATGTTGCTGTTTATACTGTGTAGACTGTAGAATGGTTCCTAATTAGCATTCATGGGCTATCGGTTAAATTCATACCTACAATTTTAGAATACCTCTACCCTCCTCTGCCCCCCCAAAAAAACATGTTATAGGATATAGATTAATGATAATAATAATAATTCCTAAAAACATTTTCATTTAAAACATTTTCTACCACCTAACCCTTATTTATCCATCCTATGTTTGTCCATATACCATATACCTAAATATGATACATCCATATCTAAATAGTTTTGATTTAATCATTCAAAATTTAGTGCTGTTGGTTCTGAAGAGATCGTAGGAGGATAGGAATACGTGATTTATTTACTGCAGGACAAGCAATCAAAACTTCGCATATCCCCTTGCCTAATCTCTGACACTCATAAATTTCTTAGTCAGCAGGTGACCAAGGGGGCCTCCCACTCTTCCATACGGGAACCTCTTCTCCCTGTAGTTGTCTGCTTGTGAAATAATTTATATATGTAGATATATTATTATTTATATAACTAGATAGTGAAAAAAGGTTTCCTCGCAAATATTGTTAGCATCATAGTATATAGATAACATTTTTATAGATTTTTACGCGTAGTATATTTCAATATTACATTGTCCTCGTGAGGCTTTGGTCCTATATCGTAAATTGAACTGAAGAGATCTTGCGTACACAATATAGTTGATACACGTGTGAAGCCACAAAAATCGTGAAAATTGTAAATTTTGTTCTGGGAATTGTGCTGAATCCTTAAAAGCTTCAATTTCTCTCCCTTTCTCCTTCTTCTTCTCTCTCCCTCTCTTTCTATTTATTTTTCTCTCTTTTCCAAGTTATATTTATACACCTACCTGTCAAATCCAGTATATAAGTAGATAATTATATCGCCTTATTTATACTGCCCGACTAAGATTATGTAGACTATAAAAGTAGTGACTATAAAAAACAGTCATCAATTTTCGATTTTTAAATAGAATCCCCAATTTTTATTTAATATTTGAAATCGACGGTAAATTTTACACTTAATTGACTCCTCACTCGATACTTTGTTCAAACGGATCTTTGATCGATCCCGCTAAATCATGAACTTTTCTTCGAGAAAAAGTGTTAAACCCCAGAGTGTGATACATTAAATCAGTGTAATTTTTCATGTTAAAGCACGTGTAAAAATTAGTTTCCCCAAATATTATCAAATTCAAAATAGAGAATTCCATTTAAAAATCGAAAGATAAAATGCCTGTTTCACTACTTTTGGGACACCCTGTAGAAATTCCGATTCTGCCAAAATATGGACTATTTTGCCTTAGACCTTCATACAAAAATTCAAGTCTCTATTTTGAGCCGAGAAAAAAATGAAAAAAATCCGCCCCGGGACTTTTCGTTCACTCTGTATATTTTAGGAGCAGGCAATGTAACTTCCTATTTTACTATTCTTGAAAATAATTGTATTTATGGATTTACATTAACGATATTGAAAAATTTACATTCAAGTAAATGATTCCAAAAAATCTGTAAGATTTTCATTTTTAGATTTTGCCCCCATTCATATTCCCAAGTTAACCTAACACAGTCATGACATTCCAATGTTTTCATTTTGTTACCCCACCGAATAAGTACAATCTTTATCGAACAATAATAATGTTATCTCACTATTTGTATTGTGAATGAAAATCTGGTTGAATATAATACCTAACATACCGATGTATACCTACCCTACCTACATATTATCTATGTACACACATTTTATATTTATCCTAAGCACCTAGTTCAAATGTACAAAAAATATTTAATTTTTTTTATAGATTAAAATTTCAAAATAATTCGATTTTTCGTATTGAAACAACACACTTTTTATCAAACAAACAAATAACATCGGTAAAAAAACAAAACGCTGTCACCTCTCTTAATCTCTGGGCTGTAGCAGGGCATAGCTCTCAATTCAACACACTGCGGATTCTACAGAGTCCGGCATTTATTATGAAATATTTTGAAATGCCTATATTTTAAATGAATGGAAAACAACTGAAGTTTCAAAATGAATTTTTCTTTAATGGAATGCTAGAAATAAAATGCGTAATAAAATAAAATGTAATACTCACCAATTCACGTTTTAAAACTTTTAAAGATCACATCAGTCATGCAGGAATGTATGAATTCAGCCATTCTCTCGAACTGCGCATCATGTTTACTGAAATGTCTTTGGGAATAGCATTGATTTCTTGTATTCTTGATATGAGGAAAACCCAAAAGCCCTATAAGAACTTAAAGATGCTATTTGACTTGGGAATTAATGCTATCGCCGAATATGCTGCTAAACGCGGTGCGTCGTTACTTGAGAACGTCTGATCTCTGAATTCATGCACTCAGCGAGGAAGCCAACATCTTCGTGATGTGATCTTAAAAACGTGAATGTTGAGTATTACAGTAAAAAGCATTCTGTTTTTTATCATCAATCAATTTTCCTTTGATTCAGAAGCTGTAGTTTCTAAAATATAGGAATTTCAAAATGGTTCATAATACGTACGACCTACATACAAGACATAACAACGTAATACTCTTATTCCTCTGAACTGTTGTTTCAATTATATTTTTATCGTACATTATTGCCCAAGTAAAGAGGTTAGCGAATTTTATTTTATTTTGTATGAAACCTCTATGATAATGTCTCGGAAATTCCAAGTTCGATGCCTTGTTCTTCCGATGCCGATTCCGAAATACTTTCGGCAATATTTATTCCTAGATGTTGCTTTTTTATTATATGCTGCTTTTCCGTCTCTCTTTCTCTCTTCAATATCACGATAACACAATAATAGAATTTGTGATTTTTCCATTTCATACTCTCTCTCTCTCTCTCTCTCTCTCTCTCTCCTCTCTCTCTCCCCTCTCTCTCTCTCTCTCTCTCTCCCCAAAGACGTGACTCTTTTAGAAAATAATAACGATGAAGATAAGACTATAGAGAGAAATGAAAAAGTTTTCTTTAGAAAAAATGGCGTGAAATATTTTCTCTTCCTTTATCTAAAATGCCAAAGTGCAGGCGAGATTTTTTAATTCAGAGAAAAAGAACAAGTCAAAACAATTTGTTAAGGAGGAAAAAAAAAAGAATTTACTGGCATTCCGAATCCTTTTGCAAAGGCAAAGGAAAAATAGGTAGTGCTTAAAAAATGAAGAAATTTAATAAACAATAGACAACATAAGAGCTAACTTCTATTCTTTTTCTTTTAGCTAACTAATAGCGATACAAAATCATTAAGTAAGTAGTATTTGGCCATAGGAAAATTTATTGACGGAACGAAGGAGAGTTGGGTTAATGCGCGGTTTTTAACTGCAATAATGGCAGATACTTTGTCTGTTTATTTTTCTTGGTCTTCTGGTGACTTAATTAGAAAACTTGAATTTGAATGCATTAAAAACAAATTATTTTTTTTTAAGAAGGCTTTATACAGGATGATTCAAAAAGTAGGAAAATCCGTTAACCGCATATATTTTGAACTATTTTAGGGGGGGGTCAACTCTATGTATAGCTTATACTTTAGAGGGTAGCTGGTTAACTTATGTCGACCAGCAATTATTTCGTCCTTCTTTGAAATTTGAAGAAAAAAACAAGTTTCTTGGTTTTTATTCGTGGTTCAATTGATGGTGTTCAAAAAATTTCTAAATGTCAACTTTGCATTTTGAAATAAGTACCCCTATGTTTTATTTCATAATACCTATTATTTTCCTTAAAATTATCACAACTTTGAATGTTCACGCGCAGCTTTCCGTTCTGTGATTCTACAGGGTGTTCGTTCGGTGCCAAAATTCTAAAAATCGACTATTTTAACCAAAAGTGTGATATACTGTAACATATTGAATCGCATTGTTTTCCTATGCTGAATAACGTGGCATAAATGGTTTTTGACTTTGCAGTTTGCCCATAGATTACCTATTTTTACGAAATCATGATCTAGCGAAATTAGCAAATCAATTGAACAAGTCAAGAGCATAACTATGAGATATAACACCTAGTAATGTTCCTCCATGCTAAATAACATCGTTTCTCGAGTCAATAGATTTGCACTCGCCTTCAGATTATTGGTTGGTAAATGCAATTGATCTGCATATTTCACAAAAACTTGCACCTATTTTTTTATAGTTATCATATATATATTAATCACTTTGGTATTGTCACAACTACTCAAATTCGCTTTACTAAATCTGTATTGGAGAGCAGATGGCTTTTCCAATAGTTAATGGAAAATGAGCTTACGGTTGTCGTTCGTCAATCTTCTTCTGCTCTACGCTGGGGCCGCTGATCAAGATGGTAAGTCGCCAGGCCTGGCGAAAGCGGCTAGCGGAGCAAGATGATACGGTGGATAGTTGCGATGTGTGCTGGTCAAGAGTCGATTAAGGTAAGAAAGAACTTTCCTCACGAAGAGTCCGACGTGAGATTTTCCATCGAGTTGGAGACAACCAATTGCGCACGCAATCGCTCATGGAGGTAGATATAAGTGGTCATTCATAGCAAAAAAAGTGAAGCCCTAACATTCCCCCCCCATAGAATCCAACAGGATTATCTAATGGTCAATGTTCTTCCTGCAGCAAGAAATGAACGGTGAATATGGTATGGGCATGGAGGTGATGACTGCTAAAAGGGTGATAAAATTATGATAACCAACTTATTTTGAAGATATTGCAAATTGAAATTTCTCCCCTGAGAATCTATATAAAAATTAAATGAAAATTAATTGCTCAACCTGAAGCTAGGATTAAAATTAAAGTACCTCAGACAGCAACCACAAAGTTAAATGATCAGTAATACTTTTACAAATTATTATGGAAGAAAAGGGTTAATTGGTTAATTGATAATAAAAAAAATAGTGAAAAAATTCCAATAGGAAAAAATGAAAATAAATAAGTTTTAGCTTCCTATTTACAAATTTAAGCTTGGCTGCTTAAAGGTTAGTCGCGGGGATCGCCCACGGGTAGAAGGGCAAGTTTGGAGGCTGGTCGTGTCAGCACACCATGAGATGTTCGAACCGTTGCAACACGGACAACATTATCCTTGCCGGGCATCACATTGATTACAATTCCAATGGGCCACTGTTGAGGTGGACAATTTGGAGTATGAAGAATCACAACATCGTTGATCTTGACATTATCATTAGAGGAGGTCCATTTGTTCCTTTGGATCAATGTGTTAAGGTAATCAGATTTCCATCGCTTCCAGAAACACTGTGTTACCTGTGTGACAAGAAGCCAGCGCTTCAAAGGTGGGATATAATCTGTTGAGGTATCTTTCTCAGCACGAGCTAACAAAGGCGCTCCTGTCAAGAAGTGTCCAGGAGTCAAGACATCCACTCCGTCGTTGGGATCTACACTGATGGCGCACAAGGGTCTGGAATTGCAGATAGCCTCACATGATACCAGGATGGTTGAAAACTCTTCAAAGTTGAAGGTTTGATTATTCAACACATGTTTGAGATGTTTCTTGACAGATTTCACACCCGCTTCCCAGAGTCCACCAAAGTTGGGAGCAGATGGAGGATTAAAGTTCCATTGAATTTCACGTGATAGAAGATGAGATGCAATCTGACCTTGTGATGAGGAAAGAAACTGTTGAGTTTCAGAGATGTGACGGGATGCTCCTTGAAAGTTAGTTCCATTGTCTGAAAAGATATTAGAAGGAAGTCCGCGTCTTCCGATGAACCGATCTAATGCAGCCAGAAAACAAGGGGTAGATAATGAGGATAATAACTCAAGATGAATTGCTTTGACTGACATGCAGATAAAGATAGCAAAATATGATTTTACAATTGGAGAATTGCGACGTGGTCCAGATTTCAAGGAGAAAGGACCTGCTAGATCCACTCCTACATTTAGAAATGCACGACCTTGGGCAAAACGAGATACTGGTAGGTCAGCCATCATGGGTTGATGGAAGAGTGGTTTCATCCTAATGCACTTGATACATTTTGATAGATGATTCCGGATGAGGTTACGAGCTCCAATGATCCAATAGAACCTTTGTAGTAGGGATTGAACTACTTTAGGTCCTCCATGGAGAGTCAGTTGGTGATAATGATCAATAAGAAGTTTGGTTAGATGTGCTGTCTTTGGAAGGAGAACTGGATGCTTTGAACTCTCAGGCAGAGGAGATTGGGAGAGTCTCCCCCCCACAGCCAAAAGTCCGACAGAGTTTAAGATGGGAGATAGAGAGCGTAAGTTGTTTCCAACCAGTTGTCCACTCTTGACAGCTTTTACCTCATCCTTCAGGTAGCATTGTTGAGTGATACGAATGATAACTTCAAGAGCTTGGTCATTTTCAGTCACCGATAACTCAGGTTTGGAGTTTGATTTTTGCTTGCGACAACAGTTAATAAACCGAAGCACAAATCCAAAGATTCTCTTTAGCTTCCTTAAGGAAGAAAATTTCTCCACTATCTGGAGTAAAGGATTGATATCAATGTTAGTGAGTAAAGCTGTGACAGGCTTTGTCTCAGGACATGGTTTATCCATGTCAATTACTTTGAGTGGCCAGCTCTCAACGGGTAATTTTAGAAAAGATGGTCCCCTCAACCAAAGTCCATTTTTCAAAAATTGAGACGGGGTTAAACCCCGACTTGCTGAGTCTGCACTATTTAATTCAGAAGTGACATATTGCCACTGAGTGGGTTTAGTAGTTTCCAAGATTTGAGATACACGATTTGCTACATATATTTTAAGTTGATAAGGTGGGGTTTTTAGCCAAGATAGAACAACACAACTATCAGAAAAGAGATAAACATTATCAAATGATAAAAAATCGAGTGATTTGACTATTTTTGTCAATAATAAAGCTGCGCACAGTTCTAATCGATTAATGGTTTGCACTTTGAGTGGTGCAACTTTGGTTTTTGCACGAAGAAGGTAATTTTTAACTTTGCCTTCCAAATTACACACTCGGAGATACACCACTGCAGCATAAGCAGACTTGGATGCATCTGCAAATCCCACAAGATCCATGGATTGACACTTTTCTCTATTGATGTAACGGGGTATTTTAAAGGTAGATAACAAGGTAAGTTCAGTTGTGAATGCTTGCCACATTTCACGTAAGTTATCTGAGAGCGGTGTGTCCCAAGATAAACTATTATCAAGCCACAATTTTTGGAGAAAAATCTTCATCCAAATGATTACTGGACTTAGATAGCCATTACAGTCATATAATTTAGCGACAAATGCCAAAACTTGTCTTTTAGAAAGAGTGGGTGGAAAGGATTGATTATTCACTACATAAAAAAATGCATCAGATTTAGGGCACCATTGCATGCCTAGTACTTTTATAGACTCCCCTCCCCCCTCTGAAAAACATTTAGGTTTTTCACAAAGATCTTCAGCTATACCTTCAAGGACAGTGGAGTTAGATGAGGCCCATTTTCTCACAGAAAAGCCACCCTTTGCTAAGAGAGAAATAATGTCATTTCTCAATGCAATAGCATCTTTTACGGTTGATGATCCCGTAATCAAATCATCCACATAGGCTTCATTTTGCAGGGCATTTGCTGCTTTCGGGAACTTTTCACCCTCATCTAGGGCCAACTGTTTTAAGACACGTTGAGCCTGATAGGGACTCCCTGGTAATCCAAAGGTGCAGGTGGTGAGTTCAAATTCTGTGACCTCCATAGAACCCTTCTCGTGCCACAGGATATGCTGAAACTGACGGTCGTCAGGATGGATTAATATGTTTCTGTACATGGCTTGTATATCACAAAGAAGAACAACAGGATGAAGTCTCCACTGAGTAAGTAAGTCGCTAATGTCCTTCTGGAGCTTAGGACCAACTAAAAGATTTTTTGCAAGATTGTTTCCATTATTACTGGAAATGTTTGGATCAAAGACAACACGTAGGGGTGTAGAAGATGATGGTTTATAGATGCCAAAATGCAGTAAAAGATAGTCTGAACGGTGTTGAGCAATAGTCATATGTCCAGGTTCAAGATAAGATTCCAAGTTGTCATAATACAGCTTCTTTTGTTCTGGATCACGGGACAGCTTATTGTCGAGAGATTCCAGCCGTTTTAGTGCTATTTTTCTATTTGATCCAAGATCAGGTCGTATGAGGTCCTTGAAGGGAAGACGCAGCACATATCTTCCATTTGAGTCTCTCTGATGGGTGTCAATGAAGTGTTGTTCACAGGCAACTTCTTCTGGATTTGGAGAATGGATGTATGGCAGTTCTTCGCTCTCCCAGAATTTTTGTAATTCCATGGCAATTGGATCCTCTTTGACAAAGAAGGTATGGTAGGACTGAGGTTTTAGTTGGTTAGGACACTTGCCCAGCAACAGCCAACCCAAAATAGATGGTACAGCTGATGGATTACCTAAAATTGTCTTTGATGAATGATCAAGAAGTTGACAGTAATACTCTGCTCCAATTAGAAGTTCAATGGTAGAATCTAGTTTTGGATCCACATAAGTTAAATCAGCTAAAGGTAAGTGGGAATACATTTTAATAACATCATTGTTAATAGTGTTTGATAGATTACTGGTAATCTTCGGTAAGATGACGGCTTGAATATTCAAAGGTCTACTATCTGATTTTATAATATGTTTATGAGGTAAAAGTTGAACACACAACTCCCCTTTGGCTTTTACTGGATTGGACGTATCAATACCCGAGATGTGAAGGTTCGATGCTTTCCATCCAAGCTTGAGTTGTTGAGCTAAGCGATGCGAGATTATAGAGATTTGACTACCTGAATCAAGGAGACAACGAACAGAATACCACATCCCAAATCTGTCTTGGAGTTGCACCACTGCAGTTCCCAGAAGTACCGTTGAGTTTGAAGTGGTTGAGGTTTCAACAGCATGATTTCCTGAAAATAGATTGGTTGAGGAAGATTGTCCTTGAGCAGGAAACCTATCCTTGTGTGAACTGGAGGTTGAGGGATGAGTTTGTTCCTTAGTGTGTCCTTGATATTGGTAACCTGACTTCTGTTGACTTCCACCTGGTTCAGATTGATGTAGCAAGGAATTGATGTAGCAAGAAAAAAGGGGGAGAGGAGTCTATAAAAGTACTAGGCATGCAATGGTGCCCTAAATCTGATGCATTTTTTTATGTAGTGAATAATCAATCCTTTCCACCCACTCTTTCTAAAAGACAAGTTTTGGTAATCCATCAGCTGTACCATCTATTTTGGGTTGGCTGTTGCTGGGCAAGTGTCCTAACCAACTAAAACCTCAGTCCTACCATACCTTCTTTGTCAAAGAGGATCCAATTGCCATGGAATTACAAAAATTCTGGGAGAGCGAAGAACTGGTACATTTATTGGTACATTTATGGTTGGAAGGTGAATTTTGGGTGCTTGAGGGGCAGGAGAAACCGGTGAAGCCATTTCAGCCTTCAAAACGGCTTCTTTAGCCTTGACCTTGAAGTACATGGCCTCAAAACTAGATAAAGTTTGATCACAGTCAATGCGGTCAGCCTCATCCAACTTTACATTCAAAGTATCCATTGTACCTAAGATTTTCTCAAATTTGTCCAACGTTTCATCAGCCTTTGCAACTCTCACTTTAAAATCACTGACCTTATTTGCATCTAAGCTAGCATTATAACACTCTTGCATTCGCCGATACAGCCTATTTCTGTAGTCTGATGCAATTTTCATTTGGTCAGCTGGAGAAGTCATGTTTAGTATTGAATGTAGAAAGCACTAGGTAACTAAAAACCGGTAAGTATTCTGTAGAAACCAATATTTCTTCTTTTTGTTAGATTATTGACTAGTTATTAGTTAAATATAGGTGAAATTTTCACAAAAAAAATGTGATAACTTTAGAAAGTGGGCAAATTATTTAATAGATGCAAAAAAACACACTTGAAAATTTTTAAATGGAAAATTTTAATCCAAAAAATATCACTTGGATTATATAACCACTAGAAAATAACTCACGTGTAAAAAAAAAAATCACTGCCAATATTTAAATGGGTTTAGCTGATAATTGTGACAAAATTTAATTATTAAAAATCACTTGGTAAGATTAGTTAGGTGGGTAATTCCTTATGCAGATAATAGCACAGAACAAGATCATTAAATTTTGGATAATACAAAAATATCCCCTTGAGCACACTTTACTCGGTAAACTCAGATATAATAACTCTTTAAACTGAGGTTTGTTATAGAAATAACTACAGGTAAGTGTTATAGGTTAGCAAATATAAGGAGATGAGATAATTAGTTGCTTTAACTGCAACAAAATCTCGGTGGGTGAGAATTATTAATTATGCAACTTTATAAGATTAGATTGTAATGAAATGAATGCAGGTAAATAGCAATATCAAGGTTTCATTAAAATAAGATAATATGCAGAAAATGCAAGATCAAAAACCCATGAGGTCAACAAATGTAGCTAAATTTTCCAATAACCAAATAAGATCAAAATACAGAACTAAAAATTACTCTAGGTTGCTGAAATCGGTAAATTAATATAGAAAAATGAGGTTTTTGTGGAGATATGAACAATTAGAAACCAGACTTATTCACAGAATGCAAAAAAAAATCTTGGAAACTGAGCTTTGGCTAGTAAACTTTAGAAGATAATGATACTTGAGTATTATGCACAAATGTAAGGTAAATTGACAGTTGTGACACAGGATCAGATAACAAGATTATTACAAAGGGTACTAGATTGAGTATTAATAAGATAAAAATAAGGTAAAAGCAATTCTTTTTCACTTGATTATGATTTTAAAACACTGATTAAACCCCAACTTTACTCAATTTTCAATGCCAGTAATCCAGATAGGAAGTATAGGCAATCAAGAGTAATATTTCACTTAGATTGAAATTTTAAGATTTTAAGATGAAATGATTGTGAAATAGGTAATGAAGATGACAAACGCTACAGATAGAACATTGACTCACGCTAACTACTGTCTACTGCTTTGAGAAAGACTTAATGGTGCGAACGCGAGACACGAGGCCAGAAGCAAGTACAAAGATTAAGTTAAACTATAGACCCATAAAACTGGCAAATTACGATCCGGCCCGAAGGACCAACTTATGTATTGGAGAGCAGATGGCTTTTCCAATAGTTAATGGAAAATGAGCTTACGGTTGTCGTTCGTCAATCTTCTTCTGCTCTACGCTGGGGCCGCTGATCAAGATGGTAAGTCGCCAGGCCTGGCGAAAGCGGCTAGCGGAGCAAGATGATACGGTGGATAGTTGCGATGTGTGCTGGTCAAGAGTCGATTAAGGTAAGAAAGAACTTTCCTCACGAAGAGTCCGACGTGAGATTTTCCATCGAGTTGGAGACAACCAATTGCGCACGCAATCGCTCATGGAGGTAGATATAAGTGGTCATTCATAGCAAAAAAAGTGAAGCCCTAACAAAATCTTTGCTGAAATTGAGACTTGAATCACCGACCTCCAGGTTACAAGTCTGCCGTCTTATTGATCAAACTACTGAGGTCAGTCTTATTTTTCATTATGAGCAATAAAGGTGCCCTAAGCCCAAAACATGATGAAATCCAACAACAAAGAAGGCATAAGTACGTGTATACTGAAAAATACAACAAGCTAAATATGACGTCACAAATACATATCCTATTTTTTTCCGATTCGGCAAATTTTAAAGGCTTTTAAATGTCTTTCGTTTTTCTTGCTCTTGATGGTGTGGATGGTTTTTTTATGGTATATTTACAATATAATCAGACATTAACAAAATAATCCATTTGCAAGTGACCGATTTGAAGGCAAATTTCAAACTTTTTCAGAAAGTTCTTCCAAAGATATAAGAGAATTTCTAGAATTTTGCCCCACCCTGTATACATAATTATATAAGATGAAGTTAAATCATGGGTAGAGCAACCAGAGGGCTTCTGCTCTGACTGTCACGAGGAGGTGATGCCCCCAGGGAGGAGAAGAGTAGTTATCTGTAAAAAGTTCCTAGCACACAAAGTAGAGAGCGGGGCTATATGTTGTACAGATTGTACAGGGATTGGTGAAATATTTGGTGAATCTTATCACGTATGCTCTAAGTGTAGAGGCTTCACATGGGGAAAGGATGTACTTTCAATAAACCCCTAATTCATTTCATCCCATCTCCCTCTTTACCTTATCTGTCTGTGATGCCATACTTACTTCCTCCTATCTCTAATAATTTACCTCAGTATTCTCCACAAGTACAAGGCACATGGGTGATTAGTATGTGAGCTTTTATCATGGGTTCATCACGTATACGACTATACCTAAACTTCTCATTACGTGTGGAGATAATCTGGTAGAAGCCATGGCATTTCATAGGATTCAGGCTAATTTGAAAGGAAACCGCAGAAACATTACAACAAAACTGATTTATCAACATCGCCTGGCAAGGACAGACTCAGGTGTAGATTAATTCCGACAAAATTGAACTTTTATATTTAAACTCTATGCAGGTGAATTCTCACGTAACATACGTAACAACTTTTATTTATTAAAATTTTCAATTCAACTATGGGATTTTTCAATTTCCAAGGACCATAAATGGTAGCAATGGGGTTGAATATCACAATAATTGTAGCGATGAAAATTGGGCTAAATGTAAAAAAAATACAGATTTGATCTTATTTTTTACTTTTCACAATGATTTTTTTTATAATTTTCACTGCAATAACTGTAGTATTTGACATAAATACGATTCATACACGTGAATCAATAATAACAATAATATGAATGTGTAGGCAGTGTAGGCAATTATAAACTTTTATAAATGAATGGTCACGAGCATTCATAGTTAATTGATCTCTGCCCTATTCACTTTTCCAGGTAATACTGCAAATAATAAAACGTGCATTGTATTATTAATTATTTTCTTCATTCACATACGATGTACCTCAGTACCTTTAGGATGCACGGTAAAATATTCAGACATATCAAAATAATTATACTCGTAAAATGTAAGTTAAAATAAACTAGTGTGACACTAAACGACTTTCCTTGTCACAAGTATGATTTTCCTGAACTTGTTTGATTTGACTTGAGAAAATTACACCGCAACCGCCATCTTTTATTGCCGTTTAACAAGTAAATTAAAAAAGAAATTAAGTTTGGAATGACCCCTAGAAAGTATAAAGAAAGATAAACATAAGAGGAATAAATTCGGAGAGGAGTGAAAATAAATTGAAAGAGAGGAGGTAAAAGTGTTCTCAATTTGATATCATTTATTTTTTAACTAATTATACTCATTCTATTTTTTTTATTTTTATTTTTTATTAAAGATGAGTTTTCACAGCCTTTTTTATTTCGTAGCCGTGAAACAGGAGCTACTGTAGACGCTTGTGGTCTATGTTGTAGCCTGGCCATCCCGTAGTATGCCTCCCCTCTGATGGGCGAGAAGTTACACAATACTTCCCATTTAGGTGCTGGGTCAACACGAGCGTACCGGAAGGTATCCCTTACAAACAATTGAAAACAAATTATACAAATTTTTGTCGGCACGGGGGATCGAACCCGGGACCTTCCACATGGCAAGCGGGCGCTTAACCACTGAGCTAATCGCGCGCTCTATTGAATGGGGATCATATAATATATACATACATATTTTTATGTTGTATTTTTTTTTTTTTTTTAATAGGGAACACCTATCCAACTAAACGTCCATGATTATTCCCCATTTAATAAAAAGTACCTAATAACTAATACATAGTACTAATACACAGATCTACATGAACATGACTTATTGGAGTTGCAGAAAAACACACATGGACAAAAGAACCTTTTGATATCTCGATATAAATTTTCAAAAGAAAAGAACTCAAAGGAAATTGGCAGAAAGATATACAACTAGTTCAGTAGGAACGGGTCACTGGAACCAGAAAAAAAGAGTTTTCATGATATTATTATCAAATGAAAAATAATGAAATTTGATCCCACCTGCTGCTATATCTTCTCCCCTCTCTAACCTATTTCTTTCTTTGGGTTTCCTCTTTTAATATCCGTTGCTTTTCCTTTCTATTCCCGTTTTCTTTTGTCTCCTGGTAGATCCAATTTCAAAATCTTTTTCTTCTTTTTCTCCCCTATTAGTCTGAATGGTTCCCAAAATTTAGTTCTACTATGCCTTGTTTCACCATCGTTTTAAAATTTGCACATGTTTCAGTATATTTATTTTGAACAAGTTCCGTCCACACACAGCAACTGATAAAATTATTTTCTCTTCTGGGAAGTTCTTCTGTATAAAATTATTTCTGGCATAATATATTTTTTATTAAATAGTTTTATGGTTAAGCCTTTGATATTTAAGAAACCGCGAAAATTTGGACCAAAAAGTGCAAAAGTAAGGTCTATGACTTGCCGATACAGAACTTTTTGTTCAGTTTAGAATGTAGGAAATTTTTTTGAAGAGAATCAGTTAAGAAGTTTTGGAGATACAAGTGATTTAGTAAAAAATCTCAAAATTGCCTAGTGAATAGAATGTGAACCAATCAGGAGGGAGTATTGTGTCCCTATTTTAGTGTATTTTTTTACTCGTAATGTTTCATTGTTTCATGTAGTGATACATTAGCCTAAGTTGGTGGAATTAAAAATAAGCTCCTATCTATAAAAGACTTTTTTAATCCTGTCTTTCAGTCCTCCTGTCTAACAGTATTTATTTATTTATTTTTAGGAACCACTGCAAATAGATTTCCCGTGCCTAGATTTCTTTTCAATGTCCTTTGCTTCCAATATCCAGAGTCGTATTTCATGATGAAATTGTTAACTAGAAGGAGGAGCGAGGCAGTATTCTTTTTCCATGTGAACTATATTTATTTTATTATGTATGGATTTTCTATATTAGAAGCGTGTTGGCGCTTGTATAAATGACCCATAGTATTTCAAAGTTCTACGTGAAATATGGTAACATAGTCTGCAAAAGCCAAAACGTGTGTCTGAATCCCCCTGCTGGAGAGAATTATTATTATCTGATCTGGTTGCAGGTTTTTAGTGAAACCCTCTCTGTTTATATCTCTACACCTTTCAGCAGCATGGAAATACAGTCGGACCTCCATATAAGAGAACTGAAGGGACCGAAATTGTTCTCTAGAACAGCAAGGAGAGTGCAGGGGGTCTTGATCCTGCCCAGTCCCTTTCTTGTGAATAATGAAAACTGCGCTAATGCGAGACCGACAAACGGACACAAAACCAAAGTTACTCAGGATGTTATGAAATGTGTGACATATGAAAATTGAAAGCGGAGCAGAAAAATATTTTTTTTAATATACAAACACGAACACAATACTTCCGATTTCTAATATGTATTATAAATTTTACGTAAATAAAATACCAGACACCAAAATATTTTGAGTTCATTGGGTATGTTTAAAATTAAAGTTCAAAACATACAAACATACCACATTTTGATGAAATGGCCTGTGTTATGAACTTATTTGTGTTCCATTGACAAAATTGATAAATCAAGAGAGAACAAAAGTAACAGATAAAGGAAAGCCTCGTGTTTATCTTCACGGCTGGCGCCGCCGCGTCGGTCATCCTCCGTGTCCGTGAATTTCTCACATCCACTAACTTTAGTTATTTAGTATTGCGCATTGCATAACTCAGTAGTTTAACGGTGTTCATAACTATTAATTATAATATAAAGACCTACAAAATCTCTATGATTTCATTCCCTTCGCCGTCGAAACCTTTGGCTCTTTTGGGCCAAGTGCTTTGGAAATGTTTAATAGCATATTCAAAACCTTGGTCCTTGAGACGAAGGACAGACGCGCCGGGGAATATTTCACGCAACGGCTCAGTTTCGCTGTTCAGAGAGGTAATGTTGCCTCAGTGCTGAGCACACTGCCTCGGGAAGATGTCCTTGGAGAAGTCTTTTATATATTGTAAAAATATAACTATTAAAACAATATTATGAAAAGAAAAAAAAAACTATTAATTTGCGAATGTACATAATTATTATTCTGTGCATTTTTAACCGAACGAAGAGAGGGAGTGACCGACCTCACAAAGTGAGGTTCTAACTTGAGTACTGGATTATTAGGCTTTCGTTTGTCTGTCTGTCTATTCCGCGATAACTCTAGACCAGATTCTTTAGAATTGTTGAAATTTAGTTAATGTACATGTTTTTGTTAATTGCGGTCCTAGAATTTTACGTGTTGACCATTAGGGGCCTCAAGGTGGCCGTTTTATTTAATGAAGCAAAATTCTCTTGAAATTTGTAGCGTCGTTAAAAAATAATATTCAATTTCAGTTGTGAAATTTTGTGATCGTGACAGCTGGGTGCCGTACTGTGGTGAAAAATTGAAAGTGCGCTGGTCAATTTAAAAAACAAATAAAACCCATCGAGTGGGGTATTGAATGAAAGGTCTCAAGTTTATAGTTCTTTAACTTTGATGACAGTAATAACACCATTCCCTTACAATAAAATAAAAAGTTTTTTTAAAAAAAACACCAAAAACAATCTCCAAGAATAAATACGGAAATTTTCCGTCAACGTCAGACCTGGATGAAAGGTACAAAAAGTTGGAGAACAAGGTGAAAAGGAAAAATTAAAAGTGAAAGACAAACGCGTTCACGGCTCGTTTCATGTTTATTATTCTCCTCTCCTCCAAGACAAAGTCAGGAAGTTGACACAAAAGTTACAACCATCCTTCTTAGGCCAATCAAGGAATAGGTTGTAGAGTGCGTGAGAGCCGCCAACTCCTTCGAAAAGTATACCTATACTTACTTTTTCACATCATTACAACATCATACATTATATAATGAGTAACAACTATATTTTAGGCGACCCTGTATACGAAAGATTTCCAAATCTCAGTTTATTCCTGCTTTTAGACATTCTGATTTATAAATTACTTAAAAAACCGTGTAGAGTGCGTGAGAGGTGACGCAAACAATTCCTTCGAATATTAGTTCATAAGGTTGAGATGGTAAACATACTAAAAGTCCTGAAGTCTAGAATGGGAGGAAACGGAGTTAAGGGGGGTTAAGGTGGTTCAAAAGAGGTGAAAGGAGGTCTCATTTTGGGATATTTGCTTATATGTATCTCAAGAATTCTACTTTTTTTAAAAGCTTTGTATGTAGTACAATTAAAACAAATAAAATTTAAGATAATTTTGATTCTATGCTACTTAACTGTAACTGTTTTTGAGATCCCCCAAAAATACACTTCGTGTGCAAAAGACACCAAGAAAATTAGAATCCTTCAAAAATAATTACCTTAAAAACAAGTACCTTAAAAGGAACTGATATCAAATGAATGCCAAGTTCTCCTAAACTGAAAATCATTTGCCCATGGCAGAAAGGAGTCTCAAGCACAGAAATCAAACTGAGGATTGGACATGACATTTCCCATTATTCTGCTATTTACCAACGCTAAAAGTTAACATTAAAAATCTGGGCAAGTTTCAAAAATTAAAAAATGCTTTGAACTTGCCAAGATTTTTAATGTTAACTTTTAGCGTTGGTAAATAGCAGAATATTGGGAAATGTCATGTCCAATCCTCAGTTTGATTTCTGTGCTTGAGACTCCTTTCTGCCATGGGCAAATGATTTTCAGTTTAGGAGAACTTGGCATTCATTTGATATCAGTTCCTTTTAAGGTACTTGTTTTTAAGGTAATTATTTTTGAAGGATTCTAATTTTCTTGGTGTCTTTTGCACACGAAGTGTATTTTTGGGGGATATCAGGTATTTTTGGTTGGTTACATTTTTTGCAATTTTCTTTAAATTCACACGAGCACCAAGGTAACTAACTATATCCTTGAAAACATTGGTGGCTTAAACTTTTTCTTTCTCATCATCTCTATTCTTCGGTACAATATTTCTAAATTATTGTACCTTTAATTTTTTTTCTTTAAGGTTAATATACAGGGTTTCTTCTTTCTAGTTGTTCTTTAGGATTTTTGGTCCATGGTTGGCCTATCCTCCAGTGGGTTGCGGATATGAAGTGATAATTGTTCCTCATGTACTATTAATGGGAATTCCGATAGTATGATATTCAGGACAATCGGTTCTAGCCTTAGGTATTATTATAATATTATTGACAGACGCATTCGAGACCCTGTCACTGAACCGAAAAACTTTACAAGTGCTCAGTGAAAACATAATAAAAAAATCCATACATATTCTCCATCACCACATATATGGAGTGTAATTGAAACTTAAATTGGAAAGAAGAAATGAATTAAATAGAAAAACCTCCAACATTGAGAAAATAAATATCTACTGGATTGATGGAATTTGCTGTGTATTAGCAATCTACCAAAGGTAGATAGCCCCTATTGTATGCATTTTAAATATATGATCAATTTGTTTCTCTCATTTTTTCGTCAGAATATTACCAAAGTTGGTATCGAACTTGCGACCTAGTGGTTTAAAAACGCGTTACAAAACAACTAATTGAAAAGAAAATAAACTGGTGTGACACTACAACACTTTCTCATCACTCGAAGAGAAGTCAGATTCTGCCATTAGGCCGCATAGTGCGGACGAAAATTTTAAGTCTGTAGCTTGTACCGTTCTCAAGATATCTTTTTCACAGACAAGCGGACGCACGAACCAATGGACGAAAACAACTTTTTTGGTATCCTGAGGCTATTAGTCGTCCAGAAATGTGAAATGCAGAGTAGGTCAAATTTTCGACGATAAGGAATGTATTATAGGATAAGGAAAGTAAAAAATTGCACGAATTCGGAAATCAAATACTTTTAAAAATTATACGTAGGTACAGTGAACCTGTACATGTACAGCCGTACACGCATGAAGCAAATTCTATAAACTATGCAATCTGAAAAAATCCTGAAAGAGGCAGGTACACTCTCTTATGAGTTATCAATATTGTTTTGAATATCACACGTTGAGCCTCTACTGTTCAACCTATGAAATGAAAACCAGTTCTCTTTTGTCATTTTCGCATGAAACCTACAATGTTCTACGTAGGTACTACAATACTACATAGATACCGATTGGGTTAATCTTTTATGCTTTGTTTACCATTCTTTTGTGTTTAGTTATGTAAAGTCAAGCCTTTTTTTATGAGAACGGTAATTCTCAGAAATTGAAATCGTAAAATTCTAACAGCAAGGTTAGCTAGTAGGTATAGAAGACTTGTGAAATTGTTTTTACATTATCTGCTCCCGTTTAGTTATCTATGTGTGTTATGTATGCATGCTTAGCGAGGATCTCAATTCTCCGAGGACTTCAATTTTCCGTATGGTTGCGAAATTGTCTAACAAAACTCAATTGCCGAATCTCGGCTTGCAGGCCTACATATTTACAAAATACTAAATCTTAAGATTACTTTAACAGTAAATAGATACTCGTAGTATGGATTTTTTATAGCATCGTACATCGTACATTATTTTAATGGAGTACTTATCTATGTATTTTCAATATAGGTAATATTGTTAAAGATATTAGGTATTTTATTGAATAATTAATTCACTCACGTCTTCAAAAAAAAAAAAAAAAAACTATACGAAGAATAATACTTTCATCTATAAGACCAAAGAACCTAAAAAAAGATCGAAGAAAGAAAGGCAGCAAACACAACCATTACTTATATTTCATTTGAGGAATCCCGGTACCCTCCTGATATCCGAGACTCGGAGAACATAGGTACTCTAATCGGAAATTATATTGTGCGCTACCAATGACTTCAGGAGGTTATAACTCAAAAACTGTACATTTTTTGAAGACGGCTACTCTGACGAGGAATCATCTACCTAGACTCAGGAATATGTCCTGAAAGTTTCAGCTCGATAAAATAAAGCCTTAATAGCGATTCATGTGATTACGTGAAGAGAAGTCGGTGAACGTCAAAAATCAACAAAAAATGTTATAACTCATAAATGGTTATAATTATAAAAAAATTGCATAGATTAAAAAAAGCTGTAAATAGATCAAATAATTAACATACAAAGTTTCAGCTTTCTATCATCAGCCACATTTGAGATATGGGCGGTACCGCCAAAGCGCCGCCGAGTGACCGCGGAAGTTTTTTTTTGTTAAAAACCTCGAGCTGCAAGCATTTAAAACTCATAACCGAAATTCCATAATTTTAACTTGAACCATATGCCCGTGGTAAGCCGAATGCGGAAAAAAAAAAAAAAAAAATAAAGTATGAATCTTTTACTAATTTTGGGGGTGCTCGTAAAAACGGTTAGGGGTGTCAGAAAAAGGTCAAATAAAAAGTAGTCATCTTCTATTCGACGAGGAAAACACGAATGTGAAGAAAAAAAATTAAAAAGTTTTGTCCAAGAAGGTCAAAATTACAAAGGAAAATACATACGAACTAGGTTTAGCGTAAGTATAGCACGCTCGTTTTGTTTTTCTTGGCGTTGCAAAACTAGCGTTTTGCTTGATATCCGCTCAAAGAAAAGTAACTTTTTTTAAAAATATGTCGCTTCTTAATTATTCCACCCAAGGAGGCTCCAATAGGACTTTTTACTCCCCCCCCCCCCCCCCCCCCCCAACTCCGTATTCTCTCATCCTAGACTTCAGGACTTTTAGTATGTTTACTATCTCAATCAACCTCCTGAACTAATATCTGAAGGAATTATTGGCAGCGTTGCCTCTCACGCACTCTTCACGCTCTTTGAAGTCATTTATTAATCAGACTATCTGTAGGCAGGATGGAACTGAGATTAGGAAATCTTTCGTAAACAGGGTCAACTAAGATAAAGTTGATACTCATTATTCGATGTACGCGGGATGAGAAAAAGTAAGTTTCAGTTATGTATTTGAAGATATACATATACCGGAGGTAGATTTTCTCAGCACCACTGAAAGCAACGTCCAACAAGTTTAAGACTTAGATGAGTGACCATTCAAATTCGAACCTTCGAAGTGCTACTCCCAGTCCAACCCATGCTTGGTGCGGTTGATTTAAATAGCTTGTTCGTGCGTATGCCGAGAATGGAGGGCAAATTTGGGTCGCTGGGACCCGAAACAAAAAATCATGATATTATTATCAAATGAAATTCAATCTCACCTGCCGCTATATTTTCAATTTTATTCTTTCTTATCCCACTCTAACCCATTTCTTTCTTTGGGTTTCCTCTTTTAATATCCGTCCCTTTTCCTTTCTATTCTCGTTTTCTTTTGTCTCCTGGTAGATCCAATTTCAAAATCTTTTTATTAATGTTTATGTTATTGATGGTTTTATACAGTCCATCCCAGAAGTCCTGACCAATTGCTTACAACTCTTGAAGAATTGGAATTTTTCAATTCTGACTGTTAGGATAGGAAAGTGACTATACCCGAATAGCTGGTGCTCTCAATATTCAGGTACCACTTCAGGAATTACCTTAAATTGAACAAAAGTGTTCATTTCTTGATTATTAAATATAAAAATGGTATTCTTTGTATTTTTCAATCAGGATTAACTGGACAATATATTTTTTGAAAATTTTCTTTACATCCAACAATTGCTTGGATATAGGTAGTAAGAAATATTATGTGGCCGCAGGGCCGCAAAAAGCGGCTGCATAGGCCGTTCCTTTGAGTTGGTTAAGATACAAAAAAAATAGAGAACAAATTTTTCTTAGCATAAAAAAATAATGGGGTCGATCATTTTTTTTTTTTAATATCTTGAATTCTTGAACTTTTTGGAACCCAGCCCCAATTTACCGATAGGAGACGTATTGTTGATGGTCCCATTTTTAATTAATCAATTTGAAAGCAGTGTACTTTAGAGATAAAGAGCTTCGAGAAAAAGAAATTTTGAAAATTTACAAAATAATTACAGAAATTTATTAGACTTTAGAACATTCAGGAAACACCCTATTCTATCATATAAATCAAATTTGAAGAGAATCGTTTGAGAATTTTTGGAGGTTGATTTAACAGAAAATTGCAAATTATATTGATCTTAAATAAATAAAGCTGTTTCTTTGTGTTATTATATCAAAAATTTTGGGGGTAGCGCAGTATTATAGGACTTATTCCTTTTCCTTGAATAATACCTGTATCTTATTTTTGTCCATAAATGCTCCAAAATATATCGATACTGGAAAGTCGATAGATAAACTGTCGAAGTTTACGCAGTGTTGAAGCATTCACAGGGAAGTATTGTGTCCATAATTGGCAGTGTATTTTGAGTGTGTTTCAATGCCGCTGCTAGAGACAATTTTATTAGTATTTCAAAAAAAATGTTCCCGATATACCTGGTTATTTATGCTTTTTTTAATACAGAAAAACTCCTCAGGCTGAAGTGAGCACTGAAACTTTTCATTCTAAAAATATACTGTGTTTATAATGTTTCTTGCCTCTCTACTCCACCTAACCATGCAGTTCCTGACCTGGGTTCGAGTTCCGGTGGGGTCAGATTTGTTTTGCTTTGTGCTTAGGATGATACACCATCCACTTATAGCGCGTGTGGAAAAATGAGTATGGATGGTGATTGGATAGCTACAAACAAGGCATTGCAAGCAAATGATTTGATCCCTATTAGGAATTTCTACTGAACTAGTGACACAATAAAATGTTTTATATAAATAAAGAAGGGATTTTATTGATGCATAGATATCCCTGCTCTCTTTCATTTTCTCAACCCCAAAAACAGCTTTCCTCCTTTAAGCAAGCATTCTTTTAATTAAGTGATTGGCTTAAAAATATAACCAACATTTTTATAAAACTCCTCATTTGAATGTTATTTTTTATAACTATGTAGGTGTATATACTTATGTACAATATTGTACCTTGAACCAGAGGTAAGGATGCTGAGATCTAAAATGTTATCCAATATAGAGAGAAGAGAAGAAGAAATATACATATACTGAGAGATAAAAAGATGTCTGAGGTTTTTTTGTTTTCATCACTCTATGTAATGTATTTTACAACTATGTAGATATGAGCAGAAGTACATTAATAGACTTTATATTTTTATGGTTTATTGTCCATTATACTTTTAAGTCAACCCGATCTCTCTCTCTCTCTCTCTCATTCGTGTCATACTATCCCCAATGCATGCTTGTTAAGAATCGCAACATACGATTTTACTCTCCTCTAAAAATGAATTCAATGTTTAATACGTTACGACTGTAAAAAAATCTACGAGAACCAAGCCGAACAACAGAACATGTGGATAGAAAAAAAGAGTAAAACAGTTAAGCAGAAAAAAACTACGAAATGTGGGTAGAAAATAACAGCAAAAAAATCTATGAGAATATTGTAGAGAGAATGGAACATCTGCATTTCATGTTAGTTCTATTATGGACGACAAGAAATGAGGATGAATATGAGGGTGTGGGTGAGAATAGTGAGAGAGAGTGCGATTATGAAGGTGTGGGTGAGAGAGAGTCAGATATAGAGTATGAGGGTGTGAGGGACAGAGAGGGTGTGGTAGTGTGAGTGAGAATAGTGAGAGAGAGAGAGATATAATTACGGTATGGGTGAGGCAAATTCATGAGTATGAGTGTGCGAGTAAGAGTGTGCGAGAGAGAATATATGGGGATGTGAGTGTTAGAGAGGGTATGGGGGTGCCAGTGAGAATAGTGAGAGTGAGTATAAGGGTGTCGGTGAGAGAGAGTCAGATATAGATTATGGGGTGTGAGAACACTAGTGAGAGAGAGTGAGTCATTATTAGGATGTCAGATATAGATAGAGTATGAGTGTGAGAGAGAGTATACATGGGGGTGTGAGTGTTAGAGAAGATATGGGAGTGCCAGTGAGAATAGTGAGAGAGAGTGATTATTAGGGTGTGGCGAGATAGAGTCAGATATAGAGTATTAGGGTTGAGTGTTAGAGAGATTATGGGGGTGTGAATGAGAAATGAGAATAGAGTGTGAGAGAGAGTGATTATTGGGTGTGAGTGTGATAGAGAGTGAGTTTATGAGAGAGATGGAATAACCAAATGGGACTGATTTCGTTAATTCACAAAAAGTAACATATAGATAGAAGCCATAAGTGACCAGAATATGTCTCCCGAAAAGAATATGTCTAGTTTTTAAAGCTGTACCAACGAAGTATTAAGATAAGATAATAACTAAGTTACATAAAATAAAAGGCTACAATAATACAAAATATGAAATAGTATGATAAGTTTTTAAGATTTTTTTTAAAATGAATTCAATGTATTTATAACATTAAATTATTACAGAATTTAAAATTGTAGAATGATTAACTGTAGATCGATGATGAATAGGATAATAAAAATAAAAATACTATCAAAGTCCCATTTTTTAGTATTTTTCTTATTTTTTGTGCCCATGGGTAATGTAAGACATTGATCTCTTATTATATTTTTACTGTCAATACGTAAACAACACAGACAATGAAATATCGCTTGTTAAATAAAGACAATACAACATGTACCGCTGTGAGACGTCTCCTCTGGGCATCTATCCCCGCAGGTTCATCCTGTTGTTCCTGCTGTTCTCTCCTCACTCGGGCCTGGGGACAACCATCTCCTTCCTGTTGGGCTAACTCTCCACTCTTGTTGAGAAAAAAAAATCCTTCCACCTGCCTCACGTTGAATAAATCAATATTTCAAATATGTATAAGTACCTATTATCATTTATTTTTATTCTCTTTAAGTACATTGAATTTTTTCTATATTTGGCAGAAAATAAGCTTCTTCAATGGCAAAGTATTTATTTAATAAGCTTTTACAGCCATTAAATCTTTCATTTCAAAGAAAAGAAGATTAAGTTTTTTTTTCAAATATTTTTTAAACATAAAAAATTAACCAGGACAAAGAAAAATGGGACAAAAAATAGCGCAGAGAATTAGTATAAGAAAATGAAGAAGTTACTAAGTTGTTGTTTGTGAGCTTTAAAGATAATCCTGGCAGCAAATTGCTAGCGTAAACAATGGGAGAGCAGCACATCTCTGAAGAAGCAATTTACATGCTCCAGCAAAAACTATGTAAACTTTTAAGATAAATTTTTAGTAAGGAATACATGTGCTAAACTTCGTTTGTGATAAAATAGTAATTATATTAGAAATAAAATACTACCGTAGTGGTAAAATTGTGAGTACTATCTAGAATCCAGATTTACTACGCTACAATAATAAAAATCATCATAATAATCTAGGCAAGTAGGTATCTCAGTGCAGGATAGGGAATTTATAATTCTCAATTTTGAGTATCGACATTAATCTAAACCTCATAAGTCGAGTTTAAGAGACAATAATCATTAATACGATAAAGTTTTAGTATTTTTAAATAAAAACTTCCAACATTTTTTTAAGCTGGTTGTTGAATGAGTGTGTTTTGATTGATAGGTTAGAGCTCATCAGTTACCCCCTCGCACGTGAGACAAGCTATCTCTGCAGGATTCCCTAGGTAGCACGCTGGCAGATTTTCAATTTGCACCCCTACACAACAGAAGCACTCAGCTGACAGGCAAACCAAATTAGCTGTGAAGAAAGATGATACACAGTTTATATACTGGGTCGAAGCTTATTTTTTAAAATAAGCATGCTCAAGTTTTCTTTTTGGTACATTTTTACTCATATACAGATACGAGTACACTATACAGATATGATATAACTTTCAAGATTTTTTTTATAGGTGATACCTAATAAATTATAGTAATTACATAACTTATTATATTATTATAATTCATTTGATTTTGTATTCACAAAAATAAAATAATACAGTACTGTTCTACAAGTAGGGTTGTGTGTAGCTATTGATTCTACGCTTCTAGTCAACAAATATCAGACTGTCCATAGAGTAATAAACCTCTCATTCTCCAAGATGTCGGACTATTTTTGTTTTATGTAATCTCTAAAACTCATCCAGCGCCTCAGTTTAACCATGGTAAAAAAGTATTAGGTAGGTACAGTACATTTGTTATACCTCTCTATGAAATACATAAGGCCTGTTTGACTGCTCCAGTAAAGGGACTTTTCAGTATTAACTCGGCAGTATAAACAAAACAAGGAATTTGTATTCTATATTGATCTATTCTATTTAACTCATTGTCCTGCACTGCTCTGAACAATAAGTTGATAAAATATCTTGTTATATTTTTTACATTACAGAGAGGGATTATAACTTATTGATTTAATATTAATTTTACTTCATATATATAAAAACATGAGGGAAAAAAACCAATGCTACCTATAAAAATAGTAATAAAATACAGTGAACGACCCAGTATTTCAGGTATTTTCTTTCCTAGAAAATATGTAAATAAATAAATAAAACATATTTTCATGCCTTAAAAATAAATTAGGTGAGAACTTTCAACTCCCAAGAGCCTCTGTAAAATTTCAAAGCTATCCCTGGTTGAATCTACATATTTTCAGCAAAAAAATCTAATAAACTTTTCATTTTAATATACCTAAATTTGTTTCTCTCAGCTCATTCTAAAAAATACATAGAATGTAATTTTATTCTCTCTCTTATTGTTGTTGAAAAAATTCAATTTCAGAAAGAAAGAAAGAAAAATAATAATCTATTTAACTTTTTTTCTGGAAAACTTAAAATATAGTACATCTAAATATGTAGTTATGTAAAAGATATAATATATAAAACCCAGGTATAACAGATAAAAGGGATGAAAAGTTGTTTTCATACAAGTCTGGTATGTAGATTTACACCGCACAGGCTCAGTTTAAGTTTAATAAGTAGCTACAATGCTATGATACTGAAGATAGGATACGCTGGTAGTAGATCATATTTTATTATATTTATCAGAAAAAAATGCTGCCCATTTTAAAGAATTATTCACATCTTGTACATCAGAAATAATTAGCTATCACTGGCTGTTCTGCAGGAAATTCACCTATGTTGCGGCCAGGTACCCTAACCCTACCTCTGCTGATTATGTTGCGGCTATGTTTTAAGGTATATGTAATATTAATATAAAACTATGGATTCTTTAAATTTTACTCACTTTTCGACTTAAGGTTCGCCTAGCTCGTAGCTTGATTCACGATAGTAATCGTTTTATACCTAAAATTATTTGGATTTCTAATATGAACCTGATAACAAGCTACGTTTTAAGTCCAGTATTGTTTCTTTGGAGAAAATCTCTGTTCAGTTATGGCTCAGTTTCTCTGCAACCGTTATGACTACAACTCGTAAAGATTGTGTAAAAGAAGTGTTTTTTTATCTGAACAAGATGGAACCAAACGTGAAGTGACTAATGAGGTAGGGTTAAGTTCAGTGACTAGAGCGCTAGGGTTAAATTAAGTGACTAGAGAGTTGATGTTAAGTTAAGTGACTAGAGAGCTGGGGTTAATTTAAGTGACTAGAGCGCTAGGGTTAAATTAAGTGACTAGAGAGCTGGGGTTAAGTTCAGTGACTAGAGCGCTAGGGTGAAATTAAGTGACTAGAGAGCTGGGGTTAAGTTCAGTGACTAGAGCGCTAGGGTGAAATTAAGTGACTAGAGAGCTGGGGTTAAGTTCAGTGACTAGAGCGCTAGGGTGAAATTAAGTGACTAGAGAGCTGGGGTTAAGTTCAGTGACTAGAGCGCTAGGGTTAAATTAAGTGACTAGAGAGCTGGGGTTAAGTTCAGTGACTAGAGCGCTAGGGTGAAATTAAGTGACTAGAGAGCTGGGGTTAAGTTCAGTGACTAGAGCGCTAGGGTTAAGTTAAGTGACTAGAGAGCTAACAGTTCAGAAATAAGTATGCAAGATTTTAAGACTATAATATACGACTTAGTATAAAAATTAGATCTCAAAATATCGTAGATTTAGGAAGGGAAAAAGTTTGAGTCGCTTTTTCTGACTTCAAGTGTAGTTACGAGTATGTAGCTTTGGTGAATACTTTAATTATTTGGTTATTATTTTTCATTCATAGAGTTTTACAATGACATTAATCAAGCCCAACTTGACACTTTTACAACTAGTCCCACGGGTCGTAAAATGGTCGATCTGTTGAATTTCTTTTACAAAATATGATTTAGAACTACATAGTATGAATATCAAATTTCAATCGTGTATGCTGAAACATTCACTGAAATCAAAGGATTTCTTTGGCTCAAACTCATCATTGAAATTATTCCTGCAATAAAATGATACCTTATACTTAAATACAGTTTAATTTTACTAAGGAAGGCATATTACTACATATTTATCGTGCTGTAAAACTTACCAAACGATTAGATCAGGGAAATGGCAACTTCATCTCAGCTATAAGCTAATTAAATTTATTTATTTCCAACTGACTTGATACTAAATACATAATATATAGACAAGTCACACGAAGCCCAACGAACTCAAAACATTTGATGTCTGGTATTAATTATTTCCGAGAAATTTCTAATATTAGTTTTCCTCTGTTGCGTCATTTTAAAACCACCTGTGCGTTAGCTTTTCTCTACATTCAACCAGCAGTTGATTCAACTTCACACACAGTCACCGACGGCATAGCGATGGGAAAACTTTCCATTTATTTGATAGCTTCTCTAGCTGTATTTATAATTGCAGGTAAGGTTTTTTTACTATCAATATGTAATTCAACATTATGCACATTCTTTTTCGAAATCATATCTGACTCACAAAGTAGGCTAGAAAAGTTCACTTTGGGAAAAATGTCTGTAATTTTTTGTTTTATTAGAGCATAGGTATTTTCGTTATTTCAGTCAATCCATCGCCAGAATCGAAATTAACATTGGGACACCTCCTCTTACATGTGGGACACATTATTGTTATTTTTACTAAAAAAGCAAATTATCACCTACTAACAACTATTTAACACGTGAGTGGTTGACTATAGGGATTTTTTCTCACCCTGTCGGCAAAAACGTAATAACATTTTGTTTTTTGGTCATATCTCGATAAAAAATAACAATTCAAAACCATCAACGTTATCTAAAAAACTAAAACTGTCTTTAATGGTTATCTTAAACACAATTTATTTATTTCGAGTGTCAATTTTAACATTTTTGATATTTTCCCTATTAGCCCGTGGGTGAAATTTATACAATAATGAAATATATACAAATATCTCGTAAACTATAAGAGATATTGATTTTATATAATAATATCGTTTAAAATGGTAATTTTGCACATAATTTCAAATACTTTTAATATACAGGGTGTCCCATTATAAACTAGACATTCAAATATCTTGAAAACTACTGACGATAGAAAAAAATTGTCCAATGATCATTTTCATAGCTCTAAAGGGGACACTAAATTTAATGGTGACCTAAAAAGTTTCTTAGATGACCTCTTCAAGATTATTTCAAGGTCAACTTTGGAATTTCAAATAGCACCCCCTATTTTTTATGATACTTTGGAAATCTACACAAAATTTTATAATCAAAAAAATTCTTACTTGTAATTTTTGTCACACCTAGTTCACACCCTTTCGGGAGAGTGAGATTTTTTTAACTTAGACTATGAGTGCCACATATCATTTTAAGTGCTGAAAAAAGATAATTATTGTTTTTTCATGTTACCTATTTTTTTATTTTTTGGTTCTCCTATACTTGAGAACCAAACAGTTAAGTAAAATGAAAGACAAGTCTTTTTTTCCTCAGTTAAAGGACAAAACAATTTGCCCAATCAGGGAGGTAATCTCAATCCAGCTCTCCTGTATACGCAGCCTGGGAATAATTCAGATGTTGAATCTTCTTCGGGCATATCACAACCTACACTAGATAGAGCAACTGCTATGGAACTAGCGTGGCAAATGCAACAAATGGAAAAATCTGAAAGGAAAAGAAAGAAAAAAACACGACGGAGTGATTTAACGGAGGAGGAAAAGGCTGAACTAAAAAGGCAAAAGCAATTTGTCCTTGAACAAGCGAAGGAGGTTCGACATGATCAAAGAGTTGAAAGAATGGCTGAAACTGCACGAAAGCAAGAAATAAGGAAGACCATTTTCCAACATTTGAATAGAAAGTAAGTGAGAGAGACAGACAACACAGTAACACTAGTGAGAGAGAGAGAGAGACAATGAAGTGCAGTGGTGATATCAACATTTTTTTTGCTCGTGGCTTGATTTTTGAGAAAAAAAATTGAGAAATTGGATTTGCTCATTTTTACATAATCTAAGTTAGTTAATTCATTACACTGTTACGAGTTAAGTAAAATGTTAGTGTTCAGGCGCATATAGCTCTATCACATAGAACCCCTAGTGCGAAGTTGTTGAATTTAAAATGAGACCATCTACAGAATGTCTCCTATCATAATATGTTTACTAAATTTCTTCGAAATCCGTTCAGTATATTCTGGGATTTGCGCGTTACAAGGAATATTTTTAACCGACAGACCGACACAAAACCAAAGTTGCTCAGGAGATTAAGAAACATCCGGAAATATGAAGAAAAAAAATTGAGCAAAAAATATTTATTTTTTTACATAAACGAAAACAATACTTCTGATTTCTATTATTAGAAATTTATCGAAAGTAATATTTGAATACATAATTTATTATACAAGGTGTCCGACCTCAGTAGCTTGAACGGTAAGGCAATGGACTTGTAACCTGGAGGTCGGTGGTTCAAGTCACGGTTTCAGCGTGGATTTAGTAAAGCGAGTTTGAGTTGTTGTGATATCACGTGAGTGACTAACACAAATATGATAACTAACAAAGTGTCCCATTACATATATCGAGAACTACCGATGGATGGTAAAAAAAATCTGTTCGAGTTTCTTGAATGACCCTTCAAAATTATTTCAAGGTTACCTTTATAATTTTAAATGACACCCCATATTTTATGACATTTTTGAAATTTACATAAAATTTTAGGTTCAAACAAATTCTTACTTGTAATTTTTTTCACACCTTTTAGGGAGTGTGAGATTTTTTCCATCTTAGACAGTGAGTGCGGCATAATATCAAATCAGTCTAATTTTAAATGTTGAACACGATAGTAATATTTGTTTTTCATTTTACTTAAATTTTTGGGTCCCCTATACTAGAGATCAATTATTTTTAGTAAAAAGAAAAACTACAATTTATTGATATCAATAATTCAAAAATAAAATGTTTCCATTTTTACGCAGGGAAAGACCTGATCAATTCAGGATAGTTACGGACCAAAACACACAATGGACACACATGAACCCTGATCCTGATAATTCTACTGATCCTACTTCTCTTCCTGATCCTACTCCTCCTGTTTTTTCTCCTAGTGACATTTATGCTGCTCTTTCTCCTCTGGTTGATTCTTCTACTATTTCTGATTCTTCTATTCTCCCTGATCCTACTACTCTTCCTGATCCTACTCCTCCTGCGCTTTCTCCTAGTGATCCTTTTGCTGGTCTTTCTCCTCTTCCTGATCCTCCTCCAATTCCTCTTCCATCTCTGTCTCATCATCTTACTTCTTCTCCTTTCCCCTCCCATTCTCCTTTACATCTTTCTTCTAATTTTGGTACTTGGTTTTCCTTTTCCTCCTCCTCCGCTCCTGCTCTCCAATCTTCAGACTTACACACCGAAGGCGACGACAGAAATCAAATGAATCTCAACCCCGGCGCACCTGTTCCCCCTCTTGCATCTGCTCCACCACAAGGGTCAGGTGGTCTACCTGGTTATCAAAGGGAATATATTCCTCCTGAGGATTGGAATTAGATCCAAGACGTTAATAATCATCCATTTATTTTATATACTAAGAAAGCTTATTGATATTTTACATAGTAGGTAATACCTGCATTTTATGTATTTTCGAAATAATAAATTAAAAGATTTTTTTATTCACTAAAACTTAGCCTGTTAACATTACTTTACAAAACTTAATGAAACGTGTGTCTGTGAGTACTATGGTTCTATTGGATAAAAAACCAAAGTAAAATATGTAGCCAATATAATATACGAAAACAAGAAAAAATGGGTACGACACGTTGCAAAACTTAAAAATAATAGATGGACCATTAGAAAAACAGATTTTCACTTCATTAACAAACACAGAAACTGAGGACGACCAAATAAGTATAAAGCGGTGAGACCCTATTAAAGAAACTGCGACACCACACGATTTTCTTCATCGCTCGGTGAGAAGTCAAATTCCGCCACTGGTGCCTCAACGGTAACAGATAATATATCTAAAAATAATTGTCAAATTTGTAATCAACACATCAAAATTATTGGATTTGATGTGTCACAACCAAAATTTAAGATGAATAATAAAAAATCTGGTGTAAACATCACACGACTTTCCTTATCCCCCAAAAAGAAGTCGAAATCCGCCACTGGTGACTCAACGGTAACAGATAGTTAAAAAGGAGTGCCAAATTCGTAATCAGCACCTCAAAATCATTGGACTTGATATGTCGCAACCCCCATCTAGATTGAATAATAAAAAAGTTAGTCCAAGCGGGTCCCCCCAAAATACCGGTAAATTGGGGCCGGGTTCCAAAAAGTTCAAGATATCAAAAAAATGATCTGAGTAAACCCCTATTATTTTTTTAATCCGAGAAAATGTTGTTCTCTAACTTTTTTTGTATCTTTTACAAATTCAAAGAAGCGGCGGTTGCGGCCAATATTTGCGGCCCTGCGGCCACATCTTGCGGCCGATTTCAACCAAAAGTTTTGTGGTTTGTCTGGTGTATGAAATTAATTTGCATACCAATTTTCAAGTCTCTAGCTCGTACCGTTCTTGAGATATCCTGTTTACACACACACACACACACACACACACACACACACACACACACACACACACAGACAGACAGACAGACGCACGGACCAATGGCTGAAAACAACTTTTTTGGTATCCTGAGGCTATGATTCGTCCAGAAATGTGAAAAACTGGGTAGGTCAAATTTTTGACGAATACAATACTTTCCTTATTATAGGATAAGGAAAGTAAAAAGAAGTTAGTCCAAGCGAGACCCCCCCCCCCCCCCCCCCGCATACCGGTAAATTGGGGCTTGGTTCTAAAAAGTCCAAGATATCGAAACAAGTGGTTAAGGCGCTAGTCTTGTAATCCAGGTAGCGTAGGGATCCTTTGGTTTGAATTTGACCTAATGCATGAATTTATCCTAATTAATTTGAGTATTAGACCACATAATTATAAGACTCTGAGGGTTAGGTGGTTACCTTCCACGTGAGTATTTTTATTATTAATTGTGGTGGAGTTAAAACATGAAAACATAATCAAAAAAATATTATTATTAGAAATATTAAAGATCACTTGACAGGGTATGAATAATATCAAGCAATTCAAGCACACACAATATTGTTACCAATATTTACTTATTGGATTCTGAAATTAACATGGAATGATATCTCTCTGTAGCAATTAATTGCGAATTAATGTAGCTAAATTTGTATCTAGCGTGATTTCGGGGAGCGGCACCTGGAATGATATCTATGTACATAAGTTTACATTCATTCTGTTACAATATACAAAACTCCCACTGAAAAAAATTCACTCAGTAGTCAGTGTACTCTTCTATTTTTTTGTTTTATCTCGGACCTGGTGGGTATTATGCATGCAAAGAAAATGAAAAAGTTTGACGCTGAGAAGTCTTGCAAAGGAAAAAAGAAGTGTTGGGAGAGTCATTAAGCATTTTTTTACTATTCATAAAAATACAAATTATAAACTATTCTTCTTCTCTTTATTCACCATTGTATGACAAAGTTCTACTGAGATTTTTTAACGTGCCAACTTAATTTATTGGTCATGAGAAGATGGTCAAATTTGGTACTGATGTAATAGATAGATCAGCTAAAGAGATAAATAGGTAATACCTAGATAAATTTGAGTTTATTTTAATGATGTATGTACTTGTACATGACCAATAATATTAAAGCACGGGCTCCTGCACTACCTACTATTAGAATTCTGTACCTATACTTATCACAGTTTTGCGTGGGTTCCTGCATCTTTGAAACTAGCATGGCAACACATGTGTGCCAATATGGATGTATAAAATTTTGAATATCTATGATTTATCATTAATTTTTTAGTTTATGCTCAGTTCTCGGTACATACTTAGTACTTAGGTATCTTAAATGGGTGGGTGTGTGTGTAATTGTGTATCCCGAAAACCACAAGTCGGATTGAACTGACATTTTGAATGGTTACCAATGACAGTCTCAGTATGGTCAATTGGCATTCGTTATAAATATCAATTTTAGTTATAAATAAGCGTTATAAAATATCCATTTTCCAAAAGTTGAGCTTTTAAATAAGATTTTTCAAAAACTAGCAAATTGAAGCATACCTCACAAAGTACAAGTCCATTTGAGTTGACAATTAGTCAAAATGTCCACTCTGTAAAAGTTGAGCTATTTTACACTCAAATATGGCCCAGTAGATTTCTGGAATAAGAATTCCTTGAACTGAACCTTTCTACATTTTCAACCTTCTACAAATGTTTTTTTTTTTTTTTTTTTTTTTTTATCCTCGCTTACTATATTCGAAAAGATGGATTTGTTTAACAATTTTTCAAACATAATACATATTTTTGTATTTTATATTTGATGGCCATAATTTTATTATGAAGTGAGAGAAAGTAGATAATATAATACATTTAACTACCAATACGTAGATAACTAACAACAACAAAAAATATTTTACCAGCAAGGACTACCCGCAACGCGGCTAGTGTATTGTAAAAAAAATCTATCACAATAACGTTAAAATTTTAGAACTATTATCATTAAGACATACATTTAATCTATTATTATTCAGAAAAAGTAATAATAAAAAGGAATTTATAAACTATGAGATTCTGGTAGCGAGGTAAGTATAAAGAGACGCAAGGGGTGACGCTTGTTAATAAGAGGATTTACTTTAAATACAAACATAAGAAAATTATTATCTACTTAAAGACTAAGTATTATGCTCCAACGTTATTATTGTTATGGAAGGAGGAAAAATCTATGGCTTTAGAATGTACCACCTAGTCTTCTTAACTTCTATTCTCTCTCTTTCATCATTAGAATCTCAATGGATAAGAGAAAAGCGTAAAGACCTGATAGAGAGAAAAGAACAGAGAGCAAAGAAATACACATTAACTTCATACGTACGTATTTATCTGCGAAGTATTCTCTCTTTTCTTTTCTCTCTCTCTTTGAGCCTTTCTCGAGTTGTGCTGTTCTTCCTTTTCGCTAGAATACGTTGATGATGAAAGGAGTAAAGAAGATACGACGATGTGCAATATTTTAAGCTGTTATGAAAAGATCTTCGAAGCATTATAAGAAAGAATAGTACGATAGGAAGAAATAGAGCAAGGGAATGAGTGAAAATAAAGGCTTCTATTTTGTAGAATAGAGGAAAAAGAATAGTTTGAGAAGAAGAATATTGTTTTGACAAAAGGGAAGTTGAGGCAGAAGACGAATAATGGTCACTAGAGGTGGCATGAGTTCAACATAAGATCCGTGGTGCTATCAACTGACCTGGTTGCAGGGTTTTCGGTGAAACCCTTACAATTAACACAGCGACCTAATTATATATTTATTGTGACCCGTTGATTCTATTTGGTTTTAACGTACTGATTTGAGATAGAAGATATTCCGGACAGTGGGTTCCCAGAGAGACATCGCTGGGAATCGTACCAGCTAGTCCAGCTACTCACAATAACCTCACCCAGCCTGGGCCAGAAATGCCAGCCTTGGAGCCAGCCATTGTGCTTGGAGGAAACAGAATTTCCTTGGAAAAGTCTGCTCCAACCGGGAATCAAACTGAGGATCTCTGAACGGGCAATAGTGACAACCGTTCTGAGATATTTTGAGGAAAAATGTAGGACATGTAGGTTTTTCTTTGGAACATGTCAAGTTACATAATTTGCTTCCGACATTCTAAGAAATAACAGTAATTATGAACATTATGTAACAGGCTTTTAGTTTGTCGTCTGCTCTCCTCACTCAATGTTCTCACAACAATATGAACAGAAAGTTTACGGATGTTTGTTTATAATATCTAAATCGATTTTTTATTAAAGTGTTAACCTTTCCTATTTATGATAAAGTCTAAAATCACAGTAGGTCAAAAAATGTTTCTTTTCAAAATAGAGTTACGGCAGTTTCAAAAGTTCTTTTTTTTATGGAAGACTACGTAGATTTTGGTAAATGGCAGAATAATTTGAGAAAATTGCCTTAGAACAAATAATAATAATATATTAACATCTTGTATTCACAATATCATATTGCTCACAGCCGCCGCTCAAATTCCGCCACTGGTGCCTCAACGGTAACAGATAATATATCTAAAAATAATTGTCAAATTTGTAATCAACACATCAAAATTATTGGATTTGATGTGTCACAACCAAAATTTAAGATGAATAATAAAAAATCTGGTGTAAACATCACACGACTTTCCTTATCCCCCAAAAAGAAGTCGAAATCCGCCACTGGTGACTCAACGGTAACAGATAGTTAAAAAGGAGTGCCAAATTCGTAATCAGCACCTCAAAATCATTGGACTTGATATGTCGCAACCCCCATCTAGATTGAATAATAAAAAAGTTAGTCCAAGCGGGTCCCCCCAAAATACCGGTAAATTGGGGCCGGGTTCCAAAAAGTTCAAGATATCAAAAAAATGATCTGAGTAAACCCCTATTATTTTTTTAATCCGAGAAAATGTTGTTCTCTAACTTTTTTTGTATCTTTTACAAATTCAAAGAAGCGGCGGTTGCGGCCAATATTTGCGGCCCTGCGGCCACATCTTGCGGCCGATTTCAACCAAAAGTTTTGTGGTTTGTCTGGTGTATGAAATTAATTTGCATACCAATTTTCAAGTCTCTAGCTCGTACCGTTCTTGAGATATCCTGTTTACACACACACACACACACACACACACACACACACACACACACACACACACAGACAGACAGACAGACGCACGGACCAATGGCTGAAAACAACTTTTTTGGTATCCTGAGGCTATGATTCGTCCAGAAATGTGAAAAACTGGGTAGGTCAAATTTTTGACGAATACAATACTTTCCTTATTATAGGATAAGGAAAGTAAAAAGAAGTTAGTCCAAGCGAGACCCCCCCCCCCCCCCCCGCATACCGGTAAATTGGGGCTTGGTTCTAAAAAGTCCAAGATATCGAAACAAGTGGTTAAGGCGCTAGTCTTGTAATCCAGGTAGCGTAGGGATCCTTTGGTTTGAATTTGACCTAATGCATGAATTTATCCTAATTAATTTGAGTATTAGACCACATAATTATAAGACTCTGAGGGTTAGGTGGTTACCTTCCACGTGAGTATTTTTATTATTAATTGTGGTGGAGTTAAAACATGAAAACATAATCAAAAAAATATTATTATTAGAAATATTAAAGATCACTTGACAGGGTATGAATAATATCAAGCAATTCAAGCACACACAATATTGTTACCAATATTTACTTATTGGATTCTGAAATTAACATGGAATGATATCTCTCTGTAGCAATTAATTGCGAATTAATGTAGCTAAATTTGTATCTAGCGTGATTTCGGGGAGCGGCACCTGGAATGATATCTATGTACATAAGTTTACATTCATTCTGTTACAATATACAAAACTCCCACTGAAAAAAATTCACTCAGTAGTCAGTGTACTCTTCTATTTTTTTGTTTTATCTCGGACCTGGTGGGTATTATGCATGCAAAGAAAATGAAAAAGTTTGACGCTGAGAAGTCTTGCAAAGGAAAAAAGAAGTGTTGGGAGAGTCATTAAGCATTTTTTTACTATTCATAAAAATACAAATTATAACTATTCTTCTTCTCTTTATTCACCATTGTATGACAAAGTTCTACTGAGATTTTTTAACGTGCCAACTTAATTTATTGGTCATGAGAAGATGGTCAAATTTGGTACTGATGTAATAGATAGATCAGCTAAAGAGATAAATAGGTAATACCTAGATAAATTTGAGTTTATTTTAATGATGTATGTACTTGTACATGACCAATAATATTAAAGCACGGGCTCCTGCACTACCTACTATTAGAATTCTGTACCTATACTTATCACAGTTTTGCGTGGGTTCCTGCATCTTTGAAACTAGCATGGCAACACATGTGTGCCAATATGGATGTATAAAATTTTGAATATCTATGATTTATCATTAATTTTTTAGTTTATGCTCAGTTCTCGGTACATACTTAGTACTTAGGTATCTTAAATGGGTGGGTGTGTGTGTAATTGTGTATCCCGAAAACCACAAGTCGGATTGAACTGACATTTTGAATGGTTACCAATGACAGTCTCAGTATGGTCAATTGGCATTCGTTATAAATATCAATTTTAGTTATAAATAAGCGTTATAAAATATCCATTTTCCAAAAGTTGAGCTTTTAAATAAGATTTTTCAAAAACTAGCAAATTGAAGCATACCTCACAAAGTACAAGTCCATTTGAGTTGACAATTAGTCAAAATGTCCACTCTGTAAAAGTTGAGCTATTTTACACTCAAATATGGCCCAGTAGATTTCTGGAATAAGAATTCCTTGAACTGAACCTTTCTACATTTTCAACCTTCTACAAATGTTTTTTTTTTTTTTTTTTTTTTTTTTATCCTCGCTTACTATATTCGAAAAGATGGATTTGTTTAACAATTTTTTCAAACATAATACATATTTTTGTATTTTATATTTGATGGCCATAATTTTATTATGAAGTGAGAGAAAGTAGATAATATAATACATTTAACTACCAATACGTAGATAACTAACAACAACAAAAAATATTTTACCAGCAAGGACTACCCGCAACGCGGCTAGTGTATTGTAAAAAAAATCTATCACAATAACGTTAAAATTTTAGAACTATTATCATTAAGACATACATTTAATCTATTATTATTCAGAAAAAGTAATAATAAAAAGGAATTTATAAACTATGAGATTCTGGTAGCGAGGTAAGTATAAAGAGACGCAAGGGGTGACGCTTGTTAATAAGAGGATTTACTTTAAATACAAACATAAGAAAATTATTATCTACTTAAAGACTAAGTATTATGCTCCAACGTTATTATTGTTATGGAAGGAGGAAAAATCTATGGCTTTAGAATGTACCACCTAGTCTTCTTAACTTCTATTCTCTCTCTTTCATCATTAGAATCTCAATGGATAAGAGAAAAGCGTAAAGACCTGATAGAGAGAAAAGAACAGAGAGCAAAGAAATACACATTAACTTCATACGTACGTATTTATCTGCGAAGTATTCTCTCTTTTCTTTTCTCTCTCTCTTTGAGCCTTTCTCGAGTTGTGCTGTTCTTCCTTTTCGCTAGAATACGTTGATGATGAAAGGAGTAAAGAAGATACGACGATGTGCAATATTTTAAGCTGTTATGAAAAGATCTTCGAAGCATTATAAGAAAGAATAGTACGATAGGAAGAAATAGAGCAAGGGAATGAGTGAAAATAAAGGCTTCTATTTTGTAGAATAGAGGAAAAAGAATAGTTTGAGAAGAAGAATATTGTTTTGACAAAAGGGAAGTTGAGGCAGAAGACGAATAATGGTCACTAGAGGTGGCATGAGTTCAACATAAGATCCGTGGTGCTATCAACTGACCTGGTTGCAGGGTTTTCGGTGAAACCCTTACAATTAACACAGCGACCTAATTATATATTTATTGTGACCCGTTGATTCTATTTGGTTTTAACGTACTGATTTGAGATAGAAGATATTCCGGACAGTGGGTTCCCAGAGAGACATCGCTGGGAATCGTACCAGCTAGTCCAGCTACTCACAATAACCTCACCCAGCCTGGGCCAGAAATGCCAGCCTTGGAGCCAGCCATTGTGCTTGGAGGAAACAGAATTTCCTTGGAAAAGTCTGCTCCAACCGGGAATCAAACTGAGGATCTCTGAACGGGCAATAGTGACAACCGTTCTGAGATATTTTGAGGAAAAATGTAGGACATGTAGGTTTTTCTTTGGAACATGTCAAGTTACATAATTTGCTTCCGACATTCTAAGAAATAACAGTAATTATGAACATTATGTAACAGGCTTTTAGTTTGTCGTCTGCTCTCCTCACTCAATGTTCTCACAACAATATGAACAGAAAGTTTACGGATGTTTGTTTTATAATATCTAAATCGATTTTTTATTAAAGTGTTAACCTTTCCTATTTATGATAAAGTCTAAAATCACAGTAGGTCAAAAAATGTTTCTTTTCAAAATAGAGTTACGGCAGTTTCAAAAGTTCTTTTTTTTATGGAAGACTACGTAGATTTTGGTAAATGGCAGAATAATTTGAGAAAATTGCCTTAGAACAAATAATAATAATATATTAACATCTTGTATTCACAATATCATATTGCTCACAGCCGCCGCTCAACAGTAAAACAGCAAGGGGAGTGCGGGGGTCTTGAGCCTCCCCAATCCCTTTCTTGTGAATAATGAAAACTGCGCTAATGCGAGTGTGTATGTGAAATTAAGGAAATTCTCCCCGTATTATTATTCTTTGTTTTAAAATGAGCTCGTTGAAAGTAATGTGAAGCTTCAAGTCCTCTTCGGTATTTTCATCTTAAAAGTAGAAGATGTGTTATATATACCAAATTATATTAGTTATAAACAAATGTGTAATTGTGCGTATATGCGTACCTGTACCTATAGGTACTACTGGAAATTTAAATACAAGCAATAAGCTGGCAATATTTCGGAAATATCATCTGTTTGTACATTATATGATGATTCTTACCAACAATTTGATGAATCAAGGGAGATAGATTAATAATCCTGGAAACTTTACGACGCGACGTGGCTTCCATCTCGGTGAATTTTCTCACATCCACTAAATTTACTCAATAATCTTGCGCATTGCATAACTTAATAGTTTCACGGTGTTTATAACTTTTTATTTGCATTTTATGTACCCATGTAATAAATAATGTGATAACAAAATGTCAATGTTAAGTAGTATTAAACGGTAATTTTTTTTATAAGTACTGAAATATCTGTCAACGTCAGACCTGCATGAAAGGTAGAAAAAGTTGCAGAACAAGGTGAAAAGGAAAAATTAAAAGTGAAAGACAAACGCGTTCATGGCTCGTTTCATGTTTATTATTCTCCTCTCCTCCAAGACAAAGTCAGGAAGTTGACACAAAAGTTACAACCATCCTTCTGTAGGCAGGAATAAACTGAGATAGTGAGATTGGGAAACCTTTCGTATACAGGGTGACCTATAATAAAGTTGATATTCATTTAGGACCACATTATGAAACAGGATTAGATTTAATCTAAGTGGACACTATCCCTTCAATGAGCTATGGTTAGTTGAAACTCCCGACATGAAGACGTGTCAGGTTTAGCTTAAGGTTAATCCTGTCTCATAATTTGGACCTTCATGTACGAGAGACTTGACAAAAGTAATTTCAGCTGGTGACGAAAAATCCCTGATAGTGGTAAAAGTTCTCGCTTTCTAGGTATAAGGATCTCAGTGCGACAGAGACGAGATTGCAGCGGTCAATTTGTATTAAAAAACCAACACTAGCTTTGAGGTCCAGAATCATTTTTTGGGGTCAAAAATCGAATGACAAAATAGATTTCAGAGGTTACAATTTTCCAGCGTAGATATTTTTCATATTACAACTTTTTGAAAAGAAATAGACTTCTTCCTTAATATCTACCAGCCAGGATGCCAGTTCTGATTTAATTTTAATTTTTTACTATAAACTTGGTCTTCTGTTAGACCTTGAACTTTTGCATGGTTTATACTTTTTATGATGAAATTATACATACTCAGAACTGAGACTGCCACTTCTTCTAGATTGGAAATAAAATTGGATTCAAGATACCTGAGATACTCTGAATCCTAAAATTGAAATTATCGAAAAGTACAAATAATTGACTTGAAAACAAAAGTTTAAAATATTATGAGAGCTAAGTCAGTTGAAATTCACAGTCCAATAATTTTTCCATCAGAAATAATTACACAGAAGTCCTGGCGTTGTAAGTTCATACCCCACCGGGATATTGTGAGCTTATATTCGGAGTCTTGCATCTTCATCATGGTGTGGAATTGTAGAAGTTAAATCACAAAGTCTAAACATGACTCGAAGGGTCAAAGGTATCTTCTAGGTTGAAATATTACTAGGGGTCTCCCATCAGGAAAGGCGATAGAACAGGTAAGGGAATTTAAGAACAAGCATCCGCTAACGTTACATCATTTTGAAAAATGAGACCAATCTGTACCCTTTAAACCGGACTAGTAAGTAAACAAAATACTAAATTGGTAAAAACCCTTCAGTTAAAATTCAAGTTTGCCAGAGCTGTAATCTAAGGATTTTAGAAACAAAGAGAATTCCTCAAAAATTAACCCGTTAAATCTTTTCACTCAAACAAATTTGAAATAACTTAATGGTTTTACAGCTATAATAATTTACAATGAGCGAAGAAATCATTAAATGAATTGAAAAAATCACAGACAAAATAAACTTGGCAAAAAAATATACACAAAAAATGGATCAGGAACTTTTTCAAAAAATCTGGTGTAAACATCACACGACTTTCCTTATCCCCCAAAAAGAAGTCGAATTCCGCCACTGGTGACTCAACGGTAACAGATAGCTAAAAATCAATACAAAATTCGTAATCAGCAGCTCAAATCATTGGATTTGATATGTCACAACCCCCATCTAGGATGAATAATAAAAATGTTAGTCAAAATGGGGCTGAGGTCCAAAAAGTTCAAGATATCAAAAAAATGATCAGAATAGACCCCTGTTAGTCATATACAGGGTGTCCATAAAGTCTGAACCCAACCACCTATCTCGAGAATGGATGAAAATACAAGAAAACGCAAAAACACGTATCCCTTTGATTTTAGGGGGATTCATATTCAGACAAAAAAAAATTGCCTACACGGTCCCAGTCAGGATGGGCATGGACCAACTTGAAAATCTTAAATAGAATGGTATGTCTTGTGGCGTATTTTTTAACGAAAAACAAATCAAGTTTTAACTTGTTCGAAAGTTAAAACTTGATTATAAAAAATTTCGGTTTGTTCGTCCGGCTGGCTGACGAAACCGACCAGAAACTAACATCAACAGAGTATGTCGAGTTATAACTTTTTCGACAGGGCTTGCCATAAGGAGTTATTATCAATAAATTTCATTTTTCTGGAATTTATGGTCAACAAGTTATAGGTCAAAATATATGGATATCACGCAGGACGTCCGACCCTGTATCTTGAGAACGGTAAGTCGCTGAAATTTGTTGTAATGAACTTCTCTTCATGAGACCTTTAAAAAAATATGCCACAAGATATACCATTCTATTGAAGATTTTAAAGTTGATCCATGCCCAGGCCCAGCCTGACTGGGGCCGTGTAGGCAAATTTTTTTTGGCTGAAAATTAATCCCCCTAAAATCGAAGGGATATGTATTTTTGCGTTTTCTTGTATTTTCAGACATTCTCGAGATAGGGGGGGTGGGTCCAGACTTTATGGACACCCTGTATATATATCTCCCTTGCCTTTATCCCACATTAGTTCATGTTGCTATTGGGGTCGGCATTGTTCAACCTCATGGTTGAGGTTGGTAGGGTGGAGCACTTTTTTTATGGCTGGATGCCCTTCCTAACGCCAACGATTTATTTGGTTTTAACGTCCTGATCAGCACGGGGGTTTTACCCTCCATTCGCTGGGAATCATACCAGCTACATGAGCTACACATTAACCTCACCCAGGGCCGGAAATGCCAGCCTCACGTGTTTGGAGGAAATAGATTTTTTTCGAGAAGTCTGCTCCAACCGGGGATCGAACTCGGAATCTCTGGACTACGGGCAGTCGTCACAACCGTTACGCCATGGAGGCTGGCGTACCCCTATTATTTTTTTAATCTAAAAAAATGTTGTTTTACTAAAAAAATGTATCTTTAACCAATTCAAAGAAGCATTTGCTACTTTCAAGAAGTTTTGTTTTCAAATGATGTTTTCAAGAACACAGAAAGAAATGCAAGCACATGGAAGTGACTAGACTCGGTGAACCATTTGGAGGCAAAATATGACAGTGAAGAGAATCGGAGTTGTAAGAAAAGAACATCAGTGTTCTGAGGTGTTGAGAAAAATAAGAAATAACATTTCACATTTTATTTCAATTCCAGGCCACTCCCCCAGGACTACCTTAGGGCGAAAAAGAAAAAATTTTCATCGCATATAAGGAACTATAATATATTAGCTTATCTCGGTAAAAAGAGACATTTTTGATCACAGATATGGCTCAACACCATGCCATTCTATGAGAAGAGACATTTCAATAAATTGAATAAAAAAATATTACCTACTCCATATGAACATATTATGGTAATACTATGCAGGGGTTTAACTTTCAAGTTCTGCCGATTACATATTAGATAGATAAATAGATAGAAAAAAAATTGTATTTATTGTATAATAGTTACAAAGTGAGGAGGATTGACAGTAAGATACTTATAACTATTAATACTATTATGATACAACTAAAATTTCAGTGACAGAGATAATTTTCACACAAAAATAAGACATTGAAAATAAAAAATAAATTACCTACGATAGGAAATAATTCCGTACCTACCTATATGATAAAAAATTTCCGACTCTCGATTACATATTATTTTCACTCAAATACAAGCATTATTATGTTTTGCCATGTACAATAATAATTGTACACCCGTAGTACATACTTTTTACTTAGGTTTCATCAATAATTCGAATAATACTAAACTTTTTAAATAGGTACATAAGACAAAAGAAGCATTGTCCTGTACTATAGTCTACCACTATACCCTCACTACCTGCTGTTGGGTAATCTATGTAACCCAAAAGGGTAATTTTTTAAATATATCCCAAATATGAGTTCTCAAATCTCTCATAGATATGTATTTTGGTTAGCATTTTTTTTGTTAATCATTTTCGTGATATCACAACTGATCAAACTCGCTTTAATAAATCTACGCAAAAACTGGGACTTTAACCACCGACCTCCAGGTTTCAAGTCCGCCACCTTATCGATCAAGCTACTGAATGTAAAAAGAGAAGGAGTGAGAAGAGGAAAAGGGAAACTTTGCCGTCTGACTTGAGTGTGTTATCTGAAATACGTTAGGGACCAATAACAGCTTTAAAAACTTGTAATTTTCAATGGGAGGGCACAGTCATTACTGCGGACCAGTGCAGTGGTGCATGTGGAAACAGTATTTGAAAAAACTCTTTAGATATACAAAGTCATAGGTATAACAGTTCTTAAAACATTATGTAGGAGTGTGTTTAGTAACTATTTTAGCCTTTATTTGAATCTATGTACATTAAATTATTACTGGAGATCTTTTTCTAAAACAAATCCTATGTGTTCCGTCCTTTATTTAGAAGTATTGCACCCTCCTGGAATCTACAAATCACTGTTATTTTTTTGTTGCTTTGTACCAACCCTGTGTCGGTAAAACTTCCTAGTTTCTAAGAGTTGATGGAATAAGCAAGAAGAATAATAATGAAATTCTCCTACCTCACCCACTGCCATATTGTATCATCTCCTCATCCACCACTGGAAAATAAGCCTACTCGAAACTCTTGGTTAAACTTTGAAGAGAAAAGGACAAAAGAAAATAAAGAAGTCGCTTTCAATTGCCTAAAGTATTTTTTTTTTTCTGAGACAACCTAAAGAATACGTCAATCCAGTTTTCCAAGTATTGTATCAATTTGTAATGTGCTCTAAAACACAGTCCGAGATTTGGGGAACAACTTTTCTTTTATAAATAAAAATTCGTTTTTCGTAATTTCACAAACTTTGCTCTCCTTAATATTGAGTTTCGACCCATGATGGCGCTTGATATTTTTTTTTGTATTACCAATCGTTTGTTGCAATCCTTTTATTTTTTCGAAATAGAAACATTCAATATAATATGATATTAATTACCTCACGAAATAATTAAAAAAAAACAAGAAAATTAGCCACTTTGAATCCTTTGAAACCAAGAAAATTAGCCAGTAAAATGATAAAAAGCATGATTAAATGCATTCATAAAATATTGTTCTCATACTGTGATAATAATCTATCTCTGCTCATAGGGATTAACAGAACAGACGCAGACGGTCAAAAATAAGGCCACAATGAATTATTGAAGTCGTACGTCATTCAGGTTTTTCCTGAAGATCAATGGCAAAAGTTCAATGCGACGTTTAGAACAAATCATATAAAATTACCGAACTTAAAATTGGCTATGTCTTTGTATGTAAAGCATCGGACCCGTAAATAGTAGGTCAGTGGTTCCAGTTTCAAGAATGGCAAATTTTAGTTACGTAGGTTTTATTAATTTATTTACATCACTAAATAACGACAAAGACTTCAAGGAATAAATGGAAACTTACTTGGAATAAATTCCCAACTCAAAGAAACTTCACTCGACCAAACCTCTCAGAACTCATAACTCACTGAAGCTCAAGCGACCTGTCCTTCCAGCTTTGTCAGACTCTGTTGAGACCGCTGATTCCCTACTTAGTTATTTGAAAAGAATAAAACTATACACACTTGTATTCTTCACCAGAAGAATCAGCGCGAAGGACCTCTCGAATGGCAGAATCAAAAGTGCATAATGGAAAAAAACGACAATAACCGTCTAAAGTATAAAACATGCAGATATGACTATGCAGTTAAAAGCGACGTTAAAGCAAAAACTTTCATCACACTACACGACTTTCCTTATCACTCGAAAATAAGTCAGATTCCGCCACTGGTGACTCAATGGTAACAGTTGGCTAAAAATGAATGTCTAATTTGCAATCAGCACCTCAAACTCATTGAATTTGATAAGTCACAACCCCGTTCTAAGATGAATAGTAAAAAAGTTAGTTCAAGCGGGACCCTCCAAAATACCGTTAATTTTGGGGTATTATTTTTAAATTCTAATTAAATGTTGTTCTCTAACTTTTTTTTTATTATCTTTAACCAATCTAAAGAAACGGCCCTTTTTTGCCGCAGATCTTTTGGTTCGTGTGGTATATAAGATCTACTTTCTAACCAAATTTCAAGTCTCTAGCTCTTACTGTTCTCCAGATATCTTGTTCACAGACAGACGGACAGACAAATGGACGCACGGACTAATGGCTGAAAACAACTTTTTTGGTATCCTTAGGCTATGATTTGTCCAGAAATGTGAAAAACTGGGTAGGTCAAATTTTCGACGAATTCAATACTTTCCTTATTATAGGATAAGGAAAGTAAAAATATGCAGTGTTTGAATATACGGTTCGTTAATTACAAGACCAGCATTCAACCATTGGAGGGCGATGCTGACTGTCAAAACTCCCTAATGTGTCTAGTCATTATCAACAGAAAACCCACAGCCGTTTTCTTTCTATCCGTTTGTCGGCAAAACTTTCATGCCCTTCCCTTCGCAAGTTTACCCAAGAACATAAGAAAGAGAAAGTTGTAAACAAATTAACAACCTTTAGGACAAATGAGTAGCGGAGAGAGCTCAACTAAAGTTGTGAGTTTAAGAGTTTAATGAAGAGGAAGAATAGAGATGGGATAACAAGAACGAGAGAGAGACAGAGAGAAACAGCAGGAGGTAGAATGATGAACTGTATAGAAAGTGTAGGACAAAAGAGAAAAGGATAAAATAGGGAAAAAAGAGCGAGAGAGAAAGATTAATATTATGTCATGAGTTATACATGAGTATACCTTAGGTATGTATAAAAAGATCAATAATGTGATATATTGAGTTATACATAAACTTGGAAACTTTTTATTTTATTTATTTATTAAATTGATTAATTTTAAAATCACAGGAGATACACTTGATCCATCCCACTTGCATGAGGTAATGTACCTAACATGCAGGTAGCATTACCTCGTTGGATCGCCAAAGAAATCCTCTGAAAGAGGAAAGCCTTGGCGGCCCTATTGCCAGTGAGACGAACCAAGCCATCACCAACAGTTTTAAAAAAGCTCTTCATCTCTTTGCTCCAAGGGCCCATTGTTTCACATGCCAGGGGAACAAAGATGTAATTTGCTTCCGTTATAAAACTGTAAGAGGCATTTTTCCTCCTGACTGCTTTTTCTGCTGCAGCACCAACTGTACGACTGGTCTGTGGCACATAGGTATCTGCTAGAGTGTTGACACATGTGCTGTCCCAAAATAGCATTTGACCACGAGACCAGGGAACTAGCGTCATCCCATCTGGCCTTTTTCCATCATTTCGGCTGAGTCCTGTCGGTTCCAAGGTAGATGGTATGTTAATGGAGGAAGAGAAAATGGAGTTTTCTCGAAGAGAAAACCAATTCATCCAGTGATGACTGAACGGTAACAGTCAACGAAAATAAACATCAAATTCGTAAGCAGCACATGAAAGTCATTGGATTTGATGTCACAACCCCCCTCTATTAGGAGTAATAGTAAAAAAAAATGTCAAATAGTAAAAATACCAGTACCCCAATTTACCATTCAGGTTTAAAAAAATAATCAGAAAAGATCCCTATTGATTTTTATTATAATAAAAACTTGGTCTTATAATAAATTCATATCTTTTATCGTTTAGCCAGAACCGCCGAACGCCACCAGATACTGTTCGAAAGGCCACCGATTTTTTTTCTATCCTCAGGATAATCTACGGGATTCTTCCGTAGATTATCCTGAGCAACTACTCTTCTACAGTACCTACCTACATCACAGCGAAACTTTGAAGTACAAGTAATATAACGAGATAAGTAAACCACATACGAGTATGAACAGATTTACCTGAGTGGTTTAAGATTTAAAGTTTGAAGCTTTTATAGTATGGGTTCTGAACCAAACTTTACTTTTACTGTTATTAATTTGAGAAACTACTTTCTGTTTTGGTGATCATCAGGTAACTATATTTTACCATAACGCTACATATTTTACTACTAACGTCTCATTATTTATTGTTTATCTTTATTCCTTTTCTTCATTTATTATTTTCAAAATTACATTTGTTTTTTTCCGTTAGTTGGATAAGTAGATATTATAATTATTTTTATGTCTGAAAACTAATAAAAAAACATAATACAAGAAGTAGAAGCAAAGGCTGGGGAGTGTTAGCTTGGCTTTGAACCGAGCAGGTCATGTGTCAATATGTTCCTAGTCCGTTTGATTTTGAAATGTCATTTTAAAATAGTTCCCTTAAAGTGATTTGAATTTGATTTATATAAGTATATTCTGTGAATTTTGTTATTCGTAACAGTGTTAAAAAGTACAATTAAAGTTAATCATTAAAAGTTCTATCTTAAAATTAAAAGTGCAATTATTTTAATAATTAAATACTAAAGCTATCGTGTCTCAGTGAATCTCTGTGCATAGGCTCGGTTCGGTGAGGTCGTCAAGGTCATTCACCTCAGTGACCCCACCTCACCTCTGACCCGAGATAAGAGTTTCATCGGGAGTAGGTGCCAGTAGATCTAGCTTGATAAACGAGCGGTTCTCAAAGCGATAGAGGAGCGCCAGTCTGTCTAGCTTGGTTACAAGCTGTTCTCAAACGCTGGGAACTCTATCGAAATAAATACGTTTCACGCGTAAAAATTACGTCTAATAAAGAACGTTAAAATATGTTTTTACCTTCTTACGTCTGATACAAGAACGTTTTTTTTTTACAACGTTTAATTATTCTCCGTGCTTACGTCTTGTTTATTTTAACAATATCCAAGAACGTTTAAATTTTGTTTATTTATTTTTACGTCTTGGTATAACACAAGAACGTTAGTGCTCTTTAAAGTGTTGTGTGTGTTTACTGCCGTGTTTTACCCTTACGGGAAACCAGTGCAAGGAGAAATTCTAAACCGTGAGAGCTGTCACTGACCCGAGGGATCCCTGAGAGTAAGCGGAGGAGCTGCCGGGCGATTTCCGGTGCAGTAGTTGCTGTCATAAGTATTTTTGGTTTAGACAGTGATATAATATCACCAATAATATAAGTTTATTCTTCCTTTTCACTAATATACGCTGCCCAAAAAAAAGAGATTTTAATTTATTTATTTTTGCGTGCTAAAAGAGGTTAAATCCCAAAAAGAGGCCAAACCGCCCAAAAAGAGTACTGAACCAAAAAAGAGGTTTTACCCTTAAAAGAGGCGTCCTAAACAAATTTTATTTATTTCTAAATTATTTTTCGTGTTTTTAAATGTTTTCTACTACCCCGATTCTCACTCTCCCAGCTATAGCTTGAAGGTATGGCGGAAGGCGAAAATACGGAAAATTCCAACGGAAATAGGAACCAATTTGATGGAGGAAATGCGTTTAAGAAAAGGAAATTCGGTGTTGATGGCTCACCTGTGTCAAGTCAGGTACTCATGGCGGAGGATGCCAGAGTTGAGTTGGTACAGGCGATTCAGAAGCTGAGTGCTCTTATTGTAGACCTTTCTAAGGATATTAGTGACTCCCCAAAAATAAGGAAGGATATCAAGGAGAGAACACAAATTCTCCAGGATATGAATACACAGTTGCTAGAAAACACCGTGCTGGATATTCTCCAGGCACCTGCTGCAAACAAGACGATTATAACAGATATAGGAGAAAACTTACCCCCCCGTATGAGATATTTTTGCGATAGATGCGCTACAGAACTAGAGCAGGAAGAAGAGGAGAGGAAAGAAATTCGATCGAAACTTAGAGAAGCGATAACATATCCAGAGGAAAATTATGTAGCTTTTATTGATAAAGATTGGCCAGAGGCTACTTTTGAGAAAATCAAGGAAACAATAGGAAACCCATGGTCGACACGCGAAGGCGATCTCGTTGTTATAATTAACAAAAAAGATGAAGATACTCCTCTCCTGAACATGGTAAAGATCAGATACCCAGAAATGGAAGAATTTTTAGTAGCAAATAATGAAACAGGGACAGAACCCGCGGAAGAAAGACTTCAATACCTAGAGAGCACAGTGAAAACTAAAACACACACAAATACGAGAAGAGTTCACTTGGTCGAAACTAGAGGCGAAAAAGATATTAGGAGTTTATTAACAAAGCTTAAGGATGAGAATCTGCTGAAAGGGGAAAAAGTGACAGTAGCTGTGAGTCTGCCAGAAACAAGAACTATCGTGCGCAAAACACTGGAAATTTTCTTCCATGATGATAACAACACCCATATTGACTTCTATATACCCAGAAATACGGAATTTAAACATAAAGAAATTACACTGGATAAGAGGGATCGAAAACCAGAGGCTGTCATAATAAAAACAAACATCTCCACCTACGCTGACACTCTAAGAAGTATAAGATCAGTTATAAGACCCGACGAGATGGGTGTAGGAGTCAGATCTATAAAAAGGACAAAACAAAACCATGTAGTTATCGAAACTGAGCAAGGTCAAGCGAGCCGCTTACATAAGGAAATAGCCACTCGAATACAAGGAGTCGAAACAAGAATCACGGGAAACAGCTCAACGGTAGTAATCATGGACATTGATGCCTCAATGAACGGGAGGGAAATTGAAGAGTGTATCAGAAAGGAGATACGAGAGTTCGAAACCACTGTCAGATACGTTCGAACTACTAGGGCAGGAACACAAGTGGCCACAGTAACAATGCCCACGAGGGCAGCCGAGAATCTCCTGAAAATAGGAGATATAAAAATAGGTTGGACCCGTTGCAGAGTTAAGCCTCGAACAGACGTCATCAGGTGTTACAACTGCCTGAAAATAGGACACCACTCAGCAATATGCAAGGAACCAAGAGGCGACAAAAAATGCCTAAATTGTGCGCAAACCGGACACATCTCAAGAGAATGTAGCAACGTGAGCTTTTGTTCTACATGCGAAACTGAAGGACACAGATGCGACACATTTAAGTGCCCTTCTTTTAAGAACCTAATGAATAAAATGAAGGAAACAGCAACAGGAGAATCATCAAATGAAAATGTAAATTCAGAAGAAAATAGAGAACAAGAAGATGTTAATAAGCAAGATATTGAAATAATGGACGTGTCGCTAGAAGAAGAACACACAGAAACAACATGATCAAGTTTTTACAATTAAATGCTCATCGATCAGTTCCCTCCCACGAACTGGCAAATAAAACTGCACAGGATGAAAACTTGAGTGTTCTGCTTATTAGTGAACCCAACAAAAAATATATAAAAAATAATCAAGGATTTTATAACGATGGAAAGTTGGACGCAGTTATACAAATAACAAATAAAAATCTCAAAGTTGACGCCTTCGGGCGGAGCAATGGATTTGTATGGGTTGTAATAAATGGTTACCAAATATTCAGTTGTTATATTTCCCCCAATGTCACACACCGGGCTTTTGTACATTATCTGGAAGACCTCAAAAGTAGTATTCAAAGCTCAACCTGCAGTAAAATATTACTGGGAGGAGACTTCAACTCTAAATCGCCAGAATGGGGTTCAGCTATGGAGGATCCCAGAGGAACTACTTTAGGAGAGTGGTTGGCAGAAAACAACCTGGAAATACTAAATCAAGGCAGCACACCAACCTTTATACGAGGAAGCAGTTCATCGGTAATAGACATAACTTTTTGTTCAAAATCTCTTTTTCGGCGTGTCATAAACTGGCGAGTATCCGACGAAGAGAATCTAAGCGACCACCAGAATATTTATTATGAAATAGAGACAGGTGAAATTCAAAATACGGAGACGAATAAAAATAAAATAAAATGGAAATATAGTGAAGGAAAGAAACATGAGTTCCAGAAAGTCATAGAAGAATATCTCAAAGACCAACCGACTGTACCTGAAGTATGTTCGGAAAAGCTACAGGAAGCCTGTAAAAAAGTATTTTCGCCGAGAGGAGACGGATCCCAAAAGAAGCCAGTATATTGGTGGAACCAAGAGATAGCAGCACTACGAAAACAGTGTCACATGGAAAAAAGGAAAATGGTGAGAAAAAACGGAAAGACGAACATTACCGAAGAAGAAAAGAGAGCTTTAAAAAAACAATACTATGTTTCGAAAGAGAAGCTGCGGGTCGCAATTAACTCATCGAAACAAAATGCTTGGGAAAACTTGTGCAACGATCTAAACAAAAATATTTGGGGAAATGCGTACAAAATCGTGTGCAAAAAATTTAAATTAAATACAAATCCCCCCCTGAAAACGGAAGAAAAAATCACGGAAGCGGAAAAACTATTTCCACGACATGAAAAAATAAATTGGGAAGTGATAGACGTCGAAGAAGATATTCAACGCTTCACAATGGAAGAAACCGTAGAGGCATTCCACAAATTAAGGAACAAGAAATCACCCGGTCCAGATGGTATAAGCTCGGAGATGGCCAAAGCTTTTTTCGAAATTACTCCACAATATTGCTTAGACATGTTTAACCAGGTCCTGGTCTCGGGTGTTTTCCCTAAAAGCTGGAAGTTGGCAAAACTGGTCCTCTTAGAAAAAGGGAAAAAGGATAATCAGGGAAATATGTCGTATAGACCAATTTGCCTCTTAAATATATTAGGAAAAGTGATGGAACATCTCATTAAAAACAGACTTTTGAAAGAAATGGAAGAAAAGGGCGATTTATCCGATAAACAATACGGGTTCCGGGCGGGAAGATCAACCCTAGATGCTATAAAAGAGGTTTTAAAAATGGCAGAGGATGCTAAAAAAGAGAAAATGCTTTGTGCAATGACCATGGTTGACATAAAAAACGCTTTTAATTCAATGCCCTGGAGAGGAATAATGCATGAAATAAAGCGGAAAAATATATCAAATTACCTCACCAGGATATTGTGCAGCTATTTTGAAGATAGGAGACTTCAAATAGACGAAAAAACCGAACTTGAATTGTCCTGCGGCGCCGCACAAGGTTCCGTAACCGGGCCGACACTGTGGAACATTTATTATGACCCCGTCCTTAGAATCGAGCTACCTTCAAACTCTAAAGTTCTGGCATATGCAGACGATCTTGTGATCATAACAAAGGGGAAAACACAAGAAGAGATACAACAAGAAACAAATTATGCAATGGCAAAGATCATAGAGTGGATGAGGAACGCTCAGTTAGAAATCGCTCCCCAAAAAACTGAGGTAGTTCTACTAGTGAGCAAAAAGAAGTGCCGCGAGATCACAATCCGAGTAAATGACATGGACATTAAGTCAAAAAAATGCGTAAAGTACCTCGGTGTGATGCTAGACGAGAACCTAAGGATGGGTGAACACGTTAAATACGTCGTGTCAAAATCGGAAAGGATCTGCGGAATGCTCAGCAGAATAATGCCAAATCTAAAAGGTCCGGACAACCCAAAGAGAAAAATTCTGGCCTCCGTTATTTACTCCACCTTATTATACGGAGCACCTGCATGGGGGAAAGTAGTAAAATGGAAGAAATATATTAACCTTCTCGAGAGAGTCCAAAGAAAAATTATGTTGAGGCTCTGCAGAGCATATAGAACGGCGGCAACACCAGCACTCCAGATTATATCAGGGTCACTCCCCATAGAACTTATGGTGGAAGAGAAAAGACGGCTCTACGAGATTTATAAGCAAGAAGAAAATAAAGAGGAAAGAGATAATATGATCGAAGAATTAAAAAATGAGATGATAGAGAGATGGGAAAGTAAATGGGATGCAGAAAATACAAAAGGAAAATGGACGAAAAGGTTAATAAATAAAACAGGAATGAATCAATGGATAAATAGAAAGCATGGAAATATTTCGTACGAACTTTGCCAATTTTTAACCGGACACGGGCATTTTAGAAAATTTCAATTTAAAATAAAAAAAGTACCGAGTTCAAAATGTGCTTACTGCAACTGGCCCGAAGACAACCCGGAGCACACAGTATATAACTGCGACCGTTTCAACCAAGAAAGAGAGGCTTGTTTCGGAAAATTAGGAAAACAAATTACTCCTGAAAATACAGTAGAAGAAATGCTGAGAAACGAAGTTCAATGGAATATCATAGAAGAATTCATCCGCAAAATCCTGAGAATCAAGGCACAAGACGATAGACGGGCCAGAACGTGAAGCCCACCTAAGCATCTGCATTTGAAGTAATGTTTCTTCAACGGTTCCGAATGCAGATGTCTTAGAGGGAGAGGAAGGTTTTAGTGGTTAAGTGTGCACCGTCGCCAGCACAAGTCCCACACTGTTCACTAGGCTGCTGCATGTAGCAGCATAGTGTTCGTCTTTTTGAAGATTTCCCCCTCTTTCTTTATATATATAAAAAAAAAAAAAAAAAAAAAAAAAGAAGCAAAGGCTGAATAATTACTATTGAGAGTCCTCCATTTTACTGTTAATCGATAATCATATCAAGCAGAGGTGAGGTAGGTAATCACAAGAAAAGAAAACTCGTTCGGGCGTTGAGTAACAAAAGATCCCCTCTGTTTTCTGTCTCCAAAGATGACTGAAACGTCATTTTATTATTCCCAAGTCCCATTTTTCTTTCTATTTATATCTCAAGCTGCTCTCTTCCACGTTTCCCCATTACGTAATGCATCATTTCATTATTATCCTTCACATTCGGCCTGAGTGCATTTCCTGCGTGTTCAACTACTTATCCCTGAATCCTTGGATTTTCTTTTCTTCAGCTCTTGTGAGTTCATCCATCCCACTCAATAGTCTCTTACTTTCTCCAGTTTACTGTTTAGTCTTCTGCCTTTAGTTGCTTTCCTTGGATGTTAGTTAGTTAATGCCTCTACCCTGGCTTGACCACTTATCCATCTTCTCTACCTTGCTCTTCTAGTATGTTTAAAATGTTATTGGTTAGTGCACACGATCCGTGTTCTCCTTTCCTCTGTGTCAACGTTTCTTCTGCTTCCAGTCTGTCTACTGTATGTCTTCCTCCATCTCCGACATTTCTAATACAAATATTCTTTCTCCTTTTCTTTCACTAACTCTCTTTCTTCTAAATTGAATTTCAGTACAACGCAATACATTGTGATACAAGACTTCTAGAAAAGATACACACAGGTTGGAAACAGAAGAGACAGAGAACCATCTTGTTATCTGTGCTCATCATTTTCACAAGTCGTTCACTCTGGGGCTCTTCTTATACAGGAGTTTAAATCATGAGACATTATTAACACAGTCTCATCAGCTATAAGTTGAATAATTACACACAGCTGTATCCCTCTCTCTATTCATCTTCATTTCAACATTCACGGGTAATTACATAGACGTGACGGATGCTTGTATGCAAACATAGCAGAGTTTCTTCGGTTTGTGAATAACTTAATGTGTGCAATGTGCAAATAGAGAGGAGGTATCATATGAAACGAAAATACCACAGCCGCAGCCCTCGCAAGTCTCTGCAATTTACATTCTATAAATTTAATAGAGTTAATGATGACGTCAAGGTAGTAAGGAAAATTTCTCACCTTAAATTTGTGAACTTTTACGAAATAATGAACACACAATAATGTACCTGCGGCTGCTGTTTTTCTATTAAATTCTTTCTTAAAAAGTACTCTTTATTGACTACAAAAGAAATAAATATTTTGAGAGGGATATACAGCGTGTTCATGAAATTCAGCAACAGGTGATGAAATTTTGAACGGTTAAAGCTGAAAAATTGAAATTTTTTATGTAAACCTGTGTTGAAGCACTGCGTTTTTTAAATTTCAGGGACGGACTCAGGGGAAGTTCCATTTTGGTCAACTTTAGAATCTGCCTTTTAACATTATTTCAACATTCTCTTTAACGGGGTTAACTGGCAGAGAATGCCTAAGGCATTAACTTCGCCCCGGATTACAAAACAATTGTAATAAAAATTAATATTTCTTTTTGTACATATTTCTAAGTTTTTTTTTAATTATTGTCATGTTTTTTGTTGTTGTTGATGATTGTTTTGTAAAAAAAATAAAGTGTAAATAAATAAAAAATAAAAAAAATAGAATCTAAAAATAGGCTACACAGTTTATTTATGCCGTTGATTTTAAAATTATATCAAACGTTACAAAACCCGAAATCTTTTACGTTTACCAAATAAAAATGGTGGCAACTAGAATTTTCGATTTCGAGTTTTTATACAAAAAAATGGGTAGTCTCATTTAAGATTTTAAAGTCTACACACCTGGGACTTACCCTGTTTCCGTCCCTGAAATTTTAAATGAAGTAAAAAACGCAGTACATTAACACAGGTCTCCATTCAAAATTTCAATTTTCCAGGTTGAACTGTTCAAAAGTTAATCAACTGCTGCTGGACTTTATGAACACCCCCCTGTATGTACGTAAATCAGTTTCTTTTAACTTTCACTTCCGAGTAGTTCACTATTGAATGTTTTCACTTAAGATGGTTTTGATATTCAGAAGTACTTACTGTAGGTAATTGTGTGTAAAAATTGACTCCTCTGACTTCGGCCTTTGGCGAATGTGGTTTTTCATTATTACGGATACCTAGATAGATAGATCTACAAAAGACCTACAAAAAAAATATCTTGAACGGTTTGCGAGTCCTTTAGCAGTTTTCGGTCCTAGGCCGTAAAAGGCCCTCTGTAAAAAACCCCAAATTTGTGAAACGCTGTCCTAACAATAAAAATTTCCACCGACTTATGGCAGCTTACAGCCAGGATGGCTAATGAGTGTTATTTCTTAGGAATATCAACGTAAAATAAACATATAGCATGCAGCAAAGGAAAATAAACAAGCTCTCATTTCTTTCTCATACTATAATATACTTGTAATAATACAGGGTGGGGCAAAAGTCTGGAAACCCCTGAATAACTTTCGAATGGCTTCTTCGGTTAAATTGAAATTTTGTAAGCTAAATTGGGCTAATAATAAGACCTTCTTTTTGAGTGGGATCGATTTTTGTTACCGGCCCCCATGTCGGGGTCGGGGGGGCCAACTTCATTTTTTTAAATATGAACCCCCACCTTGCGATACATTTTTGACATTTTTGAAAAGGTCTTTAAATAAGAAATACATTGGTGCAAATTTTATTTTTTTAATATTAACTGTTTGCAAATGGCGTCCAACTTTGTGTATGCAGTAAAGTCTGGAAACCCTGAATATCTTTTGAAAGAGCTTTCTCAGTAAATTTAAAATTGTGCACGGTAAGTCGGGTAATTAGACCTTTCCAAAAATGTATCGCAAGGTGGGGTTTCGTATTTAAAAAAATGAAGTTGGCCTCCCTGGCCCCGACATGGGGGCCGGTTTTTCGTTCCCATTCTAAAATAAGGTCTAATTACCAAGGATTACCTTACACAATTTTAAATTTACTGAGAAAGCCATTTCGAAAGATATTCAGGGGTTTCCAGACTTTACAGCATACACAAAGTTAGACACCATTTGCAAACAGTTAATATTAAAAAAATAAAATTTGCATTAATGTATTTCTTATTTAAAGACCTTTTCAAAAATGTATCGCAAGGTGGGGGTTCGTATTTAAAAAAATTAAGTTGGCCCCCCTGGCCCCGGGGGCCGGTAACAAAAATCGACCCCACTCTAAAAGAAGGTCTTATTAGTCCGGTTTACCGTACAAAATTTTAATTTTACCGAAGAAGCCATTCGAAAGTTATTTAGGGGTTTCCAGACTTTTGCCCCACCCTGTATAAGGGAAAATGCAGCATGTTGTATTTCAAAATAATAATACTCTACTTTTCGCCGCACAGTTTTTCTTTTCATTTCTCATGATATTATTGAGCGGCAACGTGCGTGCTCTAGAACTTGTGATAAGAGACATGCTAATACATTGCACAGGACTCGGCCATAGCATTCTATACTTCTCATCCAGCTCTTGACACAAAAACACTTCAACTCATCTACCTAAAACCAAGCTTTAAATTTACCTCAACGCCGAAAAACAGACCTTTGACTGAAATTCAGGCTAGGTCAGAACAATATACGTGGGATTAGGTTTCAGCGCAATTTAGTTTCAGACAAATGGTTAGGAAAGCTTTTAATCCGAGTAAAGGTCATTGAACTTGGAAACAAACCTATAATAAGAGGAGAACTCTGAATAATAAAACGGCGGGAGAGATAATTATATTACATTAATGACCTACTCGCAGTTTCACTGGATGAATTAAAGGTACTATCTAGGTAGACTCTATCAACTACCATGCTAGGGGTTTCTGCAGTGGCGGCTCGTCGGGTGAAGACACTGAAGACATTTTCACCTAATTTTGAACAGTGAAAACACTACTCATAATCCCTTGAACATGGCACAATTGATCTAACTCAAAGAAAAAAAAGAAAAAAAAAAGAGTAAGCTTTGTGTAAAATAGATCAATGCTGCTTAACAATTCATGTTACTTTCCAAGGAGAACACCAAATGTGAAGACAATTCGAAATTGTCTTCAGTTGTCCTTGAATCAACCAATCAGAGTTGAGTATTTCCAAGTAGGTATCATGAAATATTAGGCAAGAACTATATCTATGTAATATGCTACTGAGGACAGTCTTCAGTTGTATTCAGTTTACATTATCTACACGACCTCATACGAAATGTCACGAAGCCACATACCATGTGCGATGTCATGTGTTTTTGATATTAACATTGTTGCCAGTAGCATTATGCCAGACCTAGGAAACCAGTCAATGATTTAGCCTCCCATATCTAGCACAATCTTGTAATATTAAAAAACAAAATAAATAATAATAATAATAACGTAGGCGTTAGGAAAGCATTATTTTGTGTCAGGAATTTTGGATATTATTTCTCATTTTTTGGGTTCTAGTTTTGTACATAGTTCCTAAACGATAGCCGATACCAATAAATTTTAACTATTTATGTATCTTGTCAACTATAGTCTTAAAAAGGACATATCGATTGAAGTCAAATCTCGGAAATAATTATTTAATGTAGGTACCGAAATTGAGCCAAATAAGATAATCTGGTATCTAGTTGTTCCAAGATGTTTTTAAATAGGGACAATGGTGGTCCTGTTTAAGATCCTGACTATGGAACCACTTTAAAAAAAAATCGTGAATTTAGACGTGTTGAAATGAAATTCTCAAGAGAAAATTCTGTTCAGGCGGTGTAGTATTATTTTTTTAAATAAATAAATACGTCTTACATGATTTGAGGGATTTCTTTAAATTTAAAATATAGCTCTTGAAGTTTGTAGAAATTTAGCTATGAAATTAACTTGGCAACATTGTATCTCTTATCTTTAGAATGTAAACAAAACTTGGTGCGCACTTTTTAAATTTTATTAGATTATTTTCAAATCTTTTCAACGGTAATCAAGTGACTTTTAATTGGTGTAACTAGTTAATAAAGTTAGTTCCCAGTATTTGATACAGGATAGAAACATTATTCCTACCTGATCTGACCTGTGCTTTTCATAATAAGTTGAATATGAAGTAGCTATGTACTTCTTTCAGTGTCAGTAATAACATTATAATTATGCAGGTTGCAGGTAGCTAAGCACACAGCTTCCAGTGAAGTACTTAAAATTATAAGGCAATATCTGTGTTTTTCATAAATAGTCATTTAAACATCAATGGTAACAGAAATTTAAGCTGATTTTATATATTTGTAGTAAGTATGTTTTCTTAGATTTATTTTGTAATCTGGTGGTGGATTTTCTTCCAGTTTTGGATTGTAATTTTTAGTCTTCAACTAACTTTCTTTCCTTCCCAGTTCTAACCCCTCTTTAAAATGTTGTACCTACCTATCTACTGAGGTATAATCCTAATATTTTTATTTTAATTCCTTTTTACCAACTTTCAGTTAATATTTTTTATTACGATGAATAACTAATAACAATATTTCAAAGAAACAATGAGATTCCCACAAAATCATGGGGTTCAAACATTAAAAGTAACCCCATTCAGATTAAGAAGTAATGAGGATAAGAAAGATATTATGATTACTGGATGTCCAATTTCTCCAATTACTATAACCACCACTAAAAAAGTAAAGCAAATGCCTGTCCCACAGCCATACAGTTCAAGCCTGAATGGCTTATGAAAAATGAATGGCTGTGTACCAGCTCAAGTGTTGACAAATTGTTCTGCTGGCCTTGTTTATTTATTAAGTACCAAGTGTTCTCCAAAAAAAGTACCTATAAAAACTTATATGATGCAAAACTGGTATGAGAGAAAACCATGCTCTGCAGGGAAACAGCCATAACTTACAATGGGCTGTGTTTATGAGACCATAAGAACTAAGATCTGATAAATTAATAATTTTATTTTTTCAATACTTCTGGGTATAATTTGTCTTCACCTAGTCTTGAAGTCAGGAGCCGCCACTGGGTTTCTGTAATAATAGTTGGAACACTAAATTGACCGCGCCCACTTCTATTTTGTGATGTGATGGTGAGGGGTAATTCGAGTTGGAATTTCTGGTAGACCTTTTACTTCTCTTTGCTGGGAAGCAGAGGGAAAACATGTGTTTCCTCCATCCCTTTATCAATATTAGATCGAACACGAAGGTAAAAAGTAAACCAAGCTTTTAAAAAGGAGGACACCAAATGTAGTTATTTCTTTATTTTTGTCGTGAGGTCAAAAAAGAAAAACCGAAACAAAATAAAGTATGTCACGATAAAGAGGGACTATGACAGAAGACATAAAAAAAGTGAAAAATGGAAGTATAGGGAGGAAGTAAACAAACAAGTCATAAGAGAGAAGAAAGAGAGAAAGCGAGGGATTGAGTAGGCACAGTAGAACCTCCAGAAAACCTGTAAACCTACCACAGTATATGTACAATATCTTCTCTCTTTGTTTTATAAAATAAACAATTTCCCAAATTTTCTTTGCTTGACAGTTTCTGTTGAGTTTAATTAAGAGAGATCTTCTCTTCTTTTCAAAGAAATATTTCTCAATGAAAGTGGGCAGTACACACAACGAAACACCAAAATGTAATGAATAGGAAATAATTATGTATGAAAACACATACTTTACTTTAAGAAATACAATAAAAAAAAAACAAATAAACCACACTGAAATTCGACATATCAAAATAAACAGTCTACTGCCATGAGAAAATCTTTTTCGATAAACCTACAATCATTTAAGAACACTCAGATCATGATAAAGTCTTCGACCTAAGACTGAAACAAAAAGGAAGTGATATGGTAAAAAATAAGATAATTTTACAATAAAAAACTTAAAAGCATGCAGGGAAAAGAAATTCAAAAATAAGGAACAAGATAAGGTTTAACATGGTACTAAAGAAGTAAAGGTTTGTAACAAGAGGAGGGATTGAAGATTTAATTTCAATGTAGATAAAATTGAAACTCCCAAGACTACATTATTTTTGCATTCCATGCCCCAGTAAAAGGGGCAATAGCCTTCTTTAGTTTCTTTTTTCCATCTTACAAAGTACTTTTGTGTCCTTGCCTTTTAATTTCACGATTATTGAACTGGAATTCTATGATTTTCTGGATAGTGAAGAAAGTTCATTTTTACGGCAGAATGATTTTGTGCGAGAATAAAATCTTGGATGAGAATTTCTGTACGATTATTTTAAATGGGAACAAAAAAAATATCTTTATAGGTACATGTTTCTTTTTGATTTTGATAAATAATTCTAGAATATTATCATTGCTTCTCAAAAGTAGGAACCTGTTGTGTACTGGATACAATATTTTGCAAATGAAGAGTAGCGAGTTGAGTATGATGGTTTAACTTGATTGAAATCCGTCCCTATTTATCTATGTGTAACGCGATAAAAGTGGTATTGTGCAACCTAGCTGACATTTTTAGGGTATGTTGCATTGTTCCATACATACTTGGAATTTTCTTAATACCTTATAGGCCACATAGTGTTAAACAAAGTCCAGCTAGACAAAGAAAGGATTAGAATTTATGTAAAGCGATTTAAAGTTGTAATTTTTATTCAATCGAGAAACGTTCAGGGTATAGTAGGTATTCAATAAAATTTGGACCATATTATCATATTAATCAGGATATACACAAATAATTGGGTCAAAAATTCTTTAAAATGATCATTTTTTTCTTAAATCTGGAATGGGCTACTGGTACATGAGAGTGGAGAGTGTTTCTGGAACGGGCTAATGGTACATGAGAGTGGAGATTGTTTCTGGAACGGGCTAATGGTACATGAGAGTGGAGATTGTTTCTGGAACGGGCTAATGGTACATGAGAGTGGAGATTGTTTCTGGAACGGGCTACTGGTACATGAGAGTGGAGAGTGTTTCTGGAACGGGCTAATGGTACATGAGAGTGGAGATTGTTTCTGGAATGGGCTAATGGTACATGAGAGTGGAGATTGTTTCTGGAACGGGCTAATGGTACATGAGAGTGGAGATTGTTTCTGGAATGGGCTAATGGTACATGAGAGTGGAGATTGTTTCTGGAACGGGCTAATGGTACATGAGAGTGGAGATTGTTTCTGGAACGGGCTAATGGTACATGAGAGTGGAGATTGTTTCTGGAATGGGCTAATGGTACATGAGAGTGGAGATTGTTTCTGGAACGGGCTAATGGTACATGAGAGTGGAGATTGTTTCTGGAACGGGCTAATGGTACATGAGAGTGGAGATTGTTTCTGGAATGGGCTAATGGTACATGAGAGTGGAGATTGTTTCTGGAACGGGCTAATGGTACATGAGAGTGGACATTGTTTCTGGAATGGGCTAATGGTACATGAGAGTGGAGATTGTTTCTGGAACGGGCTAATGGTACATGAGAGTGGAGATTGTTTCTGGAATGGGCTAATGGTACATGAGAGTGGAGATTGTTTCTGGAACGGGCTAATGGTACTGGTGTATTCACTGTGCCATGGACGCGACGCTGCCTAGCTAAGAAACTTTCTATACACCAATTACATAATGTTTCTGTACAATGGTTCAACCTTTTTGATTACATGAAAAACTTTTATTTCTTCAGCATTAAATTAAATCATTTATTTTTCGGTCACAAAATTTCTTCTTCCAATAAATTCGTACGACTCAGAAGGAAGAAAAACAAAGTTATTATTGATAAAGTATCTTACTCTCTCTGTCTCTCTTTCTTACTCTCTCTCTCTCTCTCTCTCTCTCTCTCTCTCTCTCTCTTTCTCTCTCTTCTCTTTCTCTCTCTCTCACACTCTCACTCCCTTTCTCTCTTTCAATTAATTCTGTTTTTCATTTCCCGAGTCAGTCCAGACATTTCTGACCATTAGGAAATGAAAGTTTCTAGGGTTCAAAGTCAAAGAAATAACCCTTATTTTGAACGTGTCTTATTTTTAACCCGTTTTGAGGGGGTTGAATTAATGGTGTCCAGCTGAAATCATAACATACTGAAATGGTAAAAAAAAGAGAAATATTTTTTGACAGAAATACCTACATGCATGTTTGTCCCGGGAGGGAACTGAAGCTAGAGGTTAAGATACAGAAGTTCTACTTCAATCCTCTTAAACCTCTAACTATGTCTGAATCATGTAAGATGCCCTTAATATTCTATTATACTTTTTATAGCTCAAAAAGTTAACTATTTATGAATATAATATGTATAGGTATACAGTAGGTTCAAAAATAGCTTTTTATAAAAATTACTTTTTATTATAGCTTTTTATTTCCGTGAGTTCTACCTATGTAAAAGGCAGAGTAATAGATTAAATTTATATTTCTTAGGCGTTGAATAAATTCCAGCTCATTAAAACATTCTTAACTAATTAGCACGTCAGATATAAGCCCCCCAAAACCTTTTAGTTCTCTTTTTAAAACGCTCCATTCTGCAATTAAATTTCCTCAAGCACCAACATTAAAAACAATAATAATAACAATGAACCATTTTTGTTGTCATTTTAGAATGCCAGGTATGAGTTTTAAAATGATTTTTTTGTCAAATGAGGGACGAGTGTCACGGCCTACGCACAACATGTATTCTCAAATTACAGTAGCATTTCCTCTGGATTTTCAATTTCTGTCTTCTTTTACACTTTACAGGGAATTTGAAGTTGAACAGAATAAGGTAGCGGATCTATTGAACATAAAACTTTGAACTGTGGACTACTCGATCTAGTCTACATTGAGAAGATTCTGAAGAACCTAAACGTTCAGCCCATGTAATGTCAAAAATTCGACCAATTTCTGAATATGTTTATAAAATGTTTTTAAAAAAGAAGAAAAAAATTGGCTTTGCCCCCAAACATAAAAATAAAATTCAGCTCATACCTTAAAAATAAAAATGTAATGTCATAGCTGTGTACATATATATGTAGCCATACTATTCTGAAATGATACAACATCATTGCAAACTAAATCATATTATTTCGCCTCGTAAAATATAGCAACTGTCCAAAGAAACCCCGTAAAAAATTCTGTTTTAGCTTTCAGACAAATAAAATTTTGAGGTTTAAAAAAATAAAATAAATCTTATCTGACAAATTTCTGGTTCAGTAAAATAAAAAAGACATGATCGGACTGTGATAACGAGTGAGTAGGTTCTCGTAATCAAAAACTCCTATATGCTATTGAAAAAATAACAGAGCTTTCTGAAGAAATGTTGACATAAAAACAGGAAAAATGAGTGTTAGCGTTTCAATTCTTGAAACCTGTAAGAAAAGAGAAAATTCTAAATGACTGAAAACATAAAGAAAAGGAAAGAATGGTTATCTATCCTATTACATCCTCAGGGGAGTCATTTATAATATAGCCAACTCACTCCTTTCCAATACAAACGACTTGATGTATAAACAAGTTAAACTTATATGTTGAAACCAAATAAGTATAGGTATATTCTTGATATTCATGGGAGACCCTGGAAAATAACGTTATTAGAAATTTAGAACACACCAGTGAGTGAAAATTGGCTAAAAGAAAGGAAAGATTATTAATAGATTTCATTGGACTTGGGTACCGTTTTTGAAATATTTTGTCACACACGACATATATTTTTCGAAATTCCGTAAAAAGTAAAAAGTGATCAAAGCATAACAAGAGTTTGCACGGCAATCACTCATGTAAAAATCTCATTTTCGACACAAACTTTAAACCTTGTTTTAATAGAAGAAAAAAATCTCACTGAGTAACTCAAGGGAAGTAGCCCTATTATACACCAAACAAAAGGTTGCCTCTCTCTGCTACATCCTGTAGACAAGTCTCCGGTCTCGTTACTTTTAGGTCCCTGTAGTTATGACCTCGCACGAACATTAGGGCAAAAGTGTTTTTTTTAGTTATGTTTTACTTTTTCCACAAAAAAATAGATTAATATATTTTCAATCTTTTCAAAAATGCGAAAACTACGAAAAATCAAGTTAGAAGGTAGTTTTGGTACACTTTCAATGCTTTCAATTTTTTAAATGAAAATATATTCTTATCAATGTTCTTTTTGTAATATTTTTTTTCTTCGGATTGATGAAATATTGGATTTACTTGTTCAAAATTCCCGCTGAAAATTGGGTAAAAAATGTATTATCTTGTTAAAAGAATGACGCCTTGCCTTCTATTTCTGATTCCCTTTCATTTCCCTTTTTCTTGTCCCTCCCACCTCTTCCAATACAGCTTTCTCATATTCCCCCTCCCTTATCATCCTCAAGATACCTCGCGTATGATTAATGGGAAAACATAATTTAGTTCCAGGGGATGTATGTGCACATACATAGGTACTGATATAAATATAAGCACGTGTACGCACGCAATTTCTCAATTTACTTGTCGTGGAGAGTTTTTTCTCCGTAGTGAATATAATATTCCAGCAAGCGCGTACGTAATAAGACGGAAAACAGTGGATTTCACGGTGTGGAAAATACCGCACCCAAGTACGGTGTTCACTACAGCTAAAAAACACAGTAAAATTATAAATGAGCTTGCTATAAATCTTATTGATCACACACTGAGCAAACCCTGGGTTCCTCATGTGTATGTGTAATGTCACAGCACCCATCTTTGTAATTTATTCATTATACATTACAATACTTTAAATTTATGATTAATGGACTTTAACGATAGCGCACTGAGCCAATCATTGGTAAGTATGCAAAATTTCAGCTCAATCCGACTTGCCGTTCTCGAGTTATAGCGTTTTAAAACATTCACAATTACACACACATACATACAAACGAATCATTTTTTAATACAAGATGTACCTTTATATAAAAAAAGATGAAAATCAACATTATAATAATAATAATGAAGAGTTAAGTAATGGACAGAATGAATGCACCTGTGTCTGGTGCGAAATTAGAAACAAAGTAACTTATATAGTTGCAAAAAACTCAGTGATACATCAAACGAGAATCAATTAATTTTCATATAAAACTACTTTTTACGTTCAGCTCCATTTACACAAATCCCACCTTTTAAAAGTTATCACAAATACTCAAACTTCATTTGCAGTTTGCTGAACTTGGACTCAAGACACTGACGGAAGCTTGTAACTTATATGCTGCTGGATGCTGTAAAGCACTTGAAAATTCTTATAATAGTCATCACACAGGTAAGGTTGAAGTAGCTACCTATATCCTTCATGAAGTATGAGGAGTACTATTGAGAGGCTCCGTATAATCAAAGATACCGATCCAAAAAATCTGGCATTTTTGGCTAAGTCACCACTTGGTGACGACAATTACATAAGTTAAGTATAGGTATTAGGTAGCTATGATAAAAAAAATTTTGTTAGAAAACATAACAGATAGCTATTGACAGCAGTATTAAGATACTGTTAATGTTGCAGGAACTTCTAGTATTTCCTGAGCGCTCTCATAACATCGCGAAGTTTTTAGAACGCTTAGGAAATTTTAGATTGGTTTTTTATATCTTCAGGAACTTCTCTTTTTAATGGGATGGACGTTTTGAACAAGAGTCAAAGGTTTCGCCGTAAAATGCTTCTACAACCAAAACGGTAACAGATATGACTCGAGTCTACCCTCACTTGTAACCTCACTTGAAACCCCGTGCTACGAATCAAGGTATTTTTGCGGATAATCGAGGTTTCACTCCTAATAAAGTGTAGTTTATTCGTCTCACAAATTATGACTTGACCGGATCATCAGCACCAACGGGTCTCTCTCCCCTCTATACCCTCCTTACTAGACGACCAGTCGGGAAATGACTCCCTCATAGCATTCCTCAAAGCCACCAACATATTCCCCAAAATATAAACTCGAAGATCCGGCGTGAACGACAGGCTTATCGCCTTGTTAAAGCGCCGTTAAACCGAAAAAAGTGTAGTTTTTAGTATGTCCAGTATCAAGGTATTATTCTACCAAGCGGCATAACCTTTTTCACACTGTGGACTTCAGTCTACACTCGAGACTTTCTCGTGCGACGAATTGAGATATTTTCGCCACAAGCGGGAAAACGAGTCTGGGTCGGCAGTTCATAGCTTCGGCAATGCTTCTGATGAGTTTTTTTGAGTAGTGTGATCAACAGATCACTTCCGGGGGGGGTCCCAGGGAGGGTCGACTCGAGTCAGATTTTGGTTATCTGTTATCGTTTTGGCAGTCGAAGCATTTTAAGGAGGAACCTTCGACTCTCGTTCAAAGCGTGCATTCCATGAAAATGAGATGTTTCTAGGAACAACTAGAAGTTTGTAGGAACTTCTATTTGTTCTTCTAGGAACTCTAAAAATACAAATCAGAAACATCCAGAAGTTCCTGAAATCGGGAAGTGCCTGAAACATTAACATTAATAATTCATTTTCTTTATAATTGCTCTTCCATAATGCATTCTTCATTCACCTTAAACTTGTCGTTTAAACATTGTCCCGAGCTAAAGTATAAACTCATCACGTCAACCCGTCTGACTGCTGACATAAGCCTCGCGTCGCCTCATTAGGAGATTCATTGAGAGAATAATTTATTATAAGAGACGCCATGACACTCCAGTACACGTGTAACACACAAAACTTTTCCTTGAAACAGAATTCCTCAAAATGTTGTGCATTCAATATTCTCTCAAGTGTGTTCTAATGAATGAAGACAAAATTGTGAAGAGCAACATTCTTTTGTCGTTATACCCAAGATTTCAGAAATCCAACCCACCACTCTATGTATAAAAAAGAATCGATTTTCTATGCATAACATACTTACATGTGTATTATAATATGTAAATTTAGAGCAGGGATAGCTCAGTTAGTGCTTGCTTGAAATTTAAAAATCCCGAGTTCAATAACCGGAGTCGATAAATTTTTCATGACTTCAACAAGGGTTGGGTGGAAGAGATTGCCATAGGCAATAACCCCGCCCTTTAGTTAAGACATATTATATATATATTTTATTTATTTTTTTCTTGTTTATATTATTAATATTGTCAATTTTATATTTAATTTTTACCATTATTTGTCTGTATATATGTTCTACTAATAAAGACTTTCTAAATAAATAAATAAAACTAAAATAAGGAATATCTTTTGATGTTCTTTCCCATTCGCCAAAACTTACACTATTGTGTCACTTATAGCCCGTCAAATGAAAGTTTATGGTAGGGGCAAGCTACAACACAGATCAAAAGCGTCTGTTATTTACAATAGACAGGAGTTTTACTCACTAATCAATGAAAATTTACAAACCACATATTGATTACAATAATCTCACTCAACATCCCAATAATCTACGATTGCTAATAAAGAACGTCTCTAAGAAATCACACTAGCTGATTTCAAATTTGGAACGACGCCCGACGCAGCCCTACAAAACAAAATGGAATCCTTGAGCATAATGAATTAGCTATACAGCCAAGTACAGTGGTAATTGCAATATTTACATTAAAAACAGAACAGCAAAATCCTTGACCATAGCTACAAGTAACGGAACCATTAGTTTTGTCAAAACAATGAAAGTCCAGAGAGAGGAAGAACCTAATGTTTGTTTTCAAAATGACCAATCCATAACTCTTCGCTCCGTTTTTATACCAGTTCGTTGTAATGCAATTTGAACATAATTTTATTTCTGCATTCATTGCGCTTCTGCTGCTCATGATGAATAATTCAGCACAAATTATGCTCAGCAGACCCGAATCTTCAACATTACAAAACTATGGAAAACTGTCACTGTGCAGTTGACAATGAGTACCTGCCTGGTATTGTACGTGTCGCTCTCCAACTATTTTTGTTCTAAAACTAAACAGGATCTCCTCTATCCTTTACTGAATCAATAGGCGACTTTAAAAATAATGTAATATCACAGTGCTGAACACTTTTTTATTTAGCTCAAAAACCTGCACTATGAATTAAATTGATACTCCCTTGTCCGCATATATTAAGCTCGTACCAGTAGTAAAGTTATAATTTTATAATAATTATGATACATTTTTATAATGTTATTAGCATATTTAATTAGCTGGATGAACTAGTGATGATCCTTGATACATATAATATGGGCAAATTAGGAATTAAAATGGAATGTTGGGCATAATAAGTTAATGCTGATAAACAGGGTCGAAACCATTGGAAAGAATAACGGGGGATATTATTTTGTAATCTCTATGTGTTTCAAATTCGCAGTGGATCCTTGGTCTTATCGCAATTCCTATGAAAATAATGCTCTGCTCTATCATTTTCTATTCCAAGTTCATAACCGCAGGTATACAAAAAAAATGTAACTCTCAACTTTTTAAAATGCAATATTAATTTTCGAGCAATATTGACTGTCATTTAGTGAATCGTCCCCAAGTCCCCAAAATATAGTCCCCAAGCTTTGTGTTCCATATAATCATAATCATAACTAGATACTAAGTATTATATCCCCATCAAAAATCTCTTTGATAAACCAATATACCTATTTGGCCATGCCTTATATAGGTACATACTCGTTACAAGATGCACCACTCAAAAAAAAAATCCTCAATAATTTCTAGATAATCTAGACTTCTATGATCCGATTAACTGTAAAATGGGCTATACCTTATACTCACACGACTAGTCACTTACCAATTAGGCGCCAACTCGGAACAGATAGACACACAGAAAATGAGTTATATTACCACAAAAAATTATCTGAGCTGTCTTTCATGGTCAATCCAACGGAATTAAATTACGAGTATAAAATCTCTAGAACTGGAAAGTTCTTGTCTATACTTTCCATTATTATACAAAGCTAAATTACACATAATTCAAAAGTTTGCATCAGCTCGCTTCTGCATACTTACTCCCTCTCTTGAACACCACTCTAGACTTACAAGCCATTACCTCTGGTGTTACCCTTCTCAATATATTCGAAAAGCTCTTTTATTTTCCAGTGGAAGACATGAAAACAAGGATATTGGTGGTTATAAAAAAAGTTGAAATCTATTCAGATCACACCGAAAGGTACCCTTAAGTTTTATTATGTCGCCGCAAAAAATTCCCAAACTCCCACTTTCTCCAAATATTTCTATAACAGAGAATGAAGGGGAGCGAGAGAGGGGTTGAGGATGGAGGACATAAACAAAGGAACAGAAACATCCCAAGCAAGGAATGCTGGGACGTCCTCAACTCAAGGTGATGTCGCAAGAATATTGATGTCGCTCCCAGTACCCACAAAAACGTTGCAAGAATATTGGAATGCTTTCTGCCATAAATCTGTATTTAAATAATATTTCAATACAGCTAAAATTATCTTTCATTTCTTCTTTTCCATTCTCAAGAAAAATGAGAAAGTTTTACACAAGTCCAATGAGTTGGTGTAACCACTAAAAGCTAGAAAACACCTACCAGCTATAAGTTGGTGTTAGGTGTTTTCACAGAATTAACCTTTTATTATTATCTAACACTTTATTAATATGTAAACAACACAGATAATTACAAATTAATATACAATATAAGGAGAAGTCAAAAGAGAAGAAAATGAAGAAAAAAAAAATATATATATATATACATTTATACATAATATATGTCCTAACTAAAGGGTGGGGTCATTGCCTTTGGCAATCTCTTCCACCCAACCTTTTGGCTTTGCATCATAATTATATTGTACAATATTGCATACATAATTACTAATTCTTCTTTTAAAGCAAAACTCAAAACGATCCTAGTAAAAGAGCTAGGAATCCTGATAAAGTAGCTCTATTGAATAGAAGGAAGGTATAAGTTAAGAGATCAGATAACTTTATCGACTTTTGAAATTCTAACCTTTCTAATGTCATACTAAGGGCCGTATTATGAAACAGGATTAGTAAATCTAAGCAAACCCTTAGATTTTATCAGCTGACAGATAGGTATTTTAAAACGAGATTTTCCGTAAAGAAGGCTGGCTACAGCTCCGTTATGCCACAAACTTAATATACAGCTACTAAGGCCGTCTTAGATATGACCTCTACAGTTGATGTCATTTGTAAGACGACCAAAATTTAAGGGATAGTGTCCACTAAGATTAACTAATCCTGTTTCATAATTCGGACTTAAAAGTTTCAATAAACTGGCAGTAGCAAAAGTAACAACATGTAACCTATTCGCTACATATACTTGAAATAAGACCGGAGGTTTCTCGGAAATATTTTTCGGCAAACAAAAAGCTCACTTCCATCAGATAGGTTTAGGTATGATGTATATTTTATCCTAGGCAAAGAGGAAGAGAGGCTTAGAAAGAAAATTAAGGGATAAAACTTTAGATTCGGTGCGGGGTAGAAGAAATAATATAGGGGGGGACAAAGGGAGAAAATTAGAAGAATGAGAAAGAAAAATATTCCCAATATTAGAATGGACCAGTGATATGGGAGAGGGATGAAGCTGAAGTGAGCGGGAAGGGATAGAAGGCTAACTTTACACGAAACTTCAATTTACTGTTACCAAATTTAAATTTATTACTCCTCAGAAAAGTTACTGTATAAAGACAAACCCAGAAACAACAGCTGAAATCTCTTGGGCATGCATGCATTCGGAGTTTTAAGAAGAGAAATCGAACAGTTCTGTTTTTTTTTTTTTTTTTCTTCTTCTTCTTCTTCTTCTTCTCTTCTTTGTAGGTACTTGAGTTTTTCATATCTATGCGTCAGTAATACCTACTTGAATTACTATGTAAATACAATATTTACTCTCTAATTTTAAAGACTCTGTTGAAAATCCATGTCTTGGTAACATCATTTTTTATGAGAAATAACTAAAATGTATGATGTCAGACATGCTTCCACTTTTGATTGCCAGTCAAGTTGCAGACGGGAACAGTGTCAGTCCCATGTTCAATACATGACACAGTAAGTGCATTAATGTAAGAGACACATGTACAATAAACAAGAACATGCACGGTATGCATGAAGTGCAACAACATACATAGGGGCAAATAGGAATGTGAATGAATAATATATTGAGGAGTATAAAGAGAGAGAGAAATTGCGTCTGACAGACATACTCCCATCATAATAATAATTATACTCGTACAACTCTCTGAGCTGAAAAAAGCTGAGTGATCGAATGGCTGCATCAAAGTCAAAGTGATGGGCACACTGACAGTAGGGAACATTTCACAAATATTGTATGAAGCTGGAAGCTGGGGAAGCGACACAAAATATAATGATATGAATTTTGAAAATTCCATACATCACTTTTTTTATCCATTTAGTTTCATCAACAGAGAAGGAAATTACATTTGAAAAGGAAAATGAAATCTGGAAGAGACGAGAGTTCGGTAAATAAGAGAACCCACAAGAGATACAGGGTGTTTTCAATAGTGAATTTTCAGTTTTATCAAACTTCATTGGTCCATTTTGATTAATGTTAAAATAAAATTACACACTCTAGTATTAGTTTTTAAGTTGAAATTTTTCGAAAAATCGGAGCAAAAAATGTTTTTTTAACAAAAAAGAACACAATACTTCCGATTTCTAATATTAGAACTTTTTGAAGTAATAGACACTTAAACTGTTCGATAAAGATATTATAAATAAATATATATTTGTATTTATGTTTATTTATATTTTTGGTGCAATAATTAAGTGATAAAACTTTCAAAAACATATAAAAGAAAAAGTTCAGGCATTGGGTGGGATTTCAGTCTATTTGTAGTTTAAAGAGTTAAACACCCTGTATAACCATGCTAGAATACTTAAACTTAATCAATGTAATATTGGGTTACTCTTTGCCACCGTCAAAAGAAATACCCGCTAATGAACAGATTTCTCTTTTGGATCCCACAGAACAATATTATTAATAAGACCTCTGCTAAATAATAATAATAATATATTCTTATTCATTCTTACTTGCTCGGCTTGTTCTGATAATCACTAGGAGAAGTTGTTGTTGTTGTTGTTGTAATGTTGTAACAATAGTACAATACGTTCGTTTGAAACCAATACTAAGGGCGGAATTAATAGACGATTTTGTAATACCTCTGTGGCGCTAAGTCACGGATTGTGTACTGTGTAGGATAGGGAAAACCGACTCTTAGCAATGACTTGTGATATATGTAGAATATGTCTATTAATTTCGCCCTGCATCACACATACACCAAGACTATTTACCTGATCTTCATGTGGTTAAATTAGCAGGAAGATAACAACATGATCTATATCAAGACAACACTTAACAAGACACAGAAAACACACAGGATAATAACAAAAATTAAGGGGGGAGGCGGATAAGTCAAAAACAGGAGCCGCTCCCCCAAATAAAGCTAGATAAACCTTATCTAGCAACGGTAAAGTTGCAATTATTATTATTTGCTACAGAGAAGTTGCTAGAATTATACTAAAAGAAGTAAAAATAATCTGCCTCATTTGTAGTAGAAAGTCGTATGATGTTTGAAAGTCAACTGAGAGATAGTCAATGGTCTGAGGGAGCTGTCTGAGAGTTGTCAAGATTTTCAAAGCAGTAATGAGATTAACATAAATTAACCAAGCCACCTCAGTAACTTGATCGATAAGGCGGCGGACTTGTAATTTGGAGGTCGGTGGTTCAAGTCCCAAGTCAAGCTAAAGTTTAGTTAAGCGAGTTTGAGTAGTTTTTAGTTGTGATATCACGATTGTGATTATCACGAACTATTTATTTATTTTTACAAAAACAAACACAATACTTCCGATTTTTAAAATTAGGAATTTCTCGGAAGCAATAGGACGTATGCAAAAGATACGACATGATTTTTCATTAAGTTTCTTAAAGTCTCCGCATAATAATATATGTATTATACGAGTAAAAGCTGTGAAGGCATTCACAAGATATGTTCAGGGACCCTTAGAAGTTTAGTCTACCTCTTTGCAGCAAACTCCAAGTATTCAGCATTAAAACGCATTTCCTCCTCACAGGCCACAATGGAAAATATAATTGGAGTGGAGAGTGGAGGGAGTAACGTGATGCTTGTGGTACTCGAGTTGGGAAAAATGAAAAAGCTACATGTGGGAGAAATCGAGGCCATCACATTAGGGGGAAATGAAGTGCAGAAAAGAGAAAATATTCAAGTCCCTGTCTCTCTCTATTCTTAGGATTCGTTGGTTGAAGATGTCTGTCCTTCTCTTTCTTACACACTAGAGGTACTTGAGACTGAAGGAGGCACAACGAGGATGCATATACTGTGCCCGGAATAGAATAGAATGAGTGAGGAGAAAATAGGCCGCATGGATAAGGAAGCACAGGTTTTAATAAGGAAAAAAAAGAAACCACGATTATAACAAACTAGCCTCGGTTGGTCCAGTGAAACCCAAAAAATCCAGGTAAAATTTTGGGGCTTCAATATACATAAATTTTATTCATGTTATAGGTAGCATCGTTGCAAAGAGATGGACACAAAAACTATCTACTAAACAGATAGATCCATAGCGGCTGATGGAAAAAGCTCGTTATCTAGAGACTAGTAGAAAATGTGAGAATTGATGATACTTTCTACCAAGAAAAACTGTTTCATTATAATGGTGGAGTATAAAATGATATACCTTTACCTACGTAGGTAGCTGATAATTAATGAGAACAGAAAGACTAAAAGAGGAACAAAAGTAAATAGAGAGGAGATACAAGAGAGAAAACTTTTAACAATCTTGTTTCACGCGATGAAAATACAAGAGTTGCAGAGAATAAAAATGACGATGAGAAAAATCAAGGAATCCACGCTCAGATAGTGAAAGGAAGAATAAATGTAATTATCAGAAGTTGAGGCAGTTAACGACTAACTTTCTAGATAAGAATCTACCTAGACTGAAAAGAAATAAGAGAAAGTAGAAACACAGAGTTTTAAACCACAAGTTTAACTTGGAACTGTCAACATCGATTTCTCCTAATCAATGAGACTTGGACAGAATAGAAAAGTTTATAGAAAATATTATAAACTAGCGGGTTACACCCGCCGCTTCGCCAGCCCATCAAACACAAACACACACCAGGCAGACATATCACACCACACACACAAACACTGTACAAACATCACACCCACATACACACCACACACACAAACACTGTACAAACATCACACCACATACACACACACACACACACACACACACACACACACACACACACACACACACACACACACACACATACACTTAGAGAGCTTTCTTGTATAGATATAGATAATACAAAGTGACAAGCAGCCAACTACTTTTGTAAGTGTGTATGTGTGTGTGTGAGAGAGAGAGAGAGAGAGAGAGAGAGAGAGAGAGAGAGAGAGAGAGACATAGACATAGACATAGACAGAGATAGACATATGTAGAAGTTAAAAATAATACTGAAACGTTTAATTAATTATAAAATAAAATGGAAGAAGAAAAAATGTCTCACTCAAAATAATTAAATAATTGTCCTTTCATAGATATCATATCAAAAAAATGTAAGCGTGAATCAAGCGAAACGGTCGTTTCGCGGAGAACGCCTCCAAGAAACAAAGAAACAGTGCTTAACGGTAAATATAGTTTGTATCTAATTTGTCGCATTCAAAAGTCAATTGATGCGATGAAAAAGTAGTCATTTATTTAATCAAAAACCAATTATTTTGTGACAAAAGAATATTATGTTCCAAAATAAAAATAAATTTATGACGTCACTAAAGCCCTTCTGGGAACATTCGAAACGTTTCATAAAATCACTCAAATTATTCATGTTCTTTTTCATCATAAGTTCAGTTTATCAGCCTCAAAAACTACCAGACCGTTTGTACGAGAAAGACAGTTGATGGCTCTAAACACATCTCTTGGCATCTCAGCTGATGTGCACAGACTCAATAAAAGTTAAAAATATGGACGTCAATGGGCGTCAACCACAAAAAAGGCCTTTCAACACAATACTACCCTTATAGAATACTCTATCAATGTGAGGAAATAATAAATCAATAAAATCAAAATTCGCTCGCACAGTAAAATTCTACTTCACAGATTTTTTTTTCAAGCGTAGGTACATTATTGAAAAGAAGAAGAACGCTGAATGTTTCCTAAAAATAAGTTCACTATCATAAGTAATAAGCGCCTGAATTGGCTCTTGCTCATTTGCTCTGAAATGAATAACTTCGAAAACACTCATCATAAACATTGTAAAAAGAAATGCAATTTAAGTCATTTCGTTCTCCATGCTACCTTCCTTTGTTTATTTACCCATATCATCTGACTATTACAAACTGAGTACAACTCCAGGAAAAAAACAGAACCTAATTAGGTATTAACTGTAAAATCGAGGAAACAAGAAATACAGTTATTTTGGTGATCAAAAAGAAGTAAATTAACTAAAAAATTATAATATGGTAGCAAGGAGAACGAATGAGGTGTGCCTTGAATTTTACTTCTTTATGTTTATGATGAGAGTTTAACTACGAACTTATTAATTTCAGAACAATGAAACAAGAGCCAATTCAGATGAATATAACTCATGATATTTTCTTTTTCTTAGGAAGCATTCAGCGTTCTCCTTCTTTTTTTTAACAAAAAGTGTAATTTTTGTAGATTCAATGTACGAAATCGTTTCTCCGTACGCAACACAGACGGACTGGAAAAATCCCGTGCAGAAGCTAAAGGCAGCCAAGAAGAGTGAAATAATTATGTATTATACACATAAAGAAATACATGTGGGAATGTAGAAGCAATATACATAGATGCATAGGAGATGTAATAGAGTATCTACCTACGAGATATTATTGATGTGCGGGTATCTAAAGATTATTTATTTATTTTATTACGATTTATTTTTTATACAAAACAATCAAAAATAAATTATTAACAAGGAAAAATAAAACTTGAAATATATATTTAAAAAAATATATATATGGAATATATTAAAGAATGATGAATAATAATTCAATAATAAAATGTATTATTGATCAAATTAGAAATGGAAGTTATGGAATGTCGAGGAATTTATACTGTGGAAAGAAGTCGTTTTTCTACCTAATTTGTCTACGGTTAAGCGTTTAAACAAGGTGCAGTAGGTATCAATACCTCTTGAAAGTGATTCAAGTAATACCCTTACCATTAGTTGATTAACTTCCACTTGAAAATTTATAGTTAAACTATATTTTATTTCTATTCACTCTGTTCGACGCTAAAGGCTATAAACTTATCGTCGCCGTGTTATAAATCTCCTAGAAATTTGCATCAATAAACAAGAGGATAACGTAAATGAGACGAGCATTCTATCAGCTTGCGCGATGACGGGACAGCTTAGATACACATAACGTAATATAATAAATGAAAATAGTGTTGCATTGGAAATGCGGAGTGCGGGATTTATATGTATCGAAACTAGGGAACTCCTGTTAAGAAGCTACATAATTATGTGTTTATATTACTGTGTAACAGTATGTATGCAACATTACAACAATAGAACTTTGGTATGTAGCTTCAGGATGTCTACCATTCGCACCCGGTACAATTCCGCTATCTGTATTCGTAAAATAGCTAGATATATTCGGAAGTAAAATAATTTAGCGGGAACAGGTTATTCATTCATTTGATTCATTCTCGGGTATACAGTATGTTTCTGAAAAAGTGGCCGTCGTAACTTTTGAACGAGATGGCCATCCTGTGGTCATACTTTTTTAGGGCCCTAGTGAAATACCAAAAAGAATACTTTTAATTTCATACAGTGCAAAAGAATATTGTGAACTTTTGTAAATAAAAATTGCACTAAAAAATAAATAGTCGCTAAAATACAGGGTGTAAAAGTTTTGAGCTTTGCACCCTACCAGCTCCGCTCCTGATAAGATTTTAAATTTTTTAAAAGCTTATTATTCTCAGCCTAATTTAGGCTTTAATTAACAGAGATAAAAAATATGGCATTCTATTTAAAATTTGCGAGAAAATAAAAAAAATGGCCTAAAAGCCGGAAGGACCGTTCGGGGCCCAAAAAAGTATGACCACAGGATGGGCCATTGGGAACTTCCTATCACTAGAAGTTTACATAATTGAAAATTTCCATCGCGTTCCAAAGTTACAAGGGCCTCTTTTTCAGAAACATACGGTATGTATAAAATGAAGACACCTGGCTCGCCCTGTATTATCATACATCTTCCATCATTAAAAACTCAACCTCTTTAGATGTTTTACATTATAATGAGTTTAATACTGTGTTCCCGGAACTTTGAACAAGCTTCCAGCCATACGAACTAGAGGAATTAGGTCAGGTATGTCTCAATATTGACTAACATATTATTATACAATGTTCACTTGCTCCATATCTAGTCTGAGTCAACGACGGCTAATGCACACCTGTACACGTATTGCACAATTCTGTCTATTTACTCAATATAGGGTTGGGTTGGGTGGAAGAGATTGCCACGGGCAATAACCCAGCCCTTTAGGTAGAATATTATTGTTATTTTCTTTTTTTACTTATTTATTTTGTCATTTGTTTGTTTTTTTTTTTTTTCTTAATTTTATACTGTTACCATTGTACTTTGTCCTCCTAATCAAGCTTAAAAAAAAAAAATATGTACAGATAAAAGGCAAATTTGAAAGAAGTGTTATCCCAACTTATACTTTACGGAGTGCACCGGCGCGCGGCGGCTACAACGAGGACCCTATACCCTACCCTACACCCTAGCACCTACACCTAGATAAAGTGCGATTTCCGTGGCTCCGTGACATAGTTAGATTATTATACGCGGTACCGGGGCTACCCTAGGGACTAAGGCTCCGTTGTTATTATTATCATTATACAACGCTTTATTAGGTATAAATGGACATTATGTACATACAAATAATTAATTTAACAATGAAAAAAATGGAAACAATATATACAATGAAAATGAAAAAGAATAGAAAATATATAAAAACATAAGTCCTAACTAAAGGGCGGGGTTATTGCCTATGGCAATCTCTTCCACCCAACCCTTCAATAACCCTTCATCTCTTCCGTTGTGTTCGTGCACTTAGGGTAATGGTTCAGAAAATCAGGATGAGCTTCTTACCTTGTTGGACGACATGAGCTGCCCGCACGATTTCGCACAACAGCAAAACCATCCATCCTGTTATCCACATGTTTCTGCTGCGTCCTGGAGACTGGAGCCGACTCAAAGTGTCACATTCACAGGGGCCCTGGTTCACTATTCCCGATAAAATTGTTTATGTGACAATCGTAACCAACAAAAGCACTTCATTATCATTGATCTATGTTTAGCAAAAATGTATTTTATTCAAAAAGATTTGTTATTGTGTACCTATGTTACTTGTTGGTTTGATGGTTGAACTATTAACAACGGTCCAATGGTTTATTTATCAATAATTAAACAATTCTTTGCCTTGTCACTTGTTTCCAAGCATTGATCACTGACAAAATTTAATATAAGTATTTTTTACTAAGACAAAGGATTCTGTGAGCAGTTAAACAATAAAATATTTCATATTACAACCTATACGAGTATTTTTCTAACTTTCATCAAACCATAAACCTACCGCCATAACATCTAATCTACACACTCACATAGTCGGAGGAAAAAATGGAACACATAGGTATTTTGTTTTTGTCATAACTTAATCGCTGAAAACGGATTTTTTCACACGACTTGTGCAAAACATTTAAAATTTATTTTGAAATTTTTGCTTTATGCAAAAAAAACTCCTTCTCAATACTACAATTACCACATCTGAATATATCCTAATTTCAATCGCTATATTTTCTTCTCTTATTCCCACAAAATGTCATTTTAAAAAAGCATGGTATTTTTAAAGATTTTTTAGGATACACAAATTTCAAAATATTGTTGAAAATTTCGTGTTGAAAAATTATTTTTTTCATTTCCAGCGGCTGTGAAGTTTTTACGAAAACAAATGTATTGGGTTAATTATTGGACAGCCGGTATATTTTTTTACCCTATTATCCTAACATACCTACTCGTATTACTGCTACTCGTTATGTGGGCATGAGGAAACTCTCTCTTGTGAAACTAGTAGGGTTTCCCTGCCTCATTTGAATATTTAGATATTTGATTCGGAACAAGTGAACAACAGACAATTACAAATGTAAATTTTCAAGAAACATCCCTATCTCCATGGTATGCGAGTGATGGAATGTGGTATCTATGTTATCATTCATTTACAGGTAAAGAGATACATTTAGTTTAGTTTATTGTAGGTTCCTACCAACATTTTAGATTTTTGTAATCACGCTGTGGTTTAGTTGAAACAGTCTCCACATTTATTCGTTGAAATCTGCGAACAAGAGAAAATGAAAGATAAATTTTTGTTATTGTTGAAAACAATAAGAACATTTTCAATTACCAAATGTGAAAACTATAAGGATTCAGCAATACCAAACTAACTGAGGAAATTTTATTCATAAACCGACAATTTTATTTGAAAGCACGAAATCAAATTTAAGTGAATTCCTTAAAATAAAATAAAAAGGTTAATTTTTTTTTCTTTTATTTCGAATGAACGCTATCATACATGACGTATGAGATATAACTGATTTTTGAGAGCGCCGTATTTTGAGTGGTTATACAATGTGCAAGAAACGTTAATTGGTAACGTTACATAAAAACATAGGTCATAGTATCTACTCGTACATGACAAGTAAGGTATTCTAAAATCTAAATAAGTTATTATGATGGAAAATTCAGGATTTACCTACCTGAAACCTTGAAATTGAGATAATTTCGGGAAAAGTCTGACATAGCATTCGTCGAAATTTGACCTACCCAGGATACCAAAAAGTAGTTTTCAGCCATTGGTCCGTTCGTCGCGTCGGCGTCGTGGACACGATATTTCAAAAACGGTACAAGCTAGAGATTTGAAATTTGGTTTGGAAGTTAATTTTATATACCACAGGAACCACGAAAGTTTTTATTGAACTCGGTCGCAGGGCCGCAAAGATCGTCACAAAGACCGTTTGATTGGTTAATGATACGAAAAAAGTTAGATAAGTTTTTTTAATAAAAAAAAATGATAGGGGTTTACTTCGATCATTTTTTTGTTGATATCTTAAACATTTTGTAACCCGGCCGTAACATTGATTTTTAGCTATCTGTTACCCTTGAGTCATCAGTGGCGGAGTTCGACTTTTTTCAAGTGAAACGAAAAGTCGTGTGGTGTCACACCAGTTTTTTTAATGGTATATTACTTTTTTGTATCATATTTTTTGAAAAATATCAAATACTAACATGAGAGAAACCTCCATATCGTTAGAGTATGTCTCTTATTGAATAATTTATTTTTACTAGTACCTCGTTCAACACGGTAAAATACCATCATCTGTAAAAAAAAAATTTAAGGAACTTAATATTCAGTACTAGAGAAGATCAACCTCAGATACAAAATTACCTATGTACGTATGCTTTTAGAAGGGCAAACCCTATACCTAAAACATATTATTTTCCACGTGCCACAGAAAGTTTTCCAAGCCCTTACGTAGGCAGACACATACAAGAAAAGTATTTATGCTGTGCAAAGTTTTACATAATTTTATCTGTCGTGTAAGAAAAAGTTTGAGATTACATAACAATATTGCAGGTTTATTTTTTTCTTCGCTTTATAGGCCTTGTGTTACAAGATAAGCAGATCCCTTAAAGTGGTAGCTTTCCTGCTAGTGGTTTTTCTATTAACAGCAAGGGTAAAAGGACCATGAATCTAAATAGTAGAATCTACTATCTGATATGCATTTCGTACATACATGTGGGATGTGGGGATGAATTCTGATTTTCATTAGTGAGAAATTTTAAAGAGTCGTAATTATATTTCATGCCTGGTATACTCTAGAGCGGATGAGTAGCATAATTACTACATCAATGTTGATTAAAAAGAATCATCTGACCTGGCATTAAAATGTTTCACGAATAAAAATGATGAAATTTTAATAATCATTCTATTATGATCTTACGAAATTGCTAGATTTTTTCACTGTGAATTGAAAGGGTTCTTACATAGGTTACCCATCTACCATTCAGCTTTTTTGTTTACAAATTTATGTTTTGAAAAACTTTATTTTTTTACGTACCATTTTTAAATTTATGAGTTTGTTTATACGAGTGATTAGTATTAGGTAAATAATAGACAAATAAAAAGAAGCATTTGAAAAACGAATCGAGGCAGACAAGAGAGATTTTATGGAAATAAAATGGTGGAAAATTTAGTTTTTTTTTCCTTCAGGGATAAGACCAAATAGGTTTTACTTATTTCAACCTGAGTTTCTAGTTGTCTACTATGCATCTATTTCGCAGCCATTGTTTTAGGATTTTTTTGAATTTCCATTAACGAGACAAGTACCTACCGTACGTCAATTTTTAACTTTCATACGTTTAAGGTAGATTGCTGAAATTTGAACGGCAAAAAAACAGGTACGATCTCAAAATGTATCTATTCAAATAAATATAAAACAATAACAGGTTACACCCGCCGCTTCGCCAGCCCATCACAAACACACATGCCTCTCTCTCTCTCTCTCTCTCTCTCTCTCTCTCTCTCACACACACACACACACACACACACAAGAAGTAATTTTGACTAGAATGCGTATACATACTTTGATAACACATGGTCATTTATTCCGTAGAGAACCTCACCCTGATTGTCAGTGTGGAGTTCTACTGACAGTTTCACAAATCTTGGATTGTACTGTTCTTGCCCCTATCCGCGTATCTCTACCCACTCCTGCTTCTCTTGAGGATAGCAAAGACCGGATTGATTCTCTTACTATATAACTTAAGAGATCTCGTTTATTTAGAATTATCTGAACTTGGAAACGGTTAAAGCAAGTAAAGGGGAAAAAAAGCAAATAATGAACAGAGACGGTCACAAAATCAAAGTTGCTCAGAAGGTTACAACATGGGATTTACAAAAACAAAGACAATATTGATTCATTATCAAATTCCAATTATCAAATATTAATAATCGGAAACAAAAATGTCAATTTACGGTGTGACAAAAAAAATTAGTGAGGTGCGCGTTTAAGAACGCATAAAGGGTTTGGTGCACTGTACAAATTTAAATATACGTACGAGTATATGGTGGGTCAAATTGATAACGAAGAATGTAAGGAACATACCCGTTAAAATTTCAGATCGATTAGACAAGAAATGCAGCTTTTTAGTCAAAAAGAAATTTTGATCCAAACCATAGCTTAGCTCGTCAGAAAAAATGACAGCAATATCTAAGAATGTATGGAATATACCCCGAAAAATTCGGCTTGATTGGACAAAAAAAGATTTTTTTATGTTAATTTGTAAAATAAAGTCATAAAATTCATCTCATTTCTATTCAAAAATTCTTCGTGCTCATTTATTTATTTGTCAAAGTCCTTGGATTTTATGATTTTCCAAAAACTTTCGTGTTGGACAAGAGATACGTTCCTAATATGCAAATACGAAACTATCATTTGCAAAGTTCCTCTATGGCTCCATAACTTTCTCTCCACTTAAGCGTTGACAACTTATCGTATGTTTTATTCGAGGGAATATTTGCCAAGAGAGGGAGAAGTCAGTGAACTTTTAACTGAAGATTGCTGACGACTATTAAATTTTCCAGCAAAAGTTGCTACGAGTAAGAAAATTTTTAGTGACTTTTCAACTTTTACGAGTTTCTAGACTTAAACTTCTTCACATTATTTTGTATTCTGATACGTGTTTCACAAAGTATCGTTTGAAAATACAAAACCAAGGGTATTTACGCACTTACTGATTCATAATGAATCATTTAGATGAGGACTGAACTTTCAGTAGTAGAGAGATTGGTACTGACGGATTTGAAGAACAATATACCCCAATTCTTCGAGAGAATAATATTAGGCAAGAGAATAACCCGAATATTGAATGTCTCATAATAGGGTTCCAGTTGTCCTAGGAAGTCAAACAAAAAGTCAAATCAATTTCTTTTTCGACGGAGGGTTCATTCTGCAATAAAAATTGCAACTTTTTAAATTCATGGTGAACTTTCTGCTGGATGAAAGTACATGAAATGTATGGGAACTATGTTTTCCGTTACCTTTTTGTACGGGGCGTTCTTCACACTTCGGCCGAGGTGTTTGATACCTTTCAAATATTTTTTATTAATGGAAGATTTATTCAAAAATGACCATGCAGTTGAAAGCGACTTTAAACTTAAATTAAAAAAAATATATATATATAAAATTCTGCTACTGGCCTAAATTAAAAAAATATCATTTGACAGATCACAATAAATTTTCTGCGTTAACAGAAGAACAAAATTAGCCGTCGTTAAATAAATGGTAGGTAGTGTAGGTACGTTGTTTTTGACTCTAACAATATAAGACTACGTTAATTCAGTATAAAGTAAAGATTTGAGGATGTCAGGCAAAAGTCTTAAGGGTTGCTCATGTGTGTCTTCCTTTAATTCCAATAACGAATTTATTGATGAAGACTTGAGAGATAATGATATTTCTGATATATTTCGACTGATAGACCAATATTATGGTCTTTACAAGCAAGTGATTGAAAAACAAAGAGAAATATGCAATCCGTCAGAAACAAAGATAAATCATTTACATGATACTGACGACAAGGAATTCGAATATGATCTCCTGCAGTTTCCAGAAGATATGTCGGACTCTACTCTAGAGTTTGAGTTAGAAAGTACTGATCTAAATAAAGACGAAAGCTCCAGAAAGCGAGTACACTTTGGAAGTATTGAAACTATGCCAGAGGAGATTGAAGAAGAAGAGGAAACACAAATTGTTGCAGCGACAGAAAATAACATCAAACAAAATGATATAGAACCGCCCTCTAATGATCTCGACACAGCTGGTAAAACTACATCAGTCAGTTGTGAAGAAAAAATCGAAATAATGCTTCAACAAGTGAGATATAAAAGAAATGTTTTAGACGAAAAATTCATAAGTGAAATAAGCAGACAAACAGATCTGAGAATTAGATCAAACGATCTGAAAGAGAAAAACGCAGCGTACCAAAAGAGAATGGAGAAGAATTATGAGAGTTTATCAAAAATAAACGACGAGAATAGACAGTTGTGTCAATCTATTAATGAGGTGTTACAAGAGCTAAAGAAAAAACAGCAACACTATGATAAGTCACCTGAAATTTTGAATTCAAATATTAGGAAACTGCATCAGAAGCAGAAGCAATTGAAGGAAAATGAATTTCATATCTTAATGGTGAGGAATCTGAAACTGAGAATACAAATAACAGAGAGAAATTCCAAGAGAATAAAGAAACAAATTGAATACTTTAGTGAGAGATTACAGAACTTCATCTACGTATGAATCCGATTCCTGAACCCAATGATAGTTGTCACTCAAAGTAACTGTCACGATAGTTATGAAGTACCGACTGAAATTCGGTCAAGACAAACCCGTAAATCTGAAAATATACAAAAGATTTCCATTAAGCTGTGAATGAAACTTGGTATTCTTTGTGAATGAAACCTTCTTTAGTCACAAATCTAGTTTTAAATTCCCCTTATAATAATGTCTACTGCACATAAAAATATAAAATCCCTCTCCATATTTAATACAACCTCATTTTGGGGCTAACTAAACCAACTGAACTATGATCTACAGAACTCCATTGCATAATAATTGGGTAGGTATAGGTATGTTCATGATTTTCATTGCACCCTGGGAATGAACTCAATGTACAAGGGAATAAAAAAATTCTATGAAAAAGATATTATAAAAGAGAAATGAAAAAGCCATGATGAGTATTAAACAAAATGAATGAGTGTGAATGGTACGTAAGCTTAGAGTAGATAAATGGAGAATAACGAAAGAGTAGAAAGATAGAGAGAAAAAACGAGAGAGGAGAGAGCAGAAAAACAAACAAGCATTAGGACTAAAAATGGGAGAACCTGAAAGTACAACAAAAGAGTGTGTATAAAAAAAGGTACCTATTACACTATACATACAGAGTGTACACTTTTTAAACGCACCATAGGAAACTAACCCGTAAATCACGCTATTATGACTATTCCCTGTTCTCGACAGTTCACAATGATGTAATTGTGGAAAGTAAAGGGTGTTTTTTAGGGGTAAAATTTAACGGAAAATCTAATGAAACAGTGAGAGAGTTATAGCTACATTGGTGAGTGCAGATCACATTCTTTATTTTTAATGTTCTTTACGGTTCCCAATAATGAAATTGTTCAGTTTAAGGGATGTTTTAGGAGTAAAGTACACCGAGTAAGCAAATAAAGAGGGGTTTATAATTATCCACAAAAGTGTTAGGGAGTTACAGCCACATTTCGACTTTGGCAAGTCCAGCTCACATTTTTGTCTAACGCTTTTGCGGATAGTCATGAAACCTATTTTATTTGTTTTCCGGTGTATTTTACTCCTTCAACACTCATATTACTCTGTACAATTTAATTATTGGGAACCGTAGCCAGCCGTACAGATTATTAGACATACAAACATGTGAGCTGCGCACGGCAAAGTGTAATATAACCATGCAGTTGAAGGCGACGTTAAACCAAAATTAAAAAAAAAAGCTTTGGTGAATATTCATAAAACCTATTTTATTCGATTCTCCGTAGAATCTTACCCTCAAATACTCTTTACTTTACACAATTACATCATTGTGAACCGTCAAGAACAGAGAATAGACACAAAAGCGTGTTTTATGGGTTAGTTTCCTATGGTGCGTTTAAATAGTGTAGGTACATTCTGTATATGTTTCCGCATATTATACATGTATTATAATTTAATTGTGTATAAATTTTATTTTTATACAAACTGGTGCTTGACGGAAAAAATAAAGGACATTCATATATTGAAAGAGAACAAAGAGAGCGTATAGAGTATAAGTGGATAAAGCAAAGCAAAATACCTATAATCAATGCAATATTATGAGATACCTAACTACCAGAAATTAGGTGATGTCACACAAAAAAATTCATTTCTCAAAATGCTTTCAAACTGTTGGCTGGACTTATATTTGGGGTTTTGATTAATACACGGTGCATTTTAATTACATGACCAAAATTCTAGGACAAATATTACGATTATTATTGTACAAATTCAAGCATGTTTTATTTACAGTAAGAATAAAAGCGAAATTATTAAAACTAAACTTGATCAAGGGTAGTGCTAATGGCTGATTTTTTGGACAAATTTCAAGATCCGCCTATTGATTTGTGACAAATGCTCTTGAAATAATCTGAGATATTACCTGAAAGGTATTTACTTCCAAAAATATTGTATTTTATAATAAAAGCAAAAATATGGCACAGAGGTAGGACAATATAATGTACAAAAAATTTGGATAAATATACCTAGACTACCTAGCAGTGGCGGCTCGTGACTTCAAGCCTAGGTGAAGACAAATTATACCCAGAAGTATTGAAATAATAAAATTATTAATTTATCTGTTCTTAGTTCTTATGGTCTCATAACCACAGCCCATTGTAAGTGATGGCTGTTTCCCTGCAGAGCATGATTTTCTCTCATACCAGTTTTGCATCATATAAGTTTTTATAGGCACTTTTTTTGGAGAACACTTGATACTGAAAAAGTAACCAAGGCTGGTACACAGCCATTCATTTTTCACAAGCCATTCAGGCTTGAACTGTATGGCTGTGGGGGAGGCATTTGCTTTTCTTTTTTAGTGGTGGTTACAGTAATTGGAGAAATTGGACGTCCAGTAATCATAATACCTTTCTTATCCTCATTACCTACTTCTTAATCTGAATGGGGTTACTTTTAATGTTTGAACCCCATGATTTTGTGGGAATCTCATTGTTTCTTTGAAATATTGTTATTAATTACCTATTCATCTTAATAAAAAATATTAACTAAAAGTTGGTGAAAAGGAATTAAAATAAAAATATTAGGATTATACCTCAGTAGATAGGTAGGTACAACATTAGAGGGCTTGGAACTGGGAAGAAAAAAAAGTAAGTTGAAGACTAAAAATTACAATCCAAAACTGGAAGAAAATCCACCACCAGATTACAAAATAAATCTAAGAAAATCATACTTACTACAAATATAAAATCAGCTTAAATTTGGGTTTCCATTGATGTCTTAATGACTATTTATGAAAAATACAGATATTTTGTCTTATAATTTTAAGTACTTCACTGGAAGCTGTGTGCTTAGCTAACTGCATAATTATAATGTTTTTTCTGACACTGAAAGAAGTACATAGCTACTTCATATTCAAATTATTATGAAAAACACAGGACAGATCAGGTAAGAATAATGTTTCTGTCCTGCATCAAATACTGGAAATAACTTTATTAACTAGTTACACTACTTAAAAGTCACTTGATTACCGTTGAAAAGTTTTGAAAATAATCTAATAAAATTTAAAAAGTGCGCAACAAGTTTTGTTTACATTCTATAGATAAGAGATACAATGTTGCCAAGTTTATTTCATAGCTAAAATTCTACAAACTTCAAGGTCTTCAAGAGCTATATTTTAAATTTAAAGGAATCCCTGAAATCATGTAAGACGTATTTATTTATTTTTAAAAAATAATACTACACCGCCTAAACAGAATTTTCTCTTGAGAATCTCATTTCAACACGTCGAATTTCTTGATTTTCTTTTAACCCTACAATGCATGAATTTTTTTATTTCAATGTAATTTTGAGATTTGTTAGCTTTTAGGTCGTACATAACGGGAAAAATAGCGAAAAAATCAATTCGACTGTTTTCGACCGTTCTTCGCCAAAAAAAAAATCTTGTTACACTGGTGTAACACTATGCATTGTGAGGTAATTTTAATCATGTACCTACTCTAATTTTTTTTGTTGAAAATGTACCTGTTTGATTTTTGTTCAATCAGTAGGTTCAATTGTGTCATGTTCAAGGGCATTGTAGATTGTAGTGACGTAGTGTTATTTTCACCGTTCAAAATTAGGTAAAAATATTATCAGTGTCTTCACCCGACGAGCCGCCACTGCTACCTAAATAGAGCCATCGGCCAACTGTCCTCTCTATTAAACATGTTGTAAATAAAACTTGATGTTGTATTTACAAATGACATAGAATATATAAATACATAGATATTGAAATTAATAAAACAAAACTTGATCAAGGGCGGTGCTAATGCCAACGGCATCCTCTAAAGACATTTTTTTCTAAAATGGCCGCGATTTTGGGGGCCTTTTTTAAAACAGTTCAAGATAGGAAAAAATGATGAGCAAATAAAAAGCTTAAAATTAAGAAATAAATAAAAAAAAATCTAATACATTTCATAATTCTCATACATATTCAACCGTTTTTCAAAGAACGTCAAAATCAACTATTATAAACCGTCCAAAAATCCAGCACTGGCATTTTTGGCTAGAAGGTGGAAGATATGAAAAAATAAACCCCACCCTAAACTATTGAGAAAACCAATAAACCCTATCTAATTTGGTCTTAAAATAATTGATGGAGCCTTCAGGGGTGGAATACGAATATTGGCTGGCCGGAATTAGGGGCGGACTTCGGCGTAAACTTAGAGATATAGAAAAATTCATGGGCATCAAACCCCCCCCCCCCCCTATTGTATATGTTGTTCTGTAAATATATATATATTTTTTTTTCTTTAATAAACTCATTGGTGGAACCACTTGTAGAGTATGAAAGAGTCAAATTCCGCAACGTTCGAAATTCTGCCACTGGAGACTTTTTATATATGTATAAAAAAAATATATTCACTTTTTTAAAACCAAACATAATAAGATAATTTTTATAACAACTTTTCACTTAAAATTGCTGTTGTAAAAGTACACACAATTCAAGGAAGATAAAAAGAGAAAAATCAAACTTTTGAAAAAACTTATGATAAAATATCTTTCTGGTTTTTTAATGTTTTTTGATGCAACCAACTGTATTTGAAGGGAAAAATGCATGACATGAAGACTACCTACAGACCAAGTGACCATGATTTCTTAAAAACGTGCATCGATCCAAGAGCCCTCTTGAACTGTGGGAAAAACAGGAATTTGGCCATAACTCTTTAACGAAGTGTCCCACTGCAACTTCAGCTTATAGCCCATAGGGCGCTGAGCCTACCCTTAAAATATTGTCATCTAGTCCTGGGACACCCTGTATTATAAATCATTGCTTGTGATGGGAGAGCGGCCACCGTGGCGGCTACCTGGGGGATCTCCCATCACAAGCAATGGCTTTTAATATCGACTCCTCAACCCAGCTGCCCACAGGTTCTCGTTACTCACCTCTAGATTACTTGATGAGTGTTTCCAGCAAACATTAATAGTTCCATCTTGGAAGCTCAACAGAAGAAACAGCTACCTACCAAATAATATTAGGACACATTGAATTATTGAAAACTAATGAGAAACCAACTATCTCGCATTCTTTGTTAGAATTCGTATATCCACCACACAAATGTTCTATCCCGAATATTAACCGTAACTTGGTCATTTCATATTACGTTTCAAAAACAAAATTATTTTTACAAATCTCGATATGAAATTTTACGAAAATATCGGAAAAGAAAATAATACAGCACTCGCATAAAGGATGCACAGGACACAGAAATTCGAAAGCTGCATGGAAACTGACTCAATACTGAAGTCAGCTAAAACACATCTTCCGCTCCCCTAGAATAAAGCTCACTGGCGTAGACTACACCACAGACCCGACTAACGTCGAAAAGCGCGTTCGGAATCTTTCGTTTTTAATAGGGCTCTTGCGTTTTTTTTTTTTTTTTTTTAATCCAAACAGTATAATTTTATTATATCATTCATTATTAGTATAGTCATATTATTGGTAGGTAATAATAGTACCCCATTTAAACATGCAGAGGGGATGAACTCGATGTGTGTATACAAAATATCTCAAGAACGGTAAGTCTCAGATGTAGCTTCTAGGTGTTAACAATTCGTACCACGAACAATTTTATGAAAATTGGCCATTTACCCATAAATATATCGAATATTATCACGAGAAAGAAATGAATTTTTCGTAAACGCTAAAAAGATTTTGAGTTTTTTAATAGGAATAAAATTGTTCTTTTTAATGGTGTGATCTTTCACACAATTTACATATTTTGAATATCAATTTGTGATATTTTTATTAAATATTACTTTGAATGACATTTTTACAAACTTTTTAGTACCTTATTTTCATTTCAGTAATAGAAACTCATGTGATGTTCACACCAGTTTATGTACTTATGTTGTTGTTATCATATTACTTCCGATAAATTTTTAATATTAGAAATCGGAAGTTAGTTAATTTATGTTAATCTCATTACTCCTTTGAAAATCTTGACGACAACCCTCAGACGGCTCCCTCAGACCAGTGACCATCCCTCAGTTGACTTTCAAACATTTCACAACTTTCTATTACAATGAGGCAGATTTTTTTTTACTGCTTTCATAAAAATATTTTCAAATTACTTAAAAGACGTATAAAATTAACCAACAAAATATGAAAACTGTGATTCAGACCACCTTAGAAGATGTTTGGTATCTTCATTAGGTACCTCAGTATACAGCAAGTTAGGCACCTGACCTATGCACTGACCGATGCAACCGACTGCAGTAACTTCTCACTCAATCAGATCAACTCTCTTTTTCTTCGGGCTTGCATATAGGTGTGCTTTGTACTTTCACATACATATTTGTTTTAATCACAATTGTGAAATCACAACTACTCAACATAGCTTTACTAAATCTACGCTGAAACCAGGACTTGAACCACCGACCTCCAGATTACAAGTCGCCGCCTTATCTATCAAGCTACTGAGGTCGGTGCAAAAAACCAAAATCGAATATTGTTGCATAATATGAAATATTCTAACCGTAAGGCCTAAATCGAAAGTTAATGTTATACCTTTGGGTAATTCCAAAAATTCCTTTAAAGGTAAACTTGAAAATTTCAAGGGAATTCATACATTGAACAGTTTATCTGAGCTTGAGATATGAAAGGAAATCCCAAAATCTCGTAGTTAATGAATAGGGTAAGGTTGCCATATTTGGGGAGGTAACTTTTGAACGCCTATAAAATGAAAACGGTAAAGTTTTTTTTAATGAAATAAAGTCCAAATTACACAGAATAATGTTTTTTAATATTCCTCAGAGTTACAGAACAATAAAAAAGAAAAAATCTGGTGTAAACATCACACGACTTTCCTTATCTCCCAAAAAGGAGTCGAATTCCGCCACTGGTGACTGAACGGTAACAGATAACTAAAAATCAATGCCAAATTCGTGATCAGCACTTCAAAATCATTTAATTTGATATGTCACAACCCCCATCTAGGATGAATAATAAAAAAGTTAGTCCAATCGGGTTCCCCTACAATACCGGTAAATTGGGGCCGGTTTCCAAAAAGTTAAAGATATCAAAAAAATGATCAGAGTGAACCCCTATTATTTTTTTAATCTGAGAAAATGTTGTTCTCTAACTTTTTTTGTATCTTTAACCAATTCAAAGAAGCGGTGCTTGCGGCCAATATTTGCGGCCCTGCGGCCGCAGAATGCGGCCGATTTCAACCAAAAGTTTCATGGTTCGTCTGGTGTATAAAATTAATTACCATACCAAATTTCAAGTCTCTAGCTCTTACCGTTCTTGAGATATCCTGTTCACACACACACACACACACACACACACACACAGACACACAGACACACACACAGACAGACGCACGGACCAATGGCTGAAAACCACTTTTTTGGTATCCTGAGGCTATGATTCGTCCAGAAATGTGAAAAGCTGGGTAGGTCAAATTTTCGACGAATACAATACTTTCCTTATTATAGGATAAGGAAAGTAAAAAAGTAATTAAAAAATTAACATAAACAAAACACTTCAAAAATGACAGTCAAAGATTTGTAATCCTAATTTGGGGAGGTTCTAATTTTTTGAAAATTTAGGATTTTTTCATTGACTTTTTGATACTTTTGGCCAAAATTCCTTAACTGCAATATTCACAAATGAATTTCTCATCTTTTCCTGCCCACCTTTCACAAATGAGACACATGATCCAGCGATCAACATTTTTTGCACGACAGTCTTCAGAATACAATGTTTAAGGCCATCCCCAAATTGGGCAAAGTGATATGCAAGAACAAAAATAATTTTCTATTTTTACACAGAATTGAAAGAAAACTTCAGAGCTCAGATATGAAAGAACAAACTATTTTTACATGCATTATTAAAGAATAAATATAATTTTCTTTCCTTTTTGTTGACCAAACTTCACTAGTTTTAACTTTTAAAAATTATTTTGAAAGAGCACAAATCACATTTTTGTAAATATTTTCTCTCGAGCAATTAATTTAAACTAGATTATGATTGGGAATCACATGGAAGTTGTTTACACTTATAGTTCTGACATTAACCGCAGGCAGCAACATCTCCTTGAGGAGAAACGCCGCCTCCCCAAATTAGGAAACCTCCCCAAATATAGCAACCTTACCCTACCTGGTAGTCAATGAATATCTGGTACTACCAGGTATGTATATTGAACTATATTTCTATGTATTTTAACTATATACGTATATAACGTATATAATATTATCAAATAAACATGGGTTTACCCCGTCAATTTATGAAAATTAATATTAAACTTGTATGATTTTCTAGGTAGTTTGACGGTGGTTAAGGGGGGGTCAACTCTCATGAAATTTTGTTATCTCTTACCGTTTGGGCTGTGGTATTGTAAACATACAAAATTAGGACAAAGAGGACATAGTCAGCCAGTCAGACACGCACAGATTTGAGTTTTATATATACAGGGTGTCCCGGATACAGATACATATATTTTTAGGGTAGATTCAGCCCACCGTGGACTATCGTATAGGCAAAACTTGCAGTGGGGTATTTTGCTTCGTTAAGGAGTTATGGCCAAATCCCTGTTTTTCCCACAGGTCTAGATGTCACTTCGATCGATGCACGTTTTTAAGGAAATGATAGTCAGTAAGGAAGTTTTGACTGCATTTATGAATAGTCATACATATTTCCCTTCAAATGCAGTTAGTTGCATCAAAAAATATTGAAAGACCAGACAGATATTTAACTAACCGAACACAGTGAGGGAGCGCAGCGACCTCACTAAGTGAGGTTCTGTTTTAACTTGCATACTAAACGATTTGGCTTTCGTTTGTCTGTGTGTGTGTCTGTCTGTTCCGCGATAACTCCCGACCAGATTCTTCAAAATTGATAAAATTTTGTATATAGGTACCATGTTGATTGAGGTCCTAGAATTTAACTATACTTTTTAAGTCGAATTTGGAAACTCGGGGCCAAATGGGGGTCATTTTGGTGCAAATTGAAACCGATTTTTCTATTTTTATTGAATATAGCAAGGCTCTTTAAATTTTGTAGAGTCACTGAGAAAATTGTATATTTGAGTCCAGTAGTGAAATTTTGTGACCGTGAGCTAAGAGGGCCGCTTTGTGGTAAAAAAGCTAAGTGGGGTATCGAATGAAAGGTCATGATGTCCTCATGCTTGATTGAACATTTATAATAAGATACTTGAATCTGTGTGAGGTTTACAGTTCACAGAAGCACTAGTGATAAATTAAAAAAAAAAATCGATTTATTCCTTTTTTCCCTTTCGCGTATTTAGAGTACTTCTATTGTTGCAATTCATTTGAAGGGAAATATGCATGACTATCCATACATGAAGTCAAAACTCACCTACTATCTATCGTTTCTTTGAAAACGTGCATCGATCCAAGTGACCTCTAGACCTGTGGGAAAAACAGGGATTTGGCCATAACTCCTTAACGAAGCAAAATGCCCCACTGCAAGTTTCGCTTATACGATAGTCCACGGTGGGCTGAACCTACCCTCAAAATATATGTATCTGTATCCGGGACACCCTGTATACTGTATAGATGAGAGAATCTGTGCGAGGTTTACAGTTCGCAGAACTAATAGTTATAATCACGATATCACTTTCCTTTTCCTTTTCTTCTTTTAAATTCTTGTGTATCATTTGCCCATAATTCCTCCTCTGTTCCACATCAAAGCAGCTACTCATTTTTTCTCGCGAGGTCCCCGAACATCCAAAGTACAGAGCCGTAAAATTGCGAATCCACCGGTATAAGAATAAGAACCCAGGTCACCATACGTGCGAGCCTAGTGCCCTACCCAGTCGGCCCCGGTAACTTCTCAAAGCAAAAAAAAGAACTAGTAGGAATTCAAACCCGCTAATACATGGAATAGGAGGCCAGACCAAAGGTTAAACATCGTATAATGTATATTCGGAATTCAATCCCAGCTCGTCGCGTGTTTAAATTCCGACTAATACATAATTTTCTATAAAATATTTTAATATAATTAAAAGATTTTTAAGCATGGAATGATAGTAATTATAAAAAGACATAAAATTAATAAATATGTAATTATCTGCTTACGAAATACCATGCACCCATAATAATATGGGTTTCTGAAAACAATATGCCGCCATATTCTATTTTAAGGCAAAACGCGCTCCTTCCTGCTTCACATCATTTGCACGGAGTGCATCAAGTTCTTTATTTATTGTTTCTATATCTATGTTTAAGGGCGGAATTAATAGACAACATCAATAACTTAAGTCGTTGGTAAGTGTCGATTTTCCCTATCTTACACAGTACGCAATCCGTGACTTAGCGCCACAGAGGTATTACAAAAACGTCTATTAATGCCGCCCTAAATCTGCAGCAATCTCCGAGGAGCGTTATTTTTGAGCGATGTGAACGTACCTTCGATACGGAGTTTACGGAATTTTTATCTCATGGTATAATTTTTAGGGTTTTTTTTTATTCGAAGTTTGTAATTTTATTTGATTATTTTTGATTTGTCTTCTCTAGCTGTAAGCTCTATTTTCAGTAATTTCTGTATTAATTTCTACAGTTTTGTGATTAATAGTACATAAATATCTGAATAATTAAAATCCTATATGAATAATAAACCCCATAAAAATTCATCTTATTTAAAATCTTAGATCTTAGGTAATGTCTCTTGGATCAAGTACAGAGTTTCATTATAACATCTCACAAACTTCAGTCATCAAAATGTTTCTGCACAGAAGAATATTAGAATGAAAAATAAGAATTATCAATTTGTTACTAAGATTGAGGTAAGCTATTGTTGGTTAAATTTAGTTAAAGTTGGGGGAGTAGAATATTTGAACACTTATGAACACACTTTAGTCCAATTCAATAGAATCTGGTCACCATTCATTATGCTCTCTTGCGTAAATTGGTGTCCTATTTGGAGTGTACTAAATAGGCAGCTACAATAAGAACTCCGGGCCTAGACCCTCCTGGTCCTTATACCTAGATATAGACAATTTTCAGGACACTGTTGAGGCTGCTTGAATTTTATGTAAGCAGCCTTAGGTTATGCTGTGGTATTGATGTTACCCTAATGTCTAGGGCTCTGTTGTGTTTGTGCACTAAAGCCCATACGCTTTTTGAGCTACACCTTTAAGAAGCTTTTTTCCTTCAAAAGTTAGATTGTCTAATGAAATCCATCTCCTTGATGAAATCTGTATGCATGGACAATCCCATATGAAATATTTTCAATGTAGGGTAGCTCAGTTAAATGCATCATTTTTGCAACAAATAAATCTAAATAGGTCACAGTGTAAAATGTAAGGGTTTCACTGAAAACCTTGCAGCCAGGTCAGATCATAAATACTGCTTATTATAGCTTACTTATCAGTTGGGGTTACAATACAAAAAATCCAAATTGATGTGAAGACTTCAAAGCACTGTGTTCTGTGATAGCTGTTTTGGCCTTGTTATAGTCCTATATTTATTTTTTTTTAAGTTCAATCTAACTTTAATCCTTTTTTCATTTTAATATTATTTTTGTCCATTATCCAAAAAATAATATTATGTCCTATTTATTAATATTAATTTTGGTTTTTCATCTAGTTTGGGGATACAGAGCACATTATGAGCTTTAAGATTTTTTGTGATGAAAGAATAATGATTCTAAGTTGTTATAATTTATTATCTATTCCAGAATCTCACATCAGTATGTTCAACCCTCTTCACATTCCATCATCAGGATCTTCAAGGGGTTGGAGATACCCCAAAGATGACGAGAAAAACTTTATTGCAGCCACCTTACACTTAGTAACAATCACTATCATATGTTCATGTATGACACAATTAGAGTGGTTTCAACTATGGGGCAATGCCAAGTGTGCCCCACAGATAGGACTCTACCATATATTTTCTCACACATATAGGAATATTGATTCTGAAACATTTATTGCAGATAATACTGTATCTATTGAGTTTGCAAGTTTGTACAAACAGTTACCATGCCTGTCAAATGATGTTATTAGACTCATGCAGTTCATCATATTTCTTTGCTTCCTTGCTGTCTTTTACTCATTGTTTGGATTTTTTCTTGATCTGTTTGGCCCTAAACAAAAACTATTTAAAATCTTGAGAAGGAATGCTGTTCCAAGTATTCTTTGTGTGCTGACAATCATGAGTATAGTAGCAGTCAGTTATATGGTAACTGAAGCTATGCAAGCAAATGCTATTCCTGATGACTCAAGTCCTAAACATTATGTTCTCCAGGTGACCTATGATAATGGTTACTATCTAATTACTATTGCTGGAGCTTTTGCAATAGTCACTACTGCATGTAATTTGTTACAACCGCAATCCACTATTGAAAGTGATCTTCATCAACGTTTAGTAGAACATTGGGATGGATTGGAAACATTTAGTGTCAATATGAATTCTATGCCAAATGCAAATTGCCCCTCATTGCCTCCTCTACACTCAAATAATGTACAAATTACACAGCCCCCTCCTCCTTACTCTCCTTAGTGAATTTTAATTATATTAGTCCTGAACTTTCATGGCAGCATTTATTTACCTGATTAACCATCTTTCTTAGTACCTCTCCCTACTCTTACCCAAGTGACTACCAAGAATTATTTTATAAAAAAAATTAATGTACCATGTAAATATGTTTGAAGTAGGTTTTTATATGTATATCAACCCATCAATGATAAATTTTGTAAGCACCATTTTTCTCCATTTCTGATACAATAACTTAAAATTAATGTGTGGTGCTTATGATAGTATTATCCTTGTCAAGGTGAATATTTATGTTGATTTTTGATTAGCCAGTTAGAACAGAGAACAAATCCTTCTACTTACAAACAAACTATACCTAAAAAATATTGATTCAACCTCTTTTGTACTGAGAAATCTCATTTTCAGCAAAGGATTCTGGTATGCCACTGAGCGTCTAGAATACTGGCTTGTCAGAATGTATAATTATAGCACCCTCTCTGTTATCATCTTGATGGGTGACAGACAGTCTGTTATCTTCTCTATGCTAATACTTTACTAGAAAAGTCAAATCTATTCTTGAATGTATGGATTGTACTGGGAACTTCTAGATCTATATTTTTGGGATATAAAGAGAGAGCACTCCTTTTTAGTCATTCAGATCAGCAATTGTATCATGTAAAAATATCACATCCTGTGTATCACGTGAAAAAATATCTACTAGTAAATTTGAAAGATAGTATTGTTTTCTCAAGAGAACAAGTCATAAATGTATTGGAAATTAAGTATTTGTGTATCTTCATGATCTTAATTCAGAATTCAAACAAATAACACTGTGTGGCTGTATCATTAGTTGAATTTCATTATGTGTTTTTATAAGTAATATCATGAACATTCATATTCAATGTATCTGGTATCTGATAGGTTGAAAAGTAAACTGTTTGTTCAAAAATAACCAAGTCTCCAAGCTGTTTGAAGAAGTTTCAGGGTATTTGTATACATTTGCATATAGAAAAAATAACACATGTCATATTATTACCTATAATAAATATCAGGCACCAATATGGATGAGGTGTTTTAATGTGATTTATAGTAATAAACTGGTGTGACACATGTGGTGTCTTTCCTTATCATTAAAAAATAAGTCAAAGTATGCCACTGGTGACTCAACGGTAACAGTTAGCTAAAAATCAATGTCAAATTCGTAATAAGCACCTCAAAATCATTGAATTTGATATGTCACAACCCCCCATCTAGGATAAAAAAAAAAATGTTATTTCAAGTGGGTCCCCCCCCCAAATTCCCGGTAAATTGAGGCCAGGTTCCAAAAAGTTCAAGTTATCAAAAAATGATCTGAGTAGACCCCTATTATTTATTTATTTAAACTATTTCATGTGTATTTCAAATCCAAATGAAAAAGATTTATTCCTGTGGGATGAATAGATAAATAATTAACTATCATAACTCGCTGATTATACAGTATGTTTCAGAAAAGGTGGCCACCCCCTCGTAACTTTTGAACGCGACGGAATTTTTCAATTCTGTAAAGTCCTAGGTATAGGAAGTGCCCTATGGCCCATCCTGTGGTCATATTTATTTTTGGCCCCGGTCGGCTCTTCCGGCTTTTAGGCCATATTTTTTCATTTTTCTCGCGAATTTTAAATGGAATGCTATATTTTTTATTCCTGTTAATTAAAGTCCAAATTAGGCTGAGTATAATGAGCTTTTCAAATTTTCAAAAACCTTATCAGGGGCGGAGCTGGTAGGGTGCAAGTTTCAAAACTGTAACACCCTGTATTTCAGCGTGAGTTAGATTTTTTAGTACTTTTTTTATGTTCATAGGTTCAAAATATTGTTTTACACCATATTAAATCAAAAAAATATTCTTGTTTACTTTTAATCAGGGTCATAGTAAAGTTTTTGTAAAAGTACTTTTTTTCTCACGTCAATTTTTCCGTAAATTAATGGTGTTCACGAAATTGGCATTTTTAGAGGTGAAAGTCTGCAGTGACATATGTTTTTTATGCTTTAAATCGAAAGAAAACTTAACGGAGAAGCGATTAAGATCATAAAAAAAGCTATTTAACCTGCTAGTTTTTTCACGACAGTGTCCGGTAAAGTGGGTGAATTTCGTATTGGATTTTTTTTTTTGTTGAGGAAACACAGTTGGCATAGAAAATAAACAATATCTAATAAGGGAATAATACTTCAATAAACATAACTAAATGCGAAATTAAATGAAAATTATTTATTCTAAATCAGTGCCGGATATTTTTTTTTCTCTCTCTCTCTTTTTTTCACTTTTCAAAGTTCAAATTGTATCAAAAATAATTAGTGGATAATGCTGCTTCTAAATTTGGCCTAGGGGTCCCCTCTTGAGACAATTTTAGTTGGTAAGTTGGTAAAATCTGTAGAAAACACATTGTCAATAATTCTGGAGTCAGTCCGATGCAACGATTCTAACGCTTTGAATGCAACGATTCTTGTAGGATCACCGAAGTTAAGCAACGTCTAGCGAGGAGAACACTTCGTGATGCTGGTATTCCGGCCTAACCCAGGCTGGGTGAGATAAATGTGTTTAGGAGGTTGGTGAGTTACTTGCGAATGGAGGGTAACACCCCCGTTATGATATGACCATGCAGTTGAAACGCGATATTAAACCCAAATTAAAAAAAAAATCATACTGGTGGTGTTGATAGTAATGAATACCAGGTCTCTAAATAAAAATCTAATTATCTCGAAATTTAAGAAAAAAAAAATACCAGGTCAAGTACCAAACTCTTGAGGGTGAAAATTAAACCAATTCAATTATTTTAAAGAGAAAAAGAGAGAGAGAGAAAAAAATTATCCGGCACTGATTTAGAAGAAATAATCTTCATTTAATTTCGCATTTAGTTATGTTAATTGAAGTATTATTCCCTTATTAGGTATTATTTATTTTCTATGCCAATTGTGTTTCCTCAAAAAAAAAAAATCCAATACGAAATTCACCCACTTTACCGGACACTGTCGTGAAAAAACTAGCAGGTAAAATGGCTTTTTTTATGATCTTAATCGCTTCTCCGTTAAGTTTTCTTTCGATTTAAAGCATAAAAAACATATGTCACTGCAGACTTTCACCTCTAAAAATGCCAATTTCGAGAACACCATTAATTTACGGAAAAATTGACGTGAGAAAAAAAGTACTTTTACAAAAACCTTACTATGACCCTGATTAGAAGTAAACAAGAATATTTTTTTGATTTCATATGGTGTAAAACAATATTTTGAACCTATGAAAATAGAAAAAGTACTAAAAAATCTAACTAACGCTGAAATACAGCGTGTAACAGTTTTGAAACTTGCACCCTACTAGCTCCGCCCCTGATAAGATTTTTGAAAATTTTAAAAGCTCATTATACTCAACCTAACTTGGACTTTAATAAACAGGAATAAAAAATATAGCATTCCATTTAAAATTCTCGAGAAAAATGAAAAAATATGGCATAAAAGCCGGAAGGGCCGACCGGGGCCAAAAATAAATATGACCACAGGATGGGCCATAGGGCACTTCCTATACCTGGGACTTTACAGAATTTAAAAATTCCTTCGCGTTCAAAAGTTACGAGGGGGTGGCCACCTTTTCTGAAACATACTGTATAATTGTACCGAAAAGGAATAGTCAGTTTTAATATAAATAAATTATTATTACTATACAATACTTATGGGTCATTTTCATTTATCTTGGGCAATTGGATTTTTTCAAGTCATGAACGTTACCTTTTTCCTAAACAATTTTTAGGCTCAGAAGACTAAGACAAATACCTTTGAGCAAAAGCTTTCATTTAGAATATTTCTAGCAGCTACCTCTTCACACAAAATTACAAAAACTTAACGTACCAGGTAACGTTCATGACCACGGGTAACGTTCATGACGGTAACGTTCATGAGTAACACGCCACTAAAACAATCTTTTCTCAATAAAAGAATATTCACTTTACAAAAAAAAATATTTGATTGGAAAGAGGACATGCAGAAGAATTAAAGAAATACATTATATATTAAAGAATCATTACAATTTATTTTAAAAACCGCGTAACGTTCTTGTCAAAAAAAATTAGACCCACCATTGTCCCTCACTGTACTGCATCCAACATCCAACTGACAGGAAATTTCAAAACAAAAACAATGTCATCTGTAAGAAGCAAAATGGCGGCAGCTGCTAGCTTCTCATTCTAAGGTTTTTCAAAATGGTTTACATTTTTTTGGGGGTAACATTCATGACGGAGATTTTTTTTTCTTCGTAGGGACACAACTTTACACGTCTGTAGAATGAGGTGAACATTATTATTTTTATGAAAACTAATGGTCACATCCTAAAGAAACTGTATTTTTCTCATTTATATTGGATTTTGGTGAAAATAATGGGGAGAAATGCATTTTTTTCTATCAGACACAGTAAAATCTTAGACTAAGGGACACCTAAAATATCATGAACGTTACCTACATAACTGGCAATTTTGAGTCTCCACATTAGTTTAAAAGACAATTTATTATTGTAATTTATAAAAAAAATTGTTTCCTATGTGATCAAATAGATTTTAGTCATATATCCCTATTATTTTCACATTTATTAAAGGAGAAAGGTTGCGGACTTGATATGCCCAAGATAAATGAAAATGACCCTTATAATTATTTCAAAGATGTAGTATAAACAATAATATACATATATCATATGTACAACAAAAACATATACATTTAAATAAAATACAAAAAGTACAGTACACGAGATGAAGCATGGTGAATGAAGGACGATCCGAAGTGCAGGCTTTTATCAAAATGCGGCTCGAGATTTCAATGTGAATAATGTCCTCAGTTTTTTTTTTTTAGTTTTAGAAAACCAATTTGAACCTAGCACCACCACATTACTCGATGTGAGAAGGGAGTTTCATACATCTCGTTACCTGTACACTTTTGCTACAATTACAAATTTGAGATCAAAAAAATATTAGGTGTTTTAATTTTTACTTGAAAATATAAAGAAAGAAAAACAGTAAAGAAAAATGTTCTGATTTTTATGTTCATAAAGATATAAAATTAGCGACACGTGCATGTATAGAGAAATAAAAATATTTTCAAACAAGAACCTGGTAGTTCCATTTAAAAGTCTTTTAAAAATAGTTGAGACTGGGAAAGTTTTTATTGGCCTCATTATTCTATCAGTTTTTCTCTCTTAAAAATTCTATTTTCATGAAAGTGAATAAATTTCATAACTCCTAAAAATCAACTTGGAGAAGAAGAAAAAAATCAGCAAGAATTGAAATCAGGGATTCCGGAGCGAACCGCGTCGAGCTACCTCTGTGCCACGACTCCCAATGAGTCAGCAGAGAATTTTTGTAGTATGTACATACATACACAGGGTGTAATTACGTAAATGTATGGACGATAATTCAGGAGGATGATCCTGGGTACAATTTAGGAAATGTTCATACCCATAAAAAAAAATCCCGAAAATTGCTTCCTCTCCTTTCTAGGAGCTATTTGCTCAAACAATTGAAATTATATTTTGTCTACTTACATAAAGTAATGATTTCATTAAAACTAAATAATTATATGATTTGAATACTAATTGATTAAGCTTTCAAGGGCAACAGTAGGGGGTCAACCTGCATTGTAAATTGTTAAAACTCTTTTAGAGATTAAGTAAAGTAAGCCTAGTTTTAAATGGCACACATCCCTGGAAATATCTTCCTGTACAACAAATCTCAGCGTAATGTTTCTACCAGATGCCCCTGAAATTTTTATCAAAATTCAAGTAAAATATTATATTGATGAAATCATCAAGTAATGTAAGTATACAAAAAACCAACACAATAGAGCTTATTTTGTTCAATAGTTAGGGGAAAATAAAACTTATTTTTTCACTTTAAAAGCTCCTAAAAGTGTGGGGAAGCAATTCTCGGGATTTATCATGGGGACGACCCCCACCTTAATTCAAACATACTCCTGAATTCATTATCGTCAATGGCCAAATTTCACGAAATTGCTCTGGGTGCGCATTGACGATCTGAAGCTACAAATTTCATGGCTCTACACATTATCATTTTATAATACAAGACTAAGCGGGTTACACCCGCCACTTCGTCAGCCCATCAAACACACACGCACACACCCACAAACAAACATTTAAGTCGAAAAAAAACGTGAATATTTTTTGTATCACCCATCCATTTCATGTTCTTACTCGGCGTAACTCAAGAACGCCTCATCAGAATTGAGCTCAAATTTAATATGGTTCTTAATGGCCATGTATAGGGGCTTTTAAGCTTTTCAAAATGTCAGCTCATTGAGCTTATTTACACTCAAATCTGACCGTTCCAATAGATATCTGAAATTATAATTCTTTGAACTGAATCATTCTCCATTTTCAACCTGATTAAAGTAGTATTTTTTCCGCGTCTACTATAGAACAAAAGAAGGGTCTGAATTGAAACATATGAATAAAAATCTGGGTCACCAATTTAGCCTGAAAAAGTTAGAAAAAAAACAATACTTATACAGTAGAGTTATTGCATCAAAATGAAACTGAATGACACACAAACACACATTCATCAACTTGATAATTATTACTTTTAACAATCAAATTATAGTATGTGTAGGACTGTAGAATCCAGACATTGGACTTCCATTAATTACAAAAAACTAAATTAGGAAGTGCAATACTCATTTTTTCTTTTTATTAGATCTATGTATTTCATTTAAGTCACTGTAACTACGACCATGTCTTCTCTTTTTTTTAACAACTTTTTCTTTTTCAAAGATTATTTCTACAGCATCATCATTATTTTCACTCCAGTTGAGAGTGCTATCATTTTCATTTGTATCTAAACTGTTCGTATAGACAACTTCAACAAGCTGGCTAGCTAATAGACATTTTTTATCGTCTACTTCATATAAAATCTCTAAATCATCTCCATTACTATTTTTTCTATTCCAGTGTCTCTGTTTAATTTTACTTTTTTTGTTCTGATTAATATTTTTTCTACATGAAGTTTTAACTACCTTAATTTCTTCAATATCAGAATCACATGAGGAATTAGATGGTTCAGTATCACTTGTGCTACTACTGCAACTACTACTTAGAGTTTTATTAATATGATGGGTTTCATCATTACTTGAATCATCAGAAACTTCTACAACATCACTACTATCTTCACTATTTTCATCATCTGATGTTTCCTCTTCTGATGAAGATGATACATGCACAATTTCCTGAATTTCGTCATTCTGGTTGGTAATTTTTGGGACATTTTTTTCTTTTGTAACAGTGACCACCGTCTTTTGCTGTTCCTTTGATTTGTCTTGGTTGATTTTATCTTTCATGATTGGACTATCTTGTTTCTGGGTCACTTTTGCTTCTTTGTTGCAAGTCTTTTCCTGTATGTCATCTATTTCTTTACTCTTCTCAAGTTTGTCTTCTACTTTCCCATATTCTAGGTCTTCCCCTATTTTTTCTTTGGGTATCTCATGTACTACAGAATCATCTATTTCTTGAGACTTTATTGCTCTTGTGCTTGTGATCTGTCCAAGAGTGTCATCTTGTTCTTTAACATCAACAAGTTTTTCTCTCACATCTTCATGTAATGTATCTTTCTTGTCTATAAGAATTGTCTCATCAGTATCAGTTGTACTCTTAAAACATCCTTTTTCTTTCTTTATTATTGGATCGTTTGTGATGTCATGTTTTTCCAAAGTATCTGCAGATTCTTGACTAGATTTATTATTTTTTGTCACTTTATTATTTTCTGGTTCACATTTTTTGCAAAGAGTAAATTGGTCACTTTCATTATTTTTCGTTTCTTCGTTTGAAACATTATTTTCAAGTGCTACATGTGTTAATTTATTAGTACTTTCACAGTGTTTCACTTTACTATCTCCTTTCAATGTTTTTTCATTTTTTTCTTCCATATGATGGGGAAGGTGCTCTTCTGTAGATAATTCTTCATTTGATATTACATCATCTTGCCCATAGATTTCTTTTGTGAATTTGCTAATACTATTGTTTTTCATTTCTCCTGCTAAACTTGGTTCTTTTTCTGTCTGGTTTTCTGGATGTATTTTTTTATGATCAGTGTCAGATTGTTTGAAATTGCCATCATCTCTGATATTAGTTTCTTGTTCAGGTAATTTTAAAACAACTTCGGTGGCCATTGATTTTTGGTTTTGGGGATGGTCAATACATTTATTGTTTATTATTGCCACTGTGTTAATATGAGAAGCATACTTTTTGAATAGTTTGTCTTTATTAAAAATTGATTGTTTATCACAATATCTTTCTTCAACTTTATTTATTGTTGAAAGACCACATTTCATAGTGTATCCAACACTCTTTGAATCACCATCACAAATGAGAATTCTTACACTGTAAAAAAAAATTAATGAAGAGTTATATTAGTATATTTCATTTTCCCTTTTAGAGATATATCAGTAATTTAGTACTTTTCATTTAACCTTTTCATCTTTTAAAGGTGAGGAAACTGAGCCAATCTCAGGGTATTTAAACATGTCTTCACATTGCTAAATTTAGTTGAATACAATGAGATTTATAGTTTGATGTAGAAAAAAAAACCCAAGCTGCATGTGGGATATAAACCAACTTTCAAGGTTGCAATGAACTTAAAAGTAATCAAACTGCAACCCTAGCCTGTAGGGTGTATCAGTTAGGCTTTTAAAAACAGATATCATCATCTATCTTTGATCAATTTTACATCTTACTCACTTTTTTGTTCCCATGGAAGTTTCTACATTTTCATTTACTTGGTGCATCCACTGAGGTGAAATTTCAAATTGAGATGAGATAGGCAGGTAAACTTCTAAATTTGAATCATTCTTCTTACTTGCTGTGATGATGATCAGGTTGAGAGAGGAGAGGAACTTGTGCTCTACATTCCACATGAGGTATTTACCTGGTGGATGAATTGAACAAATGTATGTATGAGATACAGGGTGATCCAAACCACTCGGTCACTATCTTTTTCTCGAGAATGGCTTGAGCTAGGACCTTGAAACAAAAAATTGATTCTCAATAAAGTGTGAAGTGTCTTGGGAAAATAGCTTGAACTTTCGTCTAACACCCATAAGGGGTTTTTTTTAAAGGGGTAAATGTCCGTTTCTCCCGAATTCTAAATGCAATACTTATTTTTTTCATATTTAAAATCCACAAAACAAACTAGTAACACTAGGAAAAAAATGTCCGAGGTTCGAGTCCCAAAAGAACACAATTTTAAAATAAAATGGACTCGTATTGTAGGCAGGACTTATCATGGACACCTGGTAAATGTTTGAGAAAAAAAATAAGTTAAACAGTATTAAATGTCTACAACTTTAATAATATATCCACTTTTTTCTAAGTGGATATATCATATGAAATTAGAAGACATTTACTACTGTTTAACTTGTTTTATTTATCATAAACATTTGTCCATGTTAAGTCCTACATACAATCCAGGTCTATTTTATTTTAAAATCGTATTTTTTCGTTTTTTTTTTCTATTGTTACTAGTCTGTTTTGTAAATTTGAAATATGAAAAAAAAAAAAAAAAAAAATGTGCATTCCATTTAAAATTGGGAAGATAGATCACATCAGGACCTTTAATGTTTACTCCCATGATGCTTTGCCCAAATTGTATACTTATGATTTTACAGATTATCAAAAAAGTTCTCAGAGATGACTCCCCCTTTAACCATGGTTTAATTAACCCAAAAATATCTTTTTTAATTTGACTCCTAAAATTTTTGATTTTTGTAAAAAATTTCCCTTCCAAAGGGTGTAGGATGAGTTTTTCCTTCATAGAAGGGTGATTTTTCAAAAAGTTAAAAATAATAGAAATCTAAGTTGAAAATGTTATTTTTGGGTTGATTACACCATGTTTATCATCTCTGAGATGTTCTTTGATATCTGTTTCAGTCACAAGATAAATGACACTAAATTATGTGAGAAAACAAGAAAATACCTAAAAATTGAACTATTGTGTATTTTTTCCACATTTTTCGCAGCTAAATCAAAGGCACATAAGAGAGTGAAATATACCTGTATAGTCTTGGTCAAAAAACCTGATATTTAAACTAAAAATTTACCAAATCTTTTCTTAGACATAATTGCAGTAATAAGCTAATTGTCTAATTGGTATAAATATTTACCATTTTTGCTTATGATGACCTTCAAAGGACCAACAGATTAACGTTGTAAGTTATATCCAAATGACCCTCCATAGTTAGGTACATACCCTCACAAAAATGCAAATATGTGGAGAATGCCAACATAGTTTGAGTTTCATTTGTGCTTCCATATAAAAACATTTCTTTCATCTGAAAGCAGAACAAATAAACTGGTGTGAACATCACACTACTTTCTATTACGTAAACTTGAGCAGTTCTTTTTTATAGAAATTTGTTGGAGGAGATGTAGAAGGTAGAATTCCATGAGATAGACCAAGGAGGGAATAGTGGGATGATTTATTGGAGTGAACAAGCATTTCTTCTAAGGAGGTATTTAAAACCCTGGACAGAAAGTTATTCAAGAAAAATATTAATGATGCACTATTGAATTTGGCAACTGTTGAGGTAGACAAAGCTACACAATGATGGTAATGACAGAAATTTCCAAACAAACAATAAAATATAAATGAATAAAAAACTGTGGCTTAAAGTAATAAAAAACTCTCAAAAAATATTTAGGAAAAACAAAAATATTGTTGGGTGGGATTGAATATTGTGCAATGGTTCTTTGTGAAAATATCAAGTAAGTTAGAAATATATATTCAAAGTATGAAAAATGGGTGTAAAGTTATCAAAAAAGATGATTCTACTCTAGGAATTTTTCAATAACACCTATAGTTTACGAGATATTTGAATTTTTATTCTTGAGATATACATAACCAAAAAAAAAAGGTAAGTTTTCATGATTTTTTTCCATGTGTGAATTGTTCACACTCTGGAGCTAACTGCCAAATTTCATTGCTCTATGACAGGGCTGCCCAACCAGTCGATGAACATCATGTTGTTTATCTGAGACTTTAACACTTTGTACGCCAAGCCCAAAATTGTGATTTTCCCCTGAGGCCACAATACAAAGGATTGTCTCTCAATATGTGCGACATGGCCCCCCGCAAGTTTGTTTTTCATGGAGGGCCATGTCGCTCATATTGAGAGACACTTTGTTATCTCTGTTTTTGTATTTTAGCCCCAGCGGGAAGTCGCTGTCGCTCATATTGAGCGATGTGGCAAACAAAGAGTTAAAGTAGATCTTCTCTAAAGGTTGGGCACCCCTGCTCTATGACTTCTATTCTTCAGATATTTTGCATGTGTGTTTGTGTTCACACACGTTTGGCCCAATCTCAGATTCACTTCTAATTTGACAATGAAATTGGTTTTATCAATATGTGTTTGAGAATCCAGGACTGGAAAGAATACAAACCAAAATGTATTCTTTCAAACAAACCAAATGGCTGTCGAAACACTGGGACCATTTTCTCGGCAGTTCAAGTCTTTGGTAGACGCAATTTCAGATAAGTTACAACACACATGTGGTGATACCAGGGCTGGGGCATTCATACACCAACGACTGTCATTGGCAGTCCAGCGTGGAAATGCCTCGAGCCTGGCAGACACCATGTGTTGTGAGAAGAATGATGACATGTTTGTTATATGAAATATTAAATATTGAGATTCCAATTAAGTAAGATAAAAAAAAAAAAAATTATAGGTATATTTTTTAAAAATATTATCTTTTGAATTTGAATGTTATAAAAGTCCATAGTTTTATTACTGTATGACTAAATAGTTATTAAATAATTAATAAAACATAATGAGAGTTAACTTTACTTGGGTATAATATCACAGTGCTTTCGTAAGAAACCCTTGTCAATCTTGTATCAGTAATTTGACAAATCCTTTTGGATCTAGCATTTCCAATCCAAGACTCACAGTCAATCAGTGTGTTTTTCAAGTTTGATAGACAAAATCATAATTCATAAATAAAATTGAAGGAGTGGTTTGTTTATACTAAGTTTGAAATCAAGCAATATTAAAATTACTAGGAAAAGGGCAGCAAAAGTGGGCCAGTTGATATTTCTAATTAAAAGCCATTGAGTGGGGTATAGAATCAAAGGTCCCAAAGCTTGATATGACCATCATAATCCTGTAAAAAATCTGTGTGATGTTTACAGTTCACAGAACTACTTTTAAATAGGGAAGCGAATGCTTAAGAACAAACTTGTGATTACAATTCTGTCTATTAATAATGCCCTAAATAGTCCAAGCAAAACTTACAATTGGGTGCTTGGTAAAAGTACTCATTTTGAATTGTGGTGAATAGTTGTGATAGATGTGTTTTCTTATTTATTTAAGTTCCTTCATTTTTCAACTACTCTATCCTGTGAGTTCAGAGTGCATAATACTTGGATCATTATTATAATACATTATACTTTATTCGTTTGGCTGGTTAACACTGATATGACTTTTCTCACTTATTTATCTGAATAGCTACCTTTTGATTTTTCTCTTTTATCTAAAGCAATTTTGTTGTCTTTTTTAAAAAATTGCGCCGTTTTCAAATGTCTTTTTTCAAATTATTTATGAACTGCCAATCACAGATTTATTGACTCCTCCTAGGGTGATGAATGAAAAACGCGCTTTAAAAAACAAGTGCCGTATTTTTCTTTCTAACCAAACGGGAATAAAATGAACCAAACTGGAAGCAAGTCATTTTTCTTTTGGAATAGGAAAAATTTCCACTTCCAAAGTTATAAAAAACACGAAAAACGTTAGTTCCAAAGGATTCGTCAAGATAGCGCCAGTAGAGTTTGCTAACCAAAGTGGAAGTAGAAAATTCTTGCTTCCAGTTCTTTTATAGGTTAAGTCCATTGTTTATCTTTAAAATGCCGTATTTTTCTTTCTAACCAAACGGGAATAAAATGAACCAAACTGGAAGCAAGTCATTTTTCTTTTGGAATAGGAAAAAATTCCACTTCCAAAGTTATAAAAAACACGAAAAACGTTAGTTCCAAAGGATTCGTCAAGATAGCGCCAGTAGAGTTTGCTAACCAAAGTGGAAGTAGAAAATTCTTGCTTCCAGTTCTTTTATAGGTTAAGTCCATTGTTTATCTTTAAAAGTAACCAAACGCATTTTTCTTTTACGAATGACCTTGGAATAAAATGGAAATATTTGGAAAAAACCTAACCAGGAAATTTTTTCTGGTTAGAAAGAAAAATACGACTAAAGTAACCAAACGCATTTTTCTTTCACGAATGACCTTGGAATAAAATGGAAATATTTGGAAAAAACCTAACCAGGAATTTTTTTTTAGTTAGAAAGAAAAATACGACTAAGTTATGGTCCCTTGAGCGGCAGGCCGCACGCGGCAACTTTTAAAACATTTTTTTCGTCAACCGAAGGAAAAGATCAAAAGAATCAAGTTTAGTTTAGTGACCACAACCCTAACCTGACCATTTACTTACTTCAAGAGACTAAACAATTATAAAATATCTGAAGAATCTCTTGTTCTTTACATCACCTCTAGAAAGAATTATCAATTTTTTTTCCCTGCAATCTGCAATCCCAGGAATTTGGCAGAAACTGGTATTCTTATCTAGAAGAACTGTTGGCAAATTATTAATATACAGGGTGAGTCAAATGAGGTGATCCAGTATTTTTCATTGACAGTGTGTTTATAAGATAGATAAGATAATATTTTTACTGTTCACAAGAATACATGATGTACTTAAAACAATGTCATTATAATTATAGGTACTAGAAATAAGCAAAAATTGGAGGGGGGGGGGGGGAATAATAATAAATTAAAATATAACTCTATAACTAATATTATATAGTACATTTAAAAACTAAAATAAATTAATCAGAAATTTACCTTTCTGTTCTCATATTTGTTTGGGGAGTATAATATACACTGAGCATCAAAATTAGAGGAATGCAAAAATGAACTCTAATTTTAAAGACTGTCTTCCTTTTGGGAACCTCTTCTTGATCAATAATATTGACAACTATGATTGACTATTGCTTATGAGGAGAAAGATACCCAATTATCAAGCTCGTAGAGAGTAAACAATAGTTAACAACGCACCCGGGGTATTGGGGTTTCCACTGCTACTGTGTCAATAAGACTCCAGGAGCACACTATATAAGGTGTCACTGAGACAAGCAAACCCCACTTCTCAGTTTTCAGCACAAAGTGAAAAGGTGCTAGATGTGGGCATTTCTTAATAATGATACTGAAACAATTTTCAGGTCCTTCTTAATACTCACAATCATCATGGGTGAAGCTGCTAATCAAAAAATTAATGATGCTGTTATGAAAGTAATGGTGGATATTGACAAACAATTTTTGAGAAAAATGCAAGCTGACATGCATAGGTGCTCTGTTAAATGTTGTGAGAATAAAGATGCCACCATGGAAGGTTTGTTCCTCTTTCTCACATTTTAAGTTTTTACTACAAAGCTGTGTACTCTTTAGAGGGCAGAGATCCTGAGTTTGATTCCCAGTTGGGAGTAGAATTTTCCAACAGGAATCTGTACTCCCTCGAAACATATGAGTCTGTTTTGCAGTCCAACCCATACTAGGTGAGATTAATATGGGTAGCTGGTACTTAGGTCACATTGTTAATTGTAAGGTTTTCACTGAAAACGCTAGCATCCTAGCACACAAAGTCTTCACCTTAGTGGACATTGCTTAACTTCAATGATCCTAACCAGTGTATTCAATGCACCATTGACACTGAGTCTGGTCATGAAACTTTTTTCCCATAGCCAGTGGCTATGGGACCTCAAATTTAATTTATACCATAGCCACCTCAAATTTGATTTAAAGAGGACCAGTAATAAAATATTGATTTAGATTTTTAAATGGCTTTCACATCTGGGATACCTGTAATAATTAAGAACCCCTAATTACTTCCAAGAAATTTTTAATATTAGAAATCGGAAGTATTGTGTTTGTTTTTGTAAAAAAATATTTTTTATTTTTTTCAAGAGGTTATAACAGAATATGATTTTTTTTTTCAATCAGCAAAAAAATATATTTTCACCAAAAAAAAAACATGCTTTAAAATCTTAGGCTGGTATGCAGAGACGATTTTGTAATCCCTATAGGGTTCACTGTAGGGAGGTCCCAAGCTTGCTATAGGGAATACTTCAACCTTGACAATTATTTATTAAAGAAACATCTGATTGCACATTCGCACAGACGCTTTAAACAAATGTCTCCGAATAACAAAATCAGCTAAATGTACAAATGACCCAGGCATCCCTATAGTGAGGACTCTGCATACAACCCTTAGTTATTCTCAGAAGTAATAATAATAATAACATTGTGATGTAATTGAAAACAATAGACATTTCAATTAATATTTTCAGTCTGCAGTTAGTCTGCACTTTTTGGTTTTTGTGTTTTTTGATATTTTCAGTAATTTCTAAGAATCTCAGACATGGATGAGACTTTATTGAGACCCTGTATATATTCTAGCAGGCTGCAAACACCACCACCTGCACAAACCATACATGCACATGCACTAACATATGAAAACACACCAACCACCAACTTTATGCACAAACCAGCCTGTCTGAAATAATAATGTAGGTCTACTTTTGGTTATATTACTTTTAATACTTTTTTTCAGGTGTACAGCAATGTTTAGAAGTTTGTTCATCTCCATTCATGAGGGCACAAAAATATTTACAACTTGAGTTTGAACAATATCAAACTAGATTACAGAGGTGTGTTTTAGATTGTAATGATGAGATCAAAGATAAAATGGGAGTTAATCCTAAGCAAAGTGAAATGGATGCATACACTCGACAGTTTGAATCCTGTGCAGAAAAATGTGTAGACAAACATATTGCTTTACTACCAACCCTCTTTCAGAAGATAAAAAAATACCTGGGTGATAATAGTTCTTATTGATCATGCAACATGACTTCTTTGAGACTGTGATCAAACATTTAGTTTCCTTTAAAAATCCTGAGACTGAGATAATATCTTGGTAGATAATGACCTCTTAAAAATACACTGCCAATCATGGACATATTACTTCCTTGTGAATGGTAATCATAATTTTCAACTTTTATTATTGCTAGAATCAGAGGTTTATTTTACCGAATCACATGCATTTACAAAAGTTCTCAACCGATTCTCTTCAAATTTGTTTCATAATGATAGATTACATTCTAGTCTCTTCAAAAATCTGTATTGGCAAATCTGGACCTTACTTGTGCCCTTTTTGGTCCAAATTTTCGCGACTCCTTAAATATAAGGCTCAACCAAATTATTAAATAAAAATTACGAACTTACTATTTAAACCGCTGCGCTGATACGCTTATACAAACAAAATTTAATCAAAATCGAGTGTATTGTTCACGAAAAATAATAGTTTTAGTAAAAAGTTAGAGGTCAGGTGCATGGTCTCTATCACCAAGACCCGGTAATGCGAAGTTGAATTTAAAATGGGACTAAAAAAATTAATTTATATCTTTGAAATCCGGTCAGTAGTTTCTGATTTGCGCGTTGCAAGGAATGCATTTATTTAACAGACTGACACAAAACCAAAGTTGCTTGGGAGGTTATGAAATCGGAGCAAAAATATATATATTTTTTTACAAAAATAATATACTCTATGTGTGTGTTGTTGTACTTATTATGTCACAATTGTAGTGGGTAGCTTAGCATTCCAAATCTCCAAATTTTATTATTTTCACATTTTTTTCCCTCTTGTAATTCTGGCAATAGTTGCTTATTATACAAAAAGCTTTTCATTCTTCCTAATATGGTATAAGTGGACAGTGCGCACCCAAGTACAGACCAGAAAATTTCTCTGCTGCCAGGAATCAAACCCAGGTTAGAATGCATGCAAGCAAGTATGCTATAAAAATTGCACAAGTCATTGTAGCAATGATATAATTACTGACTAATTTTTTTTTGTAGTGAAACAATCACTTTTTTTATGGTTAGAACAGCATTACTTTATTTTCTTTTTGATTTTCTAATGCCTTTTCACAGCATTACCTCTGTGGTGTAAGGGTTGTCATTACTACCCATGGTATAGAGATCCTAAGTGTGATCCTGGATTTATTAGAATTTTCCAACAAAAATGTCTGTTTCCTCCGATGTAAAAGAACATGTGAGGCTGGCACTTCCACCCCAACCCAGTCTAGGTGAGGTTAATGTGTGGTTAGCTGGTATGATTCCTAGCAAATGGAGGATAAAACGCCTGTCCTGAATAACGCAAATCAATATATTATGTTAAAACCAAAGAGAATCAACTTTCCACAGTAGATCTCATTAGATTGCAGTGTTGTAGAGTTTCCACTGATACTCTAAAGCCAGGTCAGAAAATAATAAACGCCACCTGGTCATTATACACTATTGAATTCTCATTTTTCCTTACCCAGAGTACACAGAAGGAAATTTTGTATCCAAACAGGGATATAACCCATGGCACTAGCATTTAAGAGAGATATGCCATTAAACCCTTGGGGAACTGGAAGCTAGCTTGTTAGGGTTGGCTAATCTGCTCTTTTTTTTATAGTGAAACACTCATCTTCTCCCTGTTGAACATCCCCCAGCCAGACATGAGGTATATCATAACTTATACTATGTATATTTTACATAGGATTTATTAATAAAATTATAGTAATAGCATCAGGTAAATACTAGTACAGGGAGCAGTAGTTAGAAATTTCTTCTTTTTTGTAGGTTTCTTTCAATTCTTGCATTTAGCTTTTCTCAACTTGAATTATGCCTACCGAGCCAAGGCGAGTGCAGCCGAGCGCGAGTGAACTTGTGCACCTCGCCTACGATCGATCGGCTAGGCTCCGCTCGGCTCGCCGTCGGTCGCTCCGAAGAAAGTCGGTCCCGGGACCCGAGTCACAGGACACAAGTTCACTCGACGAGAGTGTACTTGCTGCACTCGTGTGCAAGTCTCGGGTACATCTCGCGGCCCCTCGCCTCGGGTGGTCTTGCTGCCGAGCACCTCGACGAGTGCACTGCTCGTATTAAAAAATTTCAACATTTTTTTCCATCATTTGTTTTAATTATAAATAAATTGGGGTGTACATCACACGACTTTCTATTTCAATGGGGCTTTCCCAAATGACTATTTTTTTCGAGCAAATGATTGATTCTAATGTAAAAAGACCCGAGGAACACGATTTTGATGTCCAAAAATTAAAAAAGTCATTCCTTAGGGATGAAAAGGCTCTCCAAAGGTCTTCCTTGAAATAACGCAATCTGATTGGTCGCATACGCTGTGATGTCAAAAGTATGTAAACAAACAATTTTGAAACGCTATTTCGAATTTTGTATGTAGAATTACATTAGAGTTGAATGTGAAGAGTCGATTTAAAACTGTAATAAATTTGTGAATTTTAACTCTAATACAGTATTTTTAAACTTTAATGTTAACTAACAATGTCTAAAATGACAGTAAATGATGGTATTGCAAAGGCTGTCAGTGGAAATTTACCTGCAGTAAGGACTTTTACAATGGCCAATTTCTTCAATTTACGCGTGTATTTCACGTGTGCTGCAGACGTACTTAGCAAACCAAATTCAAGTGCAGAAAGCCGTCCAATCGCTCGCTTTGGTTAAGAAACGTCCAGCGTGGTTAGGACATAGATTGGTGAACGCTTTGGTTTAATTTAAAATTCATCGTTGGTAATTACAGGTCCCACGATTTACTGACTTAAGTAAATTTGTTAAGGATAACTTTAGTGTGTATGTTGAAAAATATTGGATTGCGAACTATACAAGGTTATTGGATTATGTAAGAATGAGAAGTTCTATGCCATATATGTATAATTGTATATACATGTGGGCTAGAGATTTTATCAAAGGAATCTCTATAGGTATTGCTCTTTTACTTCCGACTTTCGAATATGACGCTAATGAAAATCTTCTTCGTATTGCGTATTACATTTTTTTGTTTTAAAACAATTACGGACACAATACTTCTTCGTGATTGATTCACATTGAATACACGTGGCTATTTTGAACAATAAGTAACAACATCAACAGTCTTCTGTGAAAGTGGAACGTGAATTTGCAAAGTGTTCAAAGGTCCAGCATCCTAATTCGTAGCAATCGGTTTTGTACTACCAAGAGAGTATGCTGGACTCTTGAACACTTCACGAATCCTGAATTCTCACAAAACAAAAACAGAAAATAGAAATTATCAATGTCGCGACTGCAGTATGGGCAAGCTAGACTCGAGGAGTCTAGAAAGAATACCGCGTTTTCAATCGACGCGACGTGTTCCACAAACAATTCTTGTAATAGTCAGCCATAGTATCAAGGATAGTATTTATAACAAATTAATTACTGTTTTTCATTCACTGAACGCTTCAAAAAAACAATTTCATTGAAGTGATACCTATGAGAGAAACCTATGGAAACTGTAGTATTTCAAAACTCCAATTTTTTTGTTTACATACTCTTGACGTCATCAAAACAAAAATGGCTGCCCGCGAAAATTAGGGTGTTTCGAATTTTCCAATTTTCAAATGAAATTTTCTCAATGATTGCGATTCCTAAATTGAAAATGGATGTCACCAATAGAATCAGCGTGTTCTAAACCATAAGAATAATTGGTTTTTAAAAAATGTGGGAAAGCCCCATTGAGGAAGTTTTATCAGAAATTAACACATCCTCAGGTTTTATGTTTCGAAAATTTCAATATTAAAAGAATTGAAAATATGTGTAAAATTACCATGTTAAACGATTTCATCAAACGAAAAAATTCCTCATCTCTTATTGTTTACGATATTTTTGCACATTTTTCAGTACTGTACAAAATTTTACCCATGGGTTGGTTTATGGGGAAAATATCAAAAATGCCAAAAATTAATATTCAAAATATGTAAACTGTGTGTTAGGTCATTACTAAAGACGATTTAAATTTTTCGATAACGCAAATGGTTTACGAGATATTTGAATTTTTATTTTTTCTCGGGATATAACTAAAAAACAAAATGGCGGATCTTCATGCTATTGTTCCGGGTCCGTACTCTTAGCACCCTGCAGCTAAATGCCAAATTTCATAACTATATGGGACTTACCGTTCTTGAGATAATTTGTATTCACACACACATACATAGGAACAGACCATTTTATAAAAAATACTTTTTTGAAATCAGGGGAGTCTCAATTTGTTCAGAAATGTTATCAGCTCGATTTCGAAAAAACCGACCAAAAACAATACTTTCATTAGCTTAAAGGTTAGAAATTAAAAAGACACTACTAATATCTTTACATAATTTGTGCTCTTTCCTAGATAGATTACCATACTTGCTGAGTTTTACTTCCAAGAATATCTAATATATTATTCTTTTTGTGTTCATTATTGTTAAATAAAACTTCTCTTTTATCAAAAATGCACTGCTGATTGTGGGCAGTATACTTCCTCGTTATTGGTTTACATTGTATACACAAAGCAATAAATACACTTGGCAAAACAAAAAAATCTCATCTTTTCGTTATCCCAGTTAGTCAGCATGCCAAGCAGTATAACATTGATGAATTTGATTTTCCCTCATTTTAGTGATAAATAATAACCAAATCAGGCAGTATTATTAACACAAACATGACCAGCACCATTTACAGTGTGTGCAACAATGGGACATCAGACAATTATGATCAATTCCATTCCATGCAAACTTTGCCCCAACAGTAGGTAGGACAACTGGTCATGTGTGTTTAAAGGAAATTAAAACAACAAATATATTTTTTTTACTCTCAACTTAAAGATCACCTTTCTTTATTAAAAAATTGAAGAAAAAAAATAAAGAAATTATAAGGGCCAACCAAGTTTCTGTTCACTACCTCTATGACTAAGATATTTAATTGAAAATAAGAATAAAAGAGGATTTCAGAACTTTCAATGTTGGCTGAGAACTAGGACCTAATTTTTACATTAGGGTTTTAGATTGGATTAGAAATTATGGATTGAGAACAAAGAAGTTCCAAAAATTGGTTTGAGTTAACAATTTTGCAGATGGTTTGTCTATTACTTTCTTTTTCTGTTTGTGACTTTCTCTTTTCCCAATTTTGTTACAAGTTTCTTTAAAAAAATTAAAAGGACTTGAAAATGCAGATTTATTTTGGAGTAAATGATTAACACACATGTGTTTAGAAAGTATTAAATTTTATACCATAGAGAGAAAAATATAATCAGTAAAAAAGGAATATTTTAATTATGCTCTATGCGTTTTCATACTTTACTATTCAATTAAGAAATATTTAATTTACTAGATAATGTTTATACTTGGATTGAAACAATAACATATCTACCTGTGTATTAGATTGACATTAGTACTTAACACAGTATGCACATGATTGAGACTAATCTAATTCAAACATTTTTTGTAGATCATACATAATTATATAATAAAATATATCCTGTGTTAAACATCTAACCAATGGTTGATCCAGCCATTCTTGACAACTCTGCTAACTCAGCTGAAACAGAAAGTAAAAAAAAAATACATATAAGAAAAATGAGTTTTTCAGACATTCTCATTTCTCAAATTAATCAGTATGAAGCTTATTAACCCACAGTAAGTATGGTTGTGATCTACTTGAGATCTCACTAGGTCGCAGTGTTGATTGTATGGTGTTTCATCTGAAACCCTGCAACCAGGTCCCATAATAATAAAAGTATGGTTGTGAGAAAAGTCTCACATTTTCGTTTTGTTTAACCTCCTGTGTTTAAAAATAGGGTTATCAAATGAAAGATCCTTCATTACTCTAGAAGGGATAAGACATGTGGTACTTTTTGTCTGGTTTTAGGTATTAATACTTTGTGAGCATTTGATGTACTAAGTTGGGTAAATCAAGTGCATCATGAGACATTTCTCTCACACAGTACTGCTTAAATCCCCCCCCCCTTTTTCATACATATAAATTTGCTTAAGATTCAAGTTTTCCAATACAGTTTGAATTTTCTAAACTCATTATTTTTTTTATCTCAATTCAGTTCAAGGCAAGCAAAGATATCAAATAAATGTGAGAGAAAACTCTCACACCATACTGATAGTGTTACAAAAAAAGACCATACTAAGTGCAGGTTGAACACAACTTTTCCAGATGTAATAGTAGCATCATATTTATGTATTAAGAATACTATGAAATTTATTATTTCAAGGACAAACTTGTGATCCAAGGTCAAACAATACTCAGAGCTAACAACTAACCTGCATTGGATCTCTTCCTTTCTTCGGCAATCTTAGCATCCTTGATGGCTTTCTTTTGTGCTCTGATGACCTTTAATTTTTCTTCTTTCTTTTCTAGACTGGCCTGTCTCGAAACTCCATAAAGAATTCCTACACTAAGCATGGACCATCTTGCAAACTGAAATTTAGAACAATGAAATAAATTACCTTAAATAATAAAAAAGAAATTGCATCAAATTGATATATTGTAGAGATTAATAATTAATGATCCAAACAAAGTGATTTTTTAATAGAAAATGAGGGGATTTTCTCAAGTCCTAGCTAGTACTCAAAATTATCACACATTTCTAGAATAATTATTATGATTGGTGTGGTAAACAAATTCAAACTCTTTAGATACTAAAAAAGCAACTCCATAAATCCTATATTAGTTTGGTTTAACTGGCTGTACCCTCAAAACTTTTTTCCCACTGGCTGTGCATGTTGCCATATAAACTAGACACTTACCCTAAAACCTTATCATAGTCATACATTATTTGAGAATAATTCAGATGTTTGTTGGGTAGGATGGTTGAATGATGGTCATAGCTTTGGGTTGCTCAGTTTAAACACCTATAATAATGTCAACTTTTGCAAACCTAAGCTAAGATCATCTGTGACAGTTTCATAAAAATTGGTCCAGAAATGGCCCTTGGATGAAACCTGTTGAACCTATCAAACAGGCTGTAAATGGGTATTTTTTGGGGAACTTAGCTGGACTAACTGTATTTCTCTCAAAGGAAACAACAGCAAGGTAATCATACAACTAACTCTCTCAAGATTTCAGCCAATCCTTGTATATGAAAGATATTGATGGAACTTTCAACTTCTTGATCAATGCAATATTAAATTTTGAGAACCACTCTATATATTGAAAAGTACAGTACATGATGTATGTATGACCTTTGGATGTGCAAAGCACAATATGGCTTAAGATTTCAATATGAATAGTGTGCTCAGTATTTTCAAGTTTTAGAAACCCAGTTTGAACCTAGTACTGCCCCCATTTGTATCCGAACTGGGAGAGGAGAGTTTCAAATAGCCTAGTATTATACAGATTCCTTAAAAAATTGAGGGATTAATTTTGGGCACAATAGGCTGTGGCTGCCCATTTAGGCTCAGTGGCAACCAGTTGAAGAACTTTAAATGTTGCCTGTTAAAAAAAAGTTTATTTTAAAGGAGAGGAAAAGATAAAATAAAAGCAACAAAATTTAGCTCTCTACAATTTACCATTCTTGAGGTTAGTTGTCATGTCTCAATGTCCATACTTTCTGACCTAAAACACAAGTTGCAGGAAGATGAAATTTGAACTTTGTGAAGCAAGAACTTTCAAATAAGTTACTACTTGATCTAGTCTGTTGACATTGGTTTATAAGAGTCTTAACAAAAAAACTATTTGAGTTACACTTAATAAGAAAGTTCTTGCTAAAAGTAGTCAATATCAAAAATATTCATCTTTCTGAAACTAATGGTTCAAGAGGTCATAAAGTATGGACAATGGCCAAATTTTGTAGAGCTAAAAAAAAATTGCAGTTAGGTAATTCTTCTTTTCATTACCTTTAATATGAGCTCAGTCTTGAGCTGGTTTCCATTCAGCTTAAATGGCTGGCCTCAGCTTTTTGGAACCAAAATTCACCCAATCTGAGGGAACCTGTATTTTACCAATCGCTGATATCTTGAGTGGTTCTCAAGATAGTAAGATACTAAGGGCGGAATTAATAGAAGTTTTTGTAATACCTCTGTGGCACTAAATCACGGATTGCGTACTGTGTAAGATAGGGAAAACCGACTCTTACCAACGACTGAAGTTATTAATGTTGTCTATTAATTCCGTCCTAAGGGTGGGATGAGACTTTGTGCTCACCCTGTATAAGATCACCTAGGTCTAGGGGCTGCTTTGAATGACAAAATTTAGATTTAAAATGTGTACCCTCAGATTTCCCTGCCTTATAAATCAGGTAATAAGGTTTGAAACAACACAACTGATGGAATTAGAATTCTGCTTTCGCCGCACTCAGGCATGTTGGAATGGGGAAAAGAATAAAGAGAAATTAAAATCAAACCTTGATCAAAGGAGATACGCTGACAGGAGGTGGGAGAGCCATTTTCGTACTTGGCAGAGATCTCTTTTCCTCTGAAAAACTGCTTTGCTGAAAAAATTGACTGATAAATTAGATTTGAAGAGAACTTAAATCTTCTGAAAGGTCATGAAATGAAAATATCAAAATACCTTATCAGAAGTTGTTTTTTTTTTCTCTGTGGCCTATTTTGTGCATTTGACAACGTCGCCTCCCCTCGCCCATATTTGTCATGGAGGAATGAGCAATGGAGAACTCATGAGCCGTATTTTTCTTTCTAACCAAAGTTAACCAAACTGGAATAAAATGGCCTAAAAATACTAAATTTCATCTTAGTTTTTCTTTTGAAGGTAATAATGGTAGCCTATTGAGTCGTATTTTTATTTCTAACCAAAAAAAATTCCTGGTTAGGTTTCCTCCAAATATTTCCATTTTATTCCAAGGTCATTCGTAAAAGAAAAATGCGTTTGGTTACTTTTGAAGATAAACAATGGACTTGACCTGTAAAAGAACTGGAAGCAAGAATTTTCTACTTCCACTTTGGTTAACTTTGGAAGTGGAAATTTTTCCTCTTCCAAAAGAAAAATGACTTGCTTCCAGTTTGGTTCATTTTATTCCCGTTTGGTTAACTTTGGTTAGAAAGAAAAATACGGCATTGGATAGCGTTGAACAGTTTAGGTGTATTTTTCTTTTGGATAAATTTTTTTCCAGGTTCGGTATTTCCAATTATTTCCATTTTATTCCAAATATTTCGAGTTTACCTTCCCCATTATTCGTGAAAGAAAAATGACTTTCTTTCAGTTCGTTCATTATATTATTCCAGTTGAATCCTGGTGCCTGAGTCGTATTTTTCTTTCTAACTAAAAAAATTTCCTGGTTAGGTTTTTTCCAAATATTTCCATTTTATTCCAAGGTCATTCGTGAAAGAAAAATGCGTTTGGTTACTTTTAAAGATAAACAATGGACTTAACCTATAAAAGAACTGGAAGCAATAATTTCCTACTTCCACTTTGGTTAACTTTGGAAGTGGAAATTTTTCCTCTTCCAAAAGAAAAATGACTTGCTTCCAGTTTGGTTCATTTTATTCCCGTTTGGTTAACTTTGGTTAGAAAGAAAAATACGGCACTGGATAGACAGGTATTTCCCCTCCATGATGTTTTTGTACAAGGCGCGTTTTTCTATTGTCCCCTCGCTAAAGTCTAGACTGCCAAAAACCAATCATAAAGCTATCAGCTGTTTATATATGACGTCACATCATTACAGAAATCTGTGACAAAGATTTGAAATGCCAAAAATACGAATTTTAAATCATGGATTCGCGGGCTTTTATTTTATCTCATTTTGAAGTTTGATGAAGAAAATTTATAAATTACAATAGCAAAGAAACTAAAGTTTATTTCAATCTTGATACTTGATTTTAATTATATGATAGATATTTCATTATATTACTTCAAAGAATAATCTTGAACCTGTAGAGTTCACTGTTAAGAAGTGCTCTGCTTTGGATATTAGAATAATAATTGAGAAGAACAATGAAAAAAAACACAATCAAAATTGTGAATGTTGTAGACAGAAGCTGTGTTTCATGGATATTATGCTTTCTGTTAAATCAGTTGTGATACCATATTACTTTAACACTAGTAATGACTAATTTGTGGGATGTTGATTGTGCTGTTTTTTTGCTGCAGTCATGCATATTTTCATTAGTTTGATATTAATTCATATTGTTCTCTTCCTTTCAATCTTTGAAATCTACTTCAAATCACCTATTGTAGAAAATATACCACTTTCAAAAAAAACCATTGGAGTTCAGTTGGCTAAAAGAGTGGTGATATTCTATGCTGATGGGGTTAGAGCTGAAAAATTCTATGAGCTTACCAGTAGGAACCAAAGTCATGCTCCTTACCTCAGGTGAGTTTGAGTACACTCATAGAATGGTAATGAAATTTCAATTAAGTAGAAACTTATCAAATAATGCTCGTACATGCCAAATTTCAACTTTTTAGAATGTAACAGTACAGAAAAACCGACATAAATATCTTTTACTATTGTTGTTTTGTGTTGTCAAGGAAATTTGTTTGCAGTGATGTTTTTTGTGTCACAATATTCTCTACGGTAGAAGAGATTTCCAGACTGACATTTACAGTGAGGAGTTCAAATCTATTCCTCAATCATGTGAATTATTTGTGGGTTTACTTTAAGTCATAGAGTCCTTTTTTATCCTTCCTCAATCAAAAATGGGTTTATGTTTTATTTTATTTTTAAATAAAAATAATCATTATTAATTAATATTTTTCAGGACATTATTGGAGCAAAATGAAGCATGTGGTGGAATTGCCCACACCCAGGTTCCTACTGAAACTAGACCTGGGGCCATTGCAATGCTTGCAGGATTTTATGAGGATCCCTCTGCTATATTTAAGGTAACTATGAGTTGTTTATATTTTATCAAATATTTCTCTTAGTGTTTATAAATTCAAGTTTTTTAAATCTATTTATAATTATTGTAAGAATCACAATATAAACCAAAGCCATTGTTGTAAAAAATTAATTGGTGTAAACATCACATGACTTTCTATTACAATGGAGGAAGTTCTTGCTGTCAAAGCCTGTGTAGCATTTTTTTTTAAACGCAATTTTAATAAATTTTTACTTAATTTATTTACTTTTTATTTCAGGGTTGGCAAGACAATCCTGTAGAATTTGATCACATTTTCAATCAATCCAAGTACTCTGTGGCTTTTGGTAGTCCTGATGTTCTCAAAATGTTTGAAAGAGGTACATAATATACTATTATAATAATAATAATAAGTATTTTATTCCTAAAGACCTGGGCCTTGTTCCTGAAAGAAAACTGCACTACGCACTCCGCAGAATTTGCAGAGTGTGGATTTTTTTTGGTTCCTGAAAGAATTTTTATTTACTCCTCAAACAAACTCTGCAATACAAGTGACTTCCCCAAAGAAAACTCTGAAATTATTAGAAGTCAGCATCAATGTATGCACGTTGATGTATTGTATGCACAGATTCTCATATAGAATCACTAAAACTAAGCAACGTCCAGCATGATCCTGTGATTTGCATTTTATTGTTGTTGTTATTTTTAATTCTTGTTGAAAATCTCTAAAATTGTTGGAGTCAATGTCACATTGAATGTATCAATTCTCATAGGATCACCAAAGTTAAGCATCTTTCAGCAATGTTAAGGCTTTGTGATGCAGGCTTTCCTGCCCAAATCAGGCTGGGTGAGGTTCTCATGCAATTATTTTCAGTTGATGATATGAAGTTGTTCTCATCAGCTAATACAGTGAAACCTCCCTTAACGGACACCTCCGAATAGCGGACACCTCCCAATAGCGGACAATTTTCAGGGAACCGGGACATTTTTCATCTGTTATTACATGAAAACCTCCGAATAGCGGACCCTCCCAATAGCGGACATTTTTTCCCTATAGCTAGAATACAAAATTGAATATTTTGAACTAGGAAATGATAAAAAAATAATTAAAAATCAACGTAAACTCAAAGACATTATTTTCATGCGTAAGTTATCTAGGAAAGGAGATTTATGAGTGAGAGAGAGAGAGAGGGGGGCAGGGGAGGGTATGCGTGCATACTGCAGTGTGTGTCGTATCACAGCTGAGGTGATTGACCTTGAGCCGGTATGATCTCGATCGTAGGAGCACACTTTTGTTCTTTTGTTTTTCTCTATTAGTCTGTTTACAGTAATTCTTCTTTTGTTTGGTTGCGTTGCGTAAGTAGCAAGTGCAAATTTTTTCATTGTGTGTTTTATTCTCTTGTGTTGTGTTTTTTTTTGCGTGGGTGTTTTGACAACATGCCTAACGCTGGTATGAGCCGTAAGAGGTTGACCCTCAACAAGAAAATAGAAATTCTGGATTACCTTATGGTAACCCCGTGCCAGTCCGCACACTCGCCGAGAAGTTCAGCGTGGGAAAAACACAGATCTCAGATATCCTAGCAAAAAGAGATGAAATCTACAAACTATGGGTGGAGAATGGCGATGAAGAGAGAAAGTTGACGAAGCAAAGGAAAAGCGACACAGGTGTCATTGACGCTGAAGTCTTGAGCTGGTTCAGTAAGTGCCGTGAAAAAAATTTGCCCATCTCTGGTCCAGCTATGCAAGAGAAGGCCAAGCAGATTGCGGAGGTCCATGGATTGATTGAGTTTAAAGCTTCAAATGGGTGGCTGGAAAAATTCCGCAAGAGGCACAACATTGCACACAAAACTGTCTGTGGAGAAGCTGCGTCTGTGGACAAAAGTGCCGTGGCTGATTGGAAGGAGAAACTACCCAGCATCTGTGAAGGCTACTCGGAGCGGGACGTATTTAATGCAGACGAAACTGGTCTCTTTTTCCGAGTTCTTCCCAACAAGACTATGGCGTTCAAAAATGAAACCTGCAGCGGTGGGAAAGTTTCAAAGGAAAGATTGACTGTTCTTCTTTGCTGCAACATGTTGGGAGAGTTCGAGAAACCACTCGTAATTGGTAAAGCCAAACAACCCAGGGCTTTTAAGAAATTGGACACCCACAAGTTTCCCATTGATTGGTACTGGAACAAGAAGGCTTGGATGACGACAGTGATAATGACCGAATGGCTCATTAAGTTTGATAAGAAAATGGGTCAATCCAACCGGAAAGTTCTTCTCTTCGTTGACAACGCAGCTCCTCACCCTCACTTGAAATTGAAAAATGTCAAACTGGTATTCTTCCCACCAAATATGACGTCTCACTGTCAGCCCCTTGATCAAGGCATAATTCAACAGTTCAAGAAACTCTATCGGAAACGACTGTTACAGAAAGCTGTCGCTGATCTAGATGCGGGCCAAACTACTGCCACGAATGTTCTGGACGCTGTGTACTGGGTGGCTTCGGCTACAAAAGAAATTAAACCAGAAACAGCTACAAAATGCTTTGTGCGATCTGGTTTCAAAAGAACGGAATCAGTTCAGCTCGAAGACACTGACAACGAAGAATCGCTGTTGGACAATGAACTGGTAAATCTCGTAAGTGACATTGACAGCAGTTGCGAAGTAGCAGATTATGTAGCCATGGATGATCACGTCCCTACTCATGATGATGATCCGGAAATGTCTACCCTCTCTCCTACCAATGACCCCGAGAGTGAGGAAGAAACTGAACCAGAAGGAGATCCTACAGTTCCGAATCCCATCAAAAGTTTGGAGGAAGCTTTAGTTACCATCAGGAATGTCTCTGATTTCCTATCTTCAAACCCAAGTACAAACACCACATTATTCTCTGGCGCTAAAAACCTGGTAGATGATCTTACCAAAGAGATCATCATAAAAAGACAACAAGTCTTAAAGCAGACTCAGCTGACTGATTTTTTCCAGAAAAAGTAGTAGACGTTCTTTTTAAAAAAATAAAAGAGAATAAATATATGTACTTTTACATTATTAATTTTGAAACCTTGTTAAAACATTACATATTGCGTTTTTTATGACCGTTTTCTTTTTTGTTACATCTAACTACATATGTACATACATACATACATAAATAAAACGTCTTTGACGACTCCCCCTTCCCCCACCGCTTAATTTCCAACCCCTCCATGGGATCTGATTCTACCTCCGAATAGCGGACACCTCCCAATAGCGGACAAAACATGGTCGACCGAGGTTGTCCGCAATTGGGAGGTTTTACTGTACTTGAAAAATAAGTATACAGGGTGTCCTGTATACAGATGCAAATATTTTGAGGGTAGGTTCAGCCCACCGTGCACTATCATATGAGCAAAACTTGCAGTGAGGCATTTTGCTTCGTTAAAGAGTTATGGCCAAATCCCTGTTTTTCCCAAAGGTCTAGAGGTTACTTAGATCGATGCACATTTTTAAAGAAATGATAGCCAGTAGTTAAGTTTTGACTTCATGTGTGGATAGTCATGCATATTTCCCTGCAAATGCAGTGGGTTGCATGAAAAAATAATGAAAGACCAGGGAGATATTTAATCATTAGTTCAATATTTTTCTAAAATTTGATTTTTCCCTTTTTTCCCTTTCGTGAATTTAAAGTACTTCTACAATTGCAATTCTGCGTATCACTAGTTAAAAAAATACCCTCTGCTATTTTGTTTCAATAAATTCCAAGTTCTTCCAGACGCGTGAAGGAACGGATGAGATACGACCTATTAAACGGCACCAGAAGGAGAGAAATACATCTTTCAAATTTTGAATCTTGGCGCTATTGCATTTTGAAGAACACTAGATGCCTGGAGCGGTCTGTGTGACCATTTTTGTGCCAACTGCAAGTTATAAATGAAAATTTTCTGAGTACAAATAGTTCTATTAACCAATCAATCAATCAAATCTAATAATTAAAATAACAAGACGATCAATTTGTTCGGTGGAAGAGAAAGCCACAAGCCTTAACCTCGCCCTTGGTTCGCTACATATTCTTTTGGGTTCTTTTCATTTCATGTCCTGTGTTCATTCTGCAACACATCATGTTATCATGTTTGTAGTTTATCAATAAAGTATTAATAATAATAATAGTAACCTGAAGGTTGGATGTTTGAGTTTTACCCAAGGTTAATTTTCACCACTTTTTACTTTCCTTATCCTATAATAAGGAAAGTATTGTATTCGTCGAAAATTTGACCTACCCAGTTTTTCACATTTCTGGACGAATCATAGCCTCAGGAGACCAAAAAAGTTGTTTTCAGCCATTGGTCCGTGCGTCTGTCTGTGTGTGTGTGAACAGGATATTTCAAGAACGGTAAGAGCTAGAGACTTGAAATTTGGTATGGAAATTAATTTTATACACCAGACGAACCACGAAACTTTTGGTTGCAATCGGCCGCAGAATGCGGCCGCAGGGCCGCAAATATTGGCCGCAAGCGCCGTTTCTATGAATTGGTTAAAGATACAAAAAAAGTTAGAGAACAACATTTTCTTAGATTAAAAAAATAATAGGAGTCTATTCTGATCATTTTTTTGATATCTTGAACTTTTTTGAACTCGGCCCCAATTTACCGGTATTTTGGGGGGGACCCGCTTGGACTAACTTTTTTATTATTCATCCTAGATGGGAGTTGTGACATATCAAATCCAATGATTTTAAGGTGCTGATTACGAATTTGATGTTTATTTTTAGCTAAATGTTACCCTTGAGTCACTAGTGGCTTTTGGTCCCGTTTCCATTCCTAATATGATAAGGAAAGTCGTGTGATGTTTACACCAGATTTTTTGTTATGTTTTTGATATCATTATTGTGATAAACACAAAAATGATATTTTTAATTTTAATTTTAAAAATAAAATCACAATTTTTGTTGTTAGCGCAGATTCTTTCTCTATGTGTATTCTTTGTCCATAATTACACCTCTGGATGCTGATTTCGTTGCAGCCTCTCTCGTTTTTCCTCACGATAACCCTGTGACCCCGAAACCCCATTCACATAAAAGTGCACACCGACCGACCACTGTGAATGATCAATTTCCTTCTGTGAAACATCCCAGAGCAGTGTATTTATACCACAAATTACGCGCCAATTCTGTTAAAATTCAGCCAACTTTGAATTTTCCATCATGATTCAGAAGTGTTTTTTGAGCTTTGTGTGTCTTGCGTTCCATGATTTTTAAAGTGATATCAATGAGCTTTCTTTTTTCTAAAATTAAACATAATAGGGTATTTTTTTATCTAGTGATACGCAGAATTGCAATTGTAGAAGTACTTTAATTTCACGAAAGGGAAAAAAGGGAAAAATCAAATTTTAGAAAAGTATTGAACTTATGATTAAATATCTCTCTGGTCTTCCAATATTTTTTCATGTAACAAACTGCATTTGAAGGGAAATATGCATGATTATCCATACATGAAGTAAAAAATTACTTACTGTCTATCATTTCTTTGAAAACGTGCATCTATCCAAGTGACCTCTAGACCTGTGGGAAAAACAGGGATTTGGCCATAACTCTTTAACGAAGCAAAATGCCCCACTGCAAGTTTTGCTCATATGATAGTTCACGGTGGGCTGAACCTACCCTCAAAATATTTGCATCTGTATACGGGACACCCTGTATAATTGAACTAGCATTAAATGTATATTGAAATATCATCTTCAATACTCGAGAGTATTAGAAATCTAATTGAATAATCCAATTGAACCAACATTGAATAGACATTGAACTGCCGTATTCAATACTTGAGAGTGAAGGACATTATCATAACAAAATAATAGAAATGGAAGATTCGTACGAAGATAAAAACATGTTAAAAAATTCATTTGACTACAAAACACATTAATTCTATCAATAAAACAATTTTCTCTCACTGAAATATGTATTTTAACATCTTCAATGACAAAATTTCGATTAAAAGTAGAGACTGGGGAGTGAAATTTTTCTCCACAAAAAAACTATAAACTTTGCATTATTTTACTCCGCACTTCGCAAAATTAAAGCTTTGTGGAACAGAAACACGAAATTTACTCCCCAATACAACTCCTCAAATGGCTCCGCAAAAAAAACTTTGCAAAAGTGTTTCAGGAACAGGGCCCAGTTTGACTGCTGAAGTAATGAAAATTCAGTATTACCTTGTCAGTACGTTCTATTCTTTTCAGGAGATACTCTATCACATAAAATTTAATTTATTTCTTTCTTTCTGGTTGGCAAACCTGTTGGATTGATATTCCTAAGTCGTTTGCAGTAGGTATAGTAAAAGTCTCAAGTTAGTTGGGTGTCCTTTTTTCTGTCTTGCAAGTTTGTCTCTATGTTTGATGGATTTCAGAAGACCTTGTGTCATCTATGGTTTAAGTGGAGTACATTTTTTTCAGTAAGTTCTGGTTTCACTAGAAGAGTTAATAATGTTTTGTATTATTTGTTGTCAAACATAGACAATAACATTACAAAGACTGACTCACGTACAATATTTAGGAATCATATTATGTAATCACTTAATTAGACTGAACATCTAAAAATGGTAAGAACAAAAGTAAGAAACTTAATGTATATATTTAACAACCTTAACAAAGCCTGTGACAAGTCTGTGTTACGCGAAATTTTTTTTGCTATGGTACAGTCCTTATTAAAATACGGTATATCTTCTTGGGGAGGGGCATAACAAAATAACATGACTAAACTTGATAGAACACAAAACATATTACTAATTACAATATTACAAAAAGACTTTATATTCTCAAGACTTATACCTACTATTTAATGTTCCAACAGTACAAGACATTTACATTTTTAATACAGCTGTATTTACAATTAAAAATAAACACATATGGACATTAAATACTAACACTTACGGCAAAAAAAAATATTCAATTTAACAATATATTATTCTTCTATTGTGGAATTAAAAAACTACTTAATATATTAAATTATACGTCGGCCATGCCTCTACAGGGTGTCCCGTATACAGATGCAAATATTTTGAGGGTAAGTTCAGCCCACCGTGAACTATTATATGAGCAAAACTTGCAGTGGGGCATTTTGCTTTGTTAAAGAGTTATGGCCAAATCCCTTTTTTTCCCACAGCTCTAGAGGTCACGAGGATCGATGCACGTTTTCAAAGAAATGATAGCCAGTAAGTAATTTTTTACTTCATGTATGGGTAGTCATGCATAATTCCCTTTGAATGCAGTTGGTTGCATGAAAAAATATTGAAAGACCAAAGAGATATTTAATCATAAGTTCAATACTTTTCTATAATTTGATTTTTCACTTTTTTCCCTTTCGTGAAATTAAAGTACTTCTACAATTGCAATTCTGCGTATCACTAGTTAAAAAAATACCCTATTATGTTTAGTTTTAGAAAAAAGAAAGCTCATTTATATCACTTTAAACACTTCTGAATCATGATGGAAAATTCAAAGTTGGCTGAATTTTAACAGAATTGGCCCGTAATTTGAGGTATAAATACACTGCAGCCAGCGTCGATGGCATGTTGAATACACCGGTTCCCTTCAGAACACCGAAGTTAAGCGACATCCAGCGAGGTTAAGACTTGGATGGGTGACCATTCAAATTCTAATTCTCGTGACGCTGGCTTTTCCCGGCCCCACTCAGGCTGGGTGAGGTCAATGTGAGTAGCAGGTTTGTGAGTTTCCTGCGAATGGAGGGTAAAACCCCCGTCGTGATATGACCATGGCAGTTGAAAGCGACGTTAAACCCCACTTAAAAAAAAAAAAAAAAAAAAAAAAAAAAAAAAAAAAAAAAAAAAAAAAAAAAAAAAAAAAATACACTGCTCTGGGATGTTTCACTGACGGAAATAGATCATTCACAGTCGTCGGTTGGCGTGAACTTTTATGTGAATGGGATTTCGGGGTCACAGGGTTATCGTGAGGAAAAATGAGAGAGGCTGCAACGAAAGCAGCAACCAGAGGTGTAATTATGGACAAAGAATACACAATTACACATGGAGAAAGACTCTGCGCTAACAACAAAAATTGTGATTTTATTTTTAGAATTATAATTAAAAATATCATTTTTGTGTTTATCACAATCATGATATCAAAAACATAACAAAAAATTTCCGAAAATTAACATTGGGTAAAACTCGAACATCCAACCTTCAGGTTACTATTATTATTATCAATACTTTATTGATAAACTACAAATATGATAGGTACATTCTGCAAAACAGGACATGAAATGAAAAGAACCCAAAAGAATATGTAGCGAACCAAGGGCGAGGTTAAAGCTTGTGGCTTTCTCTTCCACCGAACAAATTGATCGTCTTGTTATTTTAATTATTAGATTTGATTGTTATAGTTGGTTAATAGAACTATTTGTACTCAGAAAATTTTCATTTATAACTTGCAGTTGGCACAAAAATGGTCACACAGACCGCTTCAGGCATCGAGTGTTCTTCAAAATGCAATAGCGCCCAAATTCAAAATTTGAAAGATGTGTTTCTCTCCTTCTGGTGCCGTTTAATAGGTCGGATCTCATCCCGTTCCTTCACGCGTCTGGAAAAACTTGGAATTTATTGAAACAAAATAGCAGAGGGTATTTTTTTAACTAGTGATACGCAGAATTGCAATTGTAGAAGTACTTTAAATTCACGAAAGGGAAAAAAAGGGAAAAATCAAATTTTAGAAAAATATTGAACTTATGATTAAATATATCTCTGGTCTTTCAATATTTTTTCATGCAACCAACTGCATTCGAAGGGAAATATGCATAATTATCCATACATGAAGTAAAAAATTACCTACTTACTGTCTATCATTTCTTTGAAAACGTGCATCGATCCAAGTGACCTCTAGACCTGAGGGAAAAACAGGGATTTGGCCATAACTCAACAAAGCAAAATGCCCCTCTGCAAGTTTCGCTCATATGATAGTTCACGGTGGGCTGAACCTACCCTCAAAATATTTGCATCTGTATACGGGACACCCTGTATAAGCTCACCTGCGCCGCACGTCTATTTTTTATAATTCTGTAAAATATAATGTCCCTGGTCCAGTATTAGGAGATTAGTGAAACAAATCCATGAAAGCAGAAATGAGACTGTTTCAACTCTGTAAGTCTAAATGACTTTTGTATAAAAAAATGACCTCGAGTAAAATATGTATGATAATTTTAGATAAGATATTTTTATTCTGTTTTTTTGTCTTCCAGGTTTCAAGCAAAAAGATGAGAAAAGATTCCATTTTGAGTTTTACAATGAAAATGAACAGCAATTCAAGAATGAAAATCAACTCAATTTTTGGGTTGGTAACAAAACGCTGCTGTTTCTCAGAAATAACAAGAATTTAGAAAGTTTAAATAAGGACCAAGTCATTTTCATGCTGCATTTCTTGGGACCTGACACTGCAGGTCACAACTATAAACCAAACTCAAAGTATGTATATGACTTATAACATTTTTAACCAAATGCAGTGAGGGAGCGAAGCAACCTCACTAAGTGAGATTCTCTTTTAATTTGGGTATGTTTTCAGGGACACCCTGAATACGGCGTGGTTCAAAAAAGTATGTAAATCTGTGAACCACATGTTTTATGGACCATTTCATTTCAGTGGATTCAACTCTATAAAAAAAATGGGAAAATTCTTTCTAGCGGAGTGACACGCCCCCTGGAGTAGAAAAAAGTATACCTGTCAAATATTATTAGTTGCACCTTACCTGTTTGAGCTATTGGAACAGGATAGAAAAAATCATTCGGAACACAAGATGATTCTTATGACGTGAAAATAATGCCCATTACACTCAGGGGCGACCATCTATTGGTATTAGAACTGATACCAATACCAAAATCAATACATAATATTTATGCATCAACAACTGTAACATTAATTTAAAAATGAACTCTATTACATTGCAGGGAATATGCTGACAACATATTAGTTGTAGATACCATTGTGAAAGATGTCGTTCAGTTTTTGAGCAATTACTACAACAATGACAACCAGACAGCTTTCATCTATGCCTCAGATCATGGCATGACAGACTGGGGTAAGTATAGTAGGATGATCAAGTGCAAGTTCAACATCTAGGAATAAGATTTTATTTCCTTTGCCGTTAAAATCTTTGGCTCTTTTAGGCCAAGTACTTTAGAAATGTTTAACTATAATTTTATTATATTCTCGAAACAAAAAATAGATGTGTGGGGCAATAGTTCAGGGAACAACTAAATTTTGCCATTCAAAGAGGTAATATTGCCTCAACGCTAATGTCTTGGGATAGTATTCTAGATGAAGTGTTTTAATGTGTACAATTGTACATGTACGTTTGTACATATTCTAATCTTCTTCTTCTTTTACTCTGTCTTATCCCGCTTAAGCAGGGCCGACGTTGTTCAACCTCATGGTTGAGGTTGTTTAGTTTTGGCACATTTTTACGGCTGGATGTCCTTCCTAACGCCAACGATTCTACTTAATTTAACGTCCTGGATTAGGACGGGGGTTTTAGCCTCCATTCGCTGGGAATCGTACCAGCTACCCACATTAACCTCACTCAGCCTGGGTAGGGCCGGAATTGTCAGCCTCACGTGTTCGGAGGGAACAGAATTTTCTGTGCAAAAAGTCTACTCCGACCGGGGATTGAACCCAGGATCTCTGGACTACGGGGAGTAGTCACAACCGTTACGCCACGGAGGCTGGTTGCAAATATTCTAATAATAAGTATTTACCTACAACTAAAGCAACACATTAAGAATGTACAAATAAGTGATTGTTATGTACTCTTTATCACCCATCAGGTGTTAAAATTATTGTAACAATTACACAACTTCCATTGTTTTGTGAGCGGTTGATTAAATACATAACTTCTACCTGAAGTAATGTATTTTATACGGTTCCGGGTACGTTAGTTATAGAAGGGGGAGAGGAGGATTTTAGTGGGTATTGGGCACAGATTTCTGCTCATTAGCCCCGCACATCGTTTTGAATTGGTTATAAAATTTACCTCCTCTCCATAATAATAATAAATTGTTTTAGGATCTCACGGGGATGGATCAGATCATGAAACCGAGACCCCATTTGTAGCCTGGGGGTCTGGAGTGGGATGCACACCCTACCCCTCCTCCACTTCCCCTACATTTCTTCCCCTCTCTCGGGGGCAGCTCGACATAGCTCAGGTGGACATTGTGTCGCTCGTGTCCACCTTACTAGGAGTTCCTATTCCTGTTCATTCTGTGGTATGTAGATGTATTCAAGTATTTATGTGGTATTCGAGTATGTATGTGATTTATTTGTGGTAAAGCACTAGACCTCTTCAGATTTTTTTTTTTTTTTTTTGGTTTAACAGCAGTACTTAGACCACCACTTTTCGAAATACTACATTATTTTTCTCTACTTGAAAAAATAGTAGTTACATTTATGAGTAACTACTCATTTTTCCCTCACGAGGTATGAACTTCTACGCTCTTGGGAATCAAACCCAGGTCCCCGTGTGTACAGGTCTAGTGCACTACTGCACCCAGTTGCGCTGACTACAGTCTACATGTATCTTAATATATAAATGTCAAAGTCACTGACTGACCACTGACTGACTGACTAATCATCGCTCTACAGCCCAAACCGTAAGTCCTAGGAAGCTGAAATTTGGTAGGTAGCTTTGTCTTATAGTCTAGATGTGCATTAAGACGGGATTTTTCGAAATTCCCACTACAACACCTGCTATTGGCGAAAAAGGATTTTTTGCTTTCACGGCCATGCCTCGGCCCGCAAAGCGGGCGACAGCCCTCTAGTGTAGAGATATACTCGTAAGATAAATATCGTGCGTATCTAAGTACAGGGGAATCTCCCCTTTTAAACTTCCTAAAAGTGGAAAAGTAGAATTTCTGAATGAGTGTTATGGCAAAAGAAAAAATCTGTTTCTACTTAAGTTATCCATTATCCAATCTCATTACTCATAAGTTTTGTTTCTATATATTTCATACTAATGATATACATGTGATAAGTAATGATTTGCCATAAATGTTCGGGTTGACCATTCTTCTTTATCACTTTGAGTCCCAGAGCTGGGATCGGCGAGTGAGCACGAGGGACCACAAATTTCAGAACTCAACACTCATACATTGCTCCCAAGGACCACTAGAACCTATTCTCCATGAGAAACACATAGAAACGAATACCATATAGAGTACTCATGTCCACAATCAAATTTCGGGTGAGGGTCATATATGGTACTCATGTCCTTTGTGAAATGTCAGCTGAGAGTCATATATATGGTATTCATGGGCTCAAAGTGTTATGGATTATGGAGTTGTCACCACTCTTATAATGACCTCTTACTCTCTATATCCTAACTTCTATATCTCTACTTGTACTGAAGTAGTACTGAAAATAATTTATATTTCAGGGCAAGCTACCTCTGCAGTATCTATCTCTGGATAAATCCCAGCAAGCAAGAGTCACCTACTCTAATGCTATACAAATCTACAATGCATTCTACACTCTCCGCTCACAACGTCGAGAAAGAATTGCCAACTTCCTTTTTATTCCATTCCACAAATTGACTGAGACTGAGGAAGCAAACTTTTTCCATAAAATAGAACTTGCGTTTAAACAAGAAGACTTTGATTCAGTGGTAAGATTGATGAGTTAGGCACCTTTTTTCTTATTTTTGTCAATATTGGCTAGAGCTGGGTGGAGTAATGGTCTCCAGTCAACTTAGGCTTGTCCTGAAGCAATCAACCATCGTACAAACTTTTTCTTTATGAGCCATTAAACCTTTGGAAAACTGCAAGCTAGGCTGGCTTGCCAGGGTTGGCTTGTCCTCTAGCGAGATACTGGTCTTTTCCCTGTTTAACTCACCCTAGCCAGACCGGGGACGTTGGACTTTTTTTTTAGACTTTGCTCTATGATTGAAAAACCCGAGACTATTGCAGCTATCTGCCACAGGTCTTGGCTTTTGTTTGGTTTTAGGTAGAGTGTTGCACTCTAGTGAGAAAAGAAAGTAAAAAGTGACTACAACTATAACAAGCAGGAGATAGCGAAAAATGTCATTTTCACAAGCTCTTAATTAACTCTATGGCACATGTATAATATTTTCAATTCCAATATAGAAGTTTCGGATATTTCCGAGGACATCACAGTATCAGGGTTCCTGTATTACAACTGAGAATAAGAGAGAACCCAAACTTTTTCTGTGTGAAAAATAGTCAGGAGGTCCGTGTTCACCAGTGATAACAGCTATGCTGTTCTACAATAAACACTCATCTAAGTTGGATTTAACCATGCATGTATTCACATAGTACTTAGAGGGAAATTTATAAATATTGAAACATTGTAGATAAATAATAAAATTCATTATCATTATCATGTAATTACAACAAGTTGCGTTTGAAAAAAGAAAAGAAACTCCAGTTTAGCCGGTTTTCTCAACCGATTTTTATGAATCTTTTTGATGTTAATTTAAAAGCTTTTCTTTTTTTATCGACATTATGCTGTGACATTATTTTTCCGGATATTTTTTTTTGTCTTTCGATTTCCCGCTCCCTAAAAACCCCCCTTTCGAACGTATAGAAACTACTTTCTTTAATTTTTCAGATATCTGAGTGCAAGCGGCTCATGAAGCTCTCACTAGAAGGTCTGGTGTACTTCCACACGTACCACCAGACTCACCTGCTAGTCTGCATCTCTGTGGCTTATCTCGGACTTCTGCGGCTTCTTCTCACCTCTGCTCGGGACTTGGTCGGGGTATCGGACCTTCAGCTCAATTTTCGTCAGAAGAAAATTTACATTGCTACTGGCGCAATGCTAGTTTACTGTTGTAGTAAGTGAATGTTTTTACTAATGGGTGAAAAAAAAAAAAAAAATAGTGAGTGACTGATTCTACAGGGTGGACCAAAAAAACGTTTACACCCGTTAATGGTAGATTACTGACGACATTTCCAGGCCGGATCTGCAATCCGTTTTTTCGAATTCGCCTTCGTAACTGCACAAAGTGATTTTTTGCAACTTTCTAAAAAAGTCCGAGTGACTGATTCTACAGGGTGGACCAAAAAAACGTTTACACCCGTTAATGGTAGATTACTGACGACATTTCCAGGCCGGATCTGCAATCCGTTTTTTCGAATTCGCCTTCGTAACTGCACAAAGTGATTTTTTGCAACTTTCTAAAAAAGTCCGACTTTGGCTTATTCTTCAGGTCAGTCCTTTTTTCCTGTTTAAGATGAGTTGATTCTGAACAATTCTGCAGAAAGCCAACAAAATTTCGATGTTTCTAGTTACACTAATTTGTTTTTTACGGTTTGGTTTGTCATATTTTTTTACACCTGAACAGAAAAAAAAAACACGCGAAAAAACTTTTTTACTAAATAAAACACTCGACATTTGTCCGAACAAATTTTGGCACAGACACGGGCAAATTTGATAAAAGTTGGCGGCCAACCCAAGGATACTAAAAAATAATTTTACGATTTTTTATCACGTGATCTTCTGGGAAAAATTATTAGATGTTTGCCAAAAACTCTTCAAAAATTCTAAGAGTTTTCTAGCTGTAGACTGTGTAAGGGCGTCTTGTATTGTTTACAAAAATTGTTTACATTGCTTTCTTTGAATACCGCGGTCTCACATGCCTTCATCAGCCAGTTTAGGAAAATTTAAATGATAATTTTCGTGCTCATCAGATTGTCAGTGATGTTAGCTAGATGTGGTAGTGCTAAGAGTGTTAGTCGCATGACCGAGGATCAATTCTCGGCGGTCAATATTTTTTTAATCATCAAAAAAATCTGATGGAATATTATATTCATACCTGTATCTGACCTGTTGTAAAAGTAACAACTTATGTTTTTTTTGGGGGTAATACCATCTGTAAATTGAGTTATATCAGATACTATTGGTATCACAATACACATAATTATTATTCATGTAAGCCCCTGAGAGACTGCCTTGATAATGTAAGGATGGTTTTTCTTATGCTTCCCTACGAGAGAAAAAAAAACTAGCGAATTTTCCTACTGAAAATAGAGTTTATGAAATGAAGCCAGGTAAATATGTAGGTAGGTTCTTCTATCATAAACAATACTAATTAAATAACAAATATTTACCGATTGCCAACTCTTAATAGAAATCTTGAAGAAAAAAAAACAAGATAATATTTTGTAAAATTAATAAGCTTTTGCAGTCTTTATTATGTTTTATACTATTTTGATATAAAGAAAAAGGTATTTTAAAAAACATTTTGTGTTAGTATGTTCAATGAGAAACGATTAAAAGTGCACGATTAGCTCAGTGGTAAGCTAGTCACTTGTCATGCGGAAGATCCCAACCCGGTCCGAACGCCAGAGCCAGCAAAAAATTCATGACTACATAACAAAAAAGACTGTTGCCATTTTTTATTTAGCCACTGTACAAACTATGGATTCTCCTCACACAAATTTTTGAAACCAATGGTTCTAACCTTAGTTCTAACTCAGAACTGTCCCTCTACCTTCTACCTTCTTGCTTCTCTCTCTCTCTCTCTCTCCCTTCTCAATTCCCTCAGAGGAACTGTTGGAAGTGGTGTCCACCTTTCTGTATGCAAAGGTTGAACCTCTTCATCATGTTCCATCGAATGTTGCGGAAGATTCCAGGTTTTTCTGTCAGGTCATCGAATGCCAACAGGATTCTTGCTACCAGATTCTGCTACTCTTGCGTCTCCACTGGTATTTCGTTAACTATGTTTTTCACGTGATCCCAAATGTTCCTGTTGGCAGCTTCATATGCTAAATGCATATCTGCTATTTCAGCATACGAATAATAATAATTATGTAACGTTTACTAAAAAAACTCAAGAAGTTTAAAGATAATATTTCATAGAATGCAGAAAAATATGCTTGAAAACTATGATCGAGAAACAAACAATCATTCATTTGACTGGCCTTTAATTAATTCCAAGGAAAATAATTATCAGACATAATTAGCTAATTACTCTACACGGTCAACACTTTTAAGATTTTGAACATCATTTTTTGAGACTTACCTGGTTCGTTTTCCCAGAAGATCACGTGATAAAAAATCGTAAAATTATTTTTTAGCATCTTTGGGTTGGCCGCCAACTTTTATCAAATTTGCCCATGTCTGTGCCGAAATTTGCTCGGGCAAATCTTGAGTGTTTCAAAGTGTAAAAAACTTACATGAGAATTTTTTTTCTATTCAGGTGTCAAAAAAGATGCCAAACCAAACCGTAAAAAACAAAGTAGTGTAGCTAGAAACATCGAAATTTTGTTGGCTTTCTGCAGAATTGTTCAGAATCAACTCATCTTAAACAGGAAAAAAGGACTGACCTGAAGAATAAGCCAAAGTCGGACTTTTTTAGAAAGTTGCAAAAAATCACTTTGTGCAGTTATAAAGGCGCATCGAAAAAAACGGATTGCAGATCCGGGCTGGAAATGTCGTCAGTAATCTACGATTAACGGGTGTAAACGTTTTTTTGGTCCACCCTGTATAGTAAATATACCATAAAAATGCATTTCTGCCATCAAAACAAAGAAAAACGAACGCGAAAGACATTAAAAAGCCTTTTTAAAGTTGTCGAATCGGAAAAAAGCGAATACGTCGTGACAGAGGATTTGTGACGTCATATTTACCAAGTTGAATTTTTCAGTTTACCTACACGTTCTTATGGGGCTTTTTTATACCAAGAATTTCAGTATCTTTGAAATTTTGTCAGGAATCGTTTCGTGTTGTCAGAACTTACAGAATATGATTTTCAAATTTCCAGTGTTTCACGTAAAATTAAACAAAAGATTCCTGGGCTCGGAAAAAAATAAAATAATAAACTGGTGTGAATATCACACGACTTTCTATTACAATTACTTTCTTGTGTAATCATTCTAATTTCTTATAAATTCTAATATGTTTTTCAGTCACTTCTAATTTCATATGGATTCTAATGTGTTTTTCAGATCTAGGACTGTCACCTCAAAGCTATGTGTTTGCTTTGTTGCCGATTTTCACTTGGTTTTCCCTGACAATTCCTCCAGCACAGGACAATGCACTGAAATTCGTAGTTGACCACAGAGCCTTGTTAGCCCAAACCTGTTTTTATGTGTGTGGCATCCTTATGTTGGTTAGTGAATATCATGCATATATTGTAATGTTATATGAAGAAGAAGAAAATTGATCTAGAAAATGAAAAGATTAATATATTAGTTTTATTTCATTTTAATTTGAAAATGTCTTAGTCAGAGGGTAATAAAATTGCGAATGAAGAGTAACGAAGTCAATCTGCCTTTAACTCAAGACGCATTTGTCTATTTCAATGTATGTATGTATCTACGAGTATGTGTTAGTAACGCGTTAAAAGTTGTAGTGTTACTCTAATCGATGTGAAACTTTCAGGGTATGTTCCATACATACTGTTGCCAGTATGAAACGAATTTTATTTTTACGAATTACAAATTCACACTTGGAATGTGCTGTATAGATTTTGCACCACATCATGTTAAGTAACGTAGAACTAGGCAAAGATTTCGGTCAAATGACTTATCACTATAAAATTTGCCATTTTTGTCCAATAGGGCTGAAATTTTCAGGGTATGATCGAGACATGCTTGGAATTTAATTTATAATTTTTGAATGACACCATATTATCTAGGCTTGTAAATGGGTCAACAAATTCGGGACATTTTATTCTTACTTATTTTAAATCTGATAGTTCTGATAAAACTTCTTCAACTGTAATATAAATTATTTTTAATACTTACATCATTTTCCCGTCTTTCATAAATCAGGTATGCACATTCTTTCATCGTTGGATTCTAAGTGCCCTAGTCCTGTGTATTGCAGTTTATGGGTTCTATCCACGGAATCATATCGCTAAAAAAATTACATTAAGCTTACTTCCCCTGTCAGTGTTTCCTCTCCTTCCAATTGTTGGAACTCAGGACACCAACAAGTATGTTCTGTAAGTATATAAAAATATTATTGAAACCTCTGATATTTGAACCTAGAATAATGTTTAAGTCTCACAAAATTTCACACTGACATTTCCGTCTGTTCATATATCCCTTGATATTCAATCTCACTAGTTTTTTATTATATTAGTTTCAACAATGTTGTCTATCTGTTTACTCACTTCATCATAATCTGCATTTAATGTTGGTACATCAGCTGAATAAATTTGTATTGACTGGTGTTGATGTTCAACCTAATACGTATCACTCGGTTTATGCAAAAGTTTTTCTCTGCATACATAATTAATATAATTATAAAAATCCCTGCATACATAACTCTATTATATGAACTTAACACCAACGGAATTCAGAGATGCTTTTGCCATTTGATATCATAGAGAGCCACCATCTATGCCTGGTTTGTGCGACGGTTGTGGTGAGAGAATAATTTTAATTTTACTTCTAAAACTAAAATAAAAAAATGTACATCACAATTTTTGTGGTTAGCACAGAGTCACAGGATTTTTTCTCCTTGTGTACTCTTTGTCAGTAATGCCACCACTGATTGCTGTTTTCAATACAGCATCTCTTTTTATCCTCACAAGGACCCTGTAACCCCATATCGCCATTCAAATAAGAGTTCACACCGACCGACCATTGTGAATGATCAATTTCCTTCTGTTAAACATCCCAGGGCAGTGTATTTATACCTCAAATTACTCCTGCTTGTGAACATAAAGATTGATACTGGCTGCAAAGTTTGTACATATGTTATGATTGAAAAAAATAGATACTCTAAAGTCTAAATGTAAAGTATAAAAACAACCTGCGTTTACTGGTAATATTAAAAACAGGTCGTAAGATAAAAAATTCTAAAATGGATAGTAAAAATATTAATATTCTTATTGCAATTTCAGAATGATCGCCGGAATAGCATGGCTCATATATAGCCTATACTGTGCTGAGAGAAACAAACACTCTGTGATGAAAGTTCAGCTAATTATACTGGTTATCACCGTTACTCACATATTACTCTGGTCAGCAGACGAACCTTACTGGTGGCAGCGTCTCATTTCATGGTTAATTCTAGGTAATTTTACAATTATAATTACAAATACTTTATTTGTACTGCCAGCGTAGCACTAAGAAGTCCCTTTTTGACAGCAGTTCAAGCAAAATCTCATTTATTGCTTAGTAAGATGTACACGTATTATACGTAAATACATAAATTTTGTTAAGGTTTTTAAGGGATATTCATTAGTATATTTTAAGCGATCAAATTAAAAAAAGGATACTTAGTTTTTTACTGTCACATATGATTGCAGAACGAATAAATATTTATTTATTATTATTTTTTTTTTTCATAAACAATTTTTACCACTAGAATGGTAGGTTATAAAATTAACCTGGGTTCGATTTCCCAGCAGCGCAGAAATTTTCTGCCCTCTACATGGGACCACTCAAACCTCATATATCATAATCATAGGGTGGCGTCATCGTGAACGATGGTAGCCAGATACTTAGTTCTACCTCGGCACTTCTACCACTGTCTTTACAAGTAGGCTTATTGACAAGGGCCCCAGAACCAAGCCAATGCTGGTCTACTCCTGTTTATAGTCAGCCAGCCAGCATCGTAAGGTAAAATGAGTGGCTACTTGTATGAATAGCGACCTTGTGAGAAGATTTGTAATGCTGAGCTATAGTAAAATAACACAAAGAAAACCACGTACATATAAAAATATAAAATAGTCATCATAGTGACATCTCTTATTTTTTGGTGGAGAACTCAGCTTTGAGTATTGATGGCCACATGTAACTTCATGGCTAGGATTCCTTAAAATGTAATGAATAATTTGTTGAAAGAGATTAGATTCATTTTTCAATACATTAGTGAAGAAATGTAACAAAGTAATATTCGAAAGTTGATGTGATAAAGTCGCAAAAAAAAAAACTTGTAAGGAATCCAGCGTGTGGGTCCGTGGATCAGATCCCACCCAATGCTTGGATTTTTTCCCTCATATTTGAGTATGCGACCACAATATAATTAATTTATTATTAAAACACTTCTATATGTCTAGGGTTCAAATTTTAATGTAACTTACTTTCCCGACTCGAGTTTTGTCTATTTCATAGACATTATCAAAGGAACTAAAAAAAATCAAGGGAACTTGTCATCCATACATACATAAAATGACTGTCTTTAGAAATTATTACAACCGATTGATCTTGTGGGGTATTAGAGATAATGTCAATGAAATAGACGAAACTTGAGTCGGGAAAGTAAGTTACATCAAAATTCGACTCCTAGACATTATAGAAGAGTTTTAATAAGAAACACACATTAGGATGTCAAATATAAATTAATGACATGTTCAAAAAATCAAATAATTAAAAAGTTCGGTGATAGAAAATAATTAAATCATGCAATATATTTCATAGAAGGTGGGGAAGGCTAGGGTAATGACTGCAAGTTTAAAACTCCGATATTACTGGTCCGAGAAGGCCTGTGTCTAGTAGTGTACAGAAAACAGCCATACTTGATGATTTCAAGGAAATACTAGACTAGTAAATCGTGTTGATATTATTTCGTTACAGTGAGCTCTCCTCTTACAATTGTATTATCTCCCAAGGAGCCAGAGGACAGGCTTGTGGCCATAGGTTTTGGCTTGGCTCCCCCATTCATTTTGCTTTGTACATCGTATGAGGTGTTCTTCCTATTGTTTCTCTTCGTGCATCTCATGTGCTGGTTTCGCTTGGAGTCGACGCGTAGAGTAAGTATAGAGAGAAAACAAAATTTCACCACTAGAGACTTTTTATGGATAGTTTGACTCTCATACATTTTGATATCTTCAACCGTTTAGCCAAAAACGTTGAAAACTTAAAAAAATATCGCACAAATTTTGCGGTTTTTTGGCTGCTACTCAGCTCGCATAACTATCCAGAAGTAGTAGTCACCGTGGCAGAGTGAGATAGCGCGCTAGGCATTGCACGCATAGTGACCTGGGTTTGATCCCCAGCGGGGCAAGAATTTTTCTGCTCTGTACTTGGATGTTCGGGGTCCACTCATACCTCGTGAGGAAAAATGAGTTGTTACTTGTATGAGTAACGACCAGTGGCGGCATTACCAGAGTAAAAAGAAATTAATGTAATAGAATTCGAAAAGTACAGGAGGCTCTTAGTAATGCTGCGCTACCCCACAAAAAATGTGAAGAGGCCTTGTGCTTCACCACACAAAAAAAATCGTACTATCCAGAATCCCCAGCGGGGCAAGAATTTTTCTGCTCTGTACTTGGATGTTCGGGGTCCACTCATACCTCGTGAGGAAAAATGAGTTGTTACTTGTATGAGTAACGACCAGTGGCGGCATTACCAGAGTAAAAAGAAATTAATGTAATAGAATTCGAAAAGTACAGGAGGCTCTTAGAAATTCTGCGCTACCCCACAAAAAATGTGAAGAGGCCTTGTGCTTCACCACACAAAAAAAATCGTACTATCCAGAAGTAGAAAATTTGGATTCTCACTACCAGCAGTGGTATCAATCAGGAATCAAAAATGTAGAACTACCTGATTTTATGCTCCTTGTCATGCTCTATTCTACTGTGCTGCTTGGAAATTTCAATACTTACACATTGGACATTGTCTAATGTCTATGGTACCAATGGCAATGCCTAAATTAATTTAAACCTATACCGTAAAAATGTACGAATCAATTCCTCACTCACGTGTTAATTATCTACTCTTTCTACTTCTCTTCATACTAAGCATTTTTCTGTATGAACCACTTAAGCATAATTATATTTACCTATTACAAATCTATTTTAATCTTTCAAAAAATGATTTCAACCCTTCAGAGATCTGCTTGTTATCTCGGCCGATTGGGGTTCACTGGTGTGCTCTCTTTTTATCGCCCTTTTTTAATCTTAGAAATGTAGACTTACCAAACCTTTATTTATTGTTTTTTTTTTTTTTTTTTTTTCGGATCTTATGTGTTTAGTTACGCAAGTCTAAGGCCGTGGCTACGATAGGAGCGGCAAGCGGTGACCGACAAGCGGCAAGCGATTTTTTTTATCGTAGCGACCTACTAAGCATTTCCAAATTCTCATTTTGCCGCTCGCCGCTTACCGCTCACCGCTGGACGCTCCTATCGTAGCTTCGGCCTAATAATCATGAACCGGTTTCTCCGTAGGATTTCCAGAGTGACCTCATGCACCACGCCTTCCTCATCCTAGTCTATCTGTTCCTCTGTTTCTTCGGACTCGGCAACATCGCGTCTGTCAGTTCCTACGACTGGAACTGTGTGCGTTTCTTCATCACCGTTTTCTCGCCTTTCACAATGCTGTGTTTCGTCCTGCTGAAGATCTTCATTCCGTTCCTGGTTGTGTCCTGTGCTGTGCGCGCCAATCACATAGCTCGCGACCTGAATCCTATTGTCCTGTGCAGCCCGGGGTATCCGCATTGGCTTTACGGAAACACGGTGAGTATAAGTTACCCGATATTTATTTATTTAATGTTTCTACGGGAACTACCCATTTTTACAAAGTCCCTACATAAAAAAAAAAAAAAAAAAACAATTGAACAATAAAATCAATTGAGGAAGAGAGAGAGAAAAAAAAATAATACAAATTAATATAAAATTGATATAAAAAACGACTGGTTGATGACTAGTGTAGGCCAAATATTTCCGAAAGTTGAGTTTTTATGATGGACATTCTGTCGTTGAAAATATCAACATTGTAAGGTGAATTTGATATGGTGTTACACACTTCCATACATCTATTCATAGGAGCTGTTTTAAAAATATTTGTTTTACCAAATTTGGGTATAAAGATGTTTTTATTTCTTGTACTTTTATAGTTACATCTGAAAGTTAAATATTGAACAAGTTCAGGACAGTTTAAGTTATCACGCATTAATTTCAAAATGAAGAAAATATCAAAAATATCGCGTCTATGTTGAAGAGTATTTAGATTATATTTTTTCATGATACTTTCATAATCATGATTATCATTTATTTCTGGATCGATAAAACCTAACGTTCTTAAGAATTTTTTTTGGATTTTTTCAATATTCTCAATATGGGTAGTATAGCTTGGTGACCATAAAGAGGTACAGTATTCTAAAGAAGATCTGACAACTGAGCAATAAAGAGTTTTAAAAGTTTTAGGATCTTTGAAATTCTTTGTATTTCTTTTAATAAATCCAAGGTTACGATATGCTTTTTTTGTTATATAATCTAAATGCGAGTTAAATTTTAAGTCATTTTGTATGTAAACTCCTAAGTCTTTGGTTTCATCTTTTCTACTAAGTTGAATACCATCAATTGTGTAGTTGTATAAAACAGGTGATTTTTTCCTATGAAAAGTAACTACAAAACACTTATCAACATTCAAATACATTCTATTTAGCCCACACCAATCCTCAAGATCAGCTAAAGCTGATTGCAGTACTAAACAATCTTCAACATTTGAAATTTTGTGTGCTACTTTGTAATCATCCGCGAAGAACCACCTCCGTGTACCCGCAGCGCCGCCACTATTCATGGAACAAAGATCATTGATAAAAAGATTAAACAGAAATCCAGATATGTGGCCACCCTGTGGGCACCCAGAAGCAACAGGAACCTCATCCGATTGGTAGTCCTGTACTTTTACAATCTGCTTACGTGACGTGAGATAAGATTGGAGCCAAAATAATAATGGTCCAGATATTCCAAAGGCCTCTAATGGATATTAAAATATTGATATTAACTTTATCAAATGCTTTGCTAAAGTCTGTATATATCACGTCAACTTGGCAACCCTGGTCTAAAGATGTTGTCAAAAACTCATAAAATGATATTAGGTTTGTTAATGTGGACTTGGACTTTACAAAACCATGTTGAAGATCTGACATATATGGAGACAAAACATCTTTAATTTTCTCATAAATTATGGCTTCAAATATTTTTGGTGCAGTTGATATTTTTGATATTGGCCTGTAATTTTTGACATTTGTTTTGTCACCATCTTTATGTAGTGGCAGAATATAAGATATTTTCCAAGAATTGGGAAAATTTCCTTCAGCTATAGACTTATTAAATATATGCGTCAACGGATCAACAAGCAAAGCAGCACACTCTTTAAGAATTAAAGGAGGAATACCATCCGGCCCATGGGATCGAAGAGGTTTGAGTTGATTTAACTTCTGAAGCACATTATCCCTTGTGATTGAGATATTAGACAGGGGAGGAGTCACTGATTGATCATAATTAAATATTGGGGCACATAGGCTTTCATTTGAATAAACACTCGCAAAATGTGAAGCAAAAAGATTAGCTGCATTGGTCCCATTTTTAGAAATAATATTATTATGATGTACATTCTTAGGAAGACCATTATCTTGTTTCTTTGCTCTAACATAGTCGAAAAATTTGCGGGGATTATTTTGAGGTAATTTTTCTGTCTTTGCTAAGTATTGGATGTAATCATTATGTGCAAGTGTTTTACATTCTCTTCTGACATTAGAGGGTGTCCCACGGCTAGATGCAAATATTTGAAGTGAAACGAAGAAGTCCTATAAATCTGCGCTACCCACTGGAATTGTGATATATGCAATATTGTAATAACACAAAGAACACACCTTTACTTATTTATTTTATAACTAAGTGAAAATAAAATTTAAATTCAATCAACCATCAAAAAGTTATGATCCAGGTATATTTTCAGTTTTTCATCATTTGGCTACTCTTGAAGCTCAATGGGAATTATTTTCACGTAAAAAAGCTGAAATCTTGTATTGGGAGTGCCTCAAATTTGATTTATTTCTTTATTTCTGTCCAGTGGAGCGTATATCTGATAGGAAGCCTTTATTTATTCTGTCTGATTGAAACTTAATTCTTTAATATTTCAGAGTTGTTTTTATTATCCCAGCAGTTTTTTTGGTGCCATTATTTTTTAGTCAATAGTGAGTTTGCGCCAAATACGTACGTAAGATGAATGTGCGCATGTGTAGAAACAACTTTTCTCCGATAAGGTCAAAAAGTTAATTTTAATTAGCGTAACGTAACGCTAAACTGTGCAAAGTTCCCAATGTCTCAAATAACTGAGGGAAATGATGATGCAATGGGTGGGATTTGAACCAACTGCTCTCTAAGTTACCTGGATTACCAGACTGGGGCCTTAACAACTATGCATATTTCTCTATAAAAAAATATGCATACTATTTGGAATTCTTGAGAAATAAATCTCATGGCTAGAGTGGGTTAGGAACCCGCCCTGCAGCTTACTATTCGAGCGTCTTGAGATTGCCTCTATGTAGACCTGGTAAATGTTTTAAGTTAAATTTGGCGTTCTTATCTTTACAGCCCTCGCAAGCCGAGATCCTCCTCCAACTGGTGCTGGCGTTCTGTGATATGATGGGTCTGGTGTTCCTGTATCTAGTCCGCAACACAGGTAGCTGGAAGGAGATTGGCCTGAGCATATCTCACGTGGTGATAGTACATACCATCACACTGGCCCTCATGTGTCTATATGGTGTGGCCTCTTACATAGTTCCTCCTAGAAAAATAAAAATCAGGTATTGTTAAATGTTTACTCTGGGGTCGTATTATTTTGTGTTTGAAAATGCTGTGGTCTATTAGGATAAATGTTTTATGTGTTATTCAGGGTGTTCTCGGAACGATTTGACTTATTTAAAAGTTCATCATGAAATCATAAGCCCAGCTTCCAGCGGGGGATTTTGCTTTGTTCACAAGTTATGGCCAAATCCCTGTTTTCTCACACATGACGACCGTCCTCTCTCCCTCTCTCTCTCTGTTAAGTTTGTGAGGTAACTATGACCAGCAGGTACATAATTATGTGTGATACCACTGATAACATTTACAGGTAACTAAGAAAGAAAACTTTAAAATACAGTGGAATGTATTTAAAAAGATATAAAAAACAAAGAGCCGTTCCATCGAAAGTAAGGTGTTTTTACTAAAACTTCATTTTACCCTTCTTAAATTGTAAGTAGTTTTCCTTCCTAATGAAAGTTGACGGGTCGCAATTGTGAAACATAATATCCTGTTTTTGAAAAGCTAAAATTCTTGAAAATGCGTTGAGAATCCGTGAAAATACATCCCTGGGAAGTCTATTTTGCGTGTCTGTTTTGCATTAGAAGTCTAAAGCGCACTGTGTCAAATAAAGTTTTTTATTATTTTTGAATTAATACAACTGTATTTGAAAGTTTGATTTCTTAGCTTGCCATAATTGTTATCACTTATCCCACATTACTTCTGGTCACAGTTACCTCACAAACTTTAAGAGACGTAGAGGACATTCGCGATCTGTGGGAAAAACAGTGATTTCCCGATAATGCTGAACCTATCTCATAATTAAGTCCAATCGTTCCGGGAACACCCTAAATACAGCATGTTCGTGTTTACCTTTTACATAGTTATTAGTTTTACTTATTAAACTTTGTACAACTGTTTAAATATATTTGACATGTGTTATTTATTAAAATTATTAATTTCCCGTTCCCATACTACACACTTTAAGATGTAGATATTTATGTATTTGAAGAATAATATTGTCTTTTAAAGTTAAGTACTTATCACAAGTACTTAACAAAATTGCACATCACAAATACTTAGAGGGATGAAAAAAAGCACTAGTATTAATTGCAGGTTGATTACCTACTATGAAAAGGAAATTGCATAATGGTGAGTTTCTTTTATGATTATTGAAGAACATTGAAAAGTCATCTTGCTTTTTGAACAGTTATACATGTAGGTATTGTCAATTGATCTTATTATTTAAATTATAATATACTTGAACTATCATGCCTAAGAAATTATATTTTATGATAAGAACTACGAAGTCCACTTCATTCAGCTGTTAAAGTAGTCGTTGGGTTTATTGTTTCCAATTTATCTCGATGATTTTTCATGATCTGTTCGGTATTTAAACCCAAGCTCTACTACTTGAGGTGTTCACCTCTGCAGCATTGATCTTTGATATTAAATTTACATTTTAGTGTTACCCCGAATTCTTCTTCTTCTGCTAATCTTGTCGAATTCAAGAGAAAGAAAAAAGACAGCATTCTTTCTATTTCTTTCTAATTCAGAGCAAGTTTTTCTCTCGTTTATAATCTTCTTCTCTTCTCCTTGCTCGATTTCTTGAAGGGTTCTAATTACGAGTTTTCACAATTTTTAAATTGCTACATAGAGAAAGAATTCAAAAATTATACAGGTTTCAAGTTTTGAACTGAATTACACAAAAATAAAGAGATTATTATCTCCATTTGAAAAAATGTAGCATGTGAAATAAATATAGCTAAAAATGATAAATTGCGAGCCATATTGTATTTTTATTTAAAAATGGATTTTTTCAAAAATGTATGCAGATGGCGTAAAAATAATATTTGTTACTCCTGATGAGAAACCTATCATTTAAATCTTCCAATAACAGACGGATTATAGCCATTTATTAAATTTTTAGTTATTTTCGGCAATTGAATATCTTGGTTTAATACGCATTTTCATTAAATTGGATGCACTTGCTCTATATTTTTGATTACACTTTTCTATTGATAAAATATTTCTTTCATCCTTGAGGATCCTGGCACAGTGCCCATCACTGCTTCAGAATTTCCTCGCTGAGCGGCGAGTGAAATTCTTAGACGAATGAATTCAGCGGCCCTTCTTTCACTATTAGATAGGGCCAGTAGATACTGGTTTCTGAGCCCCCGTGATATTCTCCCACCCCTCCTGTTCCCTCCCAATGTTTAGTGTACATTATTTATTTTCACCTTCCTCTCTATTTCTTATGTGTGTTAATAATCTTCCGATTTTTTCTTATATTTATTTAGGATTTCATTACGTCCCCCTTGTTGAGAAAATACTCTTCATCCCCCCGTGTCAGTGAGATGTCTTGCTTTTCAGTAATACTGCGTGTGCACTGTGAAAGTTGGACTCAATTTATTTCGAGCTCTAAATTCATTTTTTTTATCTAATTAAATATTTTAAGAATTAAAAAATGCTTATAAGCAGGCAGGATTAAAAATTAAATCTGTTCCATCATACCGGGATGAATAATTAAGTAGGTGCCTACAAGAAAAAAAAAGATAATTTTCCAGGGCTGAACAAAATTATTAGTTGACGGTCCAAATTATTCCAAGGCACTCGCTTTGGACACTAATGCAATTGTTCAAATTTACTTTTTAAGTTCTTTATAATGAAATTATTGTTCTTATTCTAGACAAACATGTTACTTTCTGATTCTCGTTTTTATATAGATACTTGTATAATTTTATCTTCTGATTTTATGTTTAGGCAATACACATTTTTGTTTGGTCGAATCGTGACGGAGGTATTAACCACCGTTCAATAGACAAACCACTCAGGCACTGATATTAACGATCACTAACTTCACTCAGCCTGAGTATATCAACAGAACATGAATTTCCTAATCTCGGACGGCTTTGAAACCAACCCAGTCTTCACAATACCACTTATTAGTTCAAACAAGTCACAAAATCATTATTTTATTAATTTAAACCCGGCATTGTCTCACCTCGAAGTTTTTCGACACTCAAATAGACTAAAATAAGCAACCTTCATACGAAATATCAGCTTTTTAGGTGTTAACAATGTAGAGACACAATAATTAATAAATCAGCAAGTAGTTTTTTACGTTCATATTTTTCGTCTTTGAAAAAAATGATAATCTAGCAATTTTTCCGCTTAGAGAGGTAGTATCAGTCCAAATTTACAACTTACTGCATTTACGATACAGAATATCGTAAATGCAGTAAGCGAAAGCGAGCAAACCGAAATGATTTCCCGCTATTTCATGCCTGGTGTCATACCTCTTACATTTTTGTCCGCATCTTAATTCCATTTTTCCTTCCCTCTCCGTTTTTTTCTTTCTTAAGAGATGTATATTTAATTTACATGAAAAATTACCCTCAGGTTTGAAAGTAATGTAATTAATTAGGAGAAAAGTAACGCTAACTTCTTTACATTACACGATGAAACATTTGAAGTATTGACATTCACAATTTCGCACAGCTCTGACATACATAGGTAGGTAGATAGTGTACGATTGAAGAGAATACACTACACCGCACCGTCTCGTTCACGGCAGTACTGACGGAATCACATGGCTGGCAGTCTATGTTCCCTAAATCCCTAACTATTATGGAACGAAAATAAACAGAGAAACACCCGGTAATTCTGCAAACCGAAATAATTATTCAACAAATATTCGATGTTCGCTTAAGAAGTTACACAACATTCAGCTTTGTAGGTGTTAGGTAGCGTTCTAGAAATTCAGCGATCAGTCAGTCACTGAATGAGTGTAATCACGTTTTCATTGGGATTATCTGTGCAGTATTAAGAAGTGCCAATATTTCTTTAGACATACACTTTGACCGTATTGACAAAATTATTTTCTTAAAATACTAACATTATTTTGTGATGCTTTTTGGAGAAAATAGGATCCTTGTGACATTTGCAATACCCAGTACATAGGACGATGTGAGGTCAAGACCACTTAACGCAAATATAGGGAGTAAGTAATTATTATAATTATGTACATATATCTATGTATAATGTACATGTCACATCTCAAACCAACTTACAGGGTATGTACTGTGAATGTAGCGGGTCTAAGTGCAATTTAAGTCAAACTGGCTTTTTTTTTATCTATTTACTATGAATTTCCACCGGGGAGGTGTGAGGCCATGTGAGAGGACCCGTGGCCTCAAATATTCATGTCAACCTGCATTAATGCTTCTGTCATATCATTACCATATTTCAACAAAAATCAACCGATCAACCTTGAGAGTATGATTCCTAATGAAAATTCATAAAGCAATAAGTTAGTTATTATTTACTCCAGCTAGCAGAATACTTGAGTTGGCTTTTTGTCGCTCTGCGCCCTGTACATAGAGGTCACAGGAACTACGGGATAATCTCCTGGGAACCTGGGTGGAGTCAGAATAATTCAATGATTATGCACAGTTCCTCCTCTTCCCCTAATTGTACAGAACACCCCAGGAGGCACTCCATCCAAGACGCCTTTCATTATTTTCCTTTACCTTCCTTTCTTTTTGTGTTTTTTTTTTTTTTTTCTCTCAGTTTTTGTCCTCTTTTTATCCTGCTATTTTATTTCTTTCCTGGTTTTATTCTTTCTCTAGTTGCACTAATACCACAGATCAATACGAGTATTTTGAATAGACTTCGAATGTCATTCTAACTGTCCAACACCCAACACCTATGTGATAAGTAGCACACACCGTAATAAATCGTATATTCATTTTATGAATTATGATCCTCTTAATCTTAGGATTTTAGGACGTAGCGTTTTCACTTTGACCCAAAATGTAATCAGAAAAGGAGAGAGAAAGCTATCGCGTGATCTTTAACTTGTTCCTTAAATGCTCATACATATCTCGTATACAGTACTCACGATATTAAGCTTGGCTACAGCTGGAGGGGTAAGTGATGGTCTCCAAATAAAGTTGGCTCGTCCTGAACCACATATTTCTATGTGCGATCAACCATCATGAGGACTTGGACTTTTCTTTATAAGCCATTAAACCCCTAGGAAACTGCAGGCTAGCCTGGGTTGTAAGAATTGACTAGTCTGTTCTCTGTTTATAGTCCTCTAGCGAGACTACCCTGGCTTGTAAGGATTGGCTAGTCTGTTCTCTGTTTATAGTCCCCTAGCGAGGCTAATATATTAATATTATTAACGATATTAATGAAATTGGTAAGTGAATGCGTAATAATGTAATATCGTTGGACAAGAACAATATTTGTAAAAGTAATTGAATAAACTATTTTACTGACCTCGGATTCTAACGAAAATCAGATAATCAAAACTAAGATTTTCAACTTGCCGCTACAGCAATTTTTGTCGCAATGAGAATTTAGAAAAACGCTATTTTATCATGTCGACAAATCTAAATGATATCAGTTGAAAATATATGGTGATTAAGAAAAAATATCCTAGAACATTTTTTTATCACCAAATGTATATGTTACGGTAAAAGTACATAATCCGGTTATTGTATACAATTACCGGTAATTGTATACATTTACCGGAGTCTTTGGTAAAAGTAAGAAATAATCTTAAAAAACACTCTATTTCCTACTTTAACCGGTAATTGTATACAATCGCCAGAGGAGCTTGGTGAAAGTAAGAAATTCAAATTTCAACGATCGACACGCAAGCGCACTGCCGAGTATGTTAGAAAAACTTCATTGTTGGGTGGGTAAGGCTCTCAGCGATGTGTTTGCAAAACTAAATGTAAAACGGACAAGTTTAAATGTAAAAAAATGGAATGCTGTGGAATTCCAAGTGCCATGAGGGATGTCGTATCAAGACAAATAGTACACAAATGTCATACAAAATTTTCCTATTTTATTAATTCAAGCCAAAAATCTCTTGTTTTTAATCAATAAATTATTAACATAAATTGATTTTCGGGACCTTTTTTTGGTTCTATCTTATTATTCTACAACATTCAGATTAAAAAGTAATAAATAAAAACCTCTTGTTTTTGATTCAGGTTTCAAAAAAAAAAAAAAATTTACACTTCTTGAAAAATATTTAAATGAATTGTGTAGTCACCGTGGCTGAGTGAGTTAGCGCGCTAGGCATTGCACGCATGGTGACCTAGGTTCGATTCCCAGCGGGGCAAGAATTTTTCTGCTCTGTACTTTTCTGCTCTGTACTACTGCTCTGTACAAAAATCGTGAAAAGGCCTTGTGCATCACCACAAATAAAATCACACAACAATGATTACATAATATATACATACATTTGAATTAATTGTTTTATTTCTTTTTTTTCATTTCATTCTCTTACTTTTACCGCTGGTTACTTTTTAATCTGAATGTTGTAGAATAATAAGATAGAAAGTTTTTCTAACATACTCCGCACTGCACTTGCGTGTCTATCGTTGAAATTTGAATTTCTTACTTTCACCAAGCTCCTCTGGCGATTGTATACAATTACCGGTAAAAGTAGATAATTTAGAATAATTTGTCTACATTTACCAGTGACTTTGGTGATTGTATGCAATTACCGGTAATTGTATATGTACTTTTTGTACTTTTTATGTACTAATTATGTTACTTTTACCGTAACATATACACTATACAATCTTAGCAGTGTATTTTTTTCCCAGAGAGCAGAAAAAAGTTTTTGTCTGATTGGAGCTAATGAAGCTGTAAATTGAGAGACAAAATTAAATTGAACCTGATTTCATTGTTAAGGAAATTGCTTATTTATGCATTATAATAATATCATATTCAATCCAATAATTAGCAATATCAGGAGTATTTAACTTTGGGTTAATCGATTTCTCGTGCCCCACAATAAACATGAGTTTTCAATGCCCATGTCTTGAAATGTACCTAATGAAGATTGAGTTTTTCAGAGTTTCCATTCTAATCATGTAAATTCACTGGTGGTACGAGTATAAGTTGTCTTGTTGGATTTCGGGGGCGTAAAAATTATTTTAACTTATTCTTTAACTTTTACGTTTTTAAACCGACTTTATGTACATTGTGAGAGGTTGTGTACCAAATGGCCCAAACATTACCTATATTGCCTCTCGACAGACAAAACAGAACAATAGTAATGACGATAATAATAAGTTTACTGTAACTTTATACTTTACGTACCGTAGTGTAAAATTATGACTTATCTTTTCAATATACGGGGTCACCCCGTACAAAATTTCACTGTTGTAACATTAATTACGTTCCTAAATTATATAGATGTATAAAAAAATACCCTACTAATGTGAATTAAATCATGAATGTCTTAATTATCTTATCTGTGTTTACTTGGTTTCTTTAAATTATCATCTCATATTTCATACATATTTAGCGATATTTGAAAAAAAAAGATACGAGTAGAAGTTGCGGATAAGTCATTTACCTCCATGAACATTGTAGGGCCATCTCCTAATGTATTTATAATAAAGTTACATGAGTTACATTACAAGTACATACATACTTTATTCATACCACCGGCGGCGGCGTAGGACTAAAGACTAAAGAGTTTTTATTTTACTACCAATTTAAACAAAATCTCATTTCTTACCTATTACAATACCTCCTATACAAAACCAATCTTGCTCTGGAAAAAGGAGTATGTTTAAAATTATGTCTTTTGTAATTTTCACCACAAGAAAACCGGAAAAATCTAGAATTTAGATACTCTAATTTCATGCAGATTCAGTAAAGATGAGTCCCACCCTGTAATTTTATGATACATGTGGTGAGGTATGGAGATTTTCTCATTTCACAATGAAGATTCCACTCCATCTCCAGGGAACTCGTAAGTAAAAACAGTTAATTGAGTAATCATAACTTCCTGCTGTACTCCTGCCTTCACACTTTTCCCCGTGATTTATTCGCGAGATCCTACTGGGGTTCCTTCTTACTTTTGTTTTAGGAATTATTTCCTCACTTTTCTATTTGACAGATGCTTACAGGAAGCATGGCTGTTCTTCAGATAACACATAATAATGTATAAACATAATTATGTACTCACCTCAGTAGCTTGGTCGATAAAGCGGCGGACTCCAAACCGGAGGTCGGAGGTTCGAGTCACATTTTGAGGAAAAATTTAGTAAAGCTAGTTTGGGTAATAACATGAAAAATATGTATAAACATTATAATATAATAACATACTAAGTTACCAAGGGCCCATTTCCAGCTTGATGTGTAAAAGTAACAACTCTAATAAGGTCCAAGTTCCTATGCAAAAATATCGGCCCCTTGAGTGTATTGAAAAAACGCTTGTGAATCGACCTCGCGTATTTAGATGAAAGCCGCCAAATCCAAGAATAAAATTTCAAAAACATAATTTCTGAAGTCACCACTGGAGGAATTTCGACCGTTAATCAGCTAATATAGATAACGAAAAATACACCATGAATTTCTCATGCATATATTCCGCTCTCGTACATAATTAGGTTAGTCAAATTCGCGAGTGGTCTCAAAGAAATTTTAAAATCTCTGATATTTTTAGAGAAAGCATTCTGATATCTTGAGCAGAACAAAGCTTCACATCCCCTGCATGCCCTAGCTAGGTTGATAAACAAAAGTGAAACAATACCTCCTCGTATCTACCTCTTATTAATAAGAGGAATAGTAATTGCGATACTTTCATGCATGAAGTATGTGGCGAAAATATGTAAATTAAAGAAACAGCTCGGTTGACTTTCCATGGTAGTGAAGGAGGAGGGGGGGGGTATCATGGGAGGTAAAGTAAGATTAAAAACTTGGAAGAACTGTATGGCAATGTGGGTGTATAAAAATGATAAAGCAAAGTACCTCTCTAGACATCACAAGGCGGCACTCTGTGAATCCAGAGATTCCAGAAGTCGCGGGTTCGAAACCCAGCCGGGACATGACAAGTTATCCTCCCATTTGGGATTTTTACCACATAATAATATGTCTTGGGCTTACTGCTGGAATAATGGGACTTTAAAAGTCCTAATCGGGCAGTATAAATAAGGCGATATTATTATTATTATTATTATTAGTCTATTGTATATCGTTTACCCGTCGTGATGTGACCATGCATGTAGTTGAAAGCGACGTTAAGCCCAAATCAAACAATACTTTCTATAGTTAATAGAAATAGGTAAGAAAAAGTAAAAAAAGATCGGTTTCAAAAGAACATGCATACCATGTAAAGTTTTATGAGGTACTTTAACATAATGGCCGCCGATTACATTTTTCTCGGTAATTCTGTTATTATAATTAAACCAATTGATTGCAGGTGTACTGATAGTATCTAGAAAGTGTAAGTATCTTTAACTTCCCTCTCTTCCATGATCCATGTTTTTTTTTTTTTTTTTTTTTTTGCTGAGCCAGGTTGAAAGAAGTTCTGCATAATAAAGATAAGTACTATTGAGTCAAAATAGACACAGCCGTGTATTTTGTTTGCATAATCTAGTAGTGTCACTGTATCACTCACTTTTTACTTCCGAGAATTTTTTAATATTTGAAATGGAAAGTATTGTGTTCGTTTTTTGGGAGGTTTAACGTCGCTTTCAACTGCATGGTTATTTGGATATATCACGACTGGGGTGTTACGTGTTACCCTCCATTCGCAGGAAACTCACAAATGTGCTACCCACATTAACCTCATCCAGCCTAGGTTTGGCCGGAGTGTCAGTCTTCACCAAAGCCAGTCTTCACCATTACAAAGTTTTCACCTCGCTGGACGGTGCTTAACTTCAGTGATCCTACGAGCACTTTCAATAGCACGCACTATTGAATTACTGCAAGTAAACAGTTTTTCAAAGGCTCAGTGATACCAGAAAGAAAATAATGGTTCTGCATGTAGATGAAGGGCGAATGCCTTTGTTTTATTGTTGAAACTTGTGTAATTAAAAAAAAAATAATAATTGTTCAGTAAAAATAAGTTCAATCGGATTTTATATTACATGTTTATAAAAGAATCTTTAATTTGATACATTCTACAATAAAATTATAGGATATCACTCATATCAGGCACATCATTTTCAGAAAAGCATTTGAAAAAAGAGGACGAAAGAAGCATAAATATGTAAAAATGAACCTCATCCAGCCTGGGTTGGGCCGGAGTGCCAGCATTACCTTCACTTTGCTGCACGTTGCTTAACTTCAGTGATCCTACGAGACATTCAACGCGCCATCGACGCTTTTGAATTTATAATAATTGTTCAGTAAAAATAAGTTCAATCGGATTTTATATTACATGTTTATAAAAGAATCTTTAATTTGATCCATTCTACAATTCTAGAATATCAGGCACTTCATTTTCAGAGAGGTATTTGAAAAAAGAGGACGAAAGAAGCATAAATATGTAAAAATGAAATGTAAATTTAAAATTATTCATTGGAGCTCGTTTTTTTCTTCTGGAGTCGGGTGGTGTAATTTGTTTGAACAAATAATGTTGTGAACGTAGAGCAGAAGAAAGTGACAGGCAAGAAATAAAACTCAGGAAGAGGAAGGGAAGGCGATTATTTGAATGAATAACTTTAATTTTGTTTATTTATACACAAATGTATTTCTACTGATGTAAAGTGACGTATATTAATAAACTAATTTGGGAATGGTATTTAAAATGACATACCGCAATGGAAACTTTTCCACCAACTTCTCCTTCTATAATTTCAACAACAAAATAAGAAGTTAAAATGGCTTTATAGCTTACTCCCTGTCTTAGTTCCCATAGCTATTTTTTTATTAAATAGACAGATGTACAAGGCAGTAACGAGAAATTTGACTAGAATTAGTCCAAATATTTCTTGATACATTCACGATGAAGTGGGAGACAAGTCATGTTAACAAGTGTGACAGTTATCCGACAGAGGATTGATGGCTTCGTAAATTATCCATGCGGGTATCGATAACCTGTCCTTTGACAGTTAGGTCACTTTCATAATAACGCTGTGACAGCTACTCTAGCTATGCAAGACCGACCTCAGTAATTCGATCGTTAAGGCAGAGAAGTCATAGGTAGGAGGTGAAGGATTCATCGAGTTTGCAGCACAGCGGATTTCAGTTAGGTTGATTTAAGTAATAATTGTGACACCACTTTTTGTGGTTAACACAAATAATACTAACCAAACCCAAGATACAAATATAATACAAGATGAGAGTTGAGAATGTTTCATTTCTATGAATGGTAATGTCATTATTTTATTTTCCTTAAGAAATAGCTCATCCTAGCTGACTTGATTATTTAACTTTAGAAGCAGAAAGTTAACACTTTGTACGCCAAGCCCAAAGTCGTGATTTTCCCCTGAGGCCACGATACAAAGGATTGTTTCTCAATATGTGCGACGTGGCCCCAGCAAGTTTGTTTTTCATGGGGGCCACGTCGCTCATATTGAGAGACACTTTGTTACCTCTGTTTTTGTATTTTAGTTGACTTTATTTTAACACTGTCGCTCATATTGAGCGACGTGGCGTACAAAGTGTTTGGCTACATGTTGAAATTAGTTGATATTGTAACCCACTTTTGTTAGTTAGAGGATACAAAATATGGAAACAGTTTCTTCTCATGATATAATTCCTGTAGATTTGTGCAGAACTTCATCATAAAACTTTTTAGTCAATAGCAGTACATTTCTTTGTAGACACCTGTTCTTATTATGTATACATAACTAGAGCAACCTGTTGCTAAATAATACGACAAGAATCAATAAGTCCCCACCAATACTAATTCATCCACACAGGATGACGGAAATACTTGTATTTTTTACAGAGGTGTTAATATAAATTCTTCCCACCAAACTTTCAGGCTAAAATAAAAGTTCATGGAAGTTTTAGAGTTGTCTTTATAAATACTTAATGCACAATGCATTCATTATTATTCTCATTTCATTAATTATCAGACACAAATAAAAGTTTGAATTTTGAATTAAAAACTTTTTGCTCGAACATGAAGCGTGACTACGGGTTCGCGGAAGTGTGGATTTGGAATTTACCGTCGAAAAAGTTTGGCTTTTTAAATTTATTGTCAGATGAGTGTTTCATATCAAATAAGCCGTAGGGGCAATTACTCTGTGTTACAGTCCTCTTCTTAAATAAATGTTTATTAATAAAAATCGGCTGATTTTCTTTGTTTATAGCTTTATGAAGCAAAGAATATGCATATAATTTTCTACATAATACGAGTATGCGCGTTTGTTTTATCCGGAAATCCATCCTGATTCCAGAGTAATTAAACATTTCCATTTTTATGAACGCCTGTCATACTAGCATGGGTATGCAACGTGCACTGTACACCGAGCCGGGACGATGTGCTGCTCTGCATAATGTAATTTACTTCCCATAATCCCTCAGGTACAATTCCACTCATTTCCAAACCTCAATCAAACGACAAGGAATCCCTGAGCCCTTCCTTTCTCTGCACTGCACAATAGATGCACAGGGCGAGAGTAAAGAGAACATGCGATGAGGTAGAATTCTAGAGAATGCCTGAATAGTAAAAAGTTAGAATCACTCTGAAGCAAATAATTGCTTTTTAAATGTTGCCAGATAATGTTCTAATTTTATTTTGGGAGTGACTGCTGTTTTTGAACTATCCGCCACATCAATATTGTATGGAGTTTTTTGAACGGGAATTAATAAAATTGCACTTTTGAACCTAATAATTCAGAAAATATACGTTCATGCTGTATTTTGATTAATTATATGATTTTAATACAATTAAAACTCCTGGTTGTTTCCATACATATTCTAAAAGCAAAACACTTTATCTATCTAATGTTCAGCCCAAAAAATATCTGCTTGGTTCTAAAATATTAAAAAAAAAAACCTGTAAAAATAGAGGAAGAGAATTTTTGTACCCACTCCGAAAAAATCAGAGAACAAAATGGAAAGACTCCCGGAGTAGGATGAGGGGAGAAAGGGACGAAAAAATGAGGGTAATAAAAAACAAGATAAATTGACAGGCAACAAAATAATCTAGCGGATGACAATGAGAAGTTAGCCCTTACTTCGGCCATCAGTGGTGGGGTTACCGGGACTTAGATGCAACGCGATTTTTTTTTTTTTGTCTTAGTAGAATTATGAAATACTTTAAAATATTGAACCTGTGCTTCTGTGAATGAAAAAACTAGGGATTTTTTGTTGTGGTCAGGAGAAATTGCAGATTTTAGCTAAGAGAGATAAAAGAGCTTTGGCACCAATCTTATTCAACAGCTTGCAGTCACTAGATTGTTACTTCCGATTTCTAATATTAGAATTTCATCAATTTCTAATATTAGAAATCGGAAGACTGTTTTTTTCTCTTCTCTTGTAGTTTGACATGCATATTGGCTTACCAGCAGAGTTCATCGCCCATATTTTTTTTTTTGTCTCGTGGAAATAACAAAATGTACCTCGGTTCATTGTCGGGTTCAAGACATACGAATTCCGCCACTAGGTCACACCTTCAATAATACGGATACCGTATCACCTAGACCTAAAAAAAAAGTACAGAAACAATAAAAAATACTATCGGACCAAAAAAAAAAAAAAAACATAGATACACAAAGACATGAATCTTGCTTAGTGAAAAAATACATAGGGTTGGGTAGATTGAAAGGGTTGGGGATTCTATATCAAAAGCTCAGAGAAAAGAGGGGGTATTCCAAGTCCAACTAATTTGTTTAGTATGTGTGTAGTGTAGAACCAGGGTTGGACGACACTTTCACAATCTCCCTCCCTTCTATACTCGTATGTAGGGTCTTAGTAAAGATAGGATTTTTTACCACAGCAACATGTATAGTATAGTATAGTAGTGCTTAATTAGACTGTTGGCTTGAGACAGGTAGTCCCATCATGCTAACAGTGTAATATAGCACCTGTTTATTTACGAGTATTGTATATTTTAGAGGATTTTATAAATATTATAACTAGAAAAACATAAATAATTATAATTAGTAATGTAGTGAAAAAATAAATAAAAAGATATACAGTCACACACACATTCACACTTAGCACAAATTAAAAGAGCACTGTGTAGCATTATTTCCATGATAGTCCATTGTATCGTGGTCTTTTTCATCTTAACTAGTCAGTCTCTAGGTTTTTTCACTCATGGGACGAGTTATAATTTTTTAACTTGTAATTTATAATTATGTGAGTTAGCAATGAAGCCATTAGTGATCCCAATATTTGTAATAAGCAGGTATTTCATCATTTTAGCAGGTATCTAGAGAGAGTACTTGAGTTTTATAATGTGATGAATATGGAAGAGTGCCCATATATACCCATTATCGAATGTTCCTCTTGTACTGCGCATTTTATGTCTCAGTTAGGAAATGCTTGTACCTCGCCTGGTCGCTACGGCATTGGATAGTATTATACGTTAGGTTTATCCATCGTGTAGCTAGCTCCTGTGCTCCTCAGGGATATTAGGATCCCTGTAATTTGTACCAGCATATCTCCACTAGATGAGAACATATACTCACTGTATACTGTAGATATTTTTTCATTATTTAGGATACAAAGTTACAACGCTGGTCATTCATCATGCCACGTTAAACATACTCACATACCCACTGTACATTATTCTGCAAAATTAAACCTATTTATTATTGGTACATACACTTCATACCTACATAGATATTCTCCGTGCTAGTGACATGCATGATAGTATAATTTATTTCATGTTTATTGTACTCTTATTTGAAAAGATTTTTTTATTCGCGAAAAACCATGTCGCAAATTTTCATAATCACATAATTTTATTAAGTGACATCAGTGTAAGGTAAACTTGTAAGGTTGATGATTAACCCTCTTAATCTATTCTTGCGGATTTCTCGGATAAAAACTTTTGTGTACAGTAAGACGGGTTTAGTTTGCGCCTTAAGGGGTAAAATTGCTCCACTCTATGTCCATCATGTGCAGCCCTCTCGTGGAAACAGAATGCACTGTATCTAAAAATAAATCCTCCCAAAATAATTGTTATGATTTGACAGTCGTGCCTAATGATCAAAACACTCATTCAACAAGTTGTTGCTGCTGTTATCAGTTCTCAAAGTTGATCATAGTTTTTTTCCCTTAAATTATGGCTGGATAATTTCTAGGCATTTATATGAATTTTAACTATTTTTTTAATAAATGGTACCTACATGAAAAATCAATATTTTTTCACCATTTTTTTTTCTGTTTTCTTAGTTTTAAATTCTCTCTCACATGCTATAAAAACTGAGCAGTTTTATTTTGCTCCACTACGTCTAAAATAGGGATTTCCTACAGCGTATCACAGGTGGTGCAATGTAACCCCACCTATGGGGTAAAATTGCTCCAAAGATTAGTTGAGTTTTTTTCATAGTTAGCAAATGGAAAACGAAAGTTTCTAATTTTTATTGAAAAACAATGTCCTTGCCTACAAAATGAATTATTAATTAATTGTTTATTTGGAATAATAAAAAAGTTATGCAACATTTTGTAAGAAATATCTTAAAAGTGGAGCAAAGTAACCCTACATGACTCCCCTGTACATTGAGTATCTGAAGGATTTGCCGTTGAAATTCGGGGGACTTCAGTCATGTGTTTATATCTAACTCGAATACTTGTATTTAAAAAATGTTCAACTCACCAAAGTCCCTGGACAATCCCTCTTCTTTGACAGAGTCTGGTATGTGTATTCCAGAACCTTTTTGATTATCTTTTTCTTGTGGATCTTAGGGAGAGTTTGGAAAGCTTTTTTTACTTTTTGTGGTGGAGGGGGAGGGGAGGTTTGAAGAACTATTTAACTTTCAAAAAAACGTTTTTCTGTTATTTCAAGTTCTGTGTCCTTTTATCAACGGGTTGTCATTTCATTGCTTCCCCACGAACTTTCTGCTTTTCTTGTAACCTTGTTCTCTCGTATGTAGCCCACATCAGACACTATCATCAGTACTGTGTCTGTTTTGGCGGTAGGTAACTGTAGGTAGGTACTATCCTCTACATAATTATGTCCTCCTGTGTCCTATACATTATTGTTATTATCTATTTACTGTCAGAAGTCTATGCAGTATGCAGCAATTTTTGCCGCATTTTTTTTCACCCGACTATTTTTTAAGAAAAAAATCTCTTAAAAAATGTTATAATATTTGTCAAAATTATAATAATTATTGTAGGTTCAAATTGTTAAAATCGCCAATGATCATCATACTTCTACAAGTTCTACCTACATAGACTCATCTATATAGTTCGGTGAATTTGGATTAAGAACTTCTCACTGTTTCCAAATAAATATTGAGACAGAGTTTCTTTTTGGAGTAAGCTTTAACGTAACAACCCACACTAATGTCTTCTTCTTGAAACTCATCAAGTTGCTCATGTTTGCTTACCTCGGTCTCCTCACTCCTGCCTCTCTTGAAACATGTCGTCCATAGGTAAACTTCTCCTGTCCTGGCGGAGTAGAACAAATAAGCTAATTTCAACAGGGCTTATGCCTCACATTTTATGTTGTGAGCTTATAGAAAAATCAGTCTCTTTGCTATCCGCCGTAAGTTTATGTAAGATTTCACCATTCCTCCCTACGATATGAAATATTTTGATATCATTGAAAAAAAAGTTCATATTTGTGGGTCTACGACTTGGTTGTAATATATGTGTTCCTCACGAATGTCAATGTGAAGATAAGGTTGATGCTCTGGGCCATCCTAAGTTGTCAGAAAAATCCTGGCACATACTCGAGACATGCCGAGCTAAATTCACTCATTAAAAGATCTCTCCAGTCCGCCAATATTGGTTCGCAACTTGAGCCAACAGGACTTTCTAGAGAAGATGGCAAAAGGCCCGACGGCATAACAAACACGGCTTGGGAGCAGGGACGAGCCTTAGTATGGGATGCTACTTGCGCTCACTCTCTCGCTCCAAGTAATATAAACGAGAACCCGGGTGCTGGTTTTGCTTCTGAGAAGGCTGTAAAAAAGAAACATCGAGTAGGTATATTCCCAAATCAAGAATAATTAAATTTCATCTTTGTGGCTGTCTCTGTATAAACGCTCGGATCTTGGGCAGAAGAAACAATGGGATTTATAAACAAAGTGGACAACATTTGTAAACAAAATACCGGAGAACCAAAGGCTCGATTTATTCCAAAAAATGTCACTTTTAAGTATTCTGAGTACTTTGCCCTCTGGATTGCAAATGGCAGAAATATATTATCTGTAAAATAAATAAAAATAAAAAAATATTGGCACTCTAATCAACATGAAAAAAAAATACTTTCCAAACAATATTAATATTGCAGCCAAGAAAACAAACTGCTGAGAAAATAAAATTTAGTCGACGCCACTGGTCTGTGGATAAAATAAAATTTAGTCGACGCCACTGGTCTGGTTTGGCGTGAGAAAGTTGCAACCAAAAAGTTCTCAGGGACCTTTCCCTTATCTAACTTTTACCTGCCACCCGATCGTACGATAATAGTTTGACCAATCAGAATCGAGGAAAATTTAGACCCATGTAGTCTACCTGGGTCCCTGAAAATTACTCCCTTCTCAGTTCTGTCCGGTCTTTTGAGTGTAAATGTCGTTAGTGGGATCTTCGGTTTTTGAAGTAGCTTCTTTTTTCTGTTTTAGAAATCGGATTTAAGTGTTTTAGAAATTTCATTTAGATTTTTCTTTGTAAAAGTTGAATCGTATCAACTTTTGTTGAATTCTCTAGAACCGTGTTTTTCAGTTTAAATTTCACATCAGGCGAGTTCTGCAGAATCAGGTAAGAGAGTTTTCTTCTTGGCTTATTCTTCTTCTTCTTTCACTCAGGCTTTTCCCAATTCTATTTGGGGTCGGCATTGTTCAACTTCATGTTTGAGGTTGGTTGGTTGTAGCCAATATTTTAGGGCTGGATACTTAATTTAACACTCTAATTAGGATGGGGGTTTTCATTTGCTGGGAATCGTACCAGCTACCCACATTAACCTTACCCAGCCTGGGTAACGGCCGAAAATATGTGTCTCTGACTGATAATAAACATCCGGAGACACGTCGTGCAGTGCATAGGGTAAAAGTTATTGCTGCTTTAACGTAGTGTTGTAGAGGACTCAAATAAATCGATCCGCCAAATTGCACAGGACTTTAGAATGATCTTCCACGATCGTGTAATTTGACACGTTTGGATAATTTTCTGTAGGGATATGTAAAGGCATTATTCTACTCTGATAAACCACAAATGTTGAAGCACATGAAAGACAATAATGCCTGAGTTATTGCTGCTGTACAGCCTCATTGCAGTTGAACTGAAAAGTGGTAAAAAATGGACATTTAAGGCGAAATTAATCGAAAACTTCTATACCACAAGTCATTGCTAAGTGTTGGTTTTCCCTATCTTACACAGTACGCAATCCGTGACTTAGCGCCACAGAGGTATTACAAAAACGTCTATTAATTCTGCCCTTAGATTGCCCTTTATTGTTAGCCGTGGGGTCTATAGTCCTATTGCTACATTAGTCCGAAAAATTTTTGAAACAGAGATAGCATTAAAATTATCTTTCTAATAAAATGCAACATCATGGCCATGCCTCAAATAGTGTATCTTTTTTCATCATAGAAAAAAAATCTTAAAAAAAACACCCTTATATTATTATTTTAAGATGAGGATTTGAAAAGTTTTAGGGCGGAATTAATAGATGTTTTTGTAATACCTCTGTGGCGCTAAGTCACGGATTGTGTTCTGTGTAAGATAGGGAAAACCGACGATCAGGCTGAAGCTACGATAGGAGCGTCAAGCGGTGAGCGGTAAGCGGCGAGCGGCAAAATGAGAATTTTATATTTACATTTAAAACAATGGAAAAAGAGCCAGCGTCGATGGCATGTTGAATACACCGGTTCCCTTCAGAACACCGAAGTTAAGCGACATTCCTGCGAGGTTAAGACTTGGATGGGTGACCATTCAAATTCTCGTGACGCTGGCTTTTCCCGGCCCCACTCAGGCTGGGTGAGGTCAATGTGAGTAGCAGGTTTGTGAGTTTCCTGCGAATGGAGGGTAAAACCCCCGTCGTGATATGACCATGGCAGTTGAAAGCGACGTTAAACCCCACTTAAAAAAAAACAATGGAAATGCTTAGTAGGTTTCATCTTAGTAGCGGCAAGCGTCAAGCGATTTTTTTATCGTAGCCACCTACTAAGCATTTCCATTGTTTTAAATGTAAACTTACAATTCTCATTTTGCCGCTCGCCGCTTACCGCTCACCGCTTGACGCTCCTATCGTAGCTTCAGCCTTAGAAGTGAGATGTGAATTAGAATTTGTCCATTAATTTAGCCGGTTTTGCCCTAAGTCTGCTTTGTTTGCTTTGAATATTCGACCAAAGGAAGATATCGCTACATCAGCAGCAGTCTGTGGTTCTTCGAAGAAGAACATCGACTTCTTTTTTCAATTTTAGATCATTTGGATTTTTTTTCGATATTTGTGATTTTATATAATCGAGGGTTCATATAAACCGAATCAGGGTTTATTGAACATGTACAATGTAGAATTGTAGATACATCATGGTTGTATACAACCATCCAACTATAGGTACGTTCATGTGTTATGAGAAAACTAATATATTATTTTATAGAACAAAAAGTAACTTTTCATTTTGATATTCCGCTCGCGCTCTCACCTAACTTTCCTCCCCTAGAGATCCTCCTATGTCGGATGATTTATGAATGTGACCAGAGTTTCTTCTCCTTCTCCTCCTCTTTTCTAGCTGAAAATTATTATTATGATGGCTTCTTAACTGAATCCTCCATCCCAAGCTACATTAGGGAATTCTATGAGAGAGGGCGGGAGAGAGAGAAAGAGAGGAGAGAGGTGTGTAAGAGAGGAAGGGAGAGAGAAAGATAGAGACTAAATGTATTTATGTTCAAGTTTTCTTAGTTTTTCTTTATTTTTTGCCTGTTTTTTTCTGACATCATTTTGAAAACGCAATTTTTCAACGGTTTTGACAGCTGTTTAAATTAAGTAAGCGATTGTAAATTTAAAAAATGTTGGTATGTAATTGAACTATACATATACCAAAGTACGACAGGAGCACTTTGTACCTGCTATGGTTTCTCACTTGTACTGGAAGATGTACTGGGTTATCGATACATACAGGAAAAATCTGGTGTAAACATCACATGACTTTCCTTATCTTATTAGGAATGGGAACGGACCAAAAGCCACTGGTGACTCAAAGGTAACAGTTAGCTAAAAATCAAAGTCAAATTCGTAATCAGCATCTCAAAATCATGGGATTTGATATGTCACAACCCCACGTACCATAAACAATAAAAAGTTGGTCTTATCGGGTACCTCGAAAATACCGATAAATTGGAGCTGGGTCCCAAAAAGTTTACGATATCAAAAAGATGATCAGAACCCCTGTTGTTCTTTAATTTGTTTGTATATTTAACCAATCCAAAGAAACGGCCCTTGCGGCCCAGCGGAATGTAGCCGATTTCAACCAAAATTTTCGTGGTTTGTCTAGTGTATAAAATCAATTTCCATACCAAATTTCAAGTCTCTAACTCTTACGGTTCTCGAGATATCTTGTTCACAGACGACAGACTCACGGACCAATGGCTGAAAACAACTTTTTTGGTATCCTGAGGCTATGATTGTCCAGAAATGTGAAAAACTGGGGAGGTCAAATTTTGGACGAATACAATACTTTCCTTATTATAAGATAATGAAAGTAAAAATCGATTTTACGTTTATAAGTAACTACAGGATATATTTTACTTTTATGAGTAACTACAAGATATATTTTACTTTAACTTGTGGTTTGGCAAAACATTGCGACTGACTTTTATTAGACAAATTAGTAAGAACAGGTAAGCAATGTGCTACCTCCTTTTTTCCTCTCATATGGAGGAAGCAAAGTAATCACGTATGAGAAGGTAAGTTTTTCTTCTCATATTCAATTTATTTCTTATGAAAAGTGGCGGGGGGGGGGGGATATATGCTGGACCCAACGGATGTGCCCCACTTTCGTGTGAGACATATCAGAAGCTTCTTTTAGTTATTCCTCTAGCTTAAATACTGATCAGTGGTCAAGGCGTCTGACTGGTAATCCATAGGTCGCGGGTTCGAATCCCAGCCGGGACAGAACAAGGTATCCTCCCTTCTAGGATTTTGACAACATAATAATACGTCTTGGGCTTACTTCTGAAATAATGAGATTCATTAGTCCTAATCGGTCAGTATGAATAAGGCGATATTATTATTATTTAGATTATAATAATTTTAATTTTGTTTACACATTTAAGAAAATAGTTAAGTAAGGTAAACTTATACTTTGATGCAAAAAGTTGGGATTGTTCGTCATTATTTTGTGTATGAAGAATCACTTCAGTGACGTCGTATTACCTCAACTGTGCAGCTTAACTCAATCTTTTGACTGCTTGAATAAAGAGAATTTTTGCTTTCCTTATCCTATAAAGTATTGTATTCGTCGAAAAAATTTTTTGGTTGAAATCGGCTGTACTCTGCGGCCGCAAAAAGTGGCCGCAGGGGCCATACGTACCTTTAGATTGGTTAAATATACAAAAAGTTAGAGAATAACATTTTATTAAAATAAAAAAAATAGTGTGGGTTTACTACAATCATTTTATTGATATATTGAATTTTGGAACCCGGCCCCAATTTACCGGTATTTTCGAGGGTCCGGATTAGACCGACTTTTTATTGTTTATGGTAGATGGCGGTTGTGACATATCAAATTTGACTTATTTTTGAGTTATAAAGAAAGTTGTGTGGTGTCCCACCCGTTTATTAGTCTTATCTCGACAGTATAAACAAGGTATATTCTATTCTTTTCTAACGTTTGGTGGAATTATTCAATCAACAACATTCTTATTTCTTAACACATTAAAATAATCACTTTTTCTCCTCACAAAATTCAGTATGATTATAGTATGTACTAAGTATACGATGTACTTATTTCATTGAGATAATTACTGCCTTGATTTAGTTACTTGATTGAGAAAAACTTCAAAATAAGGGAACACCAAATCAAATATCTGAACTGTCCCAAACAATTTTCCTTACTCTAAAAAAATTCTCGTAGGGTGGAATGATACAGAAGAAGGGACAAGCACATTTTGTCCAACAATAGGAACTTCAGCAGTTGACGGTGAATTTACGAGAGTTGTACATCTTTCTCCTTCCTTCCTCCAGCTGTCCGAATAACAAACGAGGAATTTTGTTTTCTTTTTCGCCTCAAAGAAAGAAAAATATAAATAAATAAAATAAAATACCGCAAACATATTTCATTCAATTGAAAATATTATTCACAGCTAGAGCTACTAACGTATGTCCTGAGGAGTAGCACTGCACACAGTTCCCTCACTCTTAGTTGTATACTCATATTATTACTTATCCACTCTCTGATTGACTCATCTGCTGTGTCTCTCTACTGACAATACCTGGATATAAGTTGAAATTTTGTTCCAAGGTGTCTGTCTATCTAGAATATCTAGATGTTCAATAAGATGATTTTTCGAAATTTTAGAAGTGTACCCCAGCCACATCAGATAAATATTTTAGCGCTGACGAAGTGCCGGAACTGTGCGAGTTACACTTTGTACGTATATACATACATATTTATAAAGAAATAAACACATATGTACAAACCACAGGCAATAAAATAAAGATGCGTCACACGATTTCCATTGTGGAGAACTATAATAAGAGATAGGACTAGCAAGGGCTACGACAGCATCTTACCTTACTAACGCTTAGGTAATGTTGAAAGGCGCAACTATCATGGTGTGTATTGACCTGTCCTTAGAATGGAACATATTTAAAAGATGATTAATTTATTGATAAAGAAGTGTGCAGTTCTTTACAATACTGTTGAAAATTATCAACTGGTGTGTATGATTTTATGACTGGCAAAACCACACCTTTAAACTGTACAGGTATCATAAGATTGATTATAGTTTTAGTAAACTATTTTTCAAACGCCAGCGCCACCTGCAAAGCAAATATATTTTGCTTTATTTTTAGCTCCTAACTAAGGGTTATACCTCATACCTACCGAATGTGTTCATACTGAAACTGAGAACATCGATTTTAATGGATCAATCTTCAAAAAATATGAATATTCAGAACTATTACCTGCTGATGAGAGCAAACATTCGAAACAGCTATCCACATAGGTATGTTCTGAAATTCATGTACAACTTCTCACTTTTCTGTTTAATACTGATGGTAAAATTAAGGTTTTAGTATGATCGGTGAAGCTATTGTTGGCATAATGGGACTACCTGTCTTGCGCTGACAGTCTAAATAAAACACTACTTATACTTATACTTATTGTTCATTTGTCAATCGTGTGGTGAATTTAAACATCAATACAGAGTCTATTTCTAATATTTATAGATTGGAGATTAACTAATGAATCATTAATAGCTTAGCGGTTAAGCACTCGCTTGCCATGCCGAAGATCCCTGTATCGATCCCCCGAGCAGACAAAAAAATTGTATTCTAAATTTGGTTACAGTTGTTTGTAACAGATTTCTCCCGGTGCGCTCGTGTTGACCCAGCACCTAATTGAGAAGTTATTGTGTCACTTCTCGCCCATCAGGGGTAAGGCATACCACGGGATGGGCAAGCTACAAAACAGACCACAAAGGTCTACAGTAACTCCTGTTTCATGGCTACGAAAAAAAAGGCTATGATCTTTTAAAAATTGACTATAAGATCGAAGCACGTGGGAGACTATCTAGTAATTGTGTTCTTTTATCATTCTAAGGGAGAGAGCATAGTTACACCAATTTTGTTCAGGTATTGTACTGGTGCTAAAAAATTAATACGTCCAGAAACCATTCTAAACTTTCAAAATAAACTCACATCATCTGAGAAAACAATAAAAAATAAATCCATATGAAAAACTTTCCTTTCTCTTAGTCCAAAAGGGAATTGAAAAAATCCAAGAGAAATTTTTTAAAACAGACATCGCCTTGAGGGGTCAATTTGGAAAGCAAACCCCTGCAAGAACAGCGCACACTAGGGTAAACGAACAAGGGACAGTTCTGTTGGTGTTGGAAAAGTTTTGAATATATGAATAGATTTAGATTTGACTTTGTTTTGTTTCGTTTTTTTCTCTAAAGAACGACCGGAGGCACTTTCTCTCTCTAGATGAAGGAAGCCTTCGTTTTTCTATATTTGTTTGGCACTCATTTTCTACATCTTTTAAAGCTTGTTTCTTCCTTATCTAGATTCAGTATCCTCCCTCAGCGTCGCTGTTGGAATTGTTCGAGAATCTGGGCTTGATTTTTGAACATACCTAAAAAATAAATTGTTTTAAACTGACGATACAGAGAAGAAAATTATTCGGTTATTAAACTTGACAATTATTCAGATAATTAAAAAATATTTATATTTTTATGTTAATAAATATCCATTGATTCTATAATCATGTAAATATTATTTTATTATGACCTATTTTTTATCATATAAAAAGTAAATCGGCCGAGGACACAAGATGGAAACTAATTTATGTTGTCAGTAATTCTTCCTGTCTCTGTTCTGGTTTCTTTAAAAGAGGAAACGCCTCCATTTTCCTACGTATATATTTCGTACGTATGTTATCTTCCAGCACACGGTATACTGTATTTTACTTCCTATATTTTTTTGTTTTGTTCCTCTGGCTGTTCCTGTTCAATACTTGGTGCCAATCTTCTCGTGGCACCTTACAAATGTTTCTACTAGTATAAATGTCCTTAATATAATTACTCTACGCAAGATTTGTGAGGCTCCCACTACTGTCACTCACTTTAGTCCAATCCAGTTTCTAAGTACAGGAAGAAAGAATAAGTGAGCTTATAAAAAAAACTAATAACTTCCTCCTGATCTATTTACCAATTATTGATATGATGACCGGTTCAAAAAAGAGCATATTACACTAAAGTATATCGGTTTATACACCAGCTTAGGTAAGGGGGGGTTTAAGGGGTTCAAATTGCCCTCCCCCCTTACCTACGCCTTGTGATTAAATCTAATAATGAGTTTGTAGATGGGGGCAAAGAAGAGAGTAAAGGATAAAATGTGCATATAGTATATCTACTTCACCCGGTTTTTGATCCTGATTCTTGCAAGGTCATAACTTTGGTTTGAAAAATCGAATGACTTTCGAGATATTTGAGTATATCCCTTACCTTTAGCCGCCCAGTATTTTATATTAAAACACCTATAAATAACTCACTGATTTGCTTGGGATTTGTCTTGATGCTGCTTACAGTGGATATGATTTTGACAATAACAGAGTTAAGACAGATTCAATTCATTGATATTTTTGGCGGCAACTTCATGATTTTGATGATTATGTAATAATACGAGTATATTTTGTCAAATGATTTATATAATTCTGGTTTACCCACTGTAACTAGTTTTCCCCAATGCGTAAATGAAGTAATGTCCATCGCCGAACAGCCTCGTGATGCTCAGGATTCTTATGCCCATAATATTTGACATCTTGAATGGGTTTAAAAAGTAAGCAATAGACTTGCTTTTGGAACTAGTTTTATAATTTAGAGGCAATGTGCCCGTGCAAGGTCAAGGAGATCATCCTAAAAGTTGTCTAAATGAAGAGAAATCAATCTTGATTCGATTTCCTTACGAAATAAATATTTCCGATTGGTTAATCATTATTGTTAATCCAGTGAAACTGATAGTTTACAAAGTTTATTTTCAGCATGTTCCGTTTAATATCAAACACCAGTTTTCTCATCAGTTTAATACTACACAAAATCGTACGTCTATTTGAGTGCGTCGTTGCTGTTGCTAGAATGTATCTAGGTTCCTACTCTGATTTTATTGTGAATACCCACTCAAATGTTTTATTGCAGAATCCGCCATTGATTTCTTTCTTCCTCATGCCAGTTTGACCGGTGGAATAAAAGTTGGACAGAGAGAGCTCCTATGATTGTGTTGACTGGGTATGGGTTTACCTGTAATTCAAGAATTTCCGTTTTGTAGACAAAAGAGAGATCTTTTGTAGAGATTGTTGATGACTACAGCACAGTCAGTAACTCAGTACACACCTGTGTTGGTAGCTAGATAATGGCAAAAATGAAGAGTGATGTATATTTAGGAGGAGTCTGAGAGCGTGAAGAAGAATAGCGAGTGGAATATGAGAGAGAAAAAGAAATAAGGAGAGCGTGAAATGAAATATTCAAAAGAACTTGATGAAAACACCATAGAGCAGAGTTCTCCTCTTAGCTATTGCTTTTTCCTTGGCAGGTTTTCTTCAGGGAATTTCCCCATTGAAGAAATCCCTTCCATTGCAATTCGTCAAACGCTACTCCTTCCTCCATTCTAACACCTTTCTCTCTGACTTTACCTCACCTCACAGGAAAGTTTTGAAATTGAAACTTCAATAATTTAAAAGTTGAAGATATTATAGGAGTAGTTTATACAAAAAATCCTTCTAAAGGGTTCTCTAGAGGAGATTTTGTTTACCTGCCTCTATTTGATTATGAATATTTCTCCGACTCTAATACATCCTAGTTTGAAAGTTTAGCCTTAGTTTTAAGAAGGGTCCTTAATCCTACCCTTTGTATTTTTAATGGAAGTCTTCATTTGGGATAGTAATAACTATACTCAAGTCAAACTATTAACACAAAATAAATAGCGTATTAGCGTGCTGGTGAATTTACCTACGCATAAAACTTGGATTTTAACAAAGCCTCTTTCAGCCAAAACAAGAGATCTAACTCTTCTTCAGCTGGAGAACTTGGCATTTTATTATTGGTGTAAGTAATTCATTGAAATAGTATACATTTTAGGATTTTTTGCCTGCACACGAGAAAAATTTCTTGAGTTATAAATAGATCTGTCTAATCCTAATCACATACTCGCTATAGTATCAAGTCCAGATAATACACTAATACAGTCATGTATGATGTAATGATTTACGTTAAAGATTACTCTTGTAGGGAAAAGCAAGTGATGAGGTTGGTCCCTATCAAAATCTTGGATGGAGAGATAGACCAATGTGAAAGCGAAGAGGTGGCAAAGAACTGAGTTGGTTCTGGCTCCAGATGTCATACTAGTTAGCATGCTAGGACATCCGTCCAGCAGAATGTGCATCCAATATGAGCCATTTTCATGGTAGCACAGAAGCGCTTTCCTTTTATTCAATACTTGGTCAATTGAATTTACAAATGCTTCTGGACCTAATATTTTTTTTTTTTTGTGGTATCGTTTTTATTTCCTTTGGAATATAACACACAACGATCCTAATATGTAGTTTGTACCTTTTATACCTTACTGAGCATCATACACATATCTCTGGTATCCATGACCCGGCACCTCATTGATCAAGGCTACGGTTTCTGGCTATCCAGAGTTCGCGGGTTTGAAACCCAGCCGATACTTGAGAATTTATCCTCCCATTTGAAATTTGGACCACATAATGATACGTCTTGGACTAACCACTTGAATAATGGGACTCGTTAGTCTTAATTAGGAAGTACATATAAAATAAGGCGATATTTTCACTGTCAAAGGCAAGGTTTCTTCAGATTTTCAATAGCAACACTCCCCCGTACAATAGTATTTCTTGATCCCCTCACATCTCACGCCTACATCCCTGCTCCTGCGATGTTCCCGGTGTAAACTACACCTGACAGTTATTATTCAACAGGAATTTATTATCCCGTCTTCCTCATTCGCGCTACTTTCCTTTCTCTGCTGTCTATATCTCCAGTGAGTGCTCTTGTGATACAACTTACTTCTTCAGCCAAATCTTTTATTCATTGGACTATGTTGAAAGTCTAAAGGGTGTGTATGAACTGTGAGCTGCTAGGTTCACTTTCGTTTCATAAAAGAAACATCTTATATGTGGCCCAAATTACATAATGGCCTCAGTGTCTTTCTATACTGACCTACATCTGTACTAATAACAAAAACTTGTATCCTATGGTTCAATGTGAGGTTCTGTTTCTATCCTGGGATAAGTATTTACATTGGTTCATAATTACATATATGCATGGGAAAGATATCCTAAAATTCAGTCCTTAAACAGTAAACATGAAAAAATTGACATTCATGCACCAAGTGCACCATTGAAACTAAATCTGAGTGTAAGCAAAGTTCTTCACTCCACTCGACCTGTCTATACTCTCAAGGAATATTATCTAAGATACACAGCACTGGAAAACTGGACCTGGTTATTGCTGTTGGAATCTGGATTTCCTTGAGACTGTATAAGACTTGTGCATAACACCTAGGTTTTCTCTGACGTAATACAGGGGAAAAGTTGTTTCAGATTGTCCGCGAAAATCACCATGTGTCTTCTTCGCTGTGAATAATGGTTTTCTTCCAGGACCAGTTTTTAGTGAGATCATCTTTGGAGCAGAACTCATCTCACCGGTATGGTGCGCAGGTCATAACCTGTAATACAACAAGTTTCTACCATGCGTAGGAAAAATATTCTTTTTTACAAAAAATCTCTAGGTGCGGTAGAAAATGCTTAATCATAAAAAGGTAATATTCATAAATCTGATCAGCATAATTAGAAAACAGGTATCTAGTTTTAAAATAAAATCAAGTTCCTGAAAAAAGTTTAATTCAAAGCAGGAGGACATCCTATGATGACCTTTCCAAATATTTCAAGTTTTTCCTTCAAGGTTAATTTCAGGTCGTTATAGGATCAATCTGAATTTTATTGCATATTCAGACTCCATAAAATCTTAACCCTACCTAATTATTCATATCCCAATTACACTTCAATTTATTACTATTTAACTAACGTGTTGTTTATATTGCTTTTTTGGGCTCTTTAAAGTACAAATTGCTTGCATTCTTAGAGTGGTATATTGTTTACATATTATTGAATGACAGTGCTTGTAATGGACGTCTGAAAGAAGAATTAAAGCAAAAATGTAATGTGAAATAGTGAAAAACATCAGAAATTTATGGAAAATCTGATGCAATAAAATTCATGTTGATCCACTGACTGTGATGTTGACCTTCAAATAAACTTAAAGGACATCCCTTACAGGTTTGGAAAGTTCATCATTTCAACATGAAATTTATGTACACTCTTAATCGCTTCCACCCTGTACTCGTGTGTCTTTGTAAATTATTGTGATGAATACATACTTGTACACAAGTTTGCGGCGTATGGTCATTGGGTATACTTGTAAACTCATGAAAAGGTTATGGACATGTGTCGATCGCACCCGTGTTGCTGGCTATTCCCGCTCCAACCTAGGCTGTGTGAGGTTGATGTTGCAGGTTTGTAAGTTACCTTCGAATGGAAACCTAAAACACCCGTCCCGAGTGGTAGATGACCAATTGACCATGCAGCTGAAAGCGGTATTACAAAAACTTTTCGTTGAAAGTAAAAAAATCCATACTGACATTTCGATTGATGACTGAACAATATTGTTATGTTTGGATTAAATTGAATTTATTAACAGTATGTTTTATGCATGGGTGAATACACGGTTTCCAAATTATAAAAATCTGGTGTAAACATCACACGACTTTCCTTATCCCCCAAAAAGAAGTCGAAATCCGCCACTGGTGACTCAACGGTAACAGATAGTTAAAAATCAGTGCCAAATTCGTAATCAGCACCTCAAAATCATTGGATTTGATATGTCGCAACGCCCATCTAGGGTGAATAATAAAAAAGTTAGTCCAAGCGGGTCCCCCCAAAATACGGTAAATTGGGGCCGGGTTCCAAAAAGTTCAAGATATCAAAAAAATGATCAGAGCAAACCCTATTATTTTTTTAATCCGAGAAAATGTTGTTCTCTAACTTTTTTTGTATCTTTAACCAATTCAAAGAAGCGGCGGTTGCGGCCAATATTTGCGGCCCTGCGGCCGCATCTTGCGGCCGATTTCAACCAAAAGTTTCGTGGTTCGTTTAGTGTATAAAATTGATTTGCATACCAAATTTCAAGTCTCTAGCTCTTACCGTTCTTGAGATATCCTGTTCACCACACACACACACACACACACACACACACAGACACACAGACACACAGACAGACGCACGGACCAATGGCTGAAAACCACTTTTTGGTATCTTGAGGCTATGATTCGTCCAGAAATGTAAAAAGCTGGGTAGGTCAAATTTTCGACGAATACAATACTTTCCTTATTATAGGATAAGGAAAGTAAAAGTATTGATACTGAAATAGCCCTGGCCGCCTCTTGTAGACCTCACAGTTCAGGGCTATCGTAATTCCTATTCCAAATCAGAAGTTTTAGAAGAAACAATGAAAAATACACAACTTAACGGAATTTACCAGCAAATAATAATTTATTTTACATTCTCATAAGATAAGAGGCTCAACTTAATAATAGATTTAGGTTCAACTTAAAATAAAAAATGTAAACATTAACAAGTTTAAAAATATTGTATAGAAAAATCTAGATTCATGAATGGATTTCATCCATTTAATATCAAAATCATTTTAACTTTTCTAAAAGTGAACAATATATGTAGGTTCAAATACCTACAGCCCTACATGGTATGATTCTTGAGTGCACAATACATTAACGAAAATGAAATCTCAAGATCTTAAGATTTCATTTTCGTATTAATAGACAGAAAAGATGAATTAGTAAAAGTGTACATTGTTGAACTTCAAAGTTCCCTATGCCACAAAAGAAATCGCCTTTATTCGTATATTTCTTAGATAATAATAAATAGTTATATTTATTTACCTATGTCGTGTGATTACTGCTAAAGTCTCTATGATTAAAACTGGTTCTACCGATTGTTACGTAGATTCCTCTTACAGCAAACATTATTATTACATAGTCTGGAGATCTTGGCAATGGCCTTTCGATCAACTTATATGTCCTCTGGAAGCAACCAGTTATCGCACATGGAGAGTAAAGTTACTACCGCACTCAGAAACCAGATAATCAGCATCATACAAGATGTACATATCAATATCAGGTGTGAGATCAATGTAAATAAGATGGCTCTATTTTAACACTCCTATTTGTCAATCAGAAATATGTATTAAAGTATACTAACCTACATGGTAAAATCGCAAGTTATAAGATCTAAAGGTGCAAAAAATATTTAACATGAAAAAAAAGGGGGGGAAAATACTGACAAAGTAGGTGTGAGGTGTTTATTTCAGCGTCAATAGCTATCAAGCATTCGTAAAGAATGTGGCTTTCCGGCACACGATCCGTGCTTCTAGCTCATAATTATATTCGTGATCTGTGGATCGGATGCCACCCAATGCTTGGAATTTTTCTTATTTATTGGAGTATATGTGACCACTTAATAATAAGACTCTAAGGGTTAGGTGGTAAAAAATGTTTGAGCATGAACCTCGCCTATTGGTTGATTTCCAGTATTTCCACTAAAGAGTATTATTATTATCAACTCTTGTAAATTACTTCGTGGACCACCACTCAGATGCAAACCATCGTGGTGCTGAGTTGTTGGTTAATAGTGAATAGACGGAAAAACCCTTGGAAGTCTCGAATGATCCCGATATAAATGTGCCGTTAAGCTATAACAAAGTCTCATGATAGGTTAAGCTACCTATAACAGAAATATATAACCCACAAATTTAAATTAAAAAAATACAATAACGACTAGTTTTGAACCATGTTCTGATCCTAGGTTAACAGGTGTAAAATGTAAATAATTTAGCACTTGTCTCATCTTTACCGTATTTCTTGTGACCACGTGTCCTTGATCATGTCTGCAGCTTTCTCCCCTATCATGTAGATGGGTGCCATGGGATGAGCTGCAATGAGTATAGGCATTACAGAGGCATCCGCTACTCTCAGGTTCCGGATACCATGAACTCGAAGTTCATTATCAACCACTGTTGTGCCGTCCTCGTTGATACCCATGCGACATGTGCCGCTCATGTGATGGACAGTAGCAGTGATCTGACGAGCAGTGCACGCCCAATAGTCGTCAGACTCGAACACAAACTTCTCACAACCAGGTAGCGGCACGGGGTTCAGCTTGCTTCCAATTCTTTGGAATGGTTCTGTTCGACTCAGGTTGACTGCCATTTTGATTCCTTCTACCAATGTCCAAAGATCAGATTCGTCTTCAAAATAGTTTCCATACATTAAAGGTGGAGTCAAAGGATTTTTGGAGGCGAGTAGAACTTTCCCCCTACTTTTAGGAAGCAGCAACATCGGCCAAATGGTCCAAGTATTCTTATCCTCCAAATGCTTATAGCCTCCGTTGTAACATTCGTCTGTTAGTCCCATTCCTCTACGCACTGTGTGGCCTGAATCAGCTGCCAGACTGCCGACAGCAAAGATGAACTCAATATCTGGATATGATGGGTCTGTATTGTACTTGGTCTGAACAAACCCGATAGCTTCTACTCCTCCAGGAACACTACCCATACCATGACCCTGGCTTATGTTGTACATCATGGTGATGGCTTTTGCCCACATAGTGTTGTAGTTGAACAGTTCGGATTTGTTGTGAGTGAATGCCAAACCTGCCATGGTGATGTGGTCTTGAAGATTTTCACCTACAGGAAGATTTTTTTCTACTCGGATTCCTAAACTTTTCAGATGTTCAGCTGGGCCTATTCCTGAGTGCATTAGGATGTTTGGAGTATTAATCGCTCCAGCTGACAATATTATTTCTTTTCTAGCCAAAACGACTCTCTTCTTGCCATTCTTGACAAACTCCACACCGTACGCGGTTTTACTCTCAGGGTCAATAAGAACTCGTGTAACCTGCGAGTTTAAACTGATGTGAAGATTTTGTCGATGTCTAACTGGTTCAATGTAGGCATGATAAGCACTTACCCGCTTTCCATTCCTTGTTGTGGCTTGGATTCTAGAAAATCCCAAGTAATTCTCTGGTTGATTGTAGTCAATTGTTGATTGGTTCACGTACTTGGATGATTCCAAGAAAGCGTCTACTACTTTACTTTTGTATGGGTTGTACCCGACTGGAACATAACCTTTGGTAGAATGATGAGGAGAATTCATGAGCTCTGGAATTGTCATGTTTTCAATTTTTAAAAAGTAAGGGTAAATTTCATTGTAACTCCAGCCAGGGTTTCCCATAGCTGCCCACCTATCGTAATCTCGTGGTGTGCCCCTTGTGTATATCATGTAATTGAGGACACTACTGCCACCCATTCCTTTACCTCTGGGCCAGCGACACTTCTGCTTGATCATTGCTTGGCATTGTCCTGCCTGTCTCTCTGCCCTGTAGCCCCAGTTGAAACTGGTCAGCTGGAAGTAACTCACTATCAAAGGCCATTCACTGAACGGAATCTGCTCTCCTCCAGCCTCCAGCATGAGCACCTTCCAGTTGCTGATCTCCGAGAGTCTGTTGGCCACGGCGGAGCCTCCAGGCCCCGCCCCCACCACTATAAAGTCATACTCCGGCAACAGCTGTCTCTCTGGATATGTTTTTGTGTACAATCTCATTGCAGCCTCGAGAAATGTTAGCGGCTCACTTGAAACTTCATTTTGAACAAAAACTAAACAAGTCGCGAGTATTAAACGAATCACAAACATGATGGAAAAACTCGAGTACACAAGAAAACTCGACGCTCAACTCAACGGTCAGGATGGAACTGAAAGCTCTTGTCAACTAGACTCAAGAAGGTGGAGAATCATCTGGTATGTATAGTTCTCAAAACAGGAACACTTGAACAACTATTACGAGTTTTCATACAGGATCTGACCAACGGACAAACCCACTTCACATTGCGCAATGCTATAGTTATCCAAGAAGTCATTATGATATAAATGATAGTGACAAAAAATATAAGAACTTGGTCTATTTAAATAGACCTCTATCTATGGTCTTAACTACCAAAAAGTCTTGATTTAAAGATTATTTTTTGGTTATGAGTCCGCTTCTTTAACTTTAACGTAGTATTCTAGACCTCATATATTATTTACTATTCTAATTTATCTGATCCATATTTGATCTTTTCCAAGAAACATTTGTTTTTTGATATACAGGGTGTCAGAGATATAAACGAGATATTCAACGTGGTTTTTTTTTCAAATTACTATTATTATAAAGGAGTCATCTGTTCCAATTATATTGTTCTTTGAAGCTACAAAACTGAACAAAAAAGCCTTTCAGTGGAATTTTGGAATATGTAGTTCTCGTAAAATCAATAAAGTTTAGCAACGTCCATTTCAGACTTGCTGAATAGCAACACAAATTTAAAAGCTCGTGATACTGACTAATCCCGGCCCAATCTAGGTTTAGAGTATAATGTTGGGAGATGGTATGTGTGTTGCCAATGAAGGCTTCCTACTTGAATAAAGGAGTGAGGAGTAACCTCTGATGCGAGTATCAATAAGTTTATCAGTAGATTTTCAAATATATTAATGTTGCATAAATATGAATGTATATTATGTAAATAGAGAAGATATATTTACCCTATGAACTCGAGCTAAGCTAGTACTCACTGTCCTTGTGAGGAGAACTTGTGATGCTGTGACGTCACTAATTCAATTATGAAGAGTTATCAATACATAATAGTTGATGGACATGTAACAAGAGGCTATTGCCTATTGTGAAGGACTATTCTTACAAAGAATCTTCCAAGTTGTTGTGACCTCAGAAGATCAATAGGTCCGGGGACATGACATTTGGCAGAATTAATTTCTTTGTTGATAACCTCTCTTATCTTGGTTTAGGATTGCTGACAAAAAATTGCAGTATGGAATGGGCGAAACTAAAAATTAAAATCGAACTCAATGGGTCAGTTCTAGTCATTTCTTACATTTCCTCAATTAAAATAATACTATATGTTTTTGCATAGTCTCAAGTAAGATAGAGGCATGTATGAATTTGAAGGTTTGTGTTATAAAATGTCATTTATTTCGTCTTCTTCGGTCGTTTTTTAAAGTCCTTATTAATATCAAATCGATAGATTCAATACTCATTGATGTCATTCGTGTATATTGTACATACTTCGATAGCATACAGACCTGAATGTTAGATGTGAGTAATGAAAACTATCCTGAGGAAAAGTAGAAAGCGACTAGCGCATTACAAATACATAAACAAACATGGCGGCCAAATGAGCAGAGAAAGAGAGGAGGAGGTGAGCGTCGTAACTTTGAACACAGAGAGGCACAGAGACCTCCTGGGGTTTCCTTTGCTCGAGTTTGGTCTGCAGAAAGGAGAGAGAGAAGAAGAAGAGAGAACTTTAAACTTGGCTTACTGCTGGCTGTCCCTCACATCTCTTGGGTGCGATGATTCTTGCTGTCTCTTTTCTCTCTATTTACACCGCGTTATCCCAGCTTTTCTCTCATATTTACATTGGCAGACGTAAATGTTTTCCCATCTCGAACCTAAATCCACCTCTTGCTAACTCATTTCCCGTTCAAACTCTACAATTCTGCTTATTACACATTTCTTTTACGAACGATTGCAAAAATACACTGCCAATTATGGACACAATACTTCCTCGTGAATAGCAATCATAATTAAAAACTTTCTAGTATCGCTAGAACCAGACAGTTTTTTACTGAATCACTTGTATCTCCAAAACTTTTTAACCGAGTCTCTTCGGATTTGTTTTATATGGTAGAATAGCGTCTTTTCTAGATTCTCCAAAAAAAATCTATATCGGCAAGTCGAAGACTTTATTTTTGCGCAAATTCTTAGATATCAAGGCTCAACCGTAAATTATACAGTAAAAAATACAAGAACCTATACTAAGAAAAACGCTCATACGCATATACAAACAAAATTTCATCAAAATCGGGTGTATCGTTCGCGAGATATAAGTATTTTAGTAAAAAGTTAAAGGTCAAGCGCATGGCCCATCTCCAAGAACAGCTAGTGTAAAGTTGATTAATTTTTAAAGTTGATTAATTTTAAATGGGACCATTTACAATTTACAATACGTCTCATATATGTGCACAAAATTTCGTCGAGTTGTTTCTGAGATATGCGTGTTACAAGGAATGTATTATGTAACAGACCGACAGACAGGCACAAAACCAAAGTTGCTCAGGAGGTTATGAAAAGTCCAGAAATCGGAGCAAAAAAATATTTTTTTTACAAAAACGAACACAGTACTTCCGATTTCTAATATTAAAAACCATCGGAAGTAAAAGAGAGTTCCTACTAATCCCTGATTGAGCTAGGTAATGAATAAAAACAACAACAACAAATACTCATTGAACGGGTAAAAGGTTCTGGTTCCTTACGCATTTCCAGTCTAAATCAATCAACTAGAATATTCTCCAGAGGTTTATGGCAATTCTGCATTCTTGTTTTCTTTTGTGTTAATGTCCAGTGTTCACATAATATGTACAGTCAATTAGTTGAACTTATTGTTATTCATCAAGTTCAGAATAATCACAATAGGTAATAATAATAAATAGAGAAATCGCATTGTTCTGAATCTCGATTCAAGGGCTGTTGTTCTAATCTCAATCACTTCACTTCGTGATTTTCGTACTGTCCTTGTCTCTGCAGGTGTCATCCTTCTTGCCTTCTTCATTCTTCCTAAACAACCTGCTTACAGCCAACTTTATATTACCTTGTAAGAGTTTTTGCATTATAGTAAGCCCTAACAGAAGTTATGCACTTGGGTATCTTATACAGGGTCTTCATAAAGTCTCACCCAGGCCTAGGTTTCTCGAAAACGACTCAGAATATCAAAAAACGCAAAAACCCGTATTCCTTTATATTTAGGGGGATTGATTTTCAGCCAAAAAAATTTTGCCTACACGGCCCCAGTCAGGCTGGGCATGGACCAACTTTAAAATCTTAAATAGAATGGTATGTCTTGTGGCATATTGTTTTAAAGGTCTTATTGAGAGAAGTTCATTACAATAAATTTCAGTGTGCTACAACTTACCGTTCTCGAGATACAGGGTCGCACGTCCTGCGTAATATCCATATATTTTGACCTGTAACTCGTTAACCGTAAATTATGGAGAAAATTTTTCTTGTTAATAATAACTCCTTATGACAAGACCTTTCGAACAAGTTATAACTCGACATACTCTGTTGATGTTAGTTTCTGGTCGGTTTCGTCAGCCAGCCGGACGAACAGTCGAAAAAATTTTAACGAAAAAACGAATCAAGTATTAACTTGTTCTAAAGTTCTTGCCATAAGGAGTTATTATTATCAAGAAAAATTTTCTCCATAATTTACGGTTAACGAGTTATAGGTCAAAATATATGGATATTACGCAGGACGTCCGACCCTGTATCTCAAGAACGGTAAGTTGTAGCTCACTAAAATTTGTTGTAATGAACTTCTCTTAATAAGACCTTTAAAACAATATGCCACAAGACATACCATTCTATTTAAGATTTTAAAGTTGGTCCATGCCCAGCCTGACTGGGGCCGTGTAGGCAAAAAAAATTTAGCTGAAAATCAATCCCCCTAAATATAAAGGAATACGGGTTTTTGCCTTGTTTGATATTCTGAGTCGTTTTCGAGAAACCTAGGCCTGGGTGAGACTTTATGAAGACCCTGTATAAGGAATCACCACGGGTTGCTTATCGCTGCGCACTGTTTGCTAGGTCACAAAGCAAATGCAGTTCTACAGTTTATTTTTCATCAAGTATTGTAATAGACATACCTGAAAATGTCTGGCATAAGCATTGTTTCTTCCGCTATGGCTGGTATTTCCTCAGTTTATGTTTGAAAAACTGATGGCGCGTTGAATGCAGCAGTTCTCGTAAGATCACCGAAGATGAGCAACGTCCTGGCATTCCGTCCCAACCCAGGCTGGTGAAACCGTCGTGATATGACCATGCAGTTGAAAGCGACGTTAAACCGAAATTAAAAAGAAAAAAAGGGATCTTATTTATTGCGCACCGGCCGAAATGTCAAAATACATATAGATTATACCTACATACAGTGGTATAACCTATACCTACTTGCAACTTCCTCCCAAGTTTGAAGAACAAAATTCCAGAAAACTTGTTCGAAAAAAGATTTTTTTCCGAAGAAAAATACATTTTATGATTGATTGTGAAATAAAAATAAAAGTTCTCTAATTTCCAAATGAAATACATTGCACGCCAGAGTTAAGAATATTTGACAAGTTCAATTTGATTATACGGAAACTTAGAAAATGATGGTTTTTAAGAATTTGCTGGAATTTTTCAATTCGAAGGGGAAATATTGTATTGATGAGATGAAGAGTGAGGTATAGGAAAATGAGAAATAGAGGGTCGAACTTTAAATAACCTCATGTAGGTAAAACTCGCACGTCTGGGAGAATTCTGGGATGGATATGTCACATCCTATGAATATGAATAGTAGACGAGTCATCAAGCAAGTCTGGTATAATCTGACGAATCTCGTAGCATATACATAGTTTGCCAGATTGGTTCAGAACCGAACAATATATTTAAGTCTATTCTGGAAAGTCTGAGAAAAGGAAAAAGACATGTGGAAATCGTTTATCATTGTGAGAGAAAAGTTATACAAGAGTTATGTTTTCAGCGGTGTAGGTGATGAGGTGGAGATTGCTTAAGCATTTTCAATTCATAAAAGGTGAGAAAGAAAGCTCTGTTCTAAGCTCTTGAGGGATTAATCCTATATCAGTTTTGCTGCAGATGATTAAAATTTTTTTAATGTAGTCACTTCATCTGGTAGAGAAAATTACTGGAAACAATCATTTTGTTGAGTAATTTTAAAGAGGGATTCGACTCCGTAGACCAGGACTCTTGGGGCGGTACATTATTAACAGCCCGAGACGAGTGAAGATATTCATATTTTGACTATTGAGAAAAGTTATACTAGCTGAGAATAAGTATACTAGAAAATAGGTATACTCGAGGAATTATTGTATTATTATTAGGGTGTAAACTAGAATAAACACATTAACCAAAGAGTAGACCAGAAGACAGTAGACCACTCGACACAGAGAGTGAGATCAAGAGGAATGCCAAATACTAGATGAAAAGTCGAGATTCAGAAAATAGCAGGAGGTACATGGCTGTCGAAAACAATAAATAGAAATTTGTGTGGAAACAAGTAATGGAGGAGACTTTCATACAACTATGGATAACCATTAGTACTTACTTACTTTCCGTGTCCATGTGTGATGTCATGGTGGTGGAAGGATTGATATGGGTGAACCCTTTGGACGCCCAGAACCAGTATTCTGGGCTCCTTCCGTGTCCAGTGTGAAGTGTCTGGTGTATTGTGTTGAAATATAGCAATTAGAACTGAGTATTTTAAAAATAGTTCTTTAAATTTTTGCGTCATTTTTACATGGCAGTTCAAAACAAAGTGATTTCATTACCTGTGTCCAGTTTCCACTCAAGGTGGGTTTGTCAGTCGCCACTGGGGTTATCGGAAGTATACTTTTAATTCCAGAATCACCCCACGTACAGTTGAGAGTTATGTGACGGGAGGGGAGGGATGCAATGAGAATTCTCCCATTGGAGAGGAGGCTCGGGATACTAGTAGAGAGGACGTATAAAATATGTACAATTGTACATGTAAGTTACTAACCTTGTGGTGGCTCCTGTCACGTTTTTCCAGTTGGATACTATAATGTATAAAGGGTTTTAGCACACAGAATGACGAGAGCCAAAGTTACGAAGACAACGAACATGTCTCTAACAAATAATACCTGTTACCTCAAAATTTTTCCTAAAGTAATCAACTAATCGCAATGTCCTAAGTGAAACAGAGGCCTACTTCACGATAGTGGAAGTTTTTCATGTGATTTTACCTACAATTCGCTGGAAATCATCACCCACATTTCCGTAAGCTGTGTCACTATTAGGTATGAATGAGTTTGGTATTAATGTTGGCTTGGATGATTCCCTCACGAGCCTGCTCCTCCAGTGTGAGAAGTATTTTAGACAAGGTTCCGTGAATGGAAAGGGAACTCACCGAGGAGAGATGGGGAGGAAAAAAATAATTGGATATATATTTTTTCTTTTTCTTCTTCTCTCTATTTGGCTTCTCTCATTCCACATTCTCTGCCTTACTCTCACATCTCATGTTCTCAGATGACGTTTAGGAATGAAAAATGAAACAAATACGAAGAAAAGGAAAAGAAGATAAAGGAGGGTGAAGTTAAACATATTTTATGTTATGTGCGAACTAGTGGTGCTCAGATCTTAAGTATTCGCCCGAGTCATATCTGGGTGGGGGACAAACCGGACATCACTACGTCAGTGGCTCCAGCGCAAGAATCTTGAGACCGCCACTTCCGTATTAGCAAGTTACCTCTGTCTGTCTGACCCAGCGTAGTACTTCTGTCTTGTCTAGACCCAGCGTAGTACCTCTGGCATCCTTTGGACCCCAGCTAGTAGCATGTACTTCTTGTCTGTAGAACCCAGCTAGTACTAACTGTCTGTCTAGGAACCAGCTATACTTACTTCTGTCTTATAGACACCAGCGTAGTAACCTCTGTCTCCTGACCCAGCACGGGTAGTACCTCTGTCTGTCTGGCTCAGCGAAGTACCTCTGTCATGTCTGGACGCCAGCGTAGTACCTCTGTCTGGGATGGTACACTCAGCGATATGTACTTTTATCTATCTTGTACTGTCAATGAGACCCAGCGTAGTACCCTGCTGTCTGACCCAGCGTAGTACTTACTTCTGTCTGTCTGGACCCAGCGTAGTACCTCTGTCTGTCTGGACCAGCGTAGTACCTCTGTCTGTCTGGACCCAGCGTTGTACCTCTGTCTGTCTGGACCCAGCGTAGTACTTACCTCTGTCTGTCTGAACCCAGCGTAGTACCTCTGTCTGTCTGGACCCAGCGTAGTACCTCTGTCTGTCTGGACCCAGCGTAGTACTTACCTCTGTCTGTCTGAACCCAGCGTAGTACCTCTGTCTGTCTGAACCCAGCGTAGTACCTCTGTCTGTCTGGACCCAGCGTAGTACCTCTGTCTGTCTGGACCCAGCGTAGTACCTCTGTCTGTCTGGACCCAGCGTAGTACTTACCTCTGTCTGTCTGAACCCAGCGTAGTACCTCTGTCTGTCTGGACCCAGCGTAGTACCTCTGTCTGTCTGGACCCAGCGTAGTACCTCTGTCTGTCTGGACCCAGCGTAGTACTTACCTCTGTCTGTCTGAACCCAGCGTAGTACCTCTGTCTGTCTGGACCCAGCGTAGTACCTCTGTCTGTCTGGACCCAGCGTAGTACCTCTGTCTGTCTGGACCCAGCGTAGTACTTACCTCTGTCTGTCTGAACCCAGCGTAGTACCTCTGTCTGTCTGGACCCAGCGTAGTACCTCTGTCTGTCTGGACCCAGCGTAGTACCTCTGTCTGTCTGGACCCAGCGTAGTACCTCTGTCTGTCTGGACCCAGCGTAGTACCTCTGTCTGTCTGGACCCAGCGTTGTACCTCTGTCTGTCTGGACCCAGCGTAGTACTTACCTCTGTCTGTCTGAACCCAGCGTAGTACCTCTGTCTGTCTGGACCCAGCGTAGTACCTCTGTCTGTCTGGACCCAGCGTAGTACTTACCTCTGTCTGTCTGAACCCAGCGTAGTACCTCTGTCTGTCTGAACCCAGCGTAGTACCTCTGTCTGTCTGGACCCAGCGTAGTACCTCTGTCTGTCTGGACCCAGCGTAGTACCTCTGTCTGTCTGGACCCAGCGTAGTACTTACCTCTGTCTGTCTGAACCCAGCGTAGTACCTCTGTCTGTCTGGACCCAGCGTAGTACCTCTGTCTGTCTGGACCCAGCGTAGTACCTCTGTCTGTCTGGACCCAGCGTATACCTCTGTCTGTCTGGACCCAGCGTAGTACCTCTGTCTGTCTGGACCCAGCGTAGTACTTACCTCTGTCTGTCTGAACCCAGCGTAGTACCTCTGTCTGTCTGGACCCAGCGTAGTACCTCTGTCTGTCTGGACCCAGCGTAGTACCTCTGTCTGTCTGGACCCAGCGTAGTACTTACCTCTGTCTGTCTGAACCCATCGTAGTACTTCTGTCTGTCTGGACTCAGCGTAGTACCTCTGTCTGTCTGGACCCAGCGTAGTACCTCTGTCTGTCTGGACCCAGCGTAGTACTTACCTCTGTCTGTCTGAACCCAGCGTAGTACCTCTGTCTGTCTGGACCCAGCGTAGTACCTCTGTCTGTCTGGACCCAGCGTAGTACCTCTGTCTGTCTGGACCCAGCGTAGTACCTCTGTCTGTCTGGACCCAGCGTAGTACCTCTGTCTGTCTGGACCCAGCGTAGTACTTACCTCTGTCTGTCTGAACCCAGCGTAGTACCTCTGTCTGTCTGGACCCAGCGTAGTACCTCTGTCTGTCTGGACCCAGCGTAGTACCTCTGTCTGTCTGGACCCAGCGTAGTACTTACCTCTGTCTGTCTGAACCCATCGTAGTACTTCTGTCTGTCTGGACTCAGCGTAGTACCTCTGTCTGTCTGGACCCAGCGTAGTACCTCTGTCTGTCTGGACCCAGCGTAGTACCTCTGTCTGTCTGGACCCAGCGTAGTACCTCTGTCTGTCTGGACCCAGCGTAGTACCTCTGTCTGTCTGGACCCAGCGTAGTACCTCTGTCTGTCTGGACCCAGCGTAGTACCTCTGTCTGTCTGGACCCAGCGTAGTACCTCTGTCTGTCTGGACCCAGCGTAGTACCTCTGTCTGTCTGGACTCAGCGTTGTACCTCGTAGTTTCCTCCTCATCTGCAGAATTTGACTACATTACAATGGCAATAATGTCACCCGTATGGGCTAGACTGCTGAATTCGTGTGAGGGATGATAATGTAAAAATGAGTCTTCTTTTGTTGTTCTTCGCAGGAAAAGTTGATGACCGATGTGTCATTTGTCTCTCTTTTCGCATCAGAATCTTTTGAGTTCTAGAAATTTGGGAAACACTGTCAGGAATGTAATAATATAATCCAATGTGAATAATACACTTATTTTGTTTAATACACTTTATACACCTCACTTTCCATCACGGCGTGTATTTATTGTTGTAATGTCAAAACACCAAGCAAGAATAATCTCGTTAGCTTCCTAACTCTTGTCGAAATCTCTCTCACCATTTTCTTTATTCATTTTTCCGTTTTTAAGACGGAGTGTAAATTCAATTACATGTACATAATTATGTATTTGGCACCTTTTTCGCCGATAAAGGTACCAGCCTACCAGAACATTTTATTCACATCATGTTTTAGAGGCACTTGTAAATAATTATCAACTTCTCTGTACGACCAGATGTCAGAATGAGAAGTCTGTCTTTTCTAAACTACTTGTTAACCTTCCTTTATGACGAATCGCCTGTGTGTTTTCAATGTATGATGTGATGATACTGAAGATAGAGTTGATACCAGTGTTATAATTTAGAACCCCGTGCAAACTAAAATACCGTTTTGTTCTCGTATGTCATCAGTTTCTCATGAGCATTTACCTTTTACTCTAAGATTCCTGACTCTTGAATGTGAGGTTCCAAAGTTTTGAGAACTGTAAATTGTGTAACAAGGTATGATAATTTGAATGAAAGTATTCAATCTGACTTTTAAAAAAAAAATCAATTACAAGACGATAGATCCTACTGTCCAGTGGACATTTACAAATATCTCGAGATAGTCGAGATTCTCAAGTCGCTATGAGAATGTGAACAAGTGTAATGTATTGTATGGGTTGTTGTATACAAGTGTAATGTATTGTATGGGTTGTCCTTCAATTCTTGTCCTTTTCTTCTTCACTTGTCCTTTTCTTCTTTTTGACAGTTTCTTCCCACTCTTCTTCCTAGCTCTCCTATCTCTTCCAGGACTTTTATTTTTCCTATTTAACTTTTATTCTAAAGTTGTTTGGATTCTTCCTAACTTTTTTCTTCTTTCCTGATAGAAAAACACCCTCAAACTTTCCAAAAATTGGTTTTACAAAAGTTTTTTTTACATGTGACATCAAAATATTACATGAAGAGGAGATAAAATTTACGATTTTCAGTTTACATGAGCACAGCTTGAGCTTGATCAAATATTCTTTAGAAAGCAAAAGATGAAGAGAGCACCACTGGGAGACCTCCGGGTGAAATTAATGATAATATTCTGTCATGAACCAGACAGATGCTCAATTTTTCTGTCCAAAATGGCTTGTCCTAAAAATCGCCATGCCATTAAAAACTCGCAAGATAATCAAATCAATCGCTAAATAAAACGTCTTTGATCACTACCAAAGGAACAAGTTGAAAGAAAATATTTAAAATTTCATGACTTTATGACAATAAGATTATTATTTCTCCTCCGTTTTTCATTTCATAATTTCACATTGAGAACACAAAGGAGAAAGAAAACCCGACACAGCATCTCGCAATGGAAAAACCTCTTTAACAGATTTCCCAAGATTAACATTAAGGGTTTTGTTCGGTGGTGCTTTTCTTCCTTTGTATATTATCAAACATTCATATTGGTGGAAAAACAGGAAAAAGGAAATTTCAGCGAAAAGAAAAATAGAATAGGTATTGTGAGAATGTGTTCTCGGGTGCTCACCTTGGATAATGAGAGCTGCCTGGGTGAGACAGAGAGCTGTGCTTTCGGGTTTTGGTTTCTAATGTTTCTCAAACAACATATTATCTCCTATTTAGACCTGAGGGTGTGACCTAACATGAATTTTCCATCGAAATTACCTAAGCTTTTGATTTTAATGATTTGCTCTTTGATATTTTCATGTGTGAAGCTGAGCCTCCCCCACATTTGAATTGAAAGTCAATCAGGTCATTTTTGATTATAAATATGATACCATAATAGTACTAAGTGTTTTGGACGGACCATGTACCTCCTTGTATTGAAGATTTTCTCCAGGTTACAAATTATAATTATTATATTACTGACTAAAAGCTAGAAATTTTATTTTTCTAGATTTATTTTGACCCTCTTTATTTCTATGACAACCAAATAAGTGAAATACTATTTCTCAGTTTTCTCAACACCCAAGGAGGGAGGGAATATAGCCTCTTCGTCACAGAAAGTCTTGCATTTTCCTTTATGCCACAAATAATTATTATTTTTGCTCTCGAACAAAATCCTGAGTGGTGTGCGATCCATGTACGAAGATATAAGAAGGAGGTTTTATATCTGCTCAGTAATATCTTTATGATTTTTATCTCATTTCTTCTGCCTGGCTTTTCAGGTTTTTCCACAAAAAAAATTTCTTGAGATTTTTATATTCTCATTTTACGTGTTTCTTGTTTCTACTAGTCCTTTGAACTTTTAAATTTTGATAGTACAAGTTTGTAGGTCTTGCTATGTAATACTAACATGAAGATACCGGCATGGAAATGCCTAATTATGTTGTATACTGACAGCACCCGAATTGAGCCTTGCACCTTTTTAGAATTGAGACCTGTGTACCTGATATTTAGTATTGCCAAGAACGAAATCAATTTTTGTTAGATTGATGTAATTTTTTTTTTTTTTTTTTTTTTTTTTTTTTTTTGGGTTTAACGTCGCTTTCAACTGCCATGGTCATATTACGACGGGGGTTTTACCCTCCATTCGCAGGAAACTCACAAACCTGCTACTCACATTGACCTCACCCAGCCTGAGTGGGGCCGGGAAAAGCCAGCGTCACGAGAATTAGAATTTGAATGGTCACCCATCCAAGTCTTAACCTCGCTGGATGTCGCTTAACTTCGGTGTTCTGAAGGGAATCGGTGTATTCAACATGCCATTGACGCTGGCTTGATGTAATTTTAGTTTTTAAAGTAGACAGACATTATCAGATGGTGTCAGATCATAACTTATGCATGTACAGTGTACACTATGTACAGTGTACACTGGTTTTAGATAATACATAGTAAGATTTTGAAGATTCAACTTGTGAAAAACTTATATTTCGGTTCTAAATTTGTTTCTTTTTCTGTTTTCATTTTTACTTTAATATAAAAAACAGGTCAACCGAGGTTCAACTCAGTATTTTACTCAAGCAGCTAAGTGTCTACTCTGGTAATTCAGAGGTCGCGGGTTCGAAACCCAGCCGGAACATATCAAGTTATCATCTGATTTGGGATATTGACCACCTAGTAATATGTCTTAGACTAACTGCTGGAATAATGGATCTCATCATTAGTCCTGTTCGGGCAGTATAAAGAAGCCTTTATTATTAGTACTACCATGTTAAATAAAATGTGTGAATCTTAAATCTTAAAATAATAAAAGAATTTTACTAATACCGGATATCACCAAAGCAGTATAATAATTATAATATTATCTATTTATACTTAAATTATACCGCGTACTACGCCATACTTTTCAAATGACGCCACATAAAGTTTGGCAAAAACAAACTTGGATGTCAAGCTCGGATGATTCTCATTAGATCACTTTTGAAAAGAAGGAGGAGGGGCAAGATATGAGGTAGGAATAAATTTGTACTCCCTTTCACTTTCTCAGGTCTTCTATAGGGGGGTATGGTATGAACTACATATTATATAAGGGTATAGAGACATGGTCTCTTAGGGGTAAGTAGTCACTGTGGCAGTGCGAGTTAGCGCGCTAGGCATTGCACACATGGTGACCTGGGTTCGATTCCCAGCGGGGGAGGATTTTTTCTGCTCTGTACTTGGATGTTCGGGGTCCACTCATACCTCGTGAGGAAAAATGAGTAGCTGCTTTAATGTGAAGCAGCGACCAGTGGCAGAATCTTAGGCAAAAAAATAATACAAGGTATTGAAAATTAAAGTGGAAAAGTCCTATGATTCTGCGCTACCCACTAAAATTGTGACATAATAACACAAAGAAAAAGCATTTTTATTATTGGTCTCTTAGGGGTATGGTCTGTTCCAGTGTCTTTAGGGGAGTCGCGACCCACATTTTAAAAGTATTGGTATATTCTCTATTCTGTATGGGTATGATATCTTCTATTGGGATATGGTCCTCTCTGTAATATTTAGGTATGTATTGGATTTGTCGGGTCAACTGGTGTATTCATCGAGTTATCTCCACTGGTAGCAAGACTAAGTTCAATTTACATTGCCATTTGTTAAAATATTTTGTGGACGAGATCTCCCAGCATTTTCAGAAGCGAAAGTGTTCAAAGAAAAACAGAAGAATTGGAAAGATGTGCAAGGGGAAGGGAGAAAAGATTTTTATATTTGATTGGGAGTGTGAGGGAGAAGGCGTTAATTCCCTCTGGACAACCAATGTGCTTTTGCAAATGAACAAAAAAATATTGAAACTCTTGGCGGGGATAATGCGAGGGAAGGGTAACATTATTTTCGGGCGAGAGGAACTGGAAAATTTATAATTCCAGCCCTTTTTTCATATTAATGGACATTGATTTTTCTCTTCTATTAAAATTTCTCATTCCTCTATTTCCTCTTCTAACTCTAAGAAAATACGTTTAGTAGAAAAGGTTTTTGTTCAAAGGTGTATCTTGTAACAAATAACATTAATAATAATCTTCAACAGCTAAAACAGTAGAAAACCATGAAGTATAAGATTCTGCATAAGAAAATACCAACAATGAAAAATTAATATCAAGTTAGTATGATTAGGTTTGATATAATCAGAAACTACAAACATATTAAGAAAATAAATATTAGTTTCATATATTTATACCTAGATATTATTACTATATGAATAACATACAATACATGTTACTTTATGAATAACATTTTAAAGTGCTGATTCTCCCAAAGTAATCAAAAATTCTGCTCCTTCACCTCCAGCTTTAGTAGAAAATGCTAAAAAGTAATTTCCGATATGTAGATTTTTATTCTCAATACTCCAGAGATCGTGTATAGAAAACTGGAGTTTTTTCCATGAAAAATATGAAAAATTCTGAACAAAGTTGATTTTTTGTTTTGTTCAAGCTTGGTTCAGAACATTGTGCTGTCGATCTCTCTATCTTCTGAAAGTCTGTTCAGAATCTTCTCTTTATCTCTATCTTCTGACAGTCTGTGTAGAATACATCTCAGTCAGCCATCCATTGGAAATCCTTTGCCAGTACTCCTTCTCTACTCCCCACTTCTATCTCGTGACACTCAAGTTTTGCATCATCTTTCCTCTCTAGTTTCAAAATAATTAGAATATAATAAAATATATTATAACCCTCTTACACACCCATATAATTGGGCAGAAGGAATAGTATAATACATCAGAAGAGGATTTGCAGGAACTATAAGAGACAACTCTTCAATCCTCTGAGTCAATTAACTCTAAATTTCGGACAATGGTTCAGACAATTTCAATAGGAAATCGGGATTTTTGGAGGTGCATATTATTTTTCAAGATGAAGAAAAGAAATATCTTTGACACACAAATTGAAAATTCTTTTGTTGCATATTTTTCCGCCTTTTATATTATATGTAGACAAAATTTTCTAAAGTTCATATAATTAATTAAGGTAGCCTCGGATATTTATAAAAAAAACGTTAGACTCGGATGTAAAAAATACTGAATCGAAAATATGATATTAAACTGCCGGAATTTTTTTTCAGTAAATAATTGATAAAGATATTAATGTGATGTAAAAGAAACATGGTATTTATTTAGAAGCTCGATATTTAGAAGTCTTGGAAGAGGCATAATGCACCGATCCATACACATTTACTTATGAACAACTACTCATCATAAATACTCAACCCTGCACCCCAGGGACCCCCCCCCCCTCCCCCTCCCCCCCCTCCAGTGGATAAGGAGTGCTTCTCGATGTTTTATCTCGCACCCATGGATGCTATGGATGCTCTCACTTGGAAATCTTTCCGCCTTTTAATTTAAATAAAACCACAGAACCGTCTGTTTTGTTTGTCTGGGAACTTTGTCCCTGACGCCCAAACAATAGGAGTCCCTCCCTCAAGTTCCTTGTCTCTTCTATTAATTAGATCATAATTAGAATCCGAATACTCTTCATCCTTTTAGAGGTTCCAAGAATGCCCAATAGTAAAATAAAATATGCTTCTCCGTAGTAACAGAATAGTAAATTTAAAAATACTGTACTGATTTCCCAAGAATACATAATAATAATAATATCGCCTTATTTATGCTACCCGATTAGAACTATTAAAGCCCATTATTCCAGCAGTAAGCCCAAGACATATTATTATGTGGTAAAAATCCCGAATGGTAGCATAACTTATCATGTCCCGGCTGGGTTTCGAACCCATGAACTCTAGAATCTTTGGATTTGCAGAGTGCCGCTTTTACCACTGAGCTACCGGGACATAATCCGCCATTAAGAGATTAATTCCAGAATTTCATTAGTGCGATTATTCAACAGGGATCCCAAAGGGGTTCAAAATACAATACATATATTATATCCATTATTTTTAGTATAAAACTTGTTTGCAGGGTTTCAGATGAAACACCATACAATTAACACTGCGACCTATAGTAAGATCTATTGTGACCAGGGAGAAAATCTCATCCTATTTCCCAGTCCTGTGCCTTTGACGGCCCGTCTGGGCTTACTTGGGAGGGGTTGTCCAATACTGAACACCCTATGACCAGAAGCCTGTTCCCTTCATGAGAAGTGTCAGTCTCTGGACGTGGTGTTCTTGTGTATTATGTCCATTGTTTGTTGTGATCTTTTCACCGCTTTGCCGCACAACGTGTAAAGAAAAGGGTTTACCTTAATTTGTTATTGCTATTGGTGTGATTACTGTTCCTGAAAAATAAGAATAATAATAAAAGTCACAAATGTGTTGTCAACCTTTAACCAGGATGAGTTCAGATGTTGTAGGAAAAATGGAGGTAGAGAGAGCCAAGAGCAGAGATAAAGGGGTATAAGAATGAGAAAAAGAGAGCAAGTTGACAGGACCCCAAGGAGCCGTCAAATCTATCAGAAAATGCTGCAACGCTCTGAGAGAGAGAGAGAGAGAGAGAGAGGAGAAAAGTTTTTTCTGAGTGTGTGACCTCTCTCCCTGAGATCCTCCTTCTATTTATCTCCTCTTGTGGTCTCCTTTCTTTTATTCCATCTTCTTGTGTTTTCTCCCTTTTTTCATTTATTCTTCTTAAAAAAAGAAAGGTAGGAAACAGACAAGATAGCAGGAACTTTGCGATTTAACATCCACCACCATTCTATGCTCATTTGAAAGGCACCTCTCGTAGCCATCACAATGCAGGCTTGATGATTGAATCAGATTCGTGTGCGTCATCAGGAGTTAGCTGTCGATAATTCCAAGATAGACTTCGTCCGCATTCAAGATGGTTCCCTCCCCCTACTCTTGGTCATCCTTTTGTATTTCGGATTTCCTCCCAAATTACATCCTCCTTCTATGCCCACTGACAGTGATATACGCATTTCCATTTTATCCGCAGTACATAGAGTACATTTAAAATTAGCCCTCTCTAAATGTCCTGAACTTCTTTCGTGTCTTTTGGACTGTGTATTAAACTATAGACAGTGTATAATAGTTCAAAAGTTTCAATCAAAAATTAGAATTTAATATTTTGCTAAGAGACCTAGTTTTGTTATCAGAAATGCCATTCATTTGTTTTATTGCTGACTGCAGACGTAATTCAAGATTGACCATTATAGGGGATCGATAAGTCCCATTTATGTAAATTTTGTTGAAATATTTATGGGGTCTTCACAGATTTTAATCAGTATCAGTATCAGTATAAACAGAAAAGTGAGAAGTTGTACTAGATGTACATGAATAATTTTTACTAATAATTATGATTAATTCATTATTTCTGAATGGATATGTTTTTTACACGTAAGCTTAAAATATTCATTTGATCTCCCTCAAACAAACAAAAAAACTTTGAAAAACCTGCATTTTTTTCAAAAGCCATCGTACCCAGAGGAGTAAACAACGACAACAGCAACGATGGTGGTGGAAGATAATATGAAAGAGTTAAGCACCTCCACGAACCAAAACAAATCTCAACTTTGGTCATTTCCTCTCCCGCCCCATCCCTGGAAATGGCGGAAACTTGTAGATGAGAAAGCTGTTATAAAGGATGACAAATCGTCGCCTGGTGGCCTCTGCGAGGGTCATTTTCCACTCGGCGTATAATTTTTTAATTCAACTTAATTATCATCTGGGCAAAAAATAATTAAGAACTTTTGTCCCTCTGGGGAGAGGGAGGGATCCGGAGCATTTTGCATTTATAATATGTTCTGGAGGTGCGGGCGTGGAGGTGGGGATAATGGAGTCAAAGTTTCCGTTTCCTTCGGTTAGTTTTATGTTAAACTATTATACTGTTCAGCATTCTGAGTTCTGACATATTATACGTAAGTTGTTTGGTTCAATCAGTTAGTTAAATTTTGTTATCTTCAGTTGAAGAAGTGAAGGCGCTAGTACAGTAATCCAGATAACGGAAGGATTCGTCTGATGTTTTTAGCTACTCCCTGTACATCAATTCAATTCAATTGAACTCATAACAAACTGATCAGGAACTCATTTAAGGGCCCAATATTCTTAGAATATATTAAACACACCCGGAAAATGTGAGTTTAGTTGGACAAAAATTATAACTTATCTCGTCGAATTTTCATCAATTTCTTAGTCTAGCTCGACGTTGCTTAACATGATATCGCCCAAAAAGTACTGAATCGGTAAACTCTAAGACTGTATTCGACATACCCTGAAAATTTCAGTTTGATTGGACAAAAACTACAACTTACATCTTGTTACATACATTGTGACAGTGTGACACATTACTTATCTTACCTCGGTGTTGCTTAACATGATATGACCCAACATGTACACAAAAAATTCTAAGCGTGTATCAAAACATACCCTGAAAATCTCAACTTGATTAAAAAAAAAACAACATTTTTTTAGCGTTACATAGTTATAATAGTACTGACAAATTTAATGACAATCGTTTTATCAGAAGTGGAAACATCAGACTTTCATTAACTTGGTTCGGGGGCCCTTGTTATTATTAGCCTCCTTGTATAAACTTGATGAAATGCAAAATATTGATTTCGGCTACCATCGAACCCGATGATCCTACTCAATGATTAATGATGATTATTATTAATAAGGACATTCATTCATTATCTTTGGTTATATCCGTATCTTTTGCTCTGTACTCTTTTTACAGCTCTCAGCTATCAAAGAAGATCAGGTCAGATTAGCGAGCGATCCTAATATCGGTTTAGTTTTAATTAATCTTACAATTGAAATATTTGACGAGCGTTTTGTAAATTGTGTTTTCAGATTTCTTAGAATTGTGGATAGAAGGATTTTGTCGGCTCAACAAAAATGTTTTTACAAGTTGTTTAGTACTCTATGTATGTACGCCTGAGAATTAATAGCTTATGCAATGTACATGAAACCACTATTATATTTGAACCAAATTGTTATGATTCCGTCACAATTTTTCAAAGTGAAAAGAAATTTATAATACTTCTCTAAAGAAAAAACACGAAATTTTTTGATTCAATCGATGACGTCAGTGGTGGCGTATCGAACGACATCTGGCTGCGTTTGACGGTTCTGGCTAAACTATAAAAGATACGATAAAAATATATATAGGAACAAATTTTTCTTACAATAAAAAAAAAAATAGGTGTCTATTCTGATCATTTTTTTGATATATTGAACTTTTTGGAACCCGGTTTCAATTTACCGGTATTTAGGGGGGGACCCGCTTCCCGCTTTTTTATTATTCATCCTAGATGGGGGTTGTGACATATCAAATCAAATGATTATGAGGTGTTGGTTACGAATTTGATATTGACTTTCAGCTAAAAGTTACCGTCGAGTCACCAGTGACGCAATTTGACTTCTTTTTTAGTGCTAAGGAATGTCGTGTGGCGTCACACCACTTTCTTTTACAAGTAGTAAACCATCATTCAAAAAGATATTCAAATTTAAACCTGTAAACCATCATTCAAAATAAAATTTAAATTTTGATCCAAGGTAACAAACCTAATAGGTACAGTAATATTTTTATTCAATGCCTGCCGCAAAGACATTTTCCTTCTTGCTATCAGTAACCAACTTTCAACTTTTCAAGATAAATGAAAACACTGTTCGCGATTGCTTCAGGCTCTTTAGAATTATCTCTCTTCTATTCTACTTTTTCTTTTTCTATATAATTTCTCCTTATTCTTTTCTTCCTTTGACTAATTTTTCTCGAGGGAGTTCCTTCTTTTTTTAATCTCATTAATGGCGATGACAGTTTTATATTTTTTAATTAATTATCTGCGAGAACATCTATTTTCTTGCTTCTCCTTCCTCATTTTTTGTTGAAGAAATGAGGAAAATGACTTAAATGTAAATAATTCCGAGACGGTAAAGAGAGGAGCTAATAGCTGTTTTGCATTGTAAATGAATAATTTTAATAATTATATCCTTCAAATAAAAAGGAGATTGTACAAGAAAGAACATCATATAATACTCATTCTGACAGACTAAATCCAGTCTCCTTTTGTATATCGAAAAGACATCAGTAGCTCTATCGATAAGGTGGCATTTGTTACCTATTTTAAGTTTCTGAAAAAATGCGGGAAATTATGGTATTATGTTGTTCTCGTTGATGAAAAATTCGATGAATAATATAATCATGTCTATAAATTTTACGGTTTTTTAATTAAAGAGATAGCACAAAAAGTGTCATTTTGAGAGTGGTGCGAAGATCTAATGGACTCATTTTAATCGCAATCTAGAATAAAATTATTCTCTTTCAATCAAAAAATGAAGGTAAAGGACTTCATTATAACTGTAATAAATTGAACGATCTGTTAATATTTAAAATATGCATCGCAACATAATGTACATAACTCGTCAAGTTGAGCCCAAAGACTTGTGCGAAATGTAATCGGCTTTATTCTGATCATTTTGATTAGAAATTTTGGTATGGATGTGTTAAGAAATTGAGTTGAGTGAGAGGGAGGAGTAATGAGTGATGAGACTTACCCATCCAAACATTTCCCCTCCATCCTCCCTATAAGGATGTTTAATGACCCGTTAGGTGTAAGGTTCGAGATAGCTTCCACAGAGATTTGTAAGCCGCTGTTCATGACTCATTGAAGCCAAGTGGGAGAAGCTGATGTTTTTAGCTTTTCTTTTAATTTTGTGTCTCTAGTCACGAGAAATCTCATGAGGTCAATTTGTAGATGTATAATTATTGTTGTTAGTTTGATTACTGTAATATGCACTCGTGGGTCGATTCATGACGTGAACAAGTTTTATGAAAACAATTACTTTGGATTTTTTTTTTTAAGTGGGGTTTAACGTCGCTTTCAACTGCCATGGTCATATCACGACGGGGGTTTTACCCTCCATTCGCAGGAAACTCACAAACCTGCTACTCACATTGACCTCACCCAGCCTGAGTGGGGCCGGGAAAAGCCAGCGTCACGAGAATTAGAATTTGAATGGTCACCCATCCAAGTCTTAACCTCGCTGGATGTCGCTTAACTTCGGTGTTCTGAAGGGAACCGGTGTATTCAACATGCCATCGACGCTGGCTTTTGGATTTTTACTTTCCTTATCTTACCTATAATGTAGAAAGGAAAGTAATAGTATACAGGGTGTTTCAGAAAAGTGTGCATTAATTTTAACCACGTATTTTATGTACCATTTTAGGGGGGGTCAACTCTATAACAAAATGGGGGAAAGTGCTTCATAAGGGAGATACACATCTCTAAAGGTTCTTTAAAAAAATCTTAGATTTTGAATTACGCCTTACCTGTTAGAGTTATTGAAACGCGGAAAAAAATTGACTCCCAATACAAGATGACGCCGTTATTTTGATGTGAGAATTGAGGTCATTGCACTTTCAGGGACGGCCACAGGGGGGTTAACGGAAAGAAAATAGGCCATACTTTTTGGTGGTTAATCGAATTTGAATTTTGTTTTCGCCAAATGATTAACCATGTTATTTTACACGGATAAGGTCGGAATAACTTTTCTCTAAAAACAAGATAAGTGCCTCAAATTTAAAATTGATGATTTTTCATTTGGTAGGTATGCTTTAATAAAATAAAATTGCGAAATGTATGCAGTGCTCGTGGTTTTTATTTGTTTTCTTATCAATTTTGTTTCCGATAAACTACATTGAAATGTTACCCAGTTCATTTTAAAATGTATAAGATTTTTTTAAAGAACCTTTAGAGATGTGTATCTCCCTTATGAAGCACTTTCGCCCATTTTTTTATAGAGTTGACCCCCCTAAAATGGTACATAAAATACGTGGTTAAAATTAATGCACACTTTTCTGAAACACCCTGTATATTATTTATTCTTGATTTTTAGATTTTAGAGAATTTAGCTTCTCCCACTTGGCTTCAATGAGTCATGAGCAGCGGAACAGTTACAAAGTTCTAACTGTTCCATTGTGCATTTTAGAGTAATTTGAAAACAATCTTTAATTTATGAGAATTAAATACAGTTGTTATGACTATTACTTTGGGTCGGTTTGGTTATGAACCAACGTCTCACTGTTAAACAATCAGAACTTCGTATAGGCTACGCCACCAAACTAAAAATAGCTACGTTGTGAGCCAATTTCTTCAGTTAAGCGAGAAAAAACAATATTATTCGGCAGTGCAAATTTAATTTTCAAGCAACATAGGTATTATTCTGTGTGTGTTTACTGGAAAATTAAATTTAGAAACCATTCATTATTAGTATTAGCCTGTGGACTTTTCCTATATGACGACCGAATGTTTCTGATGGAAAATTCATGTGAAAATTTCATTTTACATTGAACTTATTGAAAACATGTGTGCTATGTATGCTGTTCCTATGTACAGGGTGACGTCTTGCATGCACTTCTTTATAATAAAACAAGTAGCGCACAAGTAATCCAGTGGAAAGTTCCCCGTTTGTAGTAACACTGGGCTAGCATGATGCATGGAGTCTGGTGGAAATGATTATTTTTGAGAACCTCCAAAGTCCACTTATATTCATAACTCGTGAGGAAAAATGAGGAGAGTATATCACTACACAATAGGTGGTATTGCGATTAGTTGCTGTATTACTATTGATCGACCTCAGTAGCCTCAGTGTATTATTTACCGACCTCATCAGTTGCTTGATCGATAAGGCGGCGGACTTGTAACCTGGAGTCTTTGGTTCAAGTCCCAAGTTCAGCAAAGATTTTATAATGTGAACTTGAGTAGTTGTGACATCACGAAAGTGATTAACAGAAATATGGTGACATTATCTGTATCGCTAGTGTGATTTAAACGAAAATTGTCAGTCTCATATTTATACTTTACTTAAAATACGTGCGTACGTCGAGTTTCAACTTCCAACTTATGGACCCTATGTACGCTCAATAATAAAAATACTCGTAGAATTTCCATCCACGTACTTTTCTAGATTATGATTTTAATTTTCGAAGTGACCGTTAAAATTATTTTACTTAATTAATTTCATTTAAATAGTTAAAGTAAAAAAATCCAACCCATAATAATAAAAATAAAAGTTACAATTTATTGATTTGATTCTTTTAGATCCGTACTTTTATCGCCCTGAAGCTGCATGCCAAATTTCATAGCTGATCGCTCTACGACTTATGAGATATTTTGTATACACACATGCATTTTTTGGAATCATAGTCTAATTCGTACAGAAATGTTATCGGCTCAATTTCGAAAAAAAAAGTGACCGAAACAATGCTTTCTACACCTTATAAGTAATAGAAAGTAAAAAACTCTATGATTTCGAAGCAGGGATTTTTTCTGACCCTGTCATAGTTTCCCTGTTCAAAACCCAAGGGAGTCGGACGGCCAGTGACCATTTGACCGTACAATATTAACCGTATGGAACAGGAGGACATTACTATGGTGACCTACGGCTATTTGTACTTTTCTAAAAACTATTGTTTTATGTACCTCCTTGTTTTGTGGAGCGGGCAACTTACCTATATCTACCTTTCAAATTAGTACGTGTAACTACGAGTATATGCCTCCTTTTTTTTGTTGGGTAGGATCTGTAGTCAAAAAATTAGCTCAGCTAAAGCGCTTCTTAATATTAGATACCTACATGAAAGATATTGGAAGTACTTGGCACCTATATACATATACAGTGTGTCCAGCTTTAATATGTGTGCCATTGGAAAATAAACGATTGGTGATGATAATTTCAGACTGATTGAATTTACAACCAAAAAGTTGAGTGTTCGATTCCAAACACAAAAGTTGAAATCCAAACGATAAAAAGAAAAAATAATAGTACCGTTTTTACGTGTTATTTTCGTATGGCACACATTAAAGTTTTGAATTTTTTTTTTTAATAATTTTAATACGATTTAAAAAATATGTTTGTAGTTGTCTACTTGTCTATGTATTATATTATGGTAGTTGAGAATTCCTCTTTCCCACCCGAAACAAGATTCCATGTTGTGACTTGATATTAAGAGCCATCAGCATGTGATCTCAATTGCTTCGTATTATTGCTGCGTGGAAAAGTTGCAGCAATTGTGTTGAGAGTGGGCTCCAGAGAACACTTATCTCCGGTGAGATAGGAACTACGTGCCTTGATAGGTTATGTCGAGGAGCTAACGGTAACGACTCACCTATTTGAACATTAACGACCTGTATAAACGCAATAAACACATTTAGAACAGAATGATGAAAGTGAGTTTCCTTTGTGTGGAGAGTTCTTCACATCTGTATCGTTCTCTCTTTCTGTAAACACCTTGCCTTCGGTGAAACTGTTCTATAGGTATAGCATTATATATCATTATTACCTTACCAATTGGCACTACAGCCCGGGGTGGGCCTTGGCCTCCTCAACAATTCGCCTCCATGCGGATCGGTCCTTCACTGTCATGCCCCCACCAGTCACTCCCACCCCTCACACATCCTCCAGGACCTGATCCTCCCATCTAAGTCGTGGTCTTCCTCTTTTCCGTGTGGCATATACTTCGGCGTTCAAAATTCTTTTAGGCTCCATTCTTTGTATAGGCCTGTTGGCGAGTGCTACTTGACGAGCGCTCGCCTCCGCGCGAGCTTGATATGGCCAAAAAATACAAATTGTCAAGACCTTGGGCAGTTGCGCACTCTGGTAAATATTATCTCCCATTTTGAATAGACTTATTAAATTTATAGATTTAAATACTATTTAATAAAAAAGAACCATCCTCAGTTACCTAGGTACAGATTATGTTGTAGGTATATTTATACAGAAATAATGAAAGTACGAGGACGTACGTGTAATATTTACTATAATAATATTGTACTATGATCTTTAGTGGAAGGTAACCACCAGGCGAGGTTAATGCTCAAAGAATTTTCTACCACCTGACCCTCTTCTACCACCTTCTATCAACATTTTCAACAGAGCATACTAAAGAAGCTGGGTTACCTTTATCATACATCATTCTCCTCGGTGTTATATTCATGTGTCTTGTACAAATATAACCTCCAGATGGCTTCGACATTATTACTTGTCTCTTTGTCCCCAAGCAAGAAGAAAAAGAGTAATAATAAAGCAGGAAAAACAAAGATCCGTTCATCACCATGGGAAATCTACGCATTTTCCTCCACGATTTTTTCTTCTCGTGTACACAATTCATTTTTCTCTTTCCTTTGTTTATATTATATATTTCTTTACATAACAAATGTAGGTAATGAATTCTTTATAATTCCTGCTTACTTACCTTTGTAAGAAGTCTCTGTTAGTATTTTTAAAAAGAGCTTGAAGGAGAACGATGAATATTTTTTCTCCACTTTCAACACACTTATTAAAATTTTAAGTGTAATGTAAGTTTTGGCTTGCAAAATAATTGCTAACTTACCTAGTAGATATCCAGAATACATATACTCACTGATTCACAGTTGATGTCTCTAGTCTCTAATATACCATTGCCTAATCTAGAAATTTCAAAAGGAAAAAATACCAACATTATAAAAGGCATGTTTGTGATGTAAAGCTATACTTTTCACTTGTTCTTGGATGTTGATGTGTACTTGTTTCGGTATGTTGGTTGTTGGTATGCCGTTGTTTGACAGTCTGCAAAACCTTTGGGTCTTTCGACTGAGTCAGCGAAAATATGAACCATGGAAAATTAATCAGACTAGAGCTTTCCATTATTGTGTTGCCTGTGCTGTAGAAGAACCTAACGAGAGTTCCATCTTCAAGTGCTTTTATTATTATAGAGACTGGTTGGAGTCCCATTAGAGAAGCCCCAATTCTCACACCGACCTCTATTACATCTATTGTGACCTATTGGGAAGTGCTAATGACTATATTTGTAAATTTATTTCTTGTATAAAATTAATTTTTTCTTTCCTTCCTTATCTTAGTAAATTAAAGTAATGAAATCACCCAAAATTTTCGATAGTCAGTTTTCAGTCTCACGTTTTAGGGCCTTCTTTTCGATCAAAATTATTATTTTTAGGGTATAATGACATGCCAGAACACTAATGCACAAATGACCATAGACATAGGCTACAACAATCTCCTTCGTGGATGGTGAAGGATCTCCTTTGAACAACTATATCTACCCTGATTGATGAACCGACCATGCCTCTAGCATATGGTTCATTATTGCAATATCGGTTTTTGAGAGAAGATAGTAGTGTGAAGTGAAGTTGTCTTATGTACTTTTAAAAGCACATTCAGGTCTCAGGAGGATATGGTTCATTATTGCAACAACCTGAAGAAGCCAATCAGAGAAGAACATAACAATAAGAACGCGAAAGTTCTACTAACTCAGTCTAGCCCGGTATGGGCAAAAGTCATAAAGCCATAAATGTTATTCCCAAAACATGAAAGTTGCCATAAAGTTGTTCTAAGTTGTTCGAATGAAATTTATGCGCACAGGAAGAGAGGAGGAGAACGAGGTACGAAAAAGGTCATAAAGAATTTTTCCACATAAATAATGTATTAAAATAATATTAAGAAAGAAAAAAGACTGAAAAAAGCGCACAATGAAACTCGAGTTAAAAGTTTAATCAAAAGTTGAACAAGAAAAAAGACGAAGGGAAGAAATTTAAATTAAAACAGGGTGACTATTTGTCTCTCCTCTCAGCAATATAAAAGTTTACTGTCATTTTTGTAACTTTTAAAGCACGATAAAAGTTAAGTAGGTACCTACTTATACGTAGATATTATATTGTTTATGTCCCTTCTATAGGTATATTTATGTACCACGCATCCAATCTACATAAACAACTATACCTAATATACATACATACGTTGTATCTAAAGTACTATCTCCAGTACTCTTGGGCCAATTCTGTGTAATACTGTGTACGTATGTCCCGTATTAGCCCGAAAACATAAGTTTCAGTACCGTCTCTATTTGTAAATTACATATCATCATCATCATAGGGTGGCGTCATCGTGAACGATGGTAGCCAGACAGTGGAGGACGCACTGACCAATGGCCGAAAATGACTTTTTGGGTATTCTGAATATGATTCGTCCAGAAATGTGAAAAACTGGGCAGGTGAAATTTTAACGTTCAACTTTCCTTATTATAGGATAAGCTGTATGTATAAGGAAGTAAAATTATCATACCTACAAGTACAGAGCAGAAAAATTTCTACCAAACCGGCAATCGAACCCAGGTCACCGTGCTTGCAAGCGAGGTGTGAAGAATGCCTTATAACTCTTATAAGTGATACAAAGAAAGAAACAGCCAGCGTCGATGGCATGTTGAATACACCGGTTCCCTTCAGAACACCGAAGTTAAGCGACATCCAGCGAGGTTAAGACTTGGATGGGTGACCATTCAAATTCTAATTCTCGTGACGCTGGCTTTTCCCGGCCCCACTCAGGCTGGGTGAGGTCAATGTGAGTAGCAGGTTTGTGAGTTTCCTGCGAATGGAGGGTAAAACCCCCGTCGTGATATGACCATGGCAGTTGAAAGCGACGTTAAACCTCACTTAAAAAAAAAGAAAAAAAAAACGAGCATTTTTGTTATCTGAATGTATTTATCGATAAGAAATAAATTATAAAGAAGTCCGCAATTATAATAATAAAAAATATTCCATTATGATCCAACTTGTCAAAGTTATGGATATAGTGGTAACAATAATTAGTAGCATCCGGCCCTCTCTGTCAGCCCTAATTCAAAGTTGCTATCTTCACCCCACCTCTAGTTCTCCCTGGGTTACATGATGGATGAGGGATGAGCAAAGTGAAGAAGCTACTCTGAGGATAATGAAGTGTTCATCTCCCTCTCCCTCCCCCTCCCCCTCTCCTCCCTGTCCTCCAACTTTCAATCCCAGTTTTGGTAACATTTTGCCAATTCTCATTGAGATCTTGAAAATACCGAGAATTTGAGAACAAAGTTCTTTGAAAATTATATGTATTTCATATCTTTGATGATCACTTTTAGTTATGGAGAGTCAGAATGAATAGAGAATTATCTCTATGAGGCTAAAGGTGAGTTCGGTGCGGTGATAACCCCCAAACTTTTCGGATGTACGAATTCGGTGCGGCCTAAAAAAGGTCAATGTACGAATTCGGTGCGGCTTAAAAAAGGTCATGTACGAGTTTGGTGCGGTCTTAATGACTTATATGTATACAAAAAAACAAACTGCATTGAAGCCATGCAATTCTGTTGAACACATGCTGACCAGTGTTAATCACGTAAGGTGGAGAGAGAGGGATAGTGGTGTTGAATGTAATCTCATGACTTTGGGAATTCCCCTCCTGGTCCGAGTGCATCGATCTGGTCAATGTTGTTCATGCTCAAGCCATCAGTGAGTTTAGTCATACCCGATAGACCTATGACTGTGCGAATTTGCGTAAATAAAATATAATTTAACATTATTAATTTATTAATGCGGTACGTTTTGGTTTGTTCAATTTGTTTTTTTTTTTTTTTCTTTCATTTTACTTTGTACTAGAAACTTTAACTTATTATATTCCATATTCCATTTCAAAATAAGAGTAAATTTGCTGTGATTCAAACCTTGTTTCATTTACTGTGTTAAGCCTTTCTTCTGTGTCTCTCAAGTCATTGTTATTGTAAGTTAAAATGTCTGAAGCTACTGCTATCAGCACTGCAAACACCATGTCTATTGGAATCTGGCCACCACCAGTGCTGATAATGCAATCATCTCTCCTTTTAGTCTGCATGTGGTGCTAGGTCTGGCTTCATTTGGTGCTGCAAGTTCTACGGCTGATGCAATGATGAAGGTACTCAGGATCAAACACTCAGAAACCACTCTCAACAACTACAAGGACATCATTGATAAACTAAGTAAGAGTCCTGAATTAAAAATCGCTAAGAAAATCTACTTTGCTGAGGATGTGAAACTGAATCCCATTTATCAGAGCAAAGCTGTTGACAATTTCAACTCTGAACTGAGTAAGGTTGACTTTGCTCAAAGTTCTCTAGCTGCTGAACAGATGAACAGTTGGGTATCCAGTCATACAAATGATAAAATCAAAGATCTTATTGATCCGTCCGATCTCTCTGGAAACACCAAACTAGTACTCATCAATGCCATCTATTTCAAAGGCTTGTGGACTTTTCCATTCAAGCGGGAAGCCACTAAGGATGGACCATTTTATGTGGACAACACCACAAGTATTCAAGTGCCTCTCATGCACTTGAAAAAGAAGTTTGACTTGTACAGCCAGAATGGGGACGATGGTTTCAAGGTGTTGAAGTTACCCTATGGAAAAAAGGAAGACCAAAATTTTTCCATGCACATTTTCCTTCCAAACAAGCGAGATGGTTTGGCAGCACTGGAAAAGCAACTATTCCAAACAAATGAGAGCTTTGCAGAGAAGTTTGAAAAGATTGTGCAGGACGCGCGCTAAACGGCTGCATATCAGATGGGCCAACAATAGACCCAAATCCTTAGAAAAATCCATCACTTGGGTCAATGAAAATCCCTCACTTGGGCCAACAATAGAAAAAGGTCACCCATTGTTTTTGCATGGATTTTCGATAAAATACTGGGTGAACCAGTTCGAATATTTTTTTCTTCTTCATATCTACAATGCGGTAGACCAATACTTCGGTTATCATATTATAATTTTATGCTACCTAATAACAAGATTATTATTTATTTATTTAATAAGTTAACGGGAGATACCCAGTTTTACAATGTGACCCTAGTCTTAATACTAATATTAATATAAAAAGAATTTCAAAGGAAAATACAGATGAAGAAGTTAAATAAAATGACATGAAAAGTTGGTACATATTAGTTTAAATTAATAATTGTTTAAACTAAATGAAAATGTTGATCAATGTCAAATAGATGTCATATTTTATATCATGAAAATTGTCACTGAATAAAATAGTCAAATTGTACATAAATAAAAAGCTAAGACAGTTATTGAATAAGATAATAAAATAGTCAGTAAATAAAATAAAAGTGTGACTGTCGTTGAATAAGATAATAAAAAAGTCACTACCGAACCAGAATAATTCGATCACACGCGCGGTTTGTCCTTGATGAATATATTTAAAAAAACTACTCTACACCCGAGACATGGCCATAAATGTATTTCCCTAACCCTACTCAAGGCAGAGGCATGGCCATAAATGTATTTTCCTAACCCTACTCTACACCCGAGGCATGGCCATTAATTTACTTCCCTAACCCTACTCAAGGCAGAGGCATGGCCTTAAATATATTTTCCTAACCCTATTCTACACCCCAGGCATGGCCATAAATGTATTTTCCTAATCCTACTCTACACCCGAGGCATGGCCATAAATGCATTTCCCTAACCCCACTCAAGGCAGAGGCATGGCCATAAATATATTTTCGTAACCCTATTGTACACCCCAGGCATGGCCATAAATATATTTTCCTAACCCTACTCTACACCCAAGGCATGGCCATAAATGTATTTCCCTAACCCTACTCAAGGCAGAAACATGTCTAAAATTTCAAGGATGCAAAGATGTCAAAGAAAATATTCGAAAAGAAAAAATCAATAGCTGAGGCAAGAAAAAAATACTTGGAGAATGAGAGATACAGTGAAAATAGACTACGCTTCCTCGAGGAAATTCATCATTTTTGTGCTTACCCGCAGATATCTAGAGATGACCAGCACTTGAACTAAAATGGCCCTTTTCAGGATCAGCAATTGATCTAAAACTAAAAACTAAATCTTAAAAAATTACAAGTTTAAAGAAGGTACTAACTTGTGATCCACACTGAATAAAAAAATACCTGCTTCATATTTTTTCCAATGGCCCAAGTGATGGATTTTTTTTGATCCCTTCACAGGTAAAAGAACCTTTTTTAATGACATTTTGGCCCATCTGATGAACTCTGCGCTAGACTGATGTTGAGGTGACACTACCACGGTTCAGAATTGAAAGCACATGGAATATGAACGATTTGCTTGAAAACCAAGGTATGGAAATTGCCTTCAGTGGTGATGCTGACTTCTCTCTGATGACAGAAGACAAAACCCCTCTAGCCATCAATAAAGTTATCCAGAAAGCTTTCATTGAGGTAAATGAAGAAGGTACTGAGGCTGCAGCAGCCACTGCAGTACGCAAGTTTATGAGTCTTCCAATGTGGATACCTTTTAATGCAGATCATCCATTTGTGATCACCATCTGTCACAACGACAAAGACATTGTATTCATTGCAAAAGTTGCTAAGTTCAATTCTTCTGAGACACCACAATAAATAATAATATCAATTACACTCTTTAATGGAAGGTAACCACGAGGCTAGGGTAATGCTCAAAGCGTTTTCCACCACCTAACCCTCGGAGTCTTATAATTATGTGGTCACAAACTCAAATTATTAAGGAAAAATTCATGCACTGGGTGGGATTTGAACGAACGGATCCCTACGCTACCTGGATTACCAGACTAGCGCTTTAACCACTTGACTAAAGGGAATATTTTCCAGTCGGTCCAGATTACAAGAAGAAAAGTGAATAACTGGGCTTCATATTTTTGGAGTATGTCTGCCTCTTTTTAAGCTTTGCTTCATGTTATTTTTCGTCCAACAAATGCCATCTCCTCTCATCCTGCGTATGTCCTGTACTTCGTCACGGCATTGATTTGCATCTGACTCAGGAATCTAATTCAAAGTTTTGGGAAGAACTATAAATTTTCCCAGACATCCTGTCCCCAAGTTTTAGTTTTCCCTCGATGTTTCCGCTGCAGGATTTTCATTTCTCAACATCGGGAACTCTAATTTGCAAACCTGATACATTTTCCTATTAGCACACTCGGCGCTGCAGTGGGGGAGGTGCAGGGATGCTCATCTGAGAGATGAATTCGTGACCTCACACTTGAAAAATCACCGATACAGAATAATATTTTTTTTCAAATATTGGTAATTTTTTTCCGCAAACTTGGTAGTTTTGAATTATTTACATAAACAAACATTACAAACTAATGAAAATTACAAAATTATTATTTTAAGCACTTGTATGATTTATTGATTTAAGAAAAAGAAAAATGATGTTTTCGCGAAATAAAGCTTCCTTCCTATGCTTACAAAATAATAGCAAGTAGAATGCAAAATATTTTAACTAGATTTAGACATGGTTGGTATTTTTCCTTCATCGCTCCGTTCTTTGAAGGATTCAGTTGGTCGGGGACCTTGATGTCCTTGATCTTACAGGTCAAATCCTTTCTCAGGGTTTGTTCATCATTATACCTTTACTCTGGACGTTCACCAATACTCAAAAGAGGTGATGTATGTTTCACTATCATATTTTTTTCAAATATTGGTGATTTTCTATCAACATTAAATTTATGTACCGCAAATAAAAGTTAATGCCTTAGGCAGAGAATGCCTAAGGCATTAACTTCGCCCCGGATTACAAAACAATTGTAATAGAAATTAATATTGATCTACATTTCTTTTTGTACATATTTCTAAGTTTTTTTTTAATTTATTGTTATATTATTTGTTGTTGTTGATGATTGTTTTGTAAAAAAAATAAAGTGTAAATAAATAAATATCATCCCACGCCACTGAAAACTCGATCTCAGGGTATTATTATGATTCATGATTTTACAATCCTGATTAATTATTCACACAACTCGTCTCCATCTGTTCTGACCTTTGCTACCTCTTCACTCCATTCTGTCTTTACCTTTTGCTTCCAAACATTGTAATTTATTCTCTCTAGCTCTTATATAGTTTCAAGGGGAAATGGAGTGGTTAAGTGAGGAATTTTCATTATGTTTAACTATTAATTAATTTTATTTTTATGTAATATTATGTTACAATTGGATTGGCAAATATGAATAACTTAAAGATATGTAAATGGAAAATTATGTTTAACTATTATCAAGTCGTCGTAATTTCAACCTGTTTATAATAATACGAATAAACAATAGATATCATTAAGAGCCGAATTGTAAAACAGTATTAAATTTAAAATAAGCCAGATTGTCCCTCGAGTCGGGCTATATTGCGCTGTGTTTTGAGTGAAACGCCGACTTTAGAGATTGTCTGGCTTTCTTTTTAGTTTTAACTCCAACTTTATAGATTTACCTCAGCAAAATTTTGGACATTGTTATTACGATTGGTCCTTACATGCATGATCTTGAAAGGGATATGAACCCACTTACCAGTTGACCAGCTTTGGTCAATGTTCTTCGTAGTTCTTTCGTTCTGAGGGTGCCGAATCAAGCCTGAAGTACTGATCATGGAGAATGTTATGAAAGTGCACAAGACGTAAGGGAAAGGGCCGAAAGCTGACATGTGTATTTACTTTAACACGAGCACTCCTGCTCTCGTCTGGCACTGAGGTGTTCTCTGTTCAGCTCAGATAGATGCTAGAGACGTGTGTTTCTTTACAACATGATGTTGCTCCCAAAGTGAGCGAAGGCACTCAAAGGTAAAAGAGGATACAAATTTTCTTAAAGTGCAATTTTCTATTGTAAGTAAAATAGCTAGGATGGTGCCTAATTTTATTTTTCTACCGGATTATAATTAGGTATAATGAGATTAATGAGCTAATAATAAAAAAAAAAAAAAATGCATGTGCATATTGTGTATTTGCCAGTTTGAACTTGTAGGTACATTGCGGTCAGTGTTGAAGTTATTAGAAGATATTTTTATATTATAATGGTGGCTGCAAGAGTGTTAACTTAAAAGGTACATAAGCATAGGTAGATGCACATATTTGTATACGTCCATTGTTTGTTTATCTAAAGTAAACTTACCAACTTGTTTGGAACTTTTGATGTCTTTTTCTTCCTCTACCTTCCTTTACTTACATAATATGTACTCCTCTATCTTACATGTTCTTTTGCTGAACGGAAATGACATACTTACATGCATAGGGGTACTTTAATGATTTATTTATGTTCCGGGAACAGAATAATTAGCTGAGTGCCGACCTCTGTGGTGTGTGGGCTGTGATAGCTGCTCGTGGTGCCGAGTTGGAACCTCAAGTTGGACTAATAGGCTGGGTGAGATGTGGGTAGACGGTGCGATTCCCCTGCAGTCCCTGCACTTGGAAGTAGTATACAGTATACAATACACAGACGAGGCTTAGCAAAACGTATTATGTACCATATTTTTCAGTAAAACAAAAATGCTAACCAGCCGAACTAGTCGGACTCTTTAGCAGGGATAGGATAAATTAATGACGATAGTTGGTACCACATCAAACCAAACCTGCTGTGAGCTAGGACGAGTTTCGTACGTGTTTTATAATAATTTCCAAAAATATGATAAAAATCCAAAGGAAATGATTATAACCCAGGAATCATCAAAATATCAAGTTTTATTTACAAAATACATAGAATATGTACATACATAGATATTAAAATTAAGAAAACAAAACTTGATCAAGGGCGGTGCTAATGCCAACGGCATTCTCTTCCTTACGCAACTACACCAACATTTTCCAATACCTATAACTTGATTATTAATATACATATAGGTATGTCCTTCAAAAATCAAATATATCAACTGTCAGTCCGTCTGTGTCATTATATTTGAACTGCACCTTGTTTTTATTAACATAAGCTCACTTTTCTATCATGTCCAATGATCCGTAATGTATATTTGGATTTTTTTACCAGAAAAGTTTGCCAAGGTGTTGCAGAAAATCCTACTTCTCAGCAGGAGAGTATTATGTCCCTTGTTACTTAAAATATTTTATGATGAGCTCACTCATAATTTTTTGAAAATTATTTTTTACAACTTTTCACATTATTTTTTGATGTTTGAAGTAAAATGGTAAGAACTGTCCATTGTCTGTGCACATTTAGATAATCCTATTCTTTTTAAGTTTAATGAACCTTAATATTACCAAAGCCTCTGAATATGTGAATTTCCGTTTAAAAAATAGGACCACTTCAAGTTTTGTTTTGAAGCCACATGCATAAAATTACATAAAAGTGCACCATTGTATGTTTGAATTTGCACTAGTTGTAAAATCATGTAGGTACTATCAATATAAATAATACGTTGTATGTTATGTTAGGTACTCCTACCCGTACCTAACATAACAATATACTTATACGAGCACAAGCGATATTGGCTTATTTCTTTCTAATCTATTTCAGTTTTAACTATTGTTGTCGCTCCCATATTTTGTGAAATTTTATGACAGAACTTTGATGGCAATCTGCGACTGCTTCTTGGATAGCTTTCTGGATCAACTACATCCATGTTGCAGTGACACATATTTAATGGCCCCCGATTAGTCCAATGTGTGATTGATCAGATTTTGTAAATATACCTACTATATGTATGTACACTAGCCAAAACAAAATAGGGCCCACCCAACTTTTTCTAAATAACAAAGCATAAGTATTATTTTTTTAAACAGAAAGTTAAGGAATGTATTTATTTAGGCCATACTCATTTTATTTAAGTAAAGGTGACAATATTTTAAGGGAAAAAAGGTTATTTCAATCAATTAAAAGAATTTTGACAAAACTGTCATGTTTACCTTAGTTATTCAGGTTGTGTTTAAAGTCTTCTGAGTCGCTGTAAAGTGGTGATGATCAATTCTCAGTAATGAGTGTGTGTACCTCTTTTCCTTGCACACTCTTCTATTCTGTTTGGCATGCTTTGAATGAGATTGACAAGGTTTTCTTGAGGAATTTCGTCCCAACACACTTTCAAGGCCCGTATGAGTTCTTCTTGAGATCCTATGGCCAAAATCTGTAGTTTAAGTCTCCTTTTGAGTTGATCCGATACGTGTCCGATCGGATTTAGGTCGAGGCTTATTGCAGGCCAGTTCATTACTTCGATATTTGCCTCCTGAAGAGCTAGCCTGGTAGCGCGCGCGACATGAGGGCGAGCATTGTCATGCATTAGAACAAAATTCGGGCCCAAACGATATGCAATTGGTATCACCTGAGGTTCGATGACTTGCTCAATATAACTCTCCGAGGTTACTCTGCTGTCACGGAAAATTACAAGCTCTGTTCTACCGGTTAAATTTATCCCTCCCCATACCATGACACTTGGGCCACCATACCGATCAGTTTCGTGAATGCAGGGCTCAGAAAATCTTTCTCCTTCACGTCTCCATACTCTAATCAGTCTATTATCACTATGAAACTTAGTCTTGCACTCATCCGAAAAGAGCACCCACTGCCAGTTGTCCATACCCCATTGGATGTGCTCTCGCGCGAATCTTAATCTTGCCGCGCGGTGAGCTGCTGTCATTTTTGGCTATACCAAACGTCTTCTTGACATCACCTGAGATTCTCTGAGACTGTTCCTAATGATTTGGTCGCTTACTTGAACGTTTGATTATGCTTCCAGTTGATTTTGTATCGCAGGAGCTGAGACAAAGCTCTGTTGTAGGGCAATTCTTCGAATAAAACGGTCCTCCCGCTCCGAACTAATACGATGTCGTTCAGAGCCAGGTCTTCTGTCACCACTACCCGTCTCTTGAAAACGGTTCCATAAGTTTCTAATGGCTCTTCGGGACACACGAAGCCGATTCGCGACCAATCTCTCGGAGGCTCCATTTTCCAGCAACGTTATGGCACGAGAACGAGATTCTGCATTTAAATGTCGACGAATACCCGGCATAGGGTCACAAAAAAGATACAAAACAACAGAAAAGACTTTTTTATTTAAAATTATTGGTCTAAGAATAAATTAAAAACAACCATTAAAAATTAACTTTATGTCACAAAAGAGCACTATCTCTAGAAAAGGTAAATAAAGACTAATTACCCAGTGATATCCGTAAATAAAACCATACCAATTGTCTCAGAGTATCAATAAACAAGATTAGGACATGTTAATACCCTAAAGTTTAACTTTAGGGTTTCCTATACACGATGTCGTGAAAATTTTCAGGTGGGCCCTATTTTGTTTTGGCTAGTGTATTATCTGTGTAATGCTAACACTATCAGGCTTGAAATCTAGAACAAAATCTAGAACTGTAAAATGCTTTGTGTAATGTAATTTATGTAATGCTTTGATGCAATGTACATAAGACAACGAAAAATCTAATGTGAAGAGCAAATGAGATCTTTTTCGTACTGGGACTTTCTAAATGACATACATTTTTTAAATAATAAAAGAAAACCTCAATTTCACGTAAATTTTTTCTATTTACACCAGCACCAGCATGTTAATGTAAAAAATCAAAACCCCCCGTCCCCTGATTCAATATAATTACCATATACATAAAAACAGGTCCCTTTTTCAAACCAGGACAGTTGGCACGCTCGGTCACGGCTCGTTGGTCATGGAGGGCCCATCAATTACTGACGTATTGTTGCGATGCAATGTGTACGTTTTTTAACTAAGTGTTTTTTGCTCTTGATCTGGGCGCGCAAAAATACAAAGGTTTGGCATTTTGAGTACGCGTGCTTCCTCCGTAGTAAGGAGAATTGAACTTTTGACTCAATTTGTTTTTCTGCACTTTTGTGATTGTTGTTTTGTTTTTGCTTTTTTTCTTCTTCTTTTAAAATACCTTTTAGGTTAACTAATTTTAAATTCGAATATGTTCATTTGGGTTTACGCATCAAAGCATGGGAAAACCACATGGAAAGGATGGGTGATTTTACAATAAGGAAATGATCAAAATAATGCAGTTATTAAGTATATATATATGAATATAATGTTGGTTATTTTTGCAATTTTTAACACAACGTCTTGTTAAAACCAAAGCAAAAAGTGAAATTATGATACTTAGAATAGATACATTTACGACGGTTAATATTGTTGGGTGTTGTATGTCTCTGTCTAATCATTTTGTGTTAACAGTGGAAATTAAGCATATTTCGCGTTCAGAATGCTTCAAATTGAAATAGGGAATCACATGACTGTTTCCACGGTATTATATTAAGTTTCAAGACGTTAGTGACTGTATCTAGTAGAATCACTTCCCGCATGACTGCGCCGCTATCAACAAGGAGTTGAGTCACATCCACCAAGTAGCATCTCCCGAGCAGTGTGCAGGCCTCAATGTTTACAGACAGCTACACAACACACAAGGGCAGGAGATTGTAAAAAAAGTATCAACTTTATAATTTCTGAACTCTATCTTTCCGTGATTATATGTTCCGATTTTCCGAGGCATCAGCTGTTAGGGTAGACAAGGTAGTCCTGCCATATCAACAAACTTCCATTTTCTGCTCTGACAACAAGTGCCATCATTTCTTTGTTTCTTTTTTTTCCAGAGAGTAGATTATTATTTCCCACTTCATTTTCCGAGTGGATCCTTTTCCTTTCTCCCCTCCTTCCAAGACTTTTTTTAATCTTTGGATTTTTTGATGCGTGACATTTAACTTTTGAGTATCTGGTATGTATGTACTCCACCTCCATAAACTTGATAGATGAAGGCAAGTAAGGTTTTTTTATGACACAGCGACAGTTGTGCTGTATTTCTTGAAGTATAATACCTACTTTATTCAAACATTTTTAATAGGTATTTCTATTTCTACGTGTTTTGAAGGCTCCATGATTTAATAAAAAGTAATTTATCTAGAATTTTAGCTTTAATTGAACTCCATTACGGGCGAACAGCTTGCTAGAGTTTAGTTTAAATACCTCCAAAGAAAAGGTAGGAGATAATTTCATAAAGCAAAGTATCCTCATGGTTTTAATCGTAATTTTGCATTAACCAGTTGGCAAGTGAAACTGTTTGACAATGTCTTTCACATCACTTTGCCCACTACTCCTTCACTCCTGAATATTTTTTGACATCAAGTTCATTACGATTGCAATGGATTCATTTTTTTTCCAATTTGCTTCCTTTTCAAATATTTATTCAAATTTCCGTGTTTGTCTTCTTCCATCTCTCTCTCTCTCTCTCTTGTTTTCCTGCCCCCCTCCCCTCCACATTTCTACTTCTTGCATTATGTATACAAATAAATGAATTATGACGTAACATATGCGATATACTTGAGCCATGCGCCCCCTCCCTCCCATCTCTCATGGGGCTAAGTTCTACTTTTTATTTCATTACTTCATCAAACATCAAACGTACGAGGGGAAAATAAGACAGAAAACTAGTAGGATTTTTTAGGTAAACTATTTTGTAACTTTTCTTCACATTAGCAAGTTCATTCCATTTCTAGTATTACTCCTCAAGTTCATAATTATGAATCCCTGCTCATCGCCGGTCCCTATACATCAGCAGTTGATTCACCGAAATTACAGTATTGATCTCTATTTTCCCTTAATGCATAGGATTAAAACATTATGCGTACGTGAACTATTGGTTACTATCTTATAATTCCACCAGTTAGATGCATTATTTTTCTTGCCTTTTTTAACGCTCGTAATAGTAAAATTATCGCTACCTTCATTGTTTGTATTTGTATTGCTAAAATAATAGGTAATAATAAATTTACTAACTGTCAATTTTTTCACATCATCTCTTTCTGATTTTTTCTCCCCACACATAACGTCGAACGTGCACGTAGCCTGTGCTATTGGATTCTTTTTTGAATTATAATCAAGTAGTATAAAATTACCACTGTATTTCTTTTTTGTTATAATTGAAGGGCTCAAGCTCACATTGTTCTGTGCATCATCAGGAAAATCGTATCTTGTTTCAGCCACCTGCTATGCTAGCCAGGAAGGCGAGCATAGGAAACCAATTTGTTTGTTGATTTTTATCCAAATGCGCCCTGTGGGGTGACAATTGAAAATAATGATAGGATTCATTATATATCCATCACTTGTTAGAGGAAACTTAATTATTTGAATTATTCTACTTTAACACTTGCTGCAATCTATTTCAATGCCCTCTATTTTTTGCTGTAGAAAATATGTAGGGCCCTCCCAAGTTCGTCCATTAAAAGTACAATGGGCATAATGAAGTAGGTGTTTGTCGTGATCTTGTTAATGTTTGCCAACTCAATCCAGATCTACAAATAAGTTGAATACAAAATAAACCCATCTTTATGAGTTTTATGACCTACAGATGTACTAGCTACCAATTGAAAATAATGACTATAGCTTCCCAATGTGTGCTGAATACATACTTATTAATTATCATCTGCTCAGATCCTCCTCAGTGGCCATCATGGAGATGATCAGAGGACTTGGATGTCTATTAATGTGTAACCATGTTGTTTTGGTATACACTATACATACATCGCTCCACTTACACTTGGTTGTAGTTATTCGGCGCGCGGTGGGGGTGGGACTGCATGTAATTTATGTAATGTGTCCGTGTAGTGTATATTGGTTTGCCTTTGTGCATAATCAGGGAACGCCTCTGAACGATCCTGTTCCCCGAATGATTCCGATCTAATAACCGGGACCAACTCATACAATATTATCCGATTACACTCTGCCGCGCTGTATTCTTAACACCTCGACCGAGGTGTTAAGAACGCCGTTATATAATTAAATTTAAATTCGTTGTAAAATTGCTATGATTTTTACGAGGTGATTCGGAAGAGAATGCCGTAGCCATTAGCACTTCCCTAGAGCATGTTTTGTTTCTGTAATAATTGTAAATATTTGATGCTGGGCACTCAGGACATCTTCTCACATGAACCTCGCCCAACCTCCGTCTTAGGGAATGTCAGCAGAAGATGGTTCTTTCTTTTGATCACTGATGGATTCAAACGTAGGATACAGGACTGTCATCCATCTACGAGTATGTCTTCACTATGCTAGACCGACTGGACGTTGCTTAACTTTACTGTTTCGTAAGGAACTATTCACCAGTTGGCTTTTATGCTGCTGGCTTTTATGAAGATTGAGCATATTAGATATTTTTTTAAAAACCAGACATTGTTATGATTTGAATCCATCAGTCATATCAATAATAATTATTATTTGGGATTGATAAATCCGTCCCTCCATCAGATTCAATAAAACGCACATCAATTCCAACAAAGTCTCCAACTGAAGGTCTTTGTGAATATTTTTGAAATCATTAAGCAAGTCATTCTCGTCCACCCCTCCCCCTCCTTATTGCAGGACCACCTTCTCTTAACATTTCTGTACCACAGTATACAGGATGGGCTGGTGGCGACAGCGTTTATGGCGTGACTTCAATTTCAAATCATGATCTATTTGTCCAAATCCTTGTAATTATTACAGTGGAATCCCGCTAACTTGAAATTCGAGGAACAGAAGCGTCATTGTGAGTTCTCAAGAGTTTCAAATTAGGAGCGAAGTTCGACGAGGGGTTCTTTTCTAGTTAACGAGATTTTCGACCTAGTGGGATTTCGAGTTATCTAAATTCTCCTATAATACCACTAGCAATCCGTATCTATCTTAATATTCCTTAGTTCTCTTAAATAACTGAAGACTGATCATGGCGTAGCGTAAGTATATATCTTCCTTGCCATTATGCCATTTCTTTTGGGGGGTCGGTATTGTTCAACCTCATGGTTGAGGTTGGTAGAGTGGTGCACGTTTTTTATGGCTGGATGCCCTTCCTAACGCCAACGATTCTATTTTGTTTTAACATCCTGATCAGTACGGGAGTGTTACCCTCCATTCGCTGGAAAATGTACCAGCTTCCCACATTAACCTCGCCCAGCCTGGGTAGGGCCGGAAATCCGTAATAATTTAGATTGAAAAATGTAATAAAAAATAGAGCTTTCATGTCATATTCAACAATACATTATTATCATTTAACATGTAGGAATCTCGTCTGTACTTACATATTATGTATATGTAAAAAAAAAGACAATCGTTACAAATACAATGTCCTGTATTTGTGCATGGCTCACCCTGTAGCTGAGAACAAAAAGGGAGATTATGCTTTTTATATAAAATAAATTCAAACTAATCCTGTTAAGCTAACATGTTTACCCCCAGGCCACCCAAATGACACTTTCATGACACCTTGTTAAACAATTATTGTGGGCTGCGCCGCAGGGATAAGGGCTCTCCCTCTCTCCCTCTAGAAACAAGGGCTTTGTGTTTGGTAACATCTTGTGCCGATTCCTTTGAAATCTGCTCCTGACATGGACCGTAAACAACCATTTTGAAGAAACTGATAGCCATTATTCCATTCTCATTGGTTCTATTTGTATCAAGACTATGGTAAATTTTATTTCTCTATAAGTGAATAGCAGAAATACCATATAATGTTCTTATTGTGGCGGCATTGATAACACAGAAATTATTTATAACCTCTAAAGCAAACCTCAGCTTGTCCTAGGACCTAGGAGTTACAAGCAACAATACGGAGTTACTGACATAAGGCTCTTAACAGTTTTTTTTTTTACAAAAACGAACACAATACTTCCAATTTCTAGTATTAGAAATTTCTCGGAAGTAATATATACCAGTTTCCTTGGCCATACATATAAGGTTTTTCTATATTACAAATTTTAAGTATGTATATGTCTCCCAGCCACACCAGCCATTACTCGGGCCTGTTGCTCCACTGCTTAGATTTCGCTCTGAAGAACTTTCCATTGGAACAAACTCAGGAGCACTGGTAGCGTTTGTTTACCATGCGAAAATTTCGGTGTTCTGAGCCCAGAGCTTACAAAAGTAAGTATTCAAATAATATTATGTATAGGGAATAACTTTCGGTTCATTTGTCTTGGTTGACTCTACACTTCTTGCATATATTAGATGTACAAGATGTGTGTATCCATCCCAGAATTCTCATAATATATTAGTATAAGGTTTTACACCTTCTTGTGTTTCATAGTTACCTGTTGATGAATCAAACTTATCTTTTGTAGATGAATTCAATTTAAAATGTTTGGAAATCTCTCTAATAAGTTTATAAATTTGTCAGACCTCAACTTATTCAAGATGAACACTCAAGTGCAAATTTGTTTCCCTAATGGAAGAGTAGGGGTTCAACATTGCATAATGCATATCCATCACCAGTAGTCAAATAATCCAAGTACCTCCTGTCATTCCTCAGTTCATCACACTTTTTATTTGTCTAATATCTATTTGTGTTTTCCAATTGACACGGCAAACATCCTCTCTCATTGAGTAAAAAGTCACTCAATGGACTTGATGAGGTGAAATCTCTGATGGGAGTGACTAACGTCAATTTTCATGTCATTCACAATCTTTAACAGATTCAGAGCTCCAGAAATTCCCGGACACTCCCATTATGAAGGGAGTGAAGACTGTCTCATTAAACTGCACATTGTCAACTGTACTATTGATTTCAATACAAATGAGCTGAGTAGTCCTTGATTGTACTATACAGCTTGAACTGAAAACTTACATATCTTGATTCAAGAGTCCACCTCAGAAAACTGTTCCTGCAACAATAGATAAAATCAAAATACAGTCGAACTGAATAAATAGAAATTCAAGAGACCGGCAGTATTATCCTAGAGGTTTCCTGCTTGAATGAAAAGTTTTTTTTATTAGTACAAAAGTACTTAATAAAATGGTCATTTTTAGATTAAATATTAGGCTTTATGATGACATACAAATGATAAAACTTGGGAATCCGATCTCTTTTTTGTCGTGTATCTACGGCATCAATAATTGTTTAACATTTGGAAATATCAAAATTTTCCAGGAAGAAAGTAAATTGAATGAATAAAAACTTGAATGAAATGCAACATTAGTCTTACCCATACAACAAAAACAAAAGAGCTAGAACAACAAATCTTGAGGGTTTATCTAGGATTGACTTTGTAATCCGAGATGTCAAACAAGTGAAAAAAGGGGAGATGAAAGGGTTAGGAAGGGGGGGGGTCCATTTATAATATTCATTGAATAAGCTCTGGGGTGTATGGAGCCCTTCTTAACCCTTGCACTTACCTTGGGGTCAGGTTTGTATGTAGAATTGCACACTGCACAGTGAGTTGAGGGTTTGTCACTAGCAATTGATGTACATACAGGGTGTCCCACCAAACTTGGACACCTCAAATTACTCGGCCCCTGAAAGAGTTTTTGAAAAATAAAAAATCCTAGGGTACATGGTCTAATTATGCGGTTTCAGTCATGAAATTTTTTTTATACAGGGTGGTTCAAAAGTCAGAAATTGAGGTGTCAACTTTCGATTTTTAAATGGATCGACCTGAATTTTATTTGATAATTTTACTTCTAAATAGTTCCTAAATACTTTTTTAAACAAAAATTTTACATACAGGGTGGTTTTTTTTCGACCAATTTTTTTTCTAAATCTCGAATAACTCAAGTTTGTTTAATTTTTTCGATAACAAGAATAGAGAGTGTTTGTGTAATGAAAACACGCACTTTCAATTTGCATCAAATTTTTTTATACAGGGTGGTTCACAAGTGAAATAATGACTTGATTTTTTTTAAAACTGAATTTTTTTAATTTTTTATTTGGGATTAATAATTCTTACCTAATTTTACACATTTTTTGTTAGTCATATCGAAAAACAAAACTAAAGTGTTGTACAGGGTGAGACATATTTTTTTTGTGACACCCTGTATATGGGCAGTCAAAGAGACGTAAAATTAAATATAAAAACTAAATGTGCAAGAAAAACTTTGATTTTTAATGATATCAAAAAGTTATGGTGTTTTAACTAATATTGTCGCATGGACCACCCTGTAGATATTCTCTTAAACTATCATGTGGGTACTCGAGGTTGTATAAAATTCAACGAAGACTTCGAATAGTGGGGAAAAACAAGTAAAAAACACGAATTTTGAAGCCATTTTCAATTTGGTGTACACACTGAATGATTTTAAAACTAGAAATAAAAAGTAGGTAGGTGTAGACACAAAATTGAAAATGGCTTTTTGAATTCATTTTTTTCTTTCAGATTTGGACTCCTCGTTGAATTTTAGACAATTTCGACTACCCATATGATGTTTTAAGAAAATATCTACAGGGTGGTCCATGTGACAATATTAGTTAAAACACCATAACTTTTTTATACAATTAAAAATCGAAGTTTTTCTTACACATTTAGTTTTTATATTTAATTTTACGTCTCTTTGACTGCCCATATACAGGGTGTCACAAAAAAATTATGTCTCACCCTGTACAACACTTTAGTTTTGTTTTTCGATATGATCAACAAAAAATGTGTAAAATTAGGTTAGAATTATGAATCCCAAATAAAAAATTAAAAAAAATCAGTTTTAAAAAAAATCAAATCATTATTTCACTTGTGAACCACCCTGTATAAAAAAATTTGATGCCAATTGAAAGTGCGTGTTTTCATTACACAAACACTCTCTATTCTTGTTATCGAAAAAAATAAACAAACTTGAGTTATTCGAGATTTAGAAAAAAAATTGGTCGAAAAAAAACCACCCTGTATGTAAAATTTTTGTTTAAAAAAGTACTCAGGAACCATTTAGAAGTAAAATTATCAAATAAAATTCAGGTCGATCCATTTATAAATCGAAAGTTGACACCTCAATTTCTGACTTTTGAACCACCCTGTATAAAAAAAAATTCATGACTGAAACCGCATAATCAGCACATGTACCCTAGATTTTTTTATTTTCAAAAACTCTTTAAGGGGCCGAGTAATTTGAGGTGTCCAAGTTTGGTGGGACACCCTGTATATATTGCACCTACACAATTAAATGTATACATTAAACTTAGCATCTAAAAACCACAATTGCATGTAGAATTGCACACTGCACAGTGAGTTGAGGGTTTGTCACTAGCAATTGATGTACATATATATTGCACCTACACAATTAAATGTATACATTAAACTTAGCATCTAAAAACCACAATACCTACCTATTATATAATTGATGGTTATACTGTGTCTTTTTGCAACTCTCTATTATGAAAGCAGTCTATTACAATATATTCATTTTATTGTCTCTCTCTAGCCTCGATTTATAAATCTAGTTGTTTTTCCTTAATGTTCGATCTACAATAATCTAATATATTCTTTTGCCGATTTTTTAAATCTTCTTAACTATTATTCATACCTATGATCATTTCTACATACATACCTCATTCAGCTCACAAAGGGTTAACGGAGGACAGATGCGCGAATATTTAGTTTTTTCAACTCTTTGTATTACCTCATTAATTATTTTTAATAGATAATTGTTTTAATTGTCCATATCGAATGGAATATTGTGTTTCATGAAGACCTTGCTCTCCCAAAATTTGGAAGTGAAGAGTTTACAGTGAGGGCCAATCTTTTCCAAGTCTATTATCCACTTTTACGAACTATTTATTTTGACATTACAATTTGAAAAATTTAGAAAATGGTCTTGGAATACGGAATTCGTCTCGTAGGTACTGGCAGATGGGAACTTGGGAAGTTACCTGCAGATAGGTAGTAACATGCACAGGTTGAATGGTTCTTGAGTTTTGAACAGTCTACTTCTACAATGTATCGCTATGACAAATTATAATAAATAGTTAAATAAACACTAGGTACCTAATTTAACTGTTTTCTTCTTCGCGTGTCTCACTGATGATTAACAGTTGCATCTCACTGATCCTCCAAATTAAGTTACTTCCCAATATATTTATACATAGATGTCGGAGGTATTTCTATGAATTTGTGTTCTGTAGTGTGGCTTAAGTAGTGTATGGTAGAACTATCAAGGACACACAAAATGCGATTTCTTAATAACGATAGGTAAATCGCTAATGGCCGGGTTGAGACTCGACTGCTGGGTCCCAGCTCATGTAGATTTAGCGTCACGTGATCAATTTGGAGCTCTGTGATTGGTGGAAATTAATCACGTGACGCTGAATCTACATGAGCATGGACCCAGCAATCGAGTCTCTCCTATTTTGTTTAAGATATGAATTTGAATAAAGTATTGTGCTTGATTCAAAATAACCAGTGTAATAAAACACCTCCCCCCCCTGGTGACTGAATCCCCCCGCCACCCCACCTAGTGTCGTCATTGAGTGTGTTTTGATTCCGACTAATTTGAATAAACTATCTTTTGGCTTTCCATTATTTTCAGGAAGGTTTCATGCCAATTACTATCATTTGCGTTTTTAATTGCAAGCTCTTGTAGTGCTCATGCGTGTGCTGTTGCAGGTGCATGGTGGTGTCAATTATTATGATAAACTTTCATGATAGATCATTACTACTGATCCTGGTGAAAGTCAAGTTGGTTACGGGTAACAGTAATCATGATTCATACACATGGAGTGCTAAAAAAATTCTTTAATCTAATTGTGAGTCAAAGTGTATAACATTAAAGTTTTTCAAATGTCTTTTTTTACTTTATCAAAGGAAACACCCAAGCTAGATAGTACAGAATTTTCCACCAGAACTATTTGGCTGGGACAAGAATTAAGACCATGATCTTGATAACCGAATTCCGTGTTCCCATGAAACCAAATTCCATGAAAAACCTCTGGATGAGCATAGAAAAGTGTCAATAGTCGATTAAAATCAAAGCTTGAATACTGCATGAAATTTCGACTCTGCCTATATGAGAGCCAGTCGAAATAAAATTTCAGATCCGACAGTCCATACCCCGCGCCATTCTCTGCGCTGAAGTGAATTTCATTTGAAAATATTATCGCATCAAAATAAATAAAAACTCCTGCCAACGTTCCATAGGTAAGGTATTAAATCATAGGTAGCCCACTTGTTCTCCATGTATTTAGTTAGTGCATCAATATTGAGGGCTGTTGAATTTTTGCTGTACTAGGTACCAAAAAAAATCTTCCTCGTGCCCTGTACGTACATAAAGTATGTAGAGACTCGTATGTATGTACAATTGTACATATACTCGTAGTATTTGTTTTGTATATTCATAAGTGTTGTTTTTGATTGAAGTGCTAATATTTTTGTATGTGAACTTTTTTGAAAATGTTAAATTCATGTTGTATTTTTAAATTTTACAAGCAGAATTGTGTGACAAGGGGATTTCCTTGTCAATTGTCCATCAATTTTTACATGCTTCGTCTAAACGACACCTATTCCAATGAATAAAACTAAAAGTGTTGTTTTTTTTCATATAGGATGTACTACCAATATTATAGGTGGTGGTATAAGTATACATCGACCAAATAAGTGCGTCAGTAGATATGTACTCGTAATATGGGTTCCTAATTTATTTTGAATCGAAAAATCTTTAACTGTCACAATTTCAGCTCAAGTGAGTAGAACTTTTGAGAGCGTATATGTTTGCAGTGTACTTTATTTGGGCAGTGATCAAAGGAGACAAGACGTAGGGGGGAATTCATTGGCGTTTTTGTAATACCTCTGTGCAGCTAATTTTGCGTATTGTTTTAGATTGGGGAAAACTAATGCTAAGTCATGACTTAAGATCTCGATTTTGTCTATTAATTTCGCCCTTCTTGGAAAAGAAATTGAGAATAATAACTATTTTTTTATAAACTTATATTTATATCGTGTTCACTAAAATTATGCCACTGACAGTTTTCCTGGATAACATACCATCACCATTACAACCTATTATGAATTGAAAACTTTTTCTACTGATTTTGCAATTTCAACTTATTTTGTTTGCATTTTTATTCCAGAGTGTAACCAGTGGTTTCATAATGTTACGTTCTGTTGGCAAACGGTTTATCAATACTGGTGCTTGTCTCTGGAATAGTAAGTAAAGTTATGCTTTTTTTATCGTATTATATTTAAAATTTTCAAACCTTTTTTATTACTTCTCTTTCTTCAGGATAAAAAAAAGTGAAAATGTGTTTAAAACACATATGTATTATTTATGTTACTTTGACCCTACATGACTCATATAGTAGATTAAAAACATCATAAAAGTTGCTAAGATAAAGCTAGAAAGTAAAAGAACTTGTTCATCTCTCCACAGAATTTCCTCCCCCGTTAGTACACGCCACTGGGTTAGAGAAAAGAGAATTACTGGCCAAACTCAGCGGAAATAATGTAAGTTCTAACATTCAAGTTATTTAACCTCATTACCAATTACGTATTACTTCCGAGAAATTTCTAATATTAGGAATCGGAAGTATTGTGTTCGTTTTTGTAAAAATAAATATTTTTTGCTTTAATCATATAAAATGATAACAAGTATCTGGTTTAAATAAAAATTGGGAAACCATCAACTTCATTCCCAATATTAGGGGTTTATTAAGTTGGAGCAAAATTAAGCAAATAAGAAGGTCATTTTCTGTTGATTACTTTTGTTTTTGTATTTGTACACTTGATGACCTTAAAATAGACACATTTCTCCAATGTATGCAGCAAAGTCGCATCAAAATATATTTATACTATGCCAAGATATTCAAAAAATTAAAACTTTAAAAAATTCTGACTCACTTAATATGCTCCTAACTGGATGTAGTGCGTGCGCAAATGTGTGTCCGTCTGACTGTGTGTTGTTTTCTCTCAAAAATCTCTATTTTATGGGATAAAATATATTTTATCACATAAAATATATAAGACCTGTTTGACTGCTGGAGTAAAGGGACTTTTCACTCTTACCTCGGCAGTATAAACAAGGTATATTCTATTCTATTCTATTCTAACGTGCCAACCATCTCCCAGGATCCCTTCTACAACGGTCCCTTCAAAAAAGCCGCTGGTACACGGCAGGATCCCTATCTGGTCCACTCCGCTTTCCGCTCCCGTATCGTGGGCTGCATATGCGAACCAGAGCAGCACCACGCCGTGTGGATGTGGGTGGAGAATAGACATGCCTCGCCGGTGTGGATGTGGCCACTGGTTCAAGCTGGTCAGTGTGCAGCCGGTTTAGTGGACTTGTGAGACTTCTGAGGGAATGAGTAAGATTTCCAGTTATGATCTCTATGTGAGAGATTTCTTTATTAGAAACCTTTATTATATTAATTATTGATAATAAATAATTATTATTTTTAAATCCATACTCTATATTTTACTTATTTGTCATATGACGGTAAAGTGATTGAGCTAAGTGAGTTCACATGCAAATTGGGAAAACAGACCCGTTGCAGAGATCTCCAAAATTTAAAAATCTTTCATATTATCTTTGCTCAGGGCCCCACGAGTTCAATGCCTCACAATTCCAAGGAATATAATGTGTAGTTTGCCCTAACATGAGCGATTTTTCAACTTTTATTTCTAAAGGTAATTGTGCCCCGGAACCGCTTTCTCATTACTTCAGGGCACTTTACCTTTACATCCATGCCATTCTGGAAACGGAAAATTTCGGTTAGAATTTTCCACTTCGGCCGGGAGTCGAACCCGCAACCTCCGTGTTAGTAACCAATGCTCTTAACCGCTGAGCCACGGAGGTTGGCATTTTTCAAATAAATATATTTTATTGATTTGTAAATTGATTTTGGATTCTCCAGGATTTATCTATTTTTCAGTCATTATATTTAAAGAGCTAATTCTAGTTGGCATACTTACCTTCATGTTATGATGATGATGTTGGAATATCCTGAAAATTCATTAGTATGAAATCATGATTGAGAGAAAAAAAATGTCACTGCTAACCTAATTTCGTAAGCTATTATATTAAATTAGAGGGGAAAATATAAGGTAAGGATAAGATACTAGGGGAAAATCAGCAAAAATGAATTTTCTGGAATACACCTAACATAAATATTAATGACGGAAAACACTGAGGGATTGCTATTTCCACTATTCATGTGGACATACAGCATAATCTTATTACGGGCATATCTCTACACGCTTTGAAAAATATAAAAGGGAGAAAAATAATGCACCCTAAGGGTACATAGTTTATAATTTTGGGATGCGAAAAAAGAAACTGTGGAATATTTTTCACAATAAAAATACGAAGTGGAAAAAGAAGATATCTCTATAGAGTTTTTTTTCATAAAAATTGAATAAAAAACTGTAGGATGAGGAAAAGGATGAATAATACCTCCCTCCAATCGCCACTCTCCTCTCCCTCATTTCCCCCACTCCCTGAGCTAGGCGGGAGGGAGGGAGCTCCCCGGAAATATTCAATCATAATTCCGTACGACTTGATGAACCGTTGTGAAAGTTATCAATTATTACTCATCTCTTGGACGGCTTGGGTTCTCGTGTTCAGTGATGTTCAAGATTTCCATTTCAAGCCCCGTGAGAAGACTTCTAGATTTCGAGTAAATTCTGTGTGCCCGAAGAAGGAGGTATAGGACAAAGGCACATTAGAACTTCCACTTGAGGTCTCGAATTCTACACTTTTCCTGTATATGAGTTCTTGGACTCATGGAATATGATACATAATATACATAATTCTGATTGAGTAGCTTTCCATACAACTAATAATATTCATTACGTACATATACAACTAGCGGTCTGCACCCGCTTCACCAAGCTATCACACACCACCCATACATCACACCCACACAAACACATACCACATACAGCACACCCACACAAACACATACCAAATACAGCACACCCACACAAACACATACTACATACATCACACCCACACAAACACATACCACACACATCACACCCATATACACACGCACACAGTCTTAACCTAACGATTATACATTTCCTTTCGGAGACCCATTATTTACATGTCAATTGCTTTAAGCTTTAGCGTGGAAGTTTAGGAAGACCCACTCATACAGATTAAGAATCCTAGGTTTTTTTATTATTTATTTTTTAAATACATATTTCTAACATTTAATCATTCTGAAGTTATTCATTAATGAAAATATTATTCTGTAAAAAGATATAAAATTAAAGTACACTAAAAAAAGTAAAAAACCAAAGCCTCTTTGCCAAGAGAAAAAATGTTGGTGATTTTTTCATTACATTACATATTTACCTAAATATTGTATGTAGGTAGATAGAAGGTATAGCTTCATGCATTCGTTTTTTTTTTACATCCTTGACTAATGATTTACTTGCAACAGGAATAAAAAAAGCATAATTTTTATTAATCTACCCTTTTTATGAATAAAATATTAGAATGAAAAAAAAAAGTTTTAAAATTACTGATATGGTAGAATTTCTAATCGAAATGTCGGTCTATGATTGCACACATTTTGCACCCATTTTTAGTCCTTCCAATTACAGAAGAAATGGAATTCTGCATATTGACGAACAGGTTGATCATAGTGAAATTAATAAAAGCTATGCGTTAGGGATGGGAGTTGAATCTAACCTCATTCATTCATTCCACATCTAACCTCATCTTATTGTAAACAAAGATGTTTTAACTCATTCTGAATGGGTCACATCCTTAAAAATAGCGTGTAATGTTGTTCCTGTACGATCCATCCCTGGCAGAAGCTCAAGTACTCCTCAGTGCAGAAGATGCAATACTGAGAGAGAAACCCTTGCCCATGTACTTGGCTCCTGTCATGTTGGTGACCTGCTCCGGAACTCAAGACACCACGAAATAAGAAAAATTATTGCAAAGGAACTGCGAAAACAAGGTTGGCAGGTGCAAGAAGAGATTCATTGTGTCGCTGATGATGACTCCAACTGTTGAGTGGATATATATTATATCCTGTGCTGGAAAGGAGGTAAAGGCTTTATCATTGATTCAACAGTTCGTACAGAAAAATCATGTAATTAAGCCAAACAAGTGGATGAGGAGAAAAAGTCTATTTATAAACCCTGTGTAACCTATTTTAAAGAAATTTTTAATAGTTTCGAAAAAGTTTTAACCTTCCGAGATCCATTTTAAAAGAAAACACGATAGCAACAGTTAGAGGTACTTACAAGATCATCCATAACCATCTGTATAAAATCACCACTTGAACAAGACATCAAAAAAAGAAAGAATATAAAATCAGCCACCAATAAATGTTCAAAATCACAAAACTATGTACTGTTCTTTAGGCAAACATCACGAGATGTCAGTTGTTGTAATAAATATATTCAACGTTTATTATTAGGTATTATCAATGTACCTAACTGTGTTTAGTTTGATATTGATGGAGGTTATTTGTTTTCTAGACATAACAGCATGACTACATGAAACCAACAAAGGAAGAACACCAAACAACTCGCTTTGGTAAAATGATTTATGAAAAAAAATGTACTCCAGTATTTTGATACGTGAAATGGTCAAAAAGCGTAGGAAAAATACAAATACACCACATCCCTAATTTCATTATGCATTTTTTTTATCTTTGAAAAATCGTGGAAAACCATTTATTATCTAACAGTGAATTCTTGCCCTGTATAATTACGTTTAGATGTTGTACATTCCACAATTTACTTGTTGGTATCGACTTATTGATCTTTAAGTTTATTTCTTTATCTAAATCCAGGTTCATCTTGATGTTTAGGGGTCTTCAGTTTCACTCGTAGAAACTTGAACGTTGTACGTATGTGGGTTTCGAACTCAACTGAAGACAAAGATCTCAAATCCATAATCTATAATGTAGAAATTTAGTCATAAACATAGGGAGAAAATTTAAACACAATCAAATCGCTAATGGCCAGGTAAAAAACAAAACTAAACAAAAAAAAAAAAACAATGTCTAGTTTGTGCACATTGCAGGAAATTATTCTAAATTAATTAATCTACCAGAGTACCTCCGTATGTTAGTAAAATATCGCCCGGTAAGACTAGCAGTAGTCCCCGTGCTTGACTACAAAGGAGCATCATTCGGACGTGTGGATAAAGTTGAATGACAAGTTAAGTGCAAAGTGAGGAATAGAAGAAACATTATTATATTTTTTATTCAAGGGTCCCCTTGTATCACAAAAAGGGTTTTTTATATTTTTGGATTTTCTTTTATGTTTATAACATCAATGAATGTTCTCTACCATTAGGATTTCTCCATTTTATCTTGTTCATGCAACCCTATAACTAGCCACACCATATGCAGTGGGCGAGATAAAATAAGATAATGATGTTTGGAATTTGATAGTAAAAATCTTCCTCGATAAGAAGGAACAACAGATTTAGAACATGTGTTTTATTGCGGTTTTCTCCCGTCTCCTGACAATGCGGGATTTCAAGGGGGAGGAGGTCATGGCTTATTGCTCACATTAGGAAGTGCATTGTTTGTTCTCTAGACCGCCAGCACAATTCAAAGGACCAAATAATACACCTCGTTCAGTGGATCATATCGAGATAATCGCAACAATACTAGCTCAGCGTAGTTTTAAGCAATTTGATTCTATTATCATGTCCATGAGACGTACCTTACTTCTCTCTTGGTTTTGGTTTAAATGTCATAAACGCTTGCACTCAAATAACAAGTCATTTAAAAATGTGGGAAAAGGTGGATTGGGTCCCAAATTCTATTTCATAGGTGTATTGGGTCCCACAAGGAAAAAGGTCATGTATGAATTGGGTCCCTTATATTTTTTTCTATTCATAGGGTAATTCGGTCCCTTGAATTTAGCTGAATAGTATTTATTAATTTTCCTTGTAGGTGTAATAATAATACATGGTACATAGCCATTCAAGATGGGCGAAATATTCCGAAGATTTAACTCGTACTACTAATAGTTGTGAAAGCTACCACTCGAAACTCAACAGTGCTTTCTACTTAGCACATTCCCACATTTATAATTTCATTGATGTACTTTTAGATTTCCAATGCGAGGTCTACGTTAAATCTAGGTCTTCACGTCCTCGTATTAATGTGAAAGATGTGATTCCAATTTGTAAAAAGAATTTCCTACAAATTCCTTCCCAAAGTTTGAAATGTCATTATTATGTACCTACTTATATTTTGTCTGTGTTTAATTTAAAAAATAAATAAATTAATTAATCAAAAAATATCCATTTTGTGAATTCTATCTGGGGACTGAATTCATACGCCAATGGATCCAATTCATACGTGACCCTTTTTTCAAAATTATTCTCGGACCCAATTCATACTCAGCCAAAAATGTAGGTACCTCGAATTTTCAGACCATTTCCTTTTTCTTTCAGGTTTGGCGCAGTACTACCTCATTTGTTGTGTGAAAGCATAACAAGTTGGAAAATGTAATATCGTTAAGTCCATGTTTGTAATACACACAGGGGGGTCCTAACCTTTAAAAGTTCCTGAATATTTCATACGAACTTGTCTTTTTCTATTTGCATCACTGTTTTTTATGAGTTTCACATCTTGTTGAGATGTTTCGGTCGGTCTCTTCATGGTTATGTTATCATATCTGCATTTCAATAACGACATCAGTTGTGTGGTGGGTTAGTTTTCCAATTCCTATTTTTGTGTTTCAAAAACCCCCGTGAAGGCACAGTACAAAGCTCCTTGCTTATTCAGGTCCTTTGAAATCAGCCTCCAGCCCTTTGTAAGATCTCACTCTTTTACTTTCAATAATCATTCACGGTCTTTATCTCTTTACAAGTTTAGGTAAACTGTTTCGTTTCAAAATACCCTATGACATATCCGTAACCTACTGATGGATCAACGGATCAATTAGCAAAGATAATGTTGAGTCTAAAATATTATTCAATTGTGTCTTAAGATCATGAAGACAAAAATTAATCGTAGTTCTTTGCGTTTATCGAGTTGAGTAAGTTGAGTTAGACGGGTGCACGCACTGTAAGAGCATGTTTTGGACTTGAAACAATACATCAACATAGAAACAATTATATGTACGTACTAAGTATGCTTATGCAGGTAGAGAATAATGTTTTACAAAAAGCACTTATAAAATACCTATGAGTATAATTTTAACATACGCGTTGAAACTGTATAAAATGCCTCATATTGCACAAGAGGTAATTAGGCACTGTGTTAATAATTACCTAAACCAAAGCCAATAAAATATACACCAATAAATTCAATTTCAAAATAATATTCAATAAATTGATGCATTTTCATGCAAAAAAGACACCGCAATAATGGCGATATTTTGTAAGTCATAGTACATTGTTCATCATTCTTGTTTTAATGGGACTCTGTAGATTTGTCGGCACACCTGTTACCCAGCTACCTGTGATAGGTGGGGGGAACAGATTAATCACATTTGCTCGGAAAAACACTAGTCTCTCTGTGTTATCAATATTGCGCTTTGCTTACTCAATAGTAGTAGTAATATTGTATGTATCTAATAAATAATTAATATTGTGTAATTTCAAGTTTAATATTATGTTGTACGTACAGTAAAAGTGGGCTTATACTCATTAATATTTAGTATTCTATGTATAGGGTTTGCTTCATTTTGAATTAGGTTAGGAAAGACCTTACAGCTCTAGCAAATTTAACTAAAACGTATAAATATCAAGATCATTTTTCACGTCAATACATCCGATGAGAAATGAGAGAAAAATAATCGTACAAAAGATAAATCTAGTTATAGGAGGAACATGGGTTCTGATTTACAAGACCTTTGTTTCTCTTGTTGAAACCTCCAAAGGCCCTAAGGTCCATCGCATCCAAAACGATCAATCATATTTCAGTAGTCTGCGCTACTCAATACTGAGTCATACTGCAGAATATAATCTACCGAAGTCGAGAAATGTTCAGAATACTATCTCGTCTTTACTGAAGTTACGAAGTAAGTGAAGACAAAACATCGAATTCTCAGCTAAACAATTAAAGATGTGTGGCAGAGAAAACCTAACGCATTGTCATCACCTTTGATCTGGTTTAGTTTTAGTGGTTGCTTTATAAATGATAATGACTCCATTAGCATCAGTCCTGGCAGGGATTTCCTTTGTGAACCAAAGGATTGGTTGTTGGGATTCTGCCTGCTGGACATTTCACTCGTAGAATGCTTAAATCTACTTATCTTGTAAATCTTTAATTAACAATACTTCCCATTTACCTTTCAGGTAATAGAAAATGAAGAAGAAAAAAAAAAAAAATCAGCAGTGTAGGTCCAACATATCTCGCTCCCTTTAGTCATTACTGGTTAGTAGGTATATAATATGTAGTACCATTGTACCTATCTATACTTATAAAAGAGAGTTTCACTCACTGATTCATCACTGTTTCTCCGAACTGGTAAGTCCTAGGAAGCTGAAATTTGGTAGGTAGCTTTGTCTTATAGTCTAGATGTGCAATAAGACGGGATTTTTCGAAATTTCCAATACAACACCTGCCTTTGGCGAAAAAGAATTTTTTGCTTTCACGGCCATGCCTCGGCCCGCAAAGCGGACGACAGCCCGCTAGTAATAATAATAAAAGCTCTCAAACTTTTTGTTACCCCTCAATATTTCAAGAAACAAAATACATGGTAGTGATAGTACCTAATTCTGAAATCTCGATGTAATAATACATATACAATTATATTCTACATACATGTATGTACAATATGTACATATACATATATTGTATAACCTAACCATGAAACTTGCCCTCGAATTCCCTGGAACTTGGGATATCGGCATCCATCTGTATGGAGGACTAATGATGTATGAAATAAATAAAACATTTTTCTTTCCTCTTGTATGTCAAAATATGCAAGATATCATTTGTCATACATTGTTATGACTTATAACAGATGGATATCCAACAGACTTGTATCACTTTTTGAATTAATTTTGATCACAATAAGAATTTCTCGTCTAGTGAGAATACTAGAGTCACTGATATTTTTAATTTTATTTTGTTTTTATTCTTGGAAAAAGATTTAGGAAATTCCTTTTATTTCCTAAATCTATAATTATTATGTATCTCTAATCTGTCATACATGTATAGTGATTAAAGTTGTCGTCCAAAGAATCATCAAAGGATTATTAATACGTGCAATACCCACTGAAACTGCGAATCAATGATGATATATTAGGTACCTACTCCGAATTTCTCGGCTGAGATTGTTAATCTTTCCTATTTGATTTGATCCAATAGGATCAGTTCTATTGGATCAATTCAATGAGGTGTATCATTTGCCCATCAGGATCTTTGTTCTTCTCTACTTGCACAACAGGCACAGTGCGTGGAATTACAGTCTCAACATTTTAATGATACCCGAGTCAAAATTTAATGATACATGCTGTAAAAGGACTCAGGAATATGAGTTTTGTACACACAACATTTATGATTCGAATTGAAAAGGGTTCAGGACCCCCATCTCCAGTTGGTCAGAGTTACCCTTTCCGGCAAGTCGTGATATCCCTCATTGATTCATAAAGTTTGCCGTCATGCATGGAAGATCATGGCACCTGTTTCTGAAATATAATCGTAACCTTCTCGGGTTTCAGATTTCTGACTTGTGCTGTTTCTTGCAGCTTGTCAGGAGAGTCAGGACAGGCCACTATTACACTGGCATCACATGTTAAAGGTGTCGATTGACATCAGTCCAGTTACCTGTGTTTCCTGCGTGGCAAAACTTTTCGCTCGAGTTAAGTAGGGATGTATGGAATATGCCTTATTTGTACTTAAATTAAATGATGCTTCATTTGAATATTTGTATTCAAGTTTGTATGTTGCATATTCCTTTTTTATTCTATTTAAATGTGTATCGCAAGAAACTTCAGGATAATTTTCGCTTGTCCTAAATCGCAGGCTAGGTTAGTCTAATAGTCCTCTTGATTGTTCATTATTTAATAGGTCTGAAGTTAAGAAGGGTCTAATAAGTGTGATTACTTGATTAGTATTATCAGTAGAACGTAACTTCAGGTATTCTTTATGTTTTGTCTTGGCTCCCCAACCCTGTAATTGTAGCAAACTGCACAGTGAACAACTGAACACCCATTAGATCCATTACCTAATACTACAACTAGATAGAAGTTCCAAGTCGCGTGTCACGCCACATTGCAGCCAGGTGGTCTCCCTCCTCTGTTGTGCATCCCCTCTCTCTACTTGCAACCCCTTTCTCTCTCCTTATGTCAATCCATAAATCAACATGTAATATAAACACTTGTAAAAAAGAAAACCAGATCTAATTGTCAAATCAATGAATGAAAAACGAGGGTTATGGCGTTTTTTTTTATTCGAGACCACCAAGTGGAAAGAAAAGTTGACACAAGTAAATAAATTAGAGAAATCACAAAATTTCTGCCCTAAATGACTCTGACAAAAGCTATCCAAACAAAATTATTTAAATCTTTTGTACGCAAGCAAAAGTTGACATTTCGTCTGTGATATATCTCATCCAAACCATCAGCCCTTGTAAAATTCTTTTAAATTTACATTTCATTATAATATGTAGGTACCTAGGTAGTGTAGGTACATTACAGAATTATATTAGGTATATTAAAATATATCTCTTTTTTTGTATACCTATTATTTGTTGTTATCTGAATGTATATATATTTTTTTTTTGTTGTGGACTTCAATTTTGAAAGATCTTGTCGTAGCCGGAATCAGCCCTTAATAAATCCCCCAGGTCGTCAAGCAAAAATATAACATCTCACATTCAAGTAAAATAATAATTCCATAACCCTCTCATACATACGAGTACATATCTACTCGTAATTACATATTGGTGGATAGCGGATGCGAGTATCTAGTCGAGTAGAGCGGAATACGAAACTAAAAATCCTCGTGAAATTCTCTGAGGAAAACTAGAAGCGACAAAACAAGGACTTTCTGTTTTGTTTATCTAGTCGACATTCCTCCTCATTATCTCGCGTCTCCTCCCTCTCACTCCCACTGCTCCTCCCATTGCTGTCTCTACCCAACTTGAGGTGAACTCTAGTTTTCTCTATGGAAGCACAGATCTATCCCTCATTTTCCTGGTGTATGGCAGGACTTACCTACATAAACAGTATGTACTAATATACAGGGTGGTTACGAATTTGTGATTACTAAAAAAAAAATTCGGAACTACTTGGAATATTCGAATCTACAAGATTGCCACATCCTATCTACCTCAAACCTGCCTAAAATTATACGTAGGTAAGTTTGAATAATTTTCTACAGAAACTTACCTCCCACACAGAGGTCTATGCTCATGGAGTCAGTCATACGAGTGAAAACTGATTCCTCTATGGGAGTAACTCTGACTAAGTAAACCCCTTCAACTTATCAGTTTTTTCAGGGCGAGTAATATGTAAGAGTGTGTGTACTGGAATGCCAGAAACTTACCTATATTATGTTCATTATGTACCTAACTATACATATGTATACTCCAAGCATTATCTTTAGACTGAAAACTCTAACAATATCTTCTGGCATTTATAAGGAGTTATTTTCTCTCGAAATTTCAGCATAGGATTAGACATATTTTATTTAGAAATTTGAAAATCAATTATAACATTTTGTTAAAGATGATGACCCTACCAAAATCTCATCTAAGAGACCGTTCTGCAAAGCGCCAATTCAACAACTTTGATGCTGCCAACTCGAGAGAGATTTAATTAATTTAAACTTGGACTAATATTGAAACTTGTAAAAATCTGTTTATCCTTGAGAGTTTTATGATAGGTGTTCTATTAAATTCAATTATTGCAATTTAAACAGAGACCAATTTTACAACTTGGAAATTATTTTATCTTTGAGAATTTTGATGGCATACCTACTTACAAAGAGCAAATATTTGTCCAATGTATTAGGTAGGTATTATTTCTAAAATGTAAGTATCTCAAATATTCATTGTTGTAATCGCTTGACATAAATTTTATTATTGTATATATACTTATAACAAAAAGCCTAACCGCTTTTTATCCGTGCTCTCCTAAGATAGGAGAACATGGATAAGAAGCGGTTTGGCTGCCAAATGAGTTGATGTTTTAGCCTTAGGCTGGTTGAATCATGAGACATGAGGCTGACTTACCGACATGGAATGAACTTGCCTTGAATTGAAAAAATCGACCTTCTTCTTCGACAAATGTTTTTGCAGTCCCCGATTATTCCCCTTTTCTTTCCTCGGCTATAATTAAAAGCCCGTTTAGAACAAAGCGTCCATCGAATTTTAAAGAAAATAAAGGCTTGTAGCTGACCCATCCATTCTCTCTATATCTTCTTACCAGTATTTATGCATATCTATATTATTTTAATATTACGTAGTCGCCACTCAGTGGTGTATCTGTAAGTGTTGGAAGTTTCTTGTAAAATGTGGCATTCTGTTTGGTAATATACCTTTTTTCCTACATTCTAGGCTCCACAAAAAATTCTGTATCGGCAAGTTGAAGACCTTTTTCATTTTTTTTTTTTTTTTTTTTTTTTTTTTTTTTTTTTTTTAATTTCGGATTTTCATACCAGAAGCACTACAAATGCACCATATGTAAAACAATAAATACTGATTAATAAACATACAAAATTTCAATCGGACCAAAAAAAATTTTTTACAAAAACGCTCACAGTTCCGATTTCTAATTTTAGAAATTTATCGGAAATAATAAACTTATTTTTATTACAAAAAACTCCCAAAAAGTACACAAGTACTTATAGTGGAATAGTTGGAAATATGATGGTGTTTTTTTTAATAAACTTATTATTATTAGAATGAGATCTTTCCTAAAAATTTCCCTGCAAATAATATTGAAAATTCGTTTCCCTGTGTTTGAAGTTTTGAAGAGTGTGAAAAATTGTTGTGAAACCGAAACATCAAGTTTCACACCACTGACTGACCCAAGTTCTTTGAGTATTGAAAATGTTAAAACCAAGGTGTTTTCGGGGCTGAATTTTCACAACGGTAAGTCTCTTGTGAATTCATTCCATAATGTTGAAATGGACAATCTTAATTAATATTACCAGTATTATTATGATTCCATGGTTCATGTATACATATTTTTGTAATTCAACTTTAGAGTTTTACCGTTATAGGGTGGTCTGGTCTGTTGAAATGCAAGATTTGGGAGAAAAGTAGAGAGTTATCGAATATTAGTAGAAGTGCAAATATGGCAGTTCACTCATAGCCGCAAAGGGCTATGTAGACTGTTGTATACTAGTTCTCTCTAAAATATACTCGTAATCTCGAGTATATTAGAGGAATTATAATTCTTTTTTTTCCTTTTAGGCACTTTAACCAATTATTGTATGATCGTGCGTGCCGATCGTCTCAAGGTCTACATGATGAGATGAAGGAGGTTGATACTTCTTAGAAAAGTCATCAGTGAGTCCACTTCACTGGTACCGTTCAATAATTAAGAACAATTTAATTTCATGCTTTTTTGTAAATAATTTATTGTAATAATTTAGATTAGGAACTCTTCTAATTACGAGTGTACCTACCTACTATAGAAGTCCTCACTATAAAGTCTGTTCATAATTATGTATGTAGTGTTGTAGACACTCACCGCTCACCGATATTGCCTCGTTACAGAACTCTTTATTTCATCTCTCCTTACATAACTTTTTTTTAACCATGAATTCTTATTAGAGATACATGTTTTCTCAGTGGTCTCTAGCTCTCTGGTTCATGATCCTTCACACCCTCCCCCTCTCTGATCTCTCTCTTACCTCAAATACAAATTCTCCACCCTGTATTCTGAAAAGTTGAGATGAATTAGAACAGAGTTTTAGTTTTAATATTTTAATGTTCCTTTCTGGAATCCTTCTGAAAGTTTCCTAAGGGTCTCAGTGAACTTTTACACAACGCATATTATACCGAACTGTTATTATTCCATGAGGGAATGCGCTGAGATTATGGAAAGTCGGTATGGACATTGAAGGATAGGTATGTATCATATTTATAATTATGATTGATACGTTCTCTTTCATTTCGAACTTTATTTATTCTACTTTGGAGAAAAAAATCGGCAAACATTGATATAAAAATAGTATTTAGAGAGCAGCCAAAAAATTTGGATAAGTTTTTTTTTTAAGTTATCGTATGTCCATGAGATAATTACACTCGTGATATTACAATAACTCAAACTAGCTTTACTAATTTTTTACTAAACTTGAGACTTGAACCACCGACCTCCAGATTACAAGTCTACCGCCATATCGATCAAGCTACTGATGAGGTTGGTGAAATCTGTATATCATGCGTACTGTTAACTGTAACTAAACTCTAATCATTGGAAGATGGAACAAATATAGGTATACTCTCTCAGACACACAACACCGAGACTTTAATTGAGTAATGAGTACACCACAGAAATATTTCCTTTCGACAGAATAATCTGTTCATGAAAACAGCTGTTAGTATACAGATTTTCACTAGGTATGTTCATATCTTTCAATGACCTCACATTTGAGCTTACAATCCAGCATAGGAAAGCGTAATATAGGTAACATGTTTTGACTGTCTGTCCACCTCAGAACACGGCACGTCAAGCAAGGCAGGAAGGGGATGTGGAGAAGTAGATTAGATTAATGAAGTAATTCAAACAAATTGATCCACTCGAAATTAATGTTTCAGCTAAATTCAACTTTGACCATCGTCGTTCAAATAAAAGTTTAGTCACTGGAGAGGCTGAAATTATGAATGCTGATATTAAATTCTCATTATTAGGTAAGAGTTTCTCAGTATAATGCATGTGCTTTATGTTTATAGAGGTAATCTAATATAAGTTTAGTCCATTAATATAATAAGGACAGATTAATCAATTTTTGATTTCAACAAAGAAAATGTCAATAAATTAATCTCTTTTTCAAATGAGTATCAGTTTGGTTTACAACTAAAAGACAGGAGATTCCTACATGAATGTGAATATTATCCAAGTACCAGAGAATTACTAATAATAGTTGTATGTACATAGGTGCTAATACTGACTTTTGTAGCTTGATCGATAAGGCCGCTTGTAATCTGGAGGTCGATGGTAAAGTCCCAAGTTAAGCATAATATTAGTTGAAAGAGTTTGAGTAACTGTTATCAACACAAATATGATAACTTTTCTTTTTGAATTTTTGCAGTTGTCACTTGTTTCTTCGTCATAGTCTCAAAGTGAAACGTCATCTCAGATAGTTAAACCAAACTTGTGAAATAATCAAGAACAAATAAACTGATCCTTCTCAAAGATCTCTAATACTTACATTACTATATTTTCCGTTTCTATGATAATTGTTTAATGTGTAGGGTTATTTTGTGTATGTACATAAATTTCACTAGTGAAAGTATTTCTGAAAATTTGGAATAAAACTTTCAATTTTTCTCAAATAAATTGAAAGATCTCATCGAGGGATATGACATTTTGCTGCCGAAAGTTACCTCTTCCCGGAGACCCTCTGGGTGAATGATATGTTTCGTGGAGGAAAACTGGGGGTGGAGGAGGGAGGGAATTAAAATAATGGACGCACAGGATAATGGTCGAAGATCACGCGACCTCGACTCCTAATGATCATTGTCAGTAGGAAGTAGTAATCAGTAGCGGATGTGTCACTTCTACCTGAGAGAAAGTATACTGGAAGGATTAGGTATAGGTATTTGTAAGTTGACGTAAATATTGTATCTCACAGTTCAAAAGGCAATGTTCATTTTCTATTTGATTTAATAATAATAATGGTCACAATAGATCTAATAGAGGTTGGTGTGCGCCAGCGTCGATGGCATGTTGAATACACCGGTTCCATTCAGAACACCGAAGTTAAGCGACATCCAGCGAGGTTAAGACTTGGATGGGTGACCATTCAAATTCTAATTCTCGTGACGCTGGCTTTTCCCGGCCCCACTCAGTCTGGGTGAGGTCAATGTGAGTAGCAGGTTTGTGAGTTTCCTGCGAATGGAGGGTAAAACCCCCGTCGTGATATGACCATGGCAGTTGAAAGCGACGTTAAAACCCCACTTAAAAAAAAAGAGGTTGGTGCGAGAATTGGGGCTCTTCTTGTGGGACCCCAACCATTTTATAATAATAGCTTTTGTTTATTAGGGTTTTTATTACAACATTCAACTGTTAATGAAATGTTAATGAAATATGTATGTTGTAAAAGTTACATCTAAGTAACATTGAATTGGAGATGAATATTGTTTCCAATGAGTCCTTGAAACCCGTTAATTTTTTTTAACAAGTCCTGCAATCTGCAAATCTGACTTGTGAAGTCGGTCTCAGTCTGGCGTCTGACTGGTAATCCAGAGGTGGCGGGTTCGAAACCCAACCGGGACATGACAAGTTATCCTCCCATTTGGGATTATGACCAAATAATAATATGTCTTGGGCTTACTGCTATAATAACGGGACTCATTAGTCCTTATCGGGCAGTATAAATAAGGCAATATTATTATTAATGTGTAGTTCATTATTATTGACATGTATTCAGCAAACCAAACGGATTTTCTGGCATGAACTCCAACATATCGCCACTTCTAGGCATGATGGGTAGTGAGTTCAAAGCTACGGGTCTGATGGTGGTTTTATTATTACAGGGGCCAAGTCAATTCAATTATGATAGTTATGTACTGCTACATATAATCTATGTTTTATGGAGAGGTGGAATACTAATGAAGTCATTTGTGAAATTAAAAATAAACCTACCCTGAGATGGGACATTTTGTGGATGATATGCTAATTTGCTAATGATAACCTTGCGGTCGTGCTGCGAGCTGGAACTTGTTACAGCTATAACTAATATGAAGGGGTATTAGTTACTCTACTAAACTGTGCTAACCGCACACTGCCCACATGTCATAATGGGACAGTAGTTATTTATTCCAGACGTAATAGCACTCCTTGTCCTAACAACTTTCTTTTTAAATTGAAGCAGAAATAAGTAAACGTCGAAAATTCCTCTCCTGCACTTTGAAGTGGGTGAATGCCAGGACCATGAATGTCTACTTTTTTCTGAATAGAAAAAATACACCGTTGAAGTTACGGCTGCTTCTTCTAGATACACCCTGTATAATTCTGATCACTGTATATGTCCGAGAGGTACCACAACTTTCAAAGTGTTTAGAATCGCATGGATAATGAAAAAAATTTCATCATAATAGTGTTTCAATGTATTTGTGAGGTTCAAACCACAATATTTGAACTCTTCAAGCTTTGTTACCCCAGCCTATCAGACTGGAATACTTTGACAACATATATTCCGCACCAAATCAGCTCTCACACCTTGCCTGTTTCCTTTTATCTATCCTCTCTATTCATTTTTTCGTGGAAAATGTAATTTAATTTTGGTTTTTCATTTTCACTCTGTGAGCGCATTTTCTAAAAATTGGATGAGAGGGAAATTCTTTACAAGCATAGCAAAAGATAAGAGATAAAACGGGTTTTTATTTACAATATTCAAATGACCTAGTCCTGGATGTGTTTGATACTGTATGACAATCTGGTAAAGGGAAACTGAGACTGAAGATCTGTTGTGGGGGAGGCTCAGTTGTAAGAAGTAGGCATCTATAAGATGTGGTATAACGCCAACAGTTTATTGTTAGGACCGCTTCATCTGAGAAATATAACCAACCTCTTTTGTGTTGATTTTTTTTAAATCCTTAATCAGTTTTAATCAAGGTAGAACTTAAGATGCAATAGATAACATATTTTTCAACTTTTTCACAGACTTTTTCCGTTTTTTGAAGTACGAGAGTAGTGTCTAAATCCTCTTCCACTGTGATATTGCCGTCTCCTATGTTATTGCAATTTACCTATAATGATAATGCCGCTAAGTGTGAAACTGTGAATGGTATTGACATCCAGTATGATATTGCAATATATGTAGTATGATACCATCTTCTTTCTTCATGACAAGAGCTAAGAGCCGCAATTTTCTTCAATAAGAAATTGAAGGGAAAAATCTTTTATTTTTCCCTCCCAAACTTCTTTCTCCTCTCTTTTTCTTTTCTGAAAACTAAAGTAGAGAAGAAGAAAAGATTCCGGGCACGGATTTTCACGATTTTCCCACGGGATGCTCCTGTTTCTAATGCCAGTAGGAAGCTCTCAGTTCTCTCCTCTTTTGTTTCGTTATGCTAAAAAGGAAAAAGAGAACTAGGTACGACGACATGACGAGAGAGATTTCAAGAAAGCGAATGAAAGGGGAAGAGCAGAGAAAGTTCCTGCTGGGAGACCCAAGTCCCCAGCCTGCCTATCCATCATTCCACATTAGCTTACTAACGTTTTTCTATACAAATTTCTAGTTTCATACAACTTAAGTTTCATTGGTAAAATATCCAACACCCTTTTCTCAAATGTATAGAAGCTGTTTAACTTGGCGACATGTTTATGGCTATTTTATAAATATACCTACCCCTCTATTCGATTTCCTCGAGTTCTGTTCAGTTCCATCCGTAAAATATGTATATGCCTCCTTTCTCTTTTAAAATAATGAGTATCAATTTACGAAGAAAAAAATTGAGTACCCATTGAATGTCTATCAATCCTACTGTATCTGCAACATTTCTATTAATAATAATAATTCCGCGAGACAGGGAACGGTAATTCAGGAATTGTATGGACGCTGCAATCCAAGACCTTGGCTCGTTCCATTATCTAAAGCACTTTATTTATAAAAATTCAAGGCCGGCGTTGTAGGGAATCAAAATCAACCCACATCCTGATTTTGTCATATCTAAATCTAGGAAAGTCACAGAATTGTTCCATTAGAAGATTCTGCTCACAGGAATCCTCTCTCATAAACTCTGGAACCTCTCAACAATTACACCACGGGAGTTAGGTATTTATCGGAACTTATCTCCACGTAGACACCAACATAGAAGCTCATCGATTGCCCCGTCGGACACTTTGTACAGCTCTGCTCCAGAAAAGGGTTTCCAGAGGTATGGAATATATTTTTCCAAGAGGAATGGGGAGAGAACATTTGCCTAATGGAAATTGATATCTATGCGTTTCAAATTAGATGAAGGCAAACTGATGTCTCTTCTTCCCAACACTTTACAGCATTTACATAAACTTGTGGAGAGATCTTGTGTTGAAGAAGTTACCAAAGAAATTGGAGACATCTTATAGGGCGCCTCTCTACGTGATGAGAAAATGAGTCGAGTTTTAGCCTGAGAAATGCTTTTTAACAAATTACAAAATTCACATGAATAGGAAGCAGGCGAGATGATTATTATTAGACAGAGTAAACATGCAACCTCTAACCGGCCTATTTATACCTCAATCGAGAGCATTTGAGACGGAGCGAGAGCATAAGTGGGAATTTTTTCAAACCTGCTATCCACATTGAACTAACCCATCCTGGGTTGAGCCAGAAATAGAAAGCATAACTAGGGTTAAAGTTGAAACCTCTTAAAGTTGATGTCTTCACCCAATAGTCAGAATATTAGGAGTAGTGAAATGTTTAACGTGCCATCAATGAAACCGTGCTTTTCTTTATCTGTTGTATAGTATTGATTCAACTGTCTTCAATATTTGTTTGTAATTACGTTCACGTTCAATATTATGTGTGTTTTTTTCCAAATCTGCCAACTTAGTCTAATTCAAAAACTACCATGGACTATATCATTTTCGCTAACACCATAAATCAATCTCATCTAAATAAACTCTTCCTCAGGCTGCCCAGAGGTATCTCCACTTCCTATTTGCTACACTCTCGACTTCTCACTCTCAACCTCTCCTCTCCATCAACATACGCATCTATCTCCCTCCTTCTCACATACGTACGGACTTTAATTTCATCTTCTTTCATCTGGATGTACTCTTTCCAGTCCGAACATATTTCCTCTCAAAATAAATCTGCTGTGAAGTGGAGAAAAAAGAGAAGATACCAAATTTAAGAGGAAAGGGCGGACAGGGGGAAAACAAAGGCAAAAGGTTAGCAGAGCCTGATTTATCGCTTCACTTGATAGGTTTCGTATCACTATGTACATAATATATTACTAATTTCTTTTTTTCGCCTTCTCTCTTCTTCCTTTTTCTCACATTTTTACATTTCATTTCCCATCCCTCATCCCCCTCCTCCTCTCTATCCTGAGTTCGTTCGAAATTTACTTTTTTCTCCTTCTTGGCAAAAGCTCATTATCATTATTTCTTAACGTTTCTCTCCCCTCCCCTTTCTGAACTCTATAAGTTACTCTCTATCTTTCTCTCTTGGAAATTAAATTTTATTTTCCCATTCAAATCAAGCAAGGAGCTAGGAATCATGGGAAGCCAAAGGGAGAACAAGGAGCTTGGAATCATTGAAAGCCAGGAGTACAAAACAAGGAGTTACGAATCATCGGAAGCCAGGAGTACAAAACAAGGAGCTAGGAATCATTGAAAGCCAGGAGTACAAAACAAGGAGTTACGAATCATCGGAAGCCAGAAGTGCAAAACAAGGAGCTAGGAATCATTGAAAGCCTGGAGTGAAAAACAAGGAGCTAGGAATCATCGGAAGCCAGGAGTGCAAAACAAGGAGTTAGGAATCATTGGAAGCCAGGAGTGAAAAACAAGGAGCTAGGAATCATCGGAAGCCAGGAGTGCAAAACAAGGAGTTAGGAATCATTGGAAGCCAGGAGTGAAAAACAAGGAGCTACGAATCATCGGAAGCCAGGAGTGCAAAACAAGGAGCTAAGAATCATTGCAAGCCAGGAGTGCCACTAATTGCAGAAGAAAGAAATGCAATAATCCGTTGTTCAAATCAATGACACTCACTCATATAGTTATTTCATGAATCCAGACTCTTCAATATCATGATATATTAGGTCTCAGGAAATCTTGTGACGTATTGGTATAACTTGAAGCTGCCTTAGCATCATCCGTTCGGTACACATCAAAATACAACATACACTATTCCACAATACATGAAGTCACAAAATCTGGTGTAATGAACTCATTATCTTAAAAAAAAAAAAACAATATATCTAGTACCGGCTGTATACTAGTCGCGTAATTAGGCATGGCCCTATATTTAATTTTACTAACCCTACTCTACACTCGAGGCACCTTTTACCTACTGAGAACAAAGATCCTCGCAAAAGACAGCAACGGAATCCCACCCAACTCCTGCTTATGGAAATTCATAAAGCATAAAAAGATCGCATTGTTTATTTTATGCTCTTCTTATACCTGTCTAATGCGTTGGAACATTATTTTTTATTTTCCTACTAATATTATGGCAAAATATGTTGGAGAAAGATACGAACAAGAGCTAGGATCGTAAGGAAGAAACAGCAGCAATAATGACACCTCCGAGGGGCTGGGAACTCGCAAAAGTCGTAGCTTCTTGTAAAAATGCTCTTCGGGGAGCCTTTACTCTTATCTCTAATTTGTTTACGATATTCTCATTGCTTTAGTATGCTATCGCTAGTGTGGCATCTTTATCTTCAAGCTCTGATTGAGAAGAACGCGAAATAAGTAGAAATATGTGTGGAAAGAAGTGGCTTTTTGATGTGACGAAAAATTGATGGATCATTTTTTATGTGCGTTAAATGAAAATATTTTGGTTACAAAGCTCTTAGGTATTTAAGTTTCAAATTTATTATTTGTTCAAATCTATATATTTTAGTACATTTAGCCCAATTTTCATCACTACAATTTATATATGTGATATTCAACCTACATTGCTACTATATGGCCCTTTAGAATTGAAAAAATCCATAGTTAAATTATAATTTAAGTAACTTCCATAAAGCTCCATATTTAGGTCGGGGTTTTATGCCCGCCAAGCGCTGGGAATCGTACCAGCTACCTACATAGAACCTAGCCTGGGTTGAACCGGAAATATAAACCCCCCCTCACGGTGTTTTATATTCGGTACTAACTAGGTATAGGTACAGGGTATACTCTCCCAACGTAGGTTCATTAAAACTGAGTGTAGTATTATAATACTTCATTATTGCAAGAAATAATTCATTAAAAATAAATTTCAAATTTTCATCCCTCACAAACAACTGTAATTAAATTTTGTCGCCTCTAGCATTCGACCCTGGGATCTTCTGGCAAACAGTTCTGTTACCACTGAGTAATGATCCTGGGCTTTTTACTTCCGATAAATTTCGAATATTAGAAATCGTGAGCAACTTTGGTTTTGTGTCTGTCTGTCGGTCTGTTGAATACATTCCTCCTTGTAACTCGCAAATCTCAGAAATTATTAAACAAAATACAACGAAATTTTGTTAACATACAGGGTGGACCCGTTCAAGTGATGAATTCGATTTTTCTCGAAAACTATTACCTACATGTATTAAACTGCCCAACGGATTTCGATGAAATTTTGTACACACATGGAAGACATTCTGTAGATGATCCCATTTAAAATTCATCAACTTCGCACAAGCGGTTCTGGGTGAAAGAGAACATGCGCCTGACCACTATCTTATTACTTAAACGCTTATATCTCGTAAACGGTAAAGCCGATTTTGTATGAACAATGTATTTATACTTTTCGAAATCCTTTCTTTGGACTTTTTCATCATATTAAATTTGTGTTAATCACATTCGCGATATCACAACTACTCAAACTCGCTTTACTAAACTACCCTGAAACCTGGATTTGAACCACCGACCTCCAGGTTATATGTACGCGCCTTATCGATCAAGCTACTGAAGTCTTGATATTATTAAGCTATAATTGGCAAAATCGCCACCAAAAAATAAATTTTTACTAAGAAATAGTTTTGTTTGTTGTTGCAATGGGATAACAATTTTTTAAAAAAAATTAAAAATGCAATCAATTAATTTTTAGGGATATTTCAACGAAAGTTGGTTTTGTAAGGTGATGAAACATTAGAATACCTACACTGTTAACACTTTGTAAGTGTATAATAAAGATACTTTACAAAACAATTCTGCAGTTTTCAGTCCAAACTTGTTTTATATTCATTAGGTTTTATGGCCCTCCGATGATTTTTCATTTCGGAAAGGTGATAAAAATAAAAACTTCTGCCATGAAAAGAGCTGCAAAAGCTTTGAATAATTTCTACCAAATGCTGATGTTCGGGTACCTTATTTTTATGTTCCTCCTTGTTTTAATTTCTCTCTTTTTTTAATTTCAAATGATTTTCTTTTATGGAGACTTAGGTGGATAATTACGCACTTTAGCTCATACATAACAACCGACCCAGTGTAAAATTACGTAAGGAGAAAATCCATCTTAGTAAACCTTGTGAGGTCACAATAGATATAATAGAGGTTGGGCATTGTCGTTGGACTTCAATCAATTTATAATAAAAATAATAATAAAAAACTCGTATGTAGTTGTAAATTACAAAAACACTTGTTCTACACAGTTATACCAGCTGTGATAAAGATTCAATTTCTTTCATGTAAAAATAAAAATAGTTACGTACCCGGAATAAGAAATAAAATTGATAGGTAAATAAATTTATCCTTTTTTTTGAAGATTCACCTGTTTGAGTCCTCACGATAGAAAATCTTACATGTTATTCCAGTAAAATTCCGCTTTGGCCTGGATCCGAAGTTTCAAGCCTGCATCAATCTGCCGGAATAAATTTTGTAAATCGGTCCGTGAAATAAGAACTCAGGAATCTTCTTTTATTCCTTCGTGTGCTGTGTGTTAGCCCTTGTATAAATTGTATACTTATGTTGTAAAAACCTTTTACCTTCCATTACAGAACCCTAAAATCTGGAACTACAACTGAGACACGCAATTTCTATAAATTATTATAAAGATGATATCACCTACTTCCTCGAGGTATGTGAAGTATATAGATAGGTTACTGATCAAATAAGTTTCACCACGAAAACATTCATTGAACCATCTGGTCAGATTTTTAATTTAAAAATAAATTTCCCATTAGACTTCTAGTTTGTTTTTCCCTGTTTACACGAGATCACTTCTTCTTCATGTCAGGGGTAGAAAACACAATTTCTTTTTCGTTTTGGTCCGACAGAGAAAATTTATTTTCTAGCCACGTGTATACAGGGCAGGTTATTTATTTGTATTTACCTAGGCTGCACGTGTTGCAAATCCCATTAGTTCTCATTAGGAATAGCATCAGAAAATAGTGTTTTCTTGTCCAACTTTCAATAGATCTTTAAAACTTTAATGAAATCGTTTTAGTAATAGGTGGTTTAATGAACGTATAGTTTACTCGTTCTTATAGTCTATAGTGGCTCAACACAACCGTTTATTCACTCTTTTGATAATGAAAAAACCGTGATACTCTATGGAAACTAATATAAGTAATATAACAATTGTACAGAACTGAAAGTTTTGTTTGTTTGTTTTTTATCTTTTGACTTCTTTAAATGAAAAGCCGCTTTACAGGAAAATCGTTTACTACCAATATGGTGAAAATAACACCTTAGCTCAGCAGTACTAAAGTGTATTTTCTGTTTAGCGTCTCTGATGCTCAAGTTATAGGAAAAAATTGAAAAATCTTATCATAATGCATCGTGTTCTTCCGTATGTGGCTTCCGTAACATTCTAATCCATTGTTCGATGTGAGCAATCTCATTTTCGTAATTTTACTATGATAATAAAAGTAAGTTTAGAGAGTCATTTTGTAACCCTCAAATGAATAACTTAAAAAAATTGCAGTCTTGCAGTGTGTGTTCAATTGAAGTTGATCAAAGAAAATCAGACAACAATGGAGGTGAAATTAGGTAGCTACACTTTTTTTATTAGGTGTATTTTTTCGCTAGAAAAGATAGAAAACTCTTGGCTTTTCTGTTTTATTTAATTCTTTATTTCAGATGGCCATTTCGCCAGTTAAAACAAAAAAAGCCAAGTGTTTTCTATCTTCAAATTATTTCGATGTTTATTTGTTTTACCAAGACTTGTGTATAATTATAAGTTTTCCTGAGAACACATATTTATTTGTATATTTTTTGTTGAAATTTTCTTGGTTGATTTTGTATTGCTTTATATCCGATTTTGTTAGTTGTGATCACCCTGAGCCCCAAAAATTGAATTTACTGTATTAACTGTACTGAGAGACTGAAAAAATAAAATGTATAGGTACCTACTAAGTACTTTAAGATTAGTAATGTACTAATAGCAATAAAGTTATTTTCCCCCTTAACTTCTAACCATTTATTTCCTTCTATGCCCACTTCTTTTTTCTTACAGGTCATTCAGAATTATATGTGAAGACAATTTGTGAAGTAAAATAAAATACATACTTTCTTAATGTTTTAGGATGAACAGTGATATAGTAAAATATTTAATTACATACTTCACTCAGAAAATTGTATAAAACTGTGACAAAAGATCTTACTAATAGTGATAGAAAGCGATATTGCCCTAACTTCTTTAATCTATCGGAATCAGCAAAAGAATAGCAATATTGGCTAAATGACCTTTTTTTTGTCCTGACAACTCTCATCAAAAATAAAAAAAAGAGTAGGAATAATTATTTCACATGGAAAATTTATTCTTGTAGTAGTACACAATAGATCTTAAACCATGGAAGGCTCCTAAATTTCTCGTCAGCTACAATTTTAAAAGAGAAAATGAATTTTCGCAAAAATTTCACAAAAGTCAGTCAGGATGATGACATCGCAAAGGTCGACATCGAAGTGAAAGACAAAAGGCAAATCTTCGCGTCGCTGGTAACTCTGAAGGGAGCGCATGCTGGCTTCTGATTGGCTGAGAGAGCATGCAGGGGGCGGGGCGAGGCGTGTTCCTACAGGAATCCCTGTGGGTGCACGCTACATTCGTCCCTTGGATCCGTTATCAGTTCGTCCCATGATAGAACGCTCTCTACACTCAAGAGACGACTTAGTGTTTCTCCAGTGAGCAAATTATTCACCACGGACCGTGCTCCCGCGTGATCTCCTAGTTTTCGTCTCGTGCGTGTTGGCTAACTCGTCGCCGTGGAGTGCGGCTATTCCACCGCGGCCTCCCCATGGCCCCCCTCCCTCTCCCTGCCCGGGGCCGTGGACCTGGACCCCGTGGCGGCCGCGGCCTGGGGCCGCAAGCTCTACCCGCCGCCCGGGCACCGCATGTTCGGCCTACACCACCCGCAGGACCCGGGGCCAGGGCTCCATCACCACCACCACCACCATCAGCCCCGGGGCCCCGTCACCACGCTCAAGGAAGAGCCTCTCTCCTCGTCCCAGCTCGCCGCCGCCCGCTCCTGGATGCAGCCCTCGGTGGTGGACCAGACCAGGTGAGTCTCAGCCACTAGCCACTAGCCACATGCTACCCAACTCAACACTTATATAGTGATTTCTCTTCATGGTTTTTTTATCATTAAAAACATCATGTTAACTTTGTACATTGGATAGATACAAATTTTGAGGTAGACAAAATACTATCCCTACTCTAGAAAGGACCTGATAGAAATTCAATGTACTATTCGCACCAAAGTGTATAAAAATTAAATTTTCTTTTGTTAAAAAAAAAAAAAAAAAAATGATATTCTCTTTCTAGTAAAAAATCTATGAGTCAACCCTAGACTTCCAAAGTACAGAGTAGAAAATTTTCTACCTAGCTTAGATACGAATTCAGGTGACTGTGCGTGCAAGCCTAGTACACTACACCATTCGGCCACGACAAAATAGAAATAAGTTCAGCTGAGACAAAGAGCTATATAAAGTTTTAAGTTTTTTATCGTATTTGTGTTGATTACTTTCGTGATATCACAACTATTCAAACTCGCTTTACTAAATCTACGAGGACCTCCAAGTTACAAGTCCGCCATCTCATTGATCAATCTACTTAGGTCGGGACAAAGAGCTATACAGTATACATATACTTAGGAATTTATTACCAAATATAACCAAAAATCAGCCGTCAATATAAATTAATTATATGCGTACCAATAATCAGATTATTTAATAAATAGTTATGCTCACATTTACAAAACTGAGTAAAAGATTATGTGTTGTATGATATACATGTACTTAGTAAGGAATTATCAAATTATTCGGGTCGACAGTAGGTTGTTGATTTGAAGGAACTGTATAGTAGTATTTGTACAAGCTCTACATAGACTATTATTCGACACCAAGTCCTCTGAAGACCCTAACAGACCTATCACCTACTAAATAATATTATATTGTGATAGCATCACTAATTAATTGTTATCGGTTATCACTTAACACCTTATCATCAAGTAGAGAACACCTGTTTACTGAAATTACCTGATGTATTATTTACAAGACCCTCAAATTTCTACTATTATGATTTTTTCTGCCATAGATTTTGGTAGGTCGAATTGTTTTCTGAAGTCTTCAAATTTTTTAGTGGGGGTTCCTCTAGCTTCCACCATGAATCCAATCACTTCGATGTTGATTTTGGAATTTTCTTGAAATGTGGGGATATAAGGTAGATGGATTACTTTTCATGATCTATTTCGCACTCTTGTTCTACGCTTTCATAATCCATACAGGTATACTTTATACACTTGGCAATTTGAATAGTCGTACATAATAAAATACCTTATTATTGGATTATTGTATTATTATTGGATGTACTACCCGTGTATGAAGGTAAAGTTAATATTTTAATTCTAGCTACGCTATTACTGATGTCTACTGTAAGCTTCATCATAACATAAGAATTCAATTTGGTTATACAGGATACAGTTTGGATTAGACTCTATTCGGTTCCTTGCAATGGGGCCATACTCAACATGCTAATATCCTAATCACAAATAAGAAAGCTAAATCAGCTTAATGTTATCAAATTCTAGTAAGAAACCTATCAACATGTACAAATTTACATATCCAAAGAGCCTCCATACATTATTATCTGAATATATAAAACTCAAATCTTTGCATGTCTGACTGACTATGTCCTCTTAGGGTCTTAGGGGTTGTCTGTTTACAATACCACAGACCAAACGGTAACAGATATTGAAATTTTTATGAGAGTTCATCCCCCAAAACCACCGTCCAACTATCTAGAATATTATATAAATTAAAATATCTATTACTATTTTCGAGATATCGGGATTTTCTGGTCCAATAATGATTCAAATAGGACGCCAGCCACGGGCAATAACCTTAACGGCGACAAAGTTCCGGGATTTAGCTAGTGCAGCTCACTAAAATATGTATCATACAGATCATATCCATAACAGCACGAGCTATTCGACAAATCATCTTGCATATGTCTTTCCAATGAAGTTCTTTATTGTTTGCAATTTTCTCACAGCTACCATCCTTTATCCGGTACCTACAATGTTGAAACCCAGAGTCACCTCACAATTTTTTCTCCTGAAATAATCTAAATCCTCTGTGATACGTGATACTCCATGTTTGCACAGGTTTTCAAGTGTAAAAAAGGTTTTTTTTTCTCATTGACCTATCTTGCTGGCAGTTCTTGAAAATGCCTTTAATAATTTGGTACTCACCACAAATCCTCATCATTCAAGTATAACAAAAGTGCTCTGCTCTAACTATACTATAAACACATCCGCAGTTAATTTTTTGTATATTTTTTTTGAGATTTTATTAAAAAAATAATTTATTATTTGAATGAATACCGTGAAACTATTAAATTACTTATTAATCTAATAGGCATAAATTAGTGGATGTGCTTTTGTCACCATTTTGAATTCCTTTACTTCAGGTTGTTTAGAATGTTTTTGTCAATATTTCTACCGCTCTACCTGATAAGGTAGCTATCGAGGAAACATCCGATCCATCCTGCAATTATGACAGGTAGGAGGATAAAGAAACAGTAGCTCACTTTGTAAAGAAAAGAAAATAGAAGTCAAAGTGTAAACAAAGTCAACTCAGGTGACTTTCTCCGAAACTTCTTTTAGAACCCTGAGACAAAGGGTTCAAGAATTAGGACATATTTTTATTCCTTCTTTGTATTGTTTTCTGTTGTGTCATTTTTTTTACTTTTGCTATCGTCTATTATTCCTACACCTTTGTATATCTATCATAAATATTGTCCTTCTCTTTTATGACAAATGTCACTTCTCTCCTATTTCCAAATGCTCCATTTATTTCACAGTCCGTATTATTGATATCATTTTGACTCACTTGCTGAAAATGTATTGTATTTCTTTTTATGTATTCCTCCTTTTACAAAGAACTAGTCTTTTCTCCAACTTCTCGGCAACACTAATTTTAAAATCAACTATGACAAGTGCGTAACAGTACATACGGTCGACTCAATATCAATTTATCTTATGGTACCGAATTTGATTATGTAAATAAATCTTTATAAGATTTTTCTCGTCCCTCGGAAGCAAGAGTATCCCCATATACTGTGAACTGCACAGAAACGGATTATTTTTTAAAATGGTTCTTACATTATAAATAAAACATTGCCGGAGACGGCACCTGAGGTTAAGGCCTGATTTAATGTTCGATATAAAAGATGAATCATGCCCCCGGAGTTAACCAGTAACCCAAAATGCTTAAGTTTAATGTGACTTAAAATTCAGAGCTCAGGTGGTTTTCACATGAGGGTCCTCTCCCTTCCTCTCTCCACTTTTTGGACTTTACTTATTTATGAAAACACTCTCGCAGACTCCTTTTTCTCCGCTGCTATAATGCGAGTAATAAAACTAATCTTGTAATATTCACATTACCGTTCCTTTATCCCTACACTATACTGTTTTCTTTGGGTTCATGTGAACCAAATGGCTTCGGAATATTTCTCCATTTTAATCCTAACGTTGGGCATGATAAAAATAGAACTGAGATATTTATTTGAAGTTAATGTCCTTTTAATTAAAAAGATGACGGAGAGTTTTGTTCTAAGAAAAATTACAGTTGTATAAAACATCAATATCGTAGGATGGCACATCCACTAAAACAAATCCCAAATTAAAGAGCTTTAAATATGATGTAATCTTACTAAATTTTTTCTCGTATGATAATTATGTATTCATGCATATACCAAGCAAGCAATGTATACTATGTGACAGTTCAGCACCCAAATTCTAGTGAACTGCAACAGTATAATAGTCTAATCTACATTAAGTAGAGAATAGTCACACTTCCAATCAATGGGCTTTGTCCCTCTCTCCCTCTATTTTCAAATTCAATTTCTACACTCCTTGGGGAAATAAACACAAAACGGGAAATACAAAATAAAATTCAAAATGAGAACCTAAATAATCACAATAACACTGAAGAGAAGAGAAAATGAAAACAAAAAATATACACATAGCGTGTATGTTGTGATATCATAAAAAATGGAAAGGCAATAATTGCGCGGCGATGAATACATTTCATGTTGAAGCTCAATTGAGCCGAATAATGTCCATTCAAGAGACAAGTTTGAGCTTTATACCTACATAATATAATTATCTACATTATATTGTATATTATATCGAGGAGACTGAATATTTCAAACAGTACTTAATGGTTCAGTTGGGTACCTACTAATTTGTTGAAATCAATTTTATAGCACCGAGTACAATATTTTAATATCATTTGTTTTGTACCTAATATTTTTCTCTCAATGCATGGTTACTTCCGAGTTTAATATTAAGCTATCGGTTACCTCGGAAGTTTTTTCTTTCCCAGATGGACTCCACGTATTCCATTCAATAAAGTGGATCACTGAACCCTGTCCTGTTGCTTTCAGGCTGTTTATTTATTTAGAAACTCTTTATTAGCAGAACATAATATATACAGACATGAGACAAACAATGGTAAAAATTAAATATAAAATTGACAGTATTAATCAAGCTCGCCGGTAGGCGAGCGCTCGTCAAGTAGCGCCAGCCAACCGGCCTATATTAACACGAAACAGAGTTTATATGTATTTTGTTTTATTGTTTTCGCCCACTTCGCGCTAACTTTTATCAATTTTTATTTCAAATTCGTAATGAGACGCGAAAATAGATTATGTTTCACGAAAGCGCGAGGTTCCTACGTACAGTTAAAGTCGTTTTCTGGCCACGCCGAAAATCTTGAATTTTATTAAAATATTCATACAGGTTTTTTTTTTCTTCAGACCAATTTTCTGTCAAGGGTACAGCAATGTGTGCTTGTCGTGGAAAGACGTGAGCTACGTTTTTGGATAGAGAATTTTTATTTCTGCATACCTTTTATAGTTTCAAGTATTTATTTTTTATAGGATAGGAGATATAGCCTTCTAAAATAAAACCGGAAAATTGCACAGAGCCGCCCCTGGTTATCTTGGAGCTGCGATTCTGGTATTTTTCGAAAGGCCTTATCATAGGAAAAAATATAAAAATATAACCAAAGTATTACACTGTACCAAACTTGAGTTAGAGCCTTTGAAAAGAATACTTATTTTGGAGCCCAGAGCCGTCTATTGTTATCCTAGAGATGTATTTCTGGTGTTTTTAGAAAGGTCTAGTCAAAGTGAATAAGATCACTTAATTTCAGATGGTTGAAACAAGTAGAAAAGTCTTTAAAGCCCTCTAAAGTAATATCTATAATGAACCCTGGAGCCACGCCTAGTTATCCCAAGTTGATGACTGAAGGTTCTTTCTAAAGATCTAATTACGCAGAATTATACTACGATGTAAATAAAATTTTAGAAAAATCAGCGAAGACATAAAAAGAAAAAACTGAATTTAGATTTATGAGAGTAACAAAAAATCTTCGCCTCACATATAACTTAAAATATGGGAGGGAAACAATCGTCTTTGCTTCATCCAAGCTGCCAGCAGACCATTTAATCAGTGTGGGAATAATAACGTTACATAACTTCATTCAGAGATTTCTACATCAAGAGGTAAACTAGGTCTATAATATGAGAAATGTACAAAATATTGGCCAGTATGAGGAAAAATATTGATTAATGTAGATCAAAACAATGATAAATTATAATAAAATATTATGTATTGAGCAGTCTCTGTGGTCGTCCACTGGTGTAGGTAAAACACAAAGTTTGCAAGGTGACCTGGGTTCGAATCCCGGCTAGGTAGAATTTTTTTTTAGTCTGTACTTTGGATGTCCGGTTTTCTCGTGAGAAATAAAAACAGTAGTTGGTAGTTTGAGTCAACCTCCTATGAACGTTTAATTTCGAACGAAGTGAGTATGGTTTAACTCGATCAACATTGATTTGTCACAATCTAATTATCCATCTACCTAACGTGATATAAGTCGTATGTAACATGATATAAGTTTCATTTTTTGTCCAATCGAATTGAAAATTTCAGGGTATATTCCATGGATATATCTATGCTTGCTTATTAATTTATAATTATTCAATGTATATCTAGTATAATTTCTCACTTCTTCTGTTTATATTTACCTACTGATTATGCTGAATTGACACCATGTTTAGTAACTCGAAGTTAGGCAAATATATGGGTCAATATTTCTTAGAGCCATAGTAAGAGGCAATTTTGGAACATACAATAATACTCGGTACTTTCATTTCCCTCTTTATTTTACCAAGATCGAATTTCCATCTACCTACCATGTACATGTACAATGTACATAGGTACATAATATAAATAAAATTGTATTGTAAACAAAACCACGAAACAGAGTTGTCCGTTTTTTAACGAGTTCATTTTTGACCAGTTGATTGTATTTGGTTTTAACGTCCTGATTTGAACTAGTCAGTACGAGGGGTTTTACCCTCCATTCGCTGGGAATCGTTCCAGCTACCTACATTTACCTCACCCAGCCTGGGTAGGGCTGTGATTCCAGACTCACGTGTTTAGAGGGGAAAAAAAATATTTGAAAAGTCTGCAACAACCGGGAATCGAACTCGAAATGTCTGGACTACGGGCAGTAGATACAACCATTACGCTGGCCACTGACAGTCCAAATAAAGCATTGATTTGGATCAATACTTTTGTATTTTGAATCGTAAATTACATAGATCTCATTCAAAATTTAGAAATATGTACCATATATATAAATATAAATAAAAAAAAAACACTGCCAATTTTGGACACAATACTTCCTCGTGATTGTTTCACATTGTATACACGTGGCAATTTTGATTTTTTCGACTAAATCATTTGTATCTCCAAAACCACAGAACCGATTTTCTTCAAATTTGTTTTACTTACGAATATATGGTAGAATACTATTTTTTCTACATTCTAGTTATTTTTTGTTTACAAATTCATACTTAAATTAAAAAGGAGTAAGCCTTATTTTTAATAAATGTATTTTCTTATTTCCTGATTGTGATAACAATAATAAATTAATAGTAATTTTAAATAATACTAAAATCTAGCTTACTACACTTTTAACCTGCAACTTGGAGTTCAAGACCTCATTGAAGGCTAACTATTAATTTGGTATTTTATTTAGTTTGATCGTTAAAATAATTTAGACAAATCTTATTACTATAGATAAGGATAACGTACCCGAAAAGTACCCAAAAAATACCGGGTACTGTTACAAAAGTACCCGTACCGGGCACAAAATAAAATTAGGTACCCGAGCACAACACTGGCTACGGTATAACACACTGGATCCGCGTACCGTACTGGGTACCGGTTTTATGAAATACTCGGAATTACACACTGGAACCGAGTACCGACGTATCGAAGTATCTATTAAATACTTGGTATTACACACCGGGGCCGGGTAGCATACCGGGTACCGGATCTATGAAATACTCGGTATTAAAATTACAATACTACCCAAATACCCATCTCTAGAACTGGGTCCAGCAGAGAGAGGTACTTAATTATTCCGATATTATCTATGGATAATATTTAGCAAGTACTATGAAATATTCTTCCAGCATCTTTTCAAGGTTTTTTTTTCCTCCTTGCAATTGTAATTATTTACAGAACAGTACTTGGGTCACAATATAATTTTCGAGCATGCAACTCATTATAACTTTTTTCATTAAACAAGGTAGTGTCACCTCACTACTCGTACTCCAATATAAATTACCCAACATTTTATATGATAGTCTTATAATATTACTGCGTATCGCAACATCCTTAAATTAAAAGTCTTTTTTCTTTTATCTGTTAATTGTTGATTAGTTTTTATTTCATCTATCAAAGGAAAATCAATTAAATCAAAAAGTAGTGATATCCCCCAAAAAAACACTACGTGTACAAATAGTCGTCAAGTGTTGGAATGATTAAAAAGAACTGATATCAAAAACGTCAATTTTCTATGTTTGAAGGAATTATTTTTCACGTAATTAGTCTCTTGATAATTCAACCAAAATAATAGCCTCACAACAACAATACACCTTTGAGCAAACTTCGATTCGGTATTTTGAGAATTTAACCAAAAAAATAGCCACTCAACAAAACAATGCTCTTGTAAGAACAATGTTGCATAGTTACAGAACCACGTCCTTGACTGCACACTGTTTTGTTCTTACAAGAGCATTGCTTGTTGAGTGGCTATTTTTTTGGTTAAATTCTCAAAATACCGAATCGAAGTTTGCTCAAAGGTGTATTGTTGTTGTGAGGCTATTATTTTGGTTGAATTATCAAGAGACTAATTACGTGAAAAATAATTCCTTCAAACATAGAAAATTGACGTTTTTGATATCAGTTCTTTTTAATCATTCCAACACTTGACGACTATTTGTACACGTAGTGTTTTTTTGGGGGATAATATAAACAAGAAAAAAATAAATAAAATATAAACATATGTCCTAACTAAAGGGCGGGGTTATTGCCTATGGCAATCTCTTCCACCCAACCCTTTTGTTTGTGTCTGACCTAACTTGTCATTAAACTTTCCTTTCGCTTTATTGTTCCAGCATCGGAGTTGGCCGCGCCCACTTCGAGAAGCAGCCGCCCAGTAATCTGAGGAAGTCCAACTTCTTCCACTTCGTCATCGCCCTGTACGACAGAGCGGGCCAGCCGGTGGAGATTGAGCGGACTGCCTTCATCGGGTTCATCGAGAAGGATCAGGTGAGGCGCTTTGCTTAAATTCTTTCTATTCCAATAAGAGGAACGATCAGTTTCAATTGCTATTATTTAAATTTTCCCGCGAAAAAATATCGAAAAAGAGAGGCTTAAACATTTGGCAATATTTCGACAATGAAAATATTAAACGACAAAAAAAAAATACTGTGAAAGGCGTAGAAAAGACCAAATAACCGAATTTGTTTCCAGAAGTTTTCATAAAATTGTATGGTTTGATCAGTAATCAATGAAGAAGAGAGGGCAAATCAATAATTTTTTTTTTTTAAATTAAGGTGCTTTAACTACAGATGGTTATTCGCACCGAAGAAATCAGTATAATCAGGATAAACAGAAAAGTGAGAAGTTGTATTGGATGTACATGAATATCAGAACATACCTGGACAGCTGTTTCGAGCTTATTTGCTCTCATTAGCAGGTAATAATTCTGATCATCCATGCCATCAACTAACCTCTCTATTTTAATCAGTATAAACAGAAAAGTGAGAAGTTGTATTAGATGTACAATTGTACATGAATATCAGAACATAAATACTTGATTTGTCTTCCCGAGGAAGTGACAGTACCAGCTTTGTAAGGACTAAAGACAATAATAAAAATCATTGGTGCCCTTAACACGTTTGGTGTTAAAAAGAGCATCAAGCCTAAACTGTGAGTGCCAGAACAATCCAACCTCTAAGGGGTTGAACAACACCAACCCCGAGAAAGAAAAGGCCATGTGAAAGAGGTAGACAGTGAAAAAAGACTGTATTTGGACATTTTTAGGGTAAATTACCCTTAAAAATGCTTTTTTCTTTCTTATAGATATTCAAGTTCTAACGAGAAAGAGAAGAAAAATGGGCGTTGAGTTTTTTTTTTTGAACTCCCGATCCTATTTGAAAATTTATCTGAGAAAGATCTCACTCTAGGTATAGAAAGGTACATTCAGTTTGGGAGAAATATTACTGACTTGCTGCACAATATGCAACACGGCCCAAAAACACGTACTACCTAGGAAGTAGTACTTGCAAGATTGTTGCATCTATAGTCTATTTTGTTACAATAAAGTAGAACTGACAAGGCTTGTTAGCTGCGGAGTTGAGTTAGAATGCAAAAGAGCTTACAAATATATAGGGTTTGATATGGAAGGATGAAATCAGGATAGGGGTTTTTACGCTTTTAATAGGCAATAAATTACCAGCTCAAATTTCAATATACCACCTCATAGCTCTCACTTGTTCTTTTACTCTCTCTCTCTCTCTCTCTCTCTTTCTCTCTCTCTCTCCCTCTCTCTCTCTCCTAGTTCTTATTTTTTCATCGCCGGGGTTGCTGGTTGAGTTAGCTCACATTACAATTTTTTAAAGAGAGAAATATCAAGCTTGGTAAAATTTTGAGCGCTTTGCTATCTCTTCTCTCTTCTGGAATAAGAAACATAAATTCCATAGATATTTCTGTGCTTAAATAGTAGAGATTTAGTAGACTCGGTTGTCACAAAAATGTATGTTACATTATAGAGAAATCGTTCGTCTCTCATTAAATTTACTTTTAAGCCTATTTTCTATGAAAAATAATAAGAAAGAAAAAAGAGACGGAAAAAACACAAACACAATACTTATATCACATCATATATTTGAGATATACATACATACATTTATTAAATTAAGGAGTTTATTTGTTAAGATAACCACATCTACAAAAATTACAATATTCAAAAATTTCTATGGTTTATTTGCCAAGTCAAAAATATCAACGAATCATAATTCACTCTGCTAATCGTCGCATCGTTAGCAAAATTCACTATCTCAAAATAAATTATCGTAGGTTAAGTATTGGTGTTGCAAAATTACGTTGGGAACAAAAATGGCACACATTATAAATATCTGTCTAAAATAAATATTTGGCCGTCAGCGGAGGACTGGGTTATAAATAAAAGCGATTAATCTGCTCTAATAATATTTAGAGAAGAAAGAAAGGAAACAATTTTCCATGTAAATTTCACATCTCAGCCTCAACGTGTCACATTTTGGCGTAAATTATAAACAAGTTAAATAATAACATCACCACGATTAATAAACAAGATTTTGCTGGAAACGAGATGAAGTATCAAAGTTTGAAAATTTGGGGCCAGGTCGGGGCGAGGGGGTCTGAATGAGTAATGAAGCTACCGGGGGGCCTGCGGGGGGGGGGGGGGGGGCGTCAACATGTCAATGATATTTCCAGCTTTCTTGTATTAAAAAGCCTTTGTCACCATAATTAATTGATTTGGGAGGAGGAGGTTCGGGGGATTTATCCTACTCCAAATAGACAGGAGAGTCAGGGAACATTGAATTTTCTCAGTCGTTGCTTGTTTAATTTTCAGCTAATGTTGGTGTCACATGGATTTTGCGGTCTTGTTTTCTGAGTGAAGTCTTGTTTGCTTTTGGTTTCATATTAATAAATTTGAGTTTTTCTTGTGTTACAGGAAACTGAAACTCAAAAAACCAACAATGGAATCCACTATAGACTGCAATTACTCTATGCAAATGGTAAGCTTTTTCTATTTTATACCTTACTTTATGTCACAATAAAATCCTAGTCTATTTCATAAGAACAGGTTAGATAATTATGTATGCTTCAAAACTCAAAACCCGATGGGTTCAAAACCCAGAGACACGGAGGAACCTCTTTTAACCAAGCTTTGTGTGAGAAACTCCATAACAAATGATAATGAATAAATGACATAAACTTTAGCATGTTTATTGTACATATTAAAAATATGCTGTAGCAGCTTTATCACGGTAGTTACTTTAATTTTTTTCTACAATGTCACTAAAATAAAAATTGTATTTTGTGCTTTCAGGAGTTCGACAAGAACAAGATATTTTTGTTCGACTTATCGATTCTGTTACCAAACAGGTAAGATCCATATTGGAATACCTTTACTATAAAATTAGAGAAAAACGACTTTTATAAATATTACGTATAATCCACTCATGCATAACTTAAACATTTAAATATAATTAGTATTTAAGATTTAAGGCATGTATATTCTATTAGTTTCTTCGCACATTCTTTTTTTATTTTTTTCATCAAATATTCGTCTTTGTTGGGTAATCTACCATGTTTTCAACTTTTTTTTCCCATTTTAATTTCCTGTAGCCAAATTCAATCTTACTCAATATATGCCATATGTTCCGTTCATCCCAATTCTCAATACTACCTCAATACTCCCAATTCTCAATTTTATTGTATTTGCAAAATGACGAACAGATCTCAACGAATTTCATGGTAACCAAATATCTTCGCTCTCACATTCCTAGCACAATACAGCTACCCCATGCCACACTTTAATTATTATTGCAACATGCATATTATTTAACCAAATTAAAACTCAATTACATGCATGCAAACAAACCTACACACGTCAGAGCACCAGCCTCTGGAACCCTCAGCGGAAATGTAAAGGAAATAACACATTTCCTTGTTTTTCCTGAGTTTTTTGTTGGAAAATTTTGTTTAGAAAGTTGCATAGGAGAAGTAAGCTGTAACACAGCAGCATTGGAAGCTAATCCCTCCTCTTGTAATTTTCCTCATCGGCACACGTCCTCTGATTGATAGTGGTTTCATAGATTGAGATGTTTGTATTAAAATAACGGATGTAATCAAACAGTGCTGGAGATCACGTTAGCAAGTTCCTTGGTTCTGACTGCTTATTTTATGTGGAAAGTTTAAGAACATGTTGTAAATTCAGACTGTCATGAAAAGATCACGGTATCTTCATTTTTACCAAATCATTATTGGCTCTAGGCAAGAAATGTTCAATATGACAGAAAGAGAGTTAATTTCATCATGGTAATCTGTCTTCGATACAAAGTATGCACTCGGGTACATAGTATGTTCCACTTTTAGTTATAACATGATATTATATGTATAGTTATTTACAAGGCCTTTTTTTAAAAAAAGATCAGTTTTTCACAGCCTTTTTTATTTCGTAGCCATGAAACAGGAGCTACTGTAGATGCTTATGGTCTGTGTTGTAGCTTGCCCATCCCGTAGTATGCCTCCCCTCTGATGGGCGAGAAGTGACAGAATACTTCCCATTTAGGTGCTGTGTCAACACGAGCGCACCGGAAGGTATCCTTTACAAACAAATGTAACCAAATTTTAAATACAACTTTTTGTCGGCGCGGGGGTTCGAACACGGACCTTCCGCATGGTAAGCGAGTGCTTAATAATACACTTGAAATAAAGGTTAGACATGAAGAATGGGCAAAATAGAGGATCATCCATGACGAGTGTATAAGTCCCTAACATTTTGTGTTTCATTGTTACAATCCGCCTCTGTCTCCCGTGCTATCCGAAGAAGCAATCAGCATATTCAGTACACAGTGTAATAGATTCTTTCCTTCCATCAGTATTATTATTGTGTACTTATACAGGAGGCAATTTTCATTTTCACCAAACGCCCACATCCCCCCCCCCCTCAACCACGTGTCAAGCGTCTGCCTTGCACGTGACCTGATCGGACAAATCTGAGGAAAACAAGCGATAGCATCTCGGTGAGAGATTATTGGGGCTCTTCCCTCCTTCCTTCCTAGGATTTTATTTGATTTTTATTTCCATTAAAAAATAAAATAAAAATATGAATAAAGCAGAAGCAAGATTATTAGGTTCATGAATGTTTTTTATAATAATGAGTTTTGAGTAATTAATTTTGCTAAACGTTATCGTTGACTAGGTGCAGGCCATTGAGAGATTTTATTTTAGGTGCGTTATCTCAGAACTGGAATGCTTTTCCTAAAATCAATTAATTATAGTTGATTAGTTTCAGTGCAAGTAAAATTTTCATTTTCTTTTGTTTCTATTTATGTGGCACGCTTTGATTATTCTTTCGAGAATTCCTATGATAGCTTCTCCATATGAATAATGCGTAATACACCCAAGAACTTGTGTTTCAGTGATCACACTATGTATAACTGTATAAGATGATAATCTGATCACAAAACCAGATTATGTAAGATTTCAACAGCTCATATGAGACTAGAGAGAATATAAAACATTCAATATGTACCCATATGTATATTATTATACTGTACCTATATACAATTTGAAGAACAAAACTAGCAAAAAGAAGTTTGCTAGTTTTGCAAAAAATTAAAAAAAAACGAGCGTACTATACATACATATTTATGTAGATGAAGACGTACCCTTGTTTATTTTTCAAAGATTTTTTTTTTTATCTGATAATAGAGATGGCATATTTTTCTCTTAAATATGATATATAGCTGGCATTGATTGCAATCTTTTTAAAAGGCTTTCAAGGCATTCAAAAAAAGAAGAAAATATATTCCTCAATATTTTTCTATAAAACCGAAATATTTTCCTGGCATACGTTTTCTGATACTTATCAACTAAAACTTTTCAAACATGAAAGTCAAGGGAACCCTATAATCTTGTGATTCATTCAGCGTTTGCCCCTTATCTTTAAAATAAACACCAATGATCAGTTTCTAACAATACTGATAGAATAAGAAATTATTTCAAAAGAAGGACGGAAGTAAAGCACTAGATGGATGGACCCAGGCTGAAACAGAAACAATAGCGACAGGGCCCCCCTCGAAATTCTCACTTCAACCCGGGCCCCCCCCTGCCGTGGATTTTTTCTAGGTACATTACATACATACATACATGTTGATTCCTAAACATAATAAACAGTAAAAACCAACTACATCACAACAAAACTCTTTGGGCCCCCCCTGACGAAAATCCTGGATACGGCCCTGAATAGCGATAGTTCTCTACAACTCTAGTACAGGTCTCTACTTACATTCCCAATTTTCAGTATCCGACCATCTTAGATAGTGACCTGTGCTGATCCGCTAAGGCTAAGTTCCATGCTCCCCTGACGGATTGATAGTTTGAGAATTATTCTGCAGGATTGTGCGTGCATTGGTGCAACTTAAGTGATAATATTCGAGCATCAGCTGAAATGAGTTTGTGATTTGTTCAGTTAATTTGCTTTCCGATTAGACCACCACGCGAGCTAACAGTATACTGGGTGTGTCCGGTTTATTTGACTTTTTGAATGGTTATTACTTATTATACGAGGTTTGGCTATTAAGTTCGTAGATTCTTTCCATAAAACGATGTGTGTTTAACTTACCCAACTTTAGTAGTTATCCCCTTCAATGTGCTCCCCTCCTCTATCCCTACAACGTTCTAAGTAAATTTTACATTGATCGAAACAGTGGTGGAGGTCATTTTGTGTGAGGCCTTTCAAGACTTTTGCCGGATTTTTCTTAACGTCATTTACGCTGTCAAATCTGGTACCTTTCAGGGTAGATTTGATTTTTGGCAATAAGTAAAAGTCGCACGGGGCCAGGTCGGGTGATTAAGGAGGGTGTTCCAACACTGGGATGTTGTACTTGGATAGGAACGTCTTCACGGAGAAGGCACTGTGGGCTGGCGCATGGCACCATTTTTGCGCAAACTTTTGTCATGTTGAAATTTTCGTGCAAAATTTGTCTCACACATTATCTATCAATTTTAAGTGTATAAGCCATTAGTCCTAGAGTTAATTTACGGTCAGAACGAATCATAACACCAATTTTTTCAATGTTTTCGTCAGTTTTTGAGGTTTGGGGGCGACCAGGACGTGGATTGTCCTCAACATCTTCCTGACCACATTGAAACCGTTTAAACCACTTATAATGCGTTGATCTTTTCAAACATGACTCCTGGTACACTGTCTTTAGCAAAGAAAAAGTTTTACGAGAAAGTTTTACGTAAAATTCAATAATCACTCGTTGCTCAACGTTTGTATCAATCATAATTCCGGCAAAATTAAAAAAGGTGTCTTGCGCGTCGGGCTATTACAACAGAACTAATTACAGTACAGGCATGTGACAGCTATCAATCAAAACACGAGACTTGAAGCTTTCTAAACATGTTCATCATATCTTCCTAGCATGGACAGCTTTTGCGTAGCGGCTCGCGTCTACGAACTTAATAGCCAAACCTCGTATATGTAATGGTCTTTTATTTTAACTTCATGCTTGAACATTACATTCTCACCCTGTAATCACACATGAACAGTTTTTATATTTCCTGCAACAAGAAGGATTAGGCTGAATAGGATCTTGATTCATTTATCTATCTCTTGCGCAAGGATTACACTTGTCCTCCCAGCAAGTAAGGTATCTATGCCAACATTAATATTTATGTACTATATTGTGTTGTTCATTTGCTCTCCCATACTTCGTCTTTATCAATTTTAGAGAGGGAGATTTTTCTCCAAGTTATTGATTTCACCAAGTTGGGGAGAGTCTACAGCAAATATATTATTTCATGTTGACTTTTCCTCCCCTCTCACTCCTCCTCAATATCTCTTGCTTCGTTATAGATGTCATATTTCCCCCCAACTTGTGTCTTTTTACATTCCAAGTCTTCTTAGAGTGTATCTCTCAGTTTTAATTACTTTTGATTTGAAAATACAGAAAACTTACCGAAATTTCTTTTCAAAAGATATTTCGGTCGAAATGGTATAGAGCGTTCAATAATGTTGAGCAAGGTACGTGATATCAGAAAGGTGAGTGTGAGCATAAGTAGGCACAGATACAGGACCCATAGTGACGTAAAAAACAAGTTGGTTTTAAGAGTTAAGTAGATGTGACAACAGGGGAAGCGTTGAGCAGACGAGTGTTCTTGTTTCAATCATGCCTGGGCTTAGGTCTGATTATTTTGCTGATCCTTGGCTTATTAGAAAGCCATTATTCTAATAAAAAATTAATATTTTCATAGTATAGAGGGGTTGAAAAAGTCAGGGGAGAGAAGCAGAATATAATAAGAGGAAAAGAGAAATTTAGGAGAATATATAGCATCTAGATATTGTAATAAAATTTACCTACATAATACGTTACATACTACCTATACCTTTTTGTATTCTATGATCAGACAGCCTTTTTATTTTAAAGCAAGGTCTTATTTGTGAATTTTATCAGAATAGAAGTATTAGAGCGTAGGAGGTATAAAAGTTACAACAGTTGGACTTTTTTAAGCAGCATGGATAGTTTTTGTCTTTTAGTAAAGGAATATTAAAAATATTTATTTATAAACATACATAAATCTTGAATTTATCTAGAATACTTGAGGTGTATCTTATCACGTCCAGAAACTTTCTAGTAAAACGAAGCTACTTTTATCTTGTGTAAAGCGAAACCTTTCGGTTTGATATAGTAATTTGATAATGAGTAGGTATTAATAATAAACCTAAATTCAAAGAGTTCGTGCTGAAGTCCTGGCCATAGGGTGGAGAAGGATAGGCCACATCTTGATGGCATGAACATAAAACATTGTTTGAATATTTTCCCGCCTGTACTTAATACAAAAGTTTGGATATTTTTAAAGTTTTAGAGGTTAAAGTTATATAAAACCATTGTATCATGATGGATATCACACTGCTCCTTAATTATTTCTTCTTTTCATTTGCTTTGAAAAAGTATAATAAACACTGAACAGTCTAAACGTAATAGGTAATTAGGGAAATATCTAATGTATATACAATCTGTTTTTGTTTTGCTTAAGTCCTTATTATTTATTTATTTATTTTTAACCTGAGTGGTGACGGGAAAAGTGATTTACGTAACAGGACGAGATCTGGCGTATTCAACAGCAATTGACGGCGACGGACGCTACGCTGGCTAACGTCCTTTAGTAACTTGATTCTAGGTCATTCAGGCTCATGTTATCTTTTCTGAAAGGCTCACACTTTTCCTCCGAATGCACGATGGTCTGTTTTAAAAGACCTAATGAATTGTTGTATCTAAATAATGAACTCTAGATATTCCTCATTTTTATTCTTACATTTTGAGAAAGTAAAGTTGTGCGATATCTCCCATCACCTCCGCGTGAGCTCGAGTGGCCTGCGTCCACTCTCATTGCGTGCTCATCACTATCTCATCATACCATCTGGTTATTTTTGGGGGTGGGAATCTTTGCCTATAACGCAGGAAGGTCATCAAAACGTGAGTCCGAAGGTTTGAATAGCTTTCGGGCTGGCATCTATTACTTATGAATACATATTTTATAAAGTTATGTAAACAGTAGCATGTTTAGTTTGAATTCTTGTCCGCTACTTTGCATCTCTACCAATCCTTGTAAATGTATCCTTGGGACTTTTTATTCTGGGCCATTCAATTGAAATTATTGCGAAAGTATAGGAAATGCGAGAAAAAGAATTGCCTGCTTTTCAATATTTTTCATACAGAACACAGTTGTGTTCCTCTATCCTGATTTTGATATCTGTCCCTGCACACTCCCAGAGGAATATTCTCTTGATCTCTCTCCTTCCTTTTCTTATTCTCATTTTCCCCAGCAGAGGGTTTGGAAGATCTGAGCTGGTATGTACACAGTATTGGAAATGTCCGACATAACTTTAACTTTGTGTGCACACATGTTTTCTTAGGGTAGCTTTTCTCCTTTTTCTCTATGGCTTGTTATTTTCCGTATCCTAAAATAAGGAAAGGTTTGTATTCGTCGAAGATTTGACCTACCCAGTTTTTCACATTTCTAGATGAATCATAGCCTCAGGATGCCAAAAAAGTTGTTTCTGGCCATTAGTCCGTGTGTGTGTCCGTATGTGTGTTGAAATTTGCTCGCGTTGTCCAAACTGTTCGATCTATACTATAGGGTCTTATTGTTCAATCTATTGTCTTTAATTTTATTGTTGGCACCCGACTTTTTGGTGTACTCAACTATGGACCTAATCCTGGATACATTTCCAAGAGCAGCTCAAATTAAAAAAATTTGGCGTTATTTTACATTTCTGTTTTTGGTGGGTTAGTTCTCTGCACTAGACCTGCATTGATTGAAATTTGGACTTACCATCGGTAAAATTTAAATGAACCCAGGTCAAGTATAAGGAAGGATTTAGTCTAGTCTCTAGGTGTTATGAGTGGCAGATTTAAGTTGTGCTTGTAGGTACAGAGGAATGAGAGAAAAATAGGAGGCTGAGGAGAGTTTGGAGGAGTGGGGGAGATATCACTAACTCCATCATTGACTAGGGTAGGTGTACTCCCTCTTCCTCTCCTCCCATCTCCTTGTTCCCTACTAATTACATTATCTCTCCACCTCTCCTTTATTTATCTCTTGTATTTTTCAACATTTCATTGCTTCACTTTATACTTGTCTTCTGGTTGTTCGTTTTCCTTTTTCTGCTCTTAACATCTTGATTTACTACTGCTGCGTTTGAGTTTTCTTCCTTGCCTCTCTGTTCATCTTCTTTCCATTCAAATTGTTTGGTCTTCCTTTCGTTTGAAACTGTTTGTGCGCTCATTTCCTTTAACTTTGGTTAGTGATTATTTTTATTGATCTGTACAGTTTTCAAGATCGTGATCTTGAAATCTGGAGTCGGTGTTTCATGTCCCGGTTTCAGCGTGAATTTAGTAAAGCGAGTTTGAGTATTTGTGATATCACGAAAGTGATTAACACAAATATGATAACTTTTTTCTTTCTTTTTTTGATCGCCCGATCTCACTTCTAATTCTTATTTTAACAACACCAAATTTTTTTTTTTTTTTTCATTCATAACTGCTCTGTTCTTTTGTTTCAGGCAATTTGTTTACGAGGGCACAAGATAAGAATCCAGAACCCCCCAATGTGTCGAGTGCTCCTCACGCATGAAGTGATGTGCAGGTGAGAACTTTTAAATGAAAAAAATAACTTTTTCGAAGTTTTGTTATTAAATGGTTTTTTGTTTTTATTAAGACAGAATAAGCAGAGCTGATGAAATACAAACCAGAAGGTTGAAAATTTAAATGAATAAGACTTTCCTGATGCCATGTAAAAATATTTTTCAAATATCTGAAAGAAACGAAGCGAGCAGTATAAATATGGAAAAGTAGAGTCAAAGACAGAAAAGGGGAGCGAGATTAAAGAATAGAGAGTGAATGAATGGTAGAAAGAGAGAGAAGAGGAAAATTTAACACAATATCGTGAGATGTTTGCTTAAACTTTCGAAACTTGGAAAAACTTATGATGCTAAATATTCAAAGCTATTTAGAAGATTATCTCAAGTTTTGCACACATCACGGCAGTGTGGAGAAGGCTAACCGCTGTTGTAAACTTTGAGGCAGAGCTTTGAGCTAGGGCACGTTATGAAAGGAGAGAAGATAGAACAGTATTAGAGATAAGTATTTAATGCTAGTGTTGAAAACAACATCAGTCTTCATTGTGTTGATGTTGAATGAAAATCCATTTGGTAATTTAAGAAAAAAACCTTGGAAAAGCTCTATCATTTTATTCTTCTTCTTCAAATGAAGCACTCTAATAAGAGTAACAAGGCCAAAACGTTTCGTTCGTGCTGATCCGGAATTCATCGGATTGTTGGTTTTTTTTCTCAAAAGATTCGTCTCTGATAGGAAGAGAATCAAGGAGTCATCTTTCATTTCATTATCCTCCAACAAATTATATTCACCTAGAAATTCTCCATCTTTTTCCGTTGAACATGGAGATTTAGTATTATGCGTCCTTATCATTAATCAATTTGAAAAAAATCATGGAATCAAAACATACCTTTAAGAGATTTGATTGATGTGGTTCTAACCTAAAATAATGATTTTGATCGCTATTAATTTTTCAACGTCTGTTTTATTTTGTTGAAATTGATGAAATGTTGCTAAAATGTGGATGAATAATAAGAATATCTTGTACAATTATCCAATGTTGTTGTTTGTAAAGTAAGATATTTATGTTTATAGTTATCATATAATTTCATGTTGAATGGTTCTTGGATTCCATTATAACCTATTCCATTAGTTTTTGTCTTGTAATAGTGTAATACATTTCCATCATGTAATTTGAATACTTCTTGTGTCTTGCATAACACTCTCTTCTTCAGAATTGTTTTGGACAGAGATACTTTCTGAGAAGTAAATCGATTACAAACGACATTTATATTTCGTTTCCTAGTCCTTCCCCATAAGTAACAAAGTATCGAGCTACCCCTATCATGTCTCGTAATGCAAGTCATCCCTTCGTGCAGAACAAAAATCCCTTGGGATGATCTTGCCTTATTGTCCCTTTTATAGAAATTTCTATTTTTCACGTTAGAAACGAGAATGAAAGTAGAATACAAAGAATTTGTATGGTATATATTTGAACACATTTTGATAACTATATTGCAGAGAATAAGTAAGAAAATTATCTGTAGGTACACACACTGTATAGTCTAGTGTTTCATCATCTGATTGATCAGAAACAACATGTTAAAGCTCAATGTCTTTAAAGAAAATTAATCTGAATAATCCTGTAGTTACATATCAACAAAAAAATACTGGTGTGACCCCTTTTATTTTTTTATTCTAAGAAAATGTTGTCCCTTGCGTCCGCAGAGTGCGGCCGAATTCAACCAAAAGTTTCGTGGTTTGTGTGGTATATACAATCAACTTTTAAACCAAATTTTAAGTCTCAACCTTTACCGTTCTCGAGTTATCGTGTTCACCAAACATAGATGCACGGACCAATCGCCGAAAACAATTTTTTGGTATCGTGAGGCTGTGTATGATTCGTTCAGAAATGTGAAAAACGGGGTAGATCGAATTACAATACTTACCAAATTCGTGGATACAATACTTTCCTTATTATAGGATAAGGAAAGTAATAATCTTACAATACATAGTATCTAAAAAAATCTAACATATCTAAAAAAAATCACAAATTAATATTCGTAACAACTTGTATAGAACTTTAAAAAAAAGAAGAGTTTTTCTTGAACTCCATTTCCCCCTCTAGCAAAGAAAATGAAATAATTCCCCAACTTAACTGGTGTTGAAAACTCCATTCCTACCAACTTTTTTAACTTCCTGTGTTAGGTGCTTACCACTTCTTGACAATGTCTTTCTATTTGTCTTTATCAGTAGCAGACGTTGAGTCTTTTTCTCCTTCCACCCTTATATCAGTTCTCTGCTTTCTTCTGATTCCAGTCGGTGTTGTGACAAAAAGAGCTGTGGTAACCGGAATGAAACCCCTTCCGATCCTGTAATTATAGATAGGTAAGTCCAAAACCAATGTATATTTCGAGATATTCCATTAATTTTAATATTTTTTAGCTTTTAAATATTTAAATTATAGAACAAATACATTTTGAAGTTTTTTCAAACTGGATTCATCCAATCTAGGTAGGGTAACAAAGCTAAGTAAAAACAGATGTATTAGCCCGCTTTTAAAATTGATTTTAATTTTGAATACTACTCAACCGTACTAACCATATTATTCTCTGTAATATTATAACCCTCAATACCTCATTATTTTTATTAAATGTAAAAATTAGGCTGCAAAAATGAGGCGAAGGTAAATTAGATATTTGGCGCAAGGAGATTTCATTTCTGGGGAAACGCAGGGAAACAGGATGATGAAGTAATATTATGGTAATTAGGAGGAGGAGGAGGGATGAGGATAATCAGAAGAGTAGATAAATAGAGCGAGGAGGGGGGGGGCGTATTGAGACAAATAGAGGAGAAGTAAAACATTTGAAACACACAGTCGAAAGGAATGAGGTGAAAAATGTGATTAGGAAATGTGATGAAGGTATAGAGAAGATGAGGTAGGGGTTAGAGATTGTTCCAGTCAAACTCTTGATGAAGTGAATCCCAGGGATGAAGTGGAATGTGGTTCTGACTAATTATACGAGGTGACCAAGTTTTCTTTTAGAAATCAACTCCAGGAGATATTCTAAGACAATCTTAGGTAATTTTCGAAAAATGAAAAAAAAATTCACTTGAAAAAAAAAGTTTTTCCCTGAAAAATAAACTTGAACTGGTTGAAAAGAAGTGAGAATGATTCTCATGTTTCTGTGAATAATTCTTTTTCAGTAAATTTTCCAAGTATACCTAACATTTTGTACTTATTTTCATTCAATTAATTTGTTCGTTCCGAACATACCGCAGAAATTTTATTTTCATTTTCTTTTTAAAAATCTATTTAAGACAAAATGTCAATAATAAAAAATCAAACCTTGTATTAAAAAGAAGAAAACGTGTACCAAATATGTTTTTTTACCAAAAAAAAAGCATTTTTCTTTTGAAAGGAAAAAAGATAAGAAACGGGAAGAGTTAGAAGGGAAAACTCGCTTTTAAGGGGAAGAATTTTCAAACTTGGAGACGTTGTTCTAGCAGAATTTTAGTAATGGAGTAATAGCAGTTTGAACTTCATGCAAATTCAAAAATATTGATATTATTAAATAAACCTCTGTCAAATATTTTATTTCTATGTAATTTTGTTGAAGCATTTAATGCTCGAAATGTGACAACTTCCATTGTCTATACAATATTTGCTGGTAGTTCATCTTGTAGCTGAAGGAAAGTGTAAAAAAAATTAATAGTCTAAACTCTAAACACTAGTTCTTAATTATGTTGTTGGAAATCCTTTAGAGAAATACTAGAAAAGCACTTGAGATCGAGGATTTTTAATATATCTTTAATTTCCAAATAGATGTTATTCATAGAAGATTTATACATTGATACCATTTTTAGACTGGAAGAATTGGTTCAAAATTGAGTAACACTTCTTGTGTATTTTTTTCCTTCATCGTATCTGCTACTCACATCTGTAGCTTGATCGATAAGGCGACGGACTTGTAACCTGGAGGTCGGTGGTTCAATTCCCGGTTTCAGCGTAAATTTAGTAAAGCTAGTTTGAGTAGTTGTGACATCACGAAAGTGATCAACACAAATACGATAACTTTAAAAAAAACTTTAAACTACTCCCATGTGTAGAACTTCAGAAACACACGCTGAATTCATACCTCACCTTTAGAAATCTATGTAAACTATGTACCCTTGTACAGTGTAAACACTCATGCCTGAAGAAAGTTGAAGAGTAGAGAAATCCTGCTCAACTAACGCCGTGAGGGGAATTGGAGGGGAATCCTCATGTGTGCTATTACATTCCCCCAGCGTAAAACTCCCCAGGGACGCCATTTTGTCGTCTTCATCTTTACTATCTTGTTGCCCCTTCCCTTTCTCCTCCGTTTCTTATCCTTTTTATTCTCTTATGTTATTTTTTGCTTCATCGTTTTTCCCCTTGTATTTATTTCTGGCTTCTCCTTGCTCCCTGCTGTATATACGAGTATGTGTATCTACAGTATGAATGTACTCTCTACGGGGATTTCACGATTCGTCTCAAACTACCTGAGGTGGCCTTTTTCACAACACGATTCGTCTCAAGAAAAACAAAACACGATTCGTCTCATAACACGATTCGTCTCAAATACTCAAAAATCGAAAATATATAATATCCCTTTCAAACTATCCCCATAAGAAAAAATTCCCTCTCGCACCAAAAAAAAAAATCCCTATAAAATGGCGATGTTCACGATGTTATTGTTTTGAACCAGTAACAGTCATCTATGTTATCAGTGTTTATTTGAGTGTTTGACAGTAGGGTTAGGTAAAATACATCGAAGGCCATGCCTCAAGAATATAGTAGGGTTAGGTAAAATACATAGAAGGGCATGCCTAAAGAATATAGTATTACGGTTAGGGATAATACATAGAAGGCAATGCCTTAGGTTTAAAGTAGGGTTAGGTAAAATGCATAGAAGGCCATGCCTCAAGAATATAAGAAAAAATTCCCTCTAAGATGTTTTAAATAAGATGTAATAAAATATCCCTCAATATGTACCGTATTTTATTGTCGTACTGAGACGAATCGTGTTGTTTACTTTTTCGCCAAAAAAAATGTTTTGAGACGAATCGTGTGGTCATTTTTATACCTGAAATTCCAACCTTTTTAAAAAACCCTTTTTGAGACGAATCGTGATGCGCCCCTCTCTACAGGGTGTTTGTGAAAGCTGTGATGAAGTAAATTTCCTCAGACCTATGTAGGTATGTAGGTACATACAATATCTGTGTACATCTGTACAAGTGTACAACTGTACATGGTGTATTTACAATTATACATTGTATAGATTGGTTTCAGCGGATCTTACAGCTTTCATATTTTCTCTGTCGCATATCTAATGTGAAGGATATACTTTCTGAACTTTTATTATTGATAGATCCGCCAAGCCGCAACCTTTACATTATAGCAAACCCTTATCATTTACATAGATATGACATATATCACATATATGAGGCATCAAGCAAGGAATGGACGTATGAATATCATTGCTCTTTTCTTCTCTTCATATCTTTTCATTTTACTTTCTCTTCTCCTCCTCCGACTCCTAGCGAGAGAGAGAAATAGATAGATAATGAATGGGAAGAAATTTAGGAAAGACGCTTTTCCTATTCCTACTCTTCTGTTTTATTTTGGGGGACCTTCGCTTCGTGGGTATAAAATTCTGCTCTATGACTTCTCAGTGACGGATATGAAAATAAAATACTCGCAGGTTAAAAAAATCATTTCCAACATATTGAGCCAATTTAAAAGTTTTGCCACTGTCGCTTTCTATGTGAGCTACTTTCTGACTTTTATTATTGATGTGGGACCTTTCATTATAAAATTCATTACATGACTTTACAAATGGGAGGATGTAATACTTGCCCTTATAATAACTTTACTCTCTCGACTCTACTGGAGGAAATAGATAGATAATGAATGGGAGGAAATTTAGAAAGACGCTTTCCTATTCCTACTCTTCTGTTTTATTTTGGGGGACCTTCGCTTCGTGGGTATAAAATTCTGCTCATGACTCTCAGTGACGGATTGAAAATAAAATACTCCGCAGTTAAATAATCATTTCCAACATATTGAGCCAATTTAAAAGTTTTGCCACGTGGTTTCAGGCCTCAAGTTCATACAAGTAGATATAGGTTGACCTATATCTACATTTAGAAAGGTTATTATAAACAATCCACGCATTGACAAAGGATAGTATTAAAGAGAGTACGAGAAGTTAGATCTTCCAGGGTGTCTTTCACACAGGATATATAGTTTCCTCTTGCTACACTTCTGAATCTTCCAATTACGTCCCTCCAAGCTTGCTTCTACCTCTCTCCTCCCGATCTCCCGCTTTGAAACTATATAAAATGCATCGAGTCGTAAAGAAAGAGGGAGAGCCAAAACTTCTCCCTCTCTGTCTGCCATTTCCAAACTGGAAATGTTTCTATGAGAGAGAGAAAGAGATCGTAAGTTATGTTTTCTCATAGTGGAAGGATATTCCTTTTTCCAACGTACTCGTTTTGGGGAAAAATATCTTCCATCTTTAGGTTTTTTCTTTACTTTTTGATCCTCGTCGCTTCTTAGCTCTCTTCTATTCTACAGACAGGATGTCACCAAGTTAAGGTAACGGTTGAGAGAGAAACAGTTTCGTGATAATAGTGGCAACAGTACTTACTCAAAGTAGATTACATGATTCATATTACAGATGAATAATTACATTATGCACCCATGCCCTCTTCTCATGTAGGGTGAAACTTTCCTAAGCTCATCAAATATTCAATTAGGAGCAGAAGAAAAATTACGCAGGGGCTGAAAGCAAGACCCTCTGTGGAAACATTCTATTTGTTTGTTGTTTTAATTTTGATATGCACCCATGCAATTTGTTACCTACGTCGGAGTGAAGACGTTTTCCTATTTGTTCCGGCATTCCAACTGAATCCACAAAACATGGAAAAGGTAGATATGGAGATATATTTTTCATTGCAAGCCTCAAAAGTCTTGAAAAACAGATGTGCAGGCCATTTTGGTTGCAGTTTTTGGATTGTCTCGAATTCCTATTACTTTTTGTACATTTTAACTAGAGTTTTGCATGTTTGTATAGATACATTAATAAGGTGGTGTCTTTGATGCACTTATCTAGAGCAAAACCTCCACTGCCATCCATTAACTATGATTGGTTGTATATCTTGCAATGAAGTTATCCTTAATAGACAAAACATTTTTGTAAGGAACAGTAATTATCACCTTTCTTAACCCTTATCTTGGCAGAGAATTTCAATTTTTAATTTATTATTGGATGGTTGGATGGAAGGATGATTATTGGATGGTTGGATCAGTTGGATGGAAGAGCTCCATCCTGCCACTTTAAATAAAGCGTTTAAAATTTGAAATAATTTTAAATGTTCTGTGGAAGAAAAAATGCTTTAGGATTAATTTTTGGCCAATAGAGTAAAAAAAACTGATGGTATCCAAATATACACATTGCCAAGATAAGGGTTAAGTTGATCTCATTTCATTCCAATTTGAGAAAACTTACCTCTCTGTAAAATTATTCTACGTTTTCTATAGGTTAATTGGCTTTATTTATCTTTCTTATAAAACTAAAAATAATTTAATGTTTCATTTTCAATAAAACCGAAAAAAGTTAAGACATTCATTCAATATTAATTTTTTCTAAAATAATTTTCAGCAATTTTTGGTTTCAAGAAGCTTACACATCATTAAAGGGTGTTTCTCTGTGTCTCGTTAAGCTTTCAATTCATCAAGACTTGCAGAACAAGTGCTTTCAATCAAGTTGTTGTAAAGTGTTGATGGAAACAAGTGTGTGTCACTGCTGTCTTCATTCCGAGGGCTGACGAAACTATCCAGATATATGCTTTTTAGTGGATGTGCAAAATTTACCGATGATTATGATGATGATCCTGGTAAAGAATTGGCGCGAGATCAAATAAAACTCCTGGTTGAGATTCGAAATAGCAACCTGCAAATCTAAAGGTATCGGCTCACAAGTGCTCTTGGGGCAGTCGTGAGGTCTCCTATTATAATATTTTGTGTTTCAAATGAGGAACTTCTACAAACTCTTCAGTTACTTTGAAGTTTTCTGCTGTATCAACACTGTTCATTTGTTCCAGAATTGCTTCTCCATGCTCCGTGAATTCCGTGATAGCACGCCGTTGTGTTTCAACATGCCACGTGCGTTCATTTTGAATCTGGTTGGAAATTTTATGACTTTCCTTCACTTTTTAACATCTTTCCTCTTTATTTTTATGCTCACGACAATCTTCAAGTTAAATAAAAAGAATGCAAATAAAATTAAGGTGTTTTTAATTTATTGCGTCACAACCGTCTCTCTCTCTCTCTCTCTCTCTCTTTACTTTTAATCTCTCTTTCTCTTTCACTCAAATTATTCTCGTTTTGGATTCATGAGTTTCTTCAATTAGTGGGATATTAATAGCATTATTTTGAATACCATCATCTGTACAGAAAAAATGCTAAGAGTTCAAACTACATAATTTCTGTAGTTATATTATAACTTGCCATGGGTACCTCCATTTACAAATAGTAAACCTATATCTCTTGCCTGATGTACTTGTTAATTATGATAGAATCTAGATGCTTCATCATATAATTAATACTCGTTCCTCAAATGCGTTGAGAAGAGTTCAAAACGTCATACATTCTCAATTTCCTCCTCTAGGACGTCAATGTAAGCTATTCTGTGTAACTACTCCTTCCTGGAATCGTTGATTCGATTCCTTAATACATCGTTGACATATACAAAGTGTATTTAGACAATTTCGAAAACTGTCCTTTGAGCAAAGAAAATAATAAAGGCCAAAGAGAGCTATATGGTACTGTTTATTTTCTCTACCCTCAGTCTCAACTTCTCATCCGAATTCAGCTTCGTGCAGAATCATACATATTACATACATAGTTCTTATTGAAATTCCTTCTCTTGTTTTGACATTATCTCTACACCTACCTTCTACCTTCTCCTACTCACAGCGTGCAATGGAATAAAATATGGCCAACAGTTTCACTATCTTCTCTTACACACTCTCAACAAAATACGTTTAAATAAATAAATAATTGATTCGGAAATATATTTTCACAGAAAAGTTCAAATTGATTTTCTTTCCCCCTACACACACTTGAATATTTATGATGATATTCGACTTCTGATAGTAAAAAAGGAAAATAAAATGCGCTGAAATGGGTAAAGGGTTTTTTTGGTTATAAGGTGCGCATTTTAAACTGAATTGTTATTGTTCTTCTCCCGTTGAACTTGTGAAATGATAACTATGAATAAACCGGATATACCCTCAACCATGAACTTCTTCTAACGTACGAAATTTTCCCAGCCATGGGACAGAGTGTTTTGGCATCAGATGTTACATTATTACTCCAACATTTATGAGCTGGTATTTTGTATGGAAATGATTGCCTCTACTTTGAACCTAATTTGACAACTTATGTCTATGGTTTCAATTTTATACCTGTAGAAATTTCATTTGTTTCCCATGTATACGTATACGAACAGAATTCCTCTAAATCTAGCCCCTGAGGATACATCAGACCTGATTACCATTCTATTTGAACGGGAAAAAATGAAAGGTACTCTTCATGTCCCATTTTGCTGAAAGGTCAAAATAAATGCTCTGTTATTTTGTCATAAAGTAGATGTCATACAATCATCACAATAATACCAGGAAAAATGTCAATGTTTGCCTTCGAGTTTACCTCAAAAATCTCTTGATGTGTAGTTAATAATTGAGCAGCACTGAGCTATTGTTGGAATACTTACATTTATGAGCCCCTGTTATTGTTGGAACTTTATAAGCTCTTTTGAATGTCATATGAGTTGTGTTGGTTTCTTTTTTCAAAATATCGTATATATATATATTATGAGCAATGAGTAAAATATGCTCTCTGCAGAGGTAGGCATAATGAATTTGAATTTAAGTGAATAGTTCTAAAAACCAGGTCACCACTGAAATATGGGAATTTATAGATTCAAAAAGATAAATATATACATGAGAGATTATAAAAGTGCTGAATTAATTGAACAAGAACGTAAAATCATTTCTTGAAATCCCTAGCATATGTCCCCCACTCTTGAGAGTTAAATCAGATGGAATCAATCCTGATTTTTTTCCATTTCCTAATCATCTCCATTCAGGCGAGGGAGATACAGAGGTGTGATAAATGGTGTTTCCAATTCTTTTTAAAGCTTAGGTTAATTGTGTGTATGATTTAACCCTAAGCTTGAATGACTTATAGCTACAGGGTTACTGTGGATAGATTGACTTAGTTTGAATTCAGCTTAAGCCTGTTCAGAGCATTAGCAATCTGATTCCTGACCTACAAAATGTTGAAAAGATGCCATGCAAAAATATGATGCCATTAATAATTAAGACTATCAACCACCTAACTAATTCATACTGTTAAAAATCAAACCGAAAAAAACGATTGTAACCAAATTCCAGGCATGTTAACTCTTATGATAGAAAATTTAAAGATTTTTCATATCTATGAAAAATTCGGGACCTCTCATAGTCTGTGTCTGTTGATTAAAATGATTACATTTTATATAAAAATTAGCCCTTCAAGACAATAAAAAACAGTCTCCATTTAATCGCCAGTATAATGATGTCTCCCTTTCCTTTATAATACACTATTGACTATTGACAAAAAAAATAATATCCGATCAGTTAAATAGGGTCTGCAAATTGAAAAAAAAAAATGATCAGGGCGAGAACAAAACAAATATCATTATCACTCCTAGCATGCAGAGAGCGAAAAATGCAGCTTAATAGGGACATATATGAACAAAAAGAAATTGTGAACACGAAACTGGAAAAAAACATAGAAAATACATAAAAATGTATGGAACATCATTATTGTAATTGATAATTATGTTGGAACGTTTTGCTATTGGGAAATAGATGGAAAGTTTTCTCTTCGCTTCCTGAAAATTCTAGAGAGGTTTGCGAAATTTCAAGAGTGACAATCCTGACTTTTTTTTAGAATCTATGTTGAAGTGCACTATATTTGAAAAGGATTGATTTCTTTTGTTCTAGTAGAACATGAGGATAGTAATTAAGTGATAGGTATTAATTGTCATGTCTGTGATTTCGAATATTTCATACAAAAACTGTTAGGTTCTGAGGTCGGGTATGTGTATGTATAATATGAACTATCCAATGGAATATGGAAGTCATGTGTACATTGTACTTAGGCAATGCTGATCAGATGAAAGTCAGTCGGATTCCTCCTCATTGAATCCCAGCAGAGGAAGCACAGTGAATACAAAACAATTTCCAGGATACTAACAAGAGGTGGGGATGATATGCACAGTGCACCAGTCATATGTTTCTTACAAGTGACACTCATATGCAGGGCATTGCAGAATGCGTGAAATTAAGTCATTAACTGAAATTGCCATATCATTGTTGGGAATTACTGTGAGTGCAGAATATGTGCATGGAATATTATGTCTAATGCAACTTTCAGTGACGGATTGCGGGGTAGGGGATTTTCCTTGTCCCATATTTATGAAACAGTTCTAATATAAACATAAGGTGTACAGTTTAATACATGTAATTATGTATTTGTACATTATACATACCTGCATTTCCTCCCTATTATTAGATATTATTACCTATTTACATGGTTGTTCGTGCCAACTGAAGCCGACACTTTATAAATTTTATTTGATTTTGAATTTTGCATATTTTCTAGAGACTGTGTAGATTGTGCTTAGATGCATACTACTAATACATAAAATTTATGATTGTGTCAATTTTTCAACAATATTGACTAATATGTGACGGAGAGACCAAAAATGAGATGGAGAGACCAAAATGAAATGGAGAGAGTTGAAGAAGACCTGAGAAAAGAGGACGCACCATATAGAAAGATATGCAAGGAGAAGTTTCATGGAACAAATGCCGATCCCATGTAGGTTTGTTAAAAGCAAAGTAAAAGAAGAAGCCAAAGATTACGTAGTAGGTGCATCTGTATCTTTGGTTTCGTAGCAGATAAACTACCAAATCAAAACAGAAGAAGTCAAAGTCTGAATTTTCACCCTCTGTTAATTCACCGCTGCTATCAATGTTATCATTGCTCTATCTTAATACTTTCTCCTGTTCGACACTGATTTCGGGGATTCGGGGTTGATTCAATGCAAATAAATTATATCGCCTATAGAGAGTCAAACAATGAAATTTTGGAGGCGTGAAATTCACTCTGTTTTTTTTACTTCATTTTTACGTATTTCTGGAAAACTAACAAAATTTTATTTGCGAAGGGTCAAAACAAAGGGCCGCTGTTAGGGAAGGCTCTGGGGTGAATTTTTGTCTTTTTCCTATCATCATTACCTATTTTAATTTTTTATGAGTTTAACTCTCACTACAAGCAAACTCATAAACGTACAAAATTCAATATTTGGGGGTTCCTCATTCATTATCCCCCCTGTTTCCTGGCCTGATGGCTAATTGATAGCTTCTTCCCCTGTAATAATACACATTTGGCCTTTCCGATAATTTGATTTTATTTATCGTTTATTTATTCACTCAATTTTATTTGTATTATTTACAACCGTAAAAATAATAATCCAATCTGTTTGTGTCAATGATAATTCAATTAGAATATCCAAAAATACTGAACATTTTGTGAAACAGTTTAATTTTTGGGTGTAATCAAATAAAAATATTATACTGTTACCTATGAAATCTAATAACTGTAATTCACCCGTGCAACACTCAACGAGGGAATTTAGTTTTGTTTCAATACATAGGTATTTAGGTATTACTTACATAAAAAATGCCCATGTTTCGGATTTATTTAAAGACTAAAGCAAAATCTATAACATAATATTTTTAATAATAAAATTTTTAGATTACTTGCACCTCTTCTATTTAGGTTCACTTATAGCAACAATAAATTTAATGCCTATTTCACACCTGGAATTGAAATTTCGAAATAAAAATCTTGCTCTAACATCTAAAAAGTACAAGTTTCTACTATTTTTTAAAGTATTTTAATATTATACTCGTATATTAATTCTAGCGAAGATGGCTTAGCAATCAGATATCCAAAGTATATAAAACTACTAGAGTGTACAGAAAGGAAAAAGGATGGAAAAGGTAGGGAAAGAAAAACATATTGTAGAGGAGCTCGTGCTACTGCCACAGCTCAATTAATGGCTCCGTGATTTACTGAGCTGTTAAATTTATTTGTTAGTCGGGTATTGCTTCTTACATTTCCTTACAAATATCGTATTCTCTTCCTCCAAGTCTCACTGCTTCTCTTCTAGGTATCATCCTGGGATTCTTTTCTACCTCGCAATTTTATGCATTAGAGTATATCGTTATCTTTCTCACTCATACCTATACTTGTTCGTAAATTCGTTTTGCATCTATTTTACTCCGTTTCTTTAACTCAGATAGTCCTGACGTCCTCTTGAGAGGCCAAGAACATCTACTAACTTTATGAATTTTCTAATTAATATTTTTGATTGTACATTTAAGCCTGAGCCAGTACGAGTATAGATGGTTAGGGTGGTGCCCTTTGAACCAGGAAGTTAGGGCCTGAGTTCAGATGATGCCAAACATGCTACATAATAGAAGTTGATGTTTTTTTTCATATGATGGAAAACTTATGTATAAAACAAAGTTTCCTCCTCTTCAAATCCAGGCAAGAGTGTCTTCTATCTTCTTTGTGTCTGTCAGAATTATAACATTTTGAATAATCTGATTTTTGTCAACACCCGTAACAAGCAAGTCACCTACCAAGTACACATACAATCACATGGTTCTATACACATATCTATCTATAATACTATCCATATCTAAGACTAGATAACAGCATCACCCTTATAAAATATCTCTTATTTTCATCCCTTTGCCATTCTAAATACCCACTTTCTGGCCTTCCAACTCACCCTTTGACGCATCCTCTTTTTTTTCTCTCTCTCTCTCCACCCTCTCCTACTTAAAATACACACACATCAGCTTTACCCCATCTACATTTCCTTGGGTTCTTAATAGTTTTTAAAACCTTTGAATGCTCTTTTAATAGTTGGATTAGGCTCGTAAGCTTTTTCTTTGTAGTAGAATGAGGGAGACCGGCCAAGTTTGTTTAGCCCATAAGCTCTTTTAAAAGCTATGACTAATGTGATTTCTCTCTTGAGAGCTATGTATGTGCATGTACATATTCCTGGAATAATAACATTACAATTTTTTTCTCACTCTATCACTATATCTCACCGAAAAATGAGTTCTCACATACTTCTAGTCAAGAAGAAAATAAGGAGGCAACAGGGGGGGGGGATAGAGAAAACAAAGGTTCCTATTTTCAGAGCTAATTATCCTTTTGAAAAAAAAACTTTTTTCAATTAAAAGGAAAATATCCAAAAAAAAATTCCTTCCATTGCAAAAGCAGAAATCTCTTCATGTTTCACCGCAACCCCCACCGAGCTAATTACAGGAATTTTCTTTTGAGTGAAAATTTCAAAAGCTTTTCTGATGTCAATGTTGGGACTGACGGCCAGGGCTGGTGAGATGGGCAAGATTCTACTTTAAAACCTGTGCAGCTACGAAGCCAAGAACCAGAATCTTGACAGAAAAAGAAGTGAAGAGTACACTTTGGATCTTCAAATTAGGTAATAGGTTCTAGAAAAAGAATTAAGGGTAACTTGTAGGTGTTCAGGTGGATTTAATGTTTGTTCTCAGGGCAATCTTGTCCATCCTCATCGCGCCTGAAGTAGCGGTAAGGTATAATTAATATAGGGGAATAGTGGGTAGCGTTTACCTACAGCAATGATTGCCTTGTGCCAAACATAAACATACCGCCCCTTATATACACTTCCCATCAGTGAGGGAGCACGTGTGTATTCGTGAGGTGAAGGAAAGAAAGCGTTCGTATTTATAAAGACCACTTCTATCCTGCATTTTTAAAAATAGTAGTCAGTTTACGTGGTCGAGACTCGAGATAAGTATGATATTATGTATTGCCATAGCACCTTTGTAATATCATACTAGGCCAAATGAGGTGAAGTTCAATTAAATTATAAAATTTGACTGGGGGCTCTACTAAGACAAATCTACTTATATTATTCAAATGTATGTACAATACAAGATACAAGTACCACTTTCATTGAGATACTTCTCTGGAATATCAGCGATTTCAAATTCCATACTTGTCCGCCTCAAAATTAGGTACTGAACTTTTTTTATAAGTAAATAGTTCTAAATCATTACAGTGCCACCAGTTTTTTGAACTCCGCCACCGGTTTGTCTCATCCATATAATTAGGGGGCGTCACACTGTGCGCTATGTGAGCGGAGGAGCTCAAGTATTTAGTTTTGTTTATTTTTCCTTCACTGAACTACACCAGCGGAGGCTTAGTGACATCGTGAGTTACGTGATTCTCTTTTCAAACACCATATGGTACACAACCACCTGTATACTGCATACTGTTGCAGAAGATGATAGTATACCATAAATTCATTAATTTTGGAAAGTACACAATTATTATATGTATACAAATATACATACCATGCACAATTAAACACCTTAAACAACTGATTCTTAATTGCTTGTTCTGAAGTGATAATTGGGCATCAAAATTTCATGCAAAATGTACTAATGTACTCATGGATATGACTGCCACTGGGATTTTCTTCATCGATCGAAAAAGTCACAACTTATCTTTAAAAATAATCTACTTGAAGTAGACTTTCTTAAGTTTTTCTCCCTCGCGCGGTTCACATCCCAGGACACAGAAACCAGAAAGACCTTGTTCAATATTAACGTCTATTATGCAGTACTAAAACCCCATGAAAGAGGATTTTCTGAGCGTTTCGAATAATTATGTCGTACATTACACTGGAGATCAATGAAGAAGATTTTAGAGAACCGTTGGCATAATATTTACTTTTTGTCTTCAGCTGACACTAAACTTATTTGCATACGATAGAATCTGTAGAAAACTGAAATCACTTCATATATCATGATGAACGGTCGGTATACCCAAAACCACATTACTAAGACGCTCGAGAAAAACAGTAAACATTTTAATGAATACTAAAAAGTTTGAGTACAAAACACAAAGCTGCAATATGTTTTTAGCAGTTAAAAACGCAGCTAATAAAATAAATTAATTCAATTCTAACAATAAAAAGAGAAGGAGGAACTCAGGAAAAGAAATCCAGAGCGAAGGAAGGAAGAGAAAGAGCATCGCGATGAAGTTAAAAACTGAAAAATGGGATTAAAGCTGGAGCTTAAGGCAATTTTATGAAACTCTTTTCCAGGGACGAAGATAAGAAAAAAGATAACCACATTCTGTAGTACAAACTGTAGATAATACATCTACAATTTACGGAATAACTATTTTTTACGCTATATAAATTTTAATGGATTATAATAATGTTGTTTCTGATACATGTCACGACAATAGAAAAAAGATTCATTAGAAATACTCTTTGTACGCATAAAGAAGCAATTGGAGATGGTCTGAGCTCAGATCAGTTTTACATTTCATGAACAAAAAGTTCTTCTATTAATAATAATTATAAAACCTATATTATTGTTGTTAATAGAAGTCCTTGTTCCAAGCCTGTTTTTCCTAACTGTGTGGAAACGAAATGAACGCCGTGTAGAAGAAATAAAGTGAAGGAGGAAAAGCAGAGAGATACAGAATTGAAATGAGAAATATTTGTAAAAATGGAAAGTTTGTATAATTTGTAAACTTTTCTCTCTTCCGTCTTGCTAACTTGCCATGGTGTAAAGTTGAGATGTTTTATGTGAAACCTAACCTTACGAGAAAATAGATTCCATTAAATGTTCTCTTTTTATTCCAAGTATGTTTCCTTCTATGTATGTAGTTTTGTTCCTAGTGTATTGATTGTAGAATGAGTTTTCTTCTTATTTCTAGAAGGTTCTTTTCGATGTAGGTTTTCTTGTTCGTAATGAGTTGTTTTAAAAGTTCTTTTTTTGATTCCAAGTACCACTTCGTACTTCATATCGAGAACCAGAGGCTCGTTGTCTCATGAACACTCATGACATGAAGGAACCAGAGAAAATTGGAATGAAGAATATTTCTCCAACAAGTTTCAACTAATAATCTTATAGAAAATCTAAAAAGATATCCGAGTATAAAAAAGATCAAAGAAATGTGAAAGCAGGAATCCTATCTTTGGCACATAAAAAGATAAAAGAAAAACTCTAAGAAAGTGTCTCAGACTTAAATGATGGCACTATCATATTCTCGCCATCGCATCGGTGCGCGGTGCTAGCTCCTTTTGAAAATTGAAAGTGTTACAGGGAGTATTTCCAAAGTAGAAATAGTGCTAGATTATTTCTGTGTAATCGGAACAATAAATCAAACTATCGAGGTGCCTCGCCCGTATAGACAAAGAAATCTTTGTCAACATGAAAATATTAAATTTAACCAATAAGAAATTATAGACAAAAGTAAACTCAAGATTAGACATGGTACTTGATTTTCGAGTTATTTTCAAATTTAGTATGAATTACTGATCTGTAACGTAGTAACTCTTTTATGTTTACGGTAGACATGTGATTTTCGATGTTATGGACTTTGCTAGCCAGCTCCCCCAACTGCTATTTCCCGATCTCCTTCTTCATCTCTTGATTTAGATAGTATTCAGGGTGGCTCAGTCCCGCAGCACGTGTAGTACTTATGCACTTATCAGGAAGACTCCATCTAAAATGCAATTCAGAGAGAGAGAGAGAAGAAGCGTGTAGTATTGTGTTTGGGTGTGAGAAGGTAGATTCAGTTTCTCACTCAAACACAAAGAAAGGAAAACTCACTCTGCCTTTTCCATTCTCTGTAATGAAGATCCCCCAAAAAACACTTCGTGTAAAAATAGTCGTCAAGTGTTGGAATAGTTAAAAAGAACTGATATCAAAAACGTCAATTTTCTATGTGTTCAAGGAATTATTTTTCACGTAATTAGTCACACAACAAAATAATACTCTTGAAAGAACCATGTTGTATAGTTACAGAACCACGTGCTTGACTACTGCACACTGTTTTGTTCTGAAATTTATGTGTAGTAATCTGCTAACAAACAGTGTGCAGTAGTCAAGGACGTGGTTCTGTAACTACAACATGGTTCTTTCAAGAGTATTATTTTGTTGTGTGACTAATTACGTGAAAAATAATTCCTTGAACACATAGAAAATTGACGTTTTTGATATCAGTTCTTTTTAACTATTCCAACACTTGACGACTATTTTTACACGAAGTGTTTTTTGGGGGATATCACTACTTTTTGATTTAATTGATTTTCCTCAATCAGTGATGCAAAAATGGCGTAAATCGACTTACACCCTTTTTCCATCAAGCCCCGCAAACAAAAAAGAAACTTTAGAAAGATGCTGAGAGAAAATTTTATAGTACTTTCTGAAGAGAGGAGAAATCTTGAGATAACAAGTGTGATCCTTATTGAGTGGCACTAGATAGCGCTCAGCAATTTTGTTGATCTTTTCAAATTTTGAAACCCACTGCTAGATTCATTAACAGAAAAGTACCGAGTATTTCATAGAACCGGTACTTCAGTAATCGATTACATAAAAGTACTGAGTATTTACCGAGGTTCTTTTGTACTTGGTTTTTGAGATTCTGCGAGCGGATGTAAATAGAATAGTGGATTCGAGTAATCACTCAAGAACCAAGTACAAAAGCACCGTACACTAACTAAATCTCACAATTTTGCATTCAGAATGTTTACAGGAGACGAATCTCGATTCACAAAATTTGTTGGGTGTTTTAGTTTCAAGTGTTTCAATAGATTAGAAGCTCCACCTCCTATTTTATAACCTGAATTAAATAATGTACATTTCCCTAAACCGTCCAATTGTTTGACAAAGAAGTTTCAAATAGAAGACTTGTTTCTACGAGACAAAAAGAAAAATATTAGGACACCGACAGCCTGAATATTATTCATAGATAATATCGGAATAATGAAGTACCTCTCTCTGCTGTACCCAGTTCTAGAGATGGGTATTTGGGTATTATTGTAATACCGATTATTTCATAGAACCGGTACCCGGTATGGTACCCGGCCCCGGCGTGTAATACCAAGTATTTAATAAAAACGGTACCCGCCTACTACGTACGATACGTCGGTACTCGGTCCCAACGTGTAATACCGAGTATTTCATAAAATCGGTACCCAGTACGGTATGCGGATCCAGTGTGTTATACCGTCACCAGTGTTGTACCCGGTACGGGTACAGGTACCTAGCAAAATTTTGTACCCGGTATGGGTACGGGTACCTGATTTTATTATGTACCCGGTGCGGGTACTTTTGTAAATGTACCCGGTATTTTTTTGGGTACTTTTCGGGTACGTTATCCTTATCTACAGGGTGGGGCAAAAGTCTGGAAACCCCTGAATAACTTTCGAATGGCTTCTTCGGTAAAATTGAAATTTTGTACGGTAAACCGGGCTAATAAGACCTTCTTTTAGAGTTGGGTCGATTTTTGTTACCGGCCCCCATGTCGGGGCCAGGGGGGCCAACTTCATTTTTTTAAATACGAACCCCCACCTTGCGATACATTTTTGAAAAGGTCTTTAGATAACAAATACATTGGTGCAAAAAAATTTTTTATTAATATTAACTGTTTGCAAATGGCGTCCAACTTTCTGTGTGCAGTAAAGTCTGGAAACCCCTGAATATCTTTCGAAATGGCTTTCTCAGTAAATTTAAAATTGTGTACGGTAATCCTTGGTAATTAGACCTTATATTAGAATGGGACCGATTTTTTTTTACCGGCCCCCATGTCGGTGCCAGGGAGGCCAACTTCATTTTTTTAAATACAAAACCCCACCTTGCGATACATTTTTGGAAAGGTCTAATTACCCCGACTTACCGTGCACAATTTTAAATTTACTGAGAAATCCCTTTCAAAAGATATTCAGGGGTTTCCAGACTTTACTGCATACACAAAGTTGGACGCCATTTGCAAACAGTTAATATTAAAAAAATAAAATTTGCACTAATGTATTTCTTATTTAAAGACCTTTCCAAAAATGTATCGCAAGGTGGGGGTTCGTATTTAAAAAAATGAAGTTGGCCCCCCTGGCCCCGACATGGGGGCCGGTAACAAAAATCGACCCCACTCTAAAAGTAGGTCTTATTAGCCCGGTTTACTTTACAAAATTTTAATTTTACCGAAGAAGACATTCGAAAGTTATTCAGGGGTTTCCAGACTTTTGCCCCACCCTGTATAGTAAGTATAGTAATAAGATTTGTCTAAATTATTTTAACTGTGGAGGACAAAGTCTTGTCATTAGAATACCACCTAACAACCAAACTAAATAAAATACCAAATTGATGGTTAGCCTTTAATGAGGTCTTGAACTCCAAGTTCCAGGTTAAAAGTCTAGTAAGGTAGATTTTATTTTATTTAAAATTATTATTAATGTTAATGTATTATTTGTATTAAAACAAATTTGAAGAAAATCGGTTATGCGGTTTTGAAGATACAAGTGATTTAGTCGAAAAAAATCAAAATTGCCAGGTGTATACAATGTGAAACAATCGCGAGGAAGTATTGTGTCCATAATTAGCAGTGTTTTTTTATTTATATTTATAATGTAGGTACATATTTGTAAATTTTGAATGAGATCTGTGTAATTTACGATTCATAATACAAAAGCATTGATCAAAATAAATGCTTTATTTAGACTGTCAGTTGTCAGTGGCCAGCCTCCGTGGCGTAATGGTTGTAACTACTGCCCGTAGTTCAGACATTTCGAGTTCGATTCCCAGTTGTTCCAGACTTTTCTAATATTTTTTTCCCCTCTAAACACCTCAGTCTGGAATCTACCCAGGCTGGGCGAGTTAAATGTAGGTAGCTGGAACGATTCCCAGCGAATGCAGGGTAAAACCCCCCGTCCTGACTAGTTCAAATCAGGACGTTAAAACCAAATACAATCAACTGGTCACAATCGTTTTAAAATGAGGTTGGTGTGATAATTGGTGCTTCTTTTGTGGAACTTCAACCAGTAATAATGAAGAAAAAAACATACCTATTTAATCTTAAAATCCATTAACAATAATTCATTAATAATCAACTAGTGTTTTAACCTTGTATTGAAAAATTAGTTATGAACTCGTTAAATAACGGACAACTTTGTTTAGTGGTTTTGTTTACAGTACAATTTGAATTATAATATGTACCTAAGTACATGGTAGGTAGATGGAAATTCGATCTTGGTAAAATAAAGAGGGAAATGAAAGTGCCGAGTATTATTGTATGTTCCGAAATTGCCTCTTACTATGGCTCTAAGAAATGTTGACCCATATATTTGCCTAACTTCGAGTTACTAAACATGGTGTCAATTCAGCATAATCAGTTGGTAGGTATAAACAGAAGAAGTGAGACATTATACTAGATAATACATTTAATAATTATAAATTAATAAGCAAGCATATATCCATATACCCTGAAAATTTCAGCTCGATTGGACAAAAAATGCAAATTATATCATGTTACAATGTTACATACATAGGTAGATGGATAATTAGATTGTGACAAATCAATATTGATCGAGTTAAACCATACTCACTTCGTTCGAAATTAAACGATCATAGGAGGTTGACGCAAACTACCAACTACTGTTTTTTTTCTCACGAGAAAACCGGACATCCAAAGTACAGAGTAAAAAAAAAATTATACCTAGCCGGGATTCGAACCCAGGTCACCTTGCAAACTTTGTGTTTTACCTACACCAGTCGACGACCATAGAGACTGCTCAATAGGTACATAATATAATTTATCATTGTTTTGATCTATTTTAATCAATATTTTTCCTCTTACTGGCCAATACTTTATACACTTCTCATAATATAGACCTAGTTTACCTCTTGATGTAGAAATCTCTGAATGAAGTTATAAAACGTTATTATTTCCTGACTGATACCTCAGTCTGCTGGCAGCTTGGGTGAAGCAAAGATGATTGGATTCCACCCATATTTTAAGTTCTATGTGAGGCGAAGATTTTTTGTTACTCTCATAAATCTTATTTCAGTTTTTTATTTTTATGTCTCACACTGTCGCTGATTTTTCTAACATTTTATTTACATCGTAGTATATTTCTGCGTAATTAGACCTTTAGAAAGAACCTTCAGTCATCAACTTGGGATAAATAGGCGTGGCTCCTGGGTTCATTTTAGATATTCCTTTAGATGGCTTTAAATACTTTTCTACTTGTTTCAACCATCTGAAATTAAGTGATCTCATTCCCTTTGACTAGACCTTTCTAAAAACACCAGAAATACAACTCTAGGATAATAATAGACGGCTCTGGGCTCCATAATAAGTATTCCTTTCAAAGGGTATAACTCAAGTTTGGTCCAGTGTAATACTTTAGTTATATTTTTATATTTTTTCCTATGATAAGGCCTTTCGAAAAATACCACAATCGCAGCTCCAAGATAACCAGGGGCGGCTCTGTGCAACTTTCCCGTTTTATTTGAGAAGGCTATATCTCCTATCCTATAAAAAATAAATACTTGAAACTATAAAAGGTATGCAGAGATGAAAATTCCCTTTTCAAAAACGTATCTCACGTCTTGCCACGATAAGCACACGTTGCTGTACCCTTGACAGAAAATTGGTCTGAAAAAAAAAAAAAAAAAAAAAAAAAAAAAACCCGTATGAATAATTTCATGAAATTCAAGATTTTCGGCGTGGCCAGTAAACGACTTTAACTGTACGTAGGAACCTCGCGCTTTCGTGAAACACAATCTATTTTCGCGTCTCATTACGAATTTGAAATAAAAATTGATAAAAGTTAGCGTTAAGTGGGCGAAAACAATAAAACAAAATACATATAAACTCTGTTTCGTGTTAATATAGGCCGGGTGGCTGGCGCTACTTGACGAGCGCTCGCCTCCCGGCGAGCTTGATTGTAGGCTGAAGATAAGGTACGCCTTGCACCTAGGTATATGTACATCATCTGATGAATTTTAAAGCTCTCATATTATTATGAAAGTATTGAATGTATGATTGTATAATATTGTGATCTCGATAAACTTGTAAACTGCCCTCTAATTACCTAGTGACGGATAATGTTTTACGAAGTCAGATTTCGGAAAATTCGTATGAATCTGATAATACAGTCAAGTATTGTTGTCAGAATATGTAGATCAGCCTCCAGCTTTTAATTTTAAGAAATTAGCGCCTTCCTATCTCCGATGCAACTCCAGGTTGAGGATTTATTAATCAATTCTCTCTTTCAGGATATTTTTCTGACAAAATAATTGGTATTGATGATAACTAGTTTTTTTATAGTATCCTGTTACTCCTCAATGTCTGGGTGATCATGATCTCAAAGGTTCAAGTTAACTTTGTCGCTAAAGCACCCCACCCCTCTGTTTTCAAACACGTGAATCTTGCTGGAGATCAAAAGCCGCGGAGTCTTCTGATCCGCTTGTAGGTGATGTAACTCTGCAGATTAAATGAATACCAAATTCGTATGAGAGCATTCCCCTGGGTTTGTAAATAGAAGTGCGTGTAGGTACTATCTCCCACCCAAACTTCTCTGCGAGTATATTACCTACCCCCTTCTTTCGGGGAAATTCCTATTTTGGGGAAACTGATTTAATTTTATTTCCACTATCGGGAAGTCGCTTTTGCCTGCAAAACATTCTGCCACACGTTGTATGTATTTAGATATGAATTTTTGGTAGCGTTCCAAAAACTCGAAATTCGTACGAGTATGTAATATGTAATGACTTTTTCTTCTATCCCATTGGCTGATACTATCGAATTAATAAATGACATTGTCGTTAGTAAATAAACCTTCGCGTTATGTGAATATGTCTTTCAAAGTCTGTAAATAAAATTTCAATTGGAAAAGTGTCACACACAACTAAATAAACTATACGAGCCAGCGTCGATGGCAAGTTGAATACACCGGTTCCCTTCAGAACACCGAAGTTAAGCGACATCCAGCGAGGTTAAGACTTGGATGGGTGACCATTCAAATTCTAATTCTCGTGACGCTGGCTTTTCCCGGCCCCACTCAGGCTGGGTGAGGTCAATGTGAGTAGCAGGTTTGTGAGTTTCCTGCGAATGGAGGGTAAAACCCCCGTCGTGATATGACCATGGCAGTTGAAAGCGACGTTAAACCCCACTTAAAAAAAAAAAAAAAAAAAAAAAAAACTATAGGTAAATTATTGTATGACACAAGAACAGAAGAATAAAAATGCATGTAGGTTCTAGAAGGTACTTCGGATGATGAAAATAGAAGTGTAATAATGTCTGGCCCAGGCAGGATTCAAACCTGCAGGTAAAGGAGGGTTGTCTCCATAGATTACTAAACTGACGTAGAACCTACCGCAGTACAGAGGCCCATCAAAGTGTAGAGTAATTAATTATTACTGCCACCTTCCCGCATTCCTGAGGGAAATTTTTAATCCAACCAGGATACTTTCAAAGGTACAAAAAAACACACAGTTGTTTGATTTATAAACCTCATCAGCACTTGATATTTCTCTCTCCCGTCTCCAGAGACCTGGCCATTTTTTTACCTCGTGCACTCCTCTCAGAGGCTCTCCTTACCCCAGATTAGAGCCGCACGCTCACGCCACCTCACACCCTCCGTCATTATCATCAGCTTGGTGTTATGAATCTGTATTTAACGTTATTATATGATAAATTACTGCCATTTTTCAGAAGAGGGTAATCTTTTTTAAGGAAATTATTGCTACTATACCTGAAATTATTTCTAAAGATTGGATGCAGGACAGAGGAATGTCTTTTAGAAAAGACCCCCGAAAATAATGTAATATAGAGGTATGAATACAACTTTTTATTAGAGTAATGATCAATTTAAATCAATTTTTTTTGATATTTTCAATGGCTTTAATGATTAGGAATCATGATAGGTAAGACCTTCTCAAATGATCCCCATATTTTAGCCTATCAAATGCAAGTCCAGTCACCACATGGATTATGAATGGTAGATTAGTTCCCTACATTTAGGAACATAACGAACCAGCTCACTGATACCCACTGAGTTTGAGACTTCATATTCAAAATACTCTTCTAAAGATCCTTTTCATAAAGCGCCCTCGTTTATCCTGCAAAGCACAAAGTAAATACCATGAGACGAAATATGAGACAAAACCGAAAAGTCACAAAAGCTTCATATTATTCTAAAGCTGGGGCTGAACAAGGCAAGATGAATGAAGTAAATAACGTAAAAATTTATTATTCCAAAATAAACATTACAGAAGACAATGCCGAGCTTCAGTATGTGCTCGTTGAATTTTTAGCATAAAAACCGAGAGGAATGAAATCTGTACAAGGTGTTCTCCCTTCAAGTCGACAACTATTGGAATATTCTTGAATATTCTCTTCTGTGTGAAAATAGCGCAAGACATGAAAAACAAAGTAAATTTCCACCAATTCATAGTAGTGAACCATATGTATGGTTAAAAAACTTTACTTGTGTACTCGTAAGTAGTTTTTAGATTTTATGAGTCATTGATTAAGAGGTTTAACATACAAAGAATATTACCATCCTGTATTTTTATATACAAATTTTATTATAAAGAAATATACCTGTAAAGAAAATATTCAACTGATGCATGTAATGAAGTCCCAGAAATATGCTACATTATTCTACATACATATAAGTATATAACTGTAGAATTATAAGAATTATTCAAATAAATTACTGAGAATAGTAAGTAAAGGACACAGTAAGCCTTTTTAAACCATTCCATGAGTAAATAATTATAATTCAAATTATTGGTGGAGACGCCAAAGTAACAGTTCTCGCTTTGCCTTCTTTTCTTTACATACGAGTATGTAATAATTATTGGGTTTGAAATAGATGATCTATATTTGTTGCAGACGCCAAATTCATCATTAATATTTCACAAAAATATTGATTTTTTTCGTATAATACAGCTTTTTCTAGAGTAATCTAGACGATAAAAATATAGAAAAACATGATATTTTGAAGGAGTAAATTCAGGACAATTACTTGATTTTTTTCATGTCAGGTGGCTTTTCAGTATATAATAACTACATAGTAATGAGATATAAAGTGGTATAATATGTTACGGTTTTATAAACAAAACGTAGACCACAAGAATCTGCGAACTCCTGTACCAAAGTCCCCTGATGATGTGTTGTCCACCTGCTAGTAGAGTAGAGACACAGTCTCATCTATTTACAAATTATAAACTATCTTCTATTCTGCTCATTCACTACTTGGAAATGAAAACGATAGGGAAATAAAAAATGTTCGAAAATGTAATTTGGAAGCAGTAAAAGTTTGACATTTATATTGAGTCGGAGTGAGGGTAGTGGGAGGTGTATAGTGTAGAGCAATGTGAGAGGGGAAGTAATAGAGGGGAAGAAACAGTTGGGGGAAGAGACAATGGTGGAGTGAAGAGCTCACAAAAATGTAATTTAATAAGATTTTTATAGAGTAGAAACGAGAATTTTTCAAAGAAAAATAAGAGTTGTACAAGAGGAAGAAAGATATCGAAACCAGAGGAGAATCTGTTTCTGAAGATGATTATTTTTAAAGTATAAGGAAACAATAAAAATTAATTATATTCCTTGGTAATTGAAATAGAAAAAAAGTATTGTAACTATTTAAAATCATGCAGTAATTCAATCATTATTATTCGAATGGATTTAGTTTTATTTAATTATAATGAAATTATGGAGAGTAGAATTTTCAACCATAAAAAACATAATTATGTATAAGTAGCCCTGTGATAAGAGTGTGTCATATTTCGGAATGACAATAACCCTTATAACTCCTCTTGTGCATTTGATCTCTCGGGCCTAGGGCATGGATGACCCTAAAACAAAGTCCCAGAAGAACATCAGACGATCCCAGAAATCCTCCACTGAGCTGAGACAGAAGCAGAAAGCGAGGGAGAGGGAAAATCGTATGTCCGAAAAGAAGAAAATGAGATGGGCTTAAAGTTATGAGCAAAAGAAATGGTCAGCAAAGGGAGGGAAGGGTCGAGGGGGAGACGAAAGGAGATATTCGTCGTCCTTCTGATAAGATTTATCAAATACATTATGTACGTTTCCATGGTAACCGGAAGGAAAAAACTATCAGGGAAATATATCTCCTTGTGCTATACACATGTAGTAAATATTATCCTACGAGATGTTTTAGTGACTTTATTTTCAATTTTCCTCCCTTCTGAGAGAATAGCCTGTGAAGAATACTTTCAGCATTTTTGAAGTAAAGAACCAAGACTGCTAGGAGGTACCTAAGCTAGTAGAAGAGCTACTACGTGCCTCATTTTTAAGTCTTCTTATACTCGTAATAATTAAGTCGACACAATATAATTACAATATTATTCTCCCACAGAAAACAAGTATCACTATTTCCCTCCATGGCGCTGGCACAGTACTCAAATGAGAATGTATTTAAAAAGTGCCTATTGAGAAAAAGAGTGATCATACTTTTCTTCTACATTCATTTTTTATTTTTATTTATACCTGAACTTTTATTATTTCCCAGATTTTTTTATATATTCATTACACACTACAGGGGTAGAAATACTGTATGTCTTACTTGTTTGACAGCAGCGGAATACTGTCCATGGTTTTCAGATTGACCGCATGTGACTCAAATTCACTTTATTCATAAAGGAGACCACACAACCCTTGCAGCGAGCGCTCGTCTCAAATAACGCCTGAACACTACGAGAAATTCTCCTCCCTTTCCTTCAGAAATAACCTTTAATAACCTTGTTCCAATTGAAATCAAATTTCCTACAATAAACACAGTTATACACGTACGTCAAATGAGTCAGAGGGAATAAATTGTGCTCAGATGTTCTCGAAATAACCCCGACTACTTCAGAAAGGGATGCTCTAATAGCATTAGATGAGGCCTTATTGTAGATATAAATGCAAGGATATGCCTGCCAGTAGAAATCGTATCAAATTGAGAACTCCGGGGTGAAAATTCTGAGCTAGAGAGAGAGAGTAGCTCAGGGGGTGATATATTTGAAAGTGATCAGGAAAAGGGACTCAAGAAAAAGTTCCTTAATTTTGGGGTGCCTGGAGGCATTCGCCTTTTTTCCTTGCCTCCCATCCTATTGTAGAAATTATCCTTTTAGAAAAGGATACCCTTGAAGGGATACGAATTGAGATTAGTGATTTATACGGACAGTTTAAATTATACTACATACCAGCTTTCTTGGGAGGACCCACTTCTATGCTCTAGAACATCAGAAATTGACCATCCTTCAAACATGGAACAGGATCTAAACTTTAGGACACAAAAAATGGGCTCGAACATAATTATTGATGGCATACATAGACTAACTAACTATTCTTCAATACCTACTTGCGCACCTTATGTTTGTTGATGAAATATAATGTAAATAACAAAACCACCAATATATCTATACATTTTTTGCTAAAATAAATATTTAACTGTTAAGTAAATATATTTTGTGCTTCAAAAAATAAATAAAAAGAAAGAATAATTAATAAGCCATAACAGATGTGGAAATACTACCGCAGGGCGCAATGAGGGCTGAAGGGGGGGGGGATGAAGCATTGCTATGAGGATTTTAGATAACCCTCCCCCTGTGTTGTTCCTTGGGCTTTGTTTGCAGTTATCTCATAAAATAATAAAAATAGATAACAACAATGTCTGGAAAAGAGCTTTTATTTTGGGAGCATTATAAAATGCCATGTGTATAAATGAAAAGCTTTCGACGCTAATAAACATAATATTAATGTGGGTAACATACGGGGTGGTATTCCTTATTCCTTCTGTAGATGAAAGCTCATTCGCCTAACTTCTTTTTTCTGGATGGCATCACTCAATATCAATTCATAGCATTCAACGCGCCATCGACGCTGGCAATAATCATCAAATATTTACTGCCAGTGATGAAAGAAAAATTAGAAGTTCAGAAGTGAATGACACAAAACTCTTACGGATGCTACTAAACTTCTGCTTTTTCCATGTCCATGGATAAGGGGTTGAAAAGCAATCAAAGTACCTATCATAATTATTATGTCCATACTCATAGAAATGAATTCTAGTTTCCTTGGTGATAAAAGGATTAACGGAGGTTTTCTAATTCCTGGACACCCAGAAGCCAGAAGCTATGTCCTGTGCTCTTTTCACGTTCTTTGTGCAGCTATTGCACTGTGAGATTGGCATTTTCGCATGAAAGTTGATACCATCCGGTATATTGCTATCGCTGATATAATCTACTTCTACCTATGTATAAATAACCTAGTCCCCCCACTTCACTCCAACTTCCACACTCATACACAGTTTCCCTGTGTGAATTTGATACCTATGGTAAGATCTACAGATACGAGAATTACTACGAGGGACACAAAAGAATAGATAGGACGTTTTAGCACCCGGTTCTTCCAATGCGAATGGGCGAGAGTTATCACAATGAAATTCCACTTGTCAATCCACTGGCTGAACTTTATCAAAGTGAAATATCTAGAAGCAGTAGCTTTAAAATACTGGGGTTGTACTAAGGCTTTGTAAAAAAACTCATGAGATTTTATGTCCATTTGAGGAGACCCATATAAAATGTCAATGATATTTGATATAAAATTATGCTCTTGTATTTAAAATTATCACTAGTCAATCATGGAGTCTTGTGCTCCATAAAAGCTTTCGTCGGCACTCTTCACCATCCTTCTATGAATCCAAAACAAGAGAAATATTGTATAAAAAATAAATAGATAACACTTCGCATGTTTACCTCTTCTTTGAATTGTCTATCATAAATTTGTCTCCAAGCCTGTCTCTACCTGCCTCTCATCAACTCACATTTCTCATTTCATTCAAATCTCACCCAAATTTTAATTTCTGAAAAATGGAAATTTCCGTCGAAAAGTTTCTAAAAACTTTGCTTGTGTGTGCTTTTGTTTTAAAATTTTAATTTCCATGTGATTAAGCGTTGGATGTCAGATATCTGGCGTAGAGAATTACTCACATTAGAATGAAACATTTGATGCCGTATTCAACTTGTGATTTTTTGATGAAATTTCGTAATAATAATTTTGTGGAGATGAATTGAACCGTTTCACAGATGTACACCTCGCCAAAATCCTTTCATTACTCAGTTATACTGTATATGGTTTATATTAAGTGAACACCATGATTTTTTTGTAAAAAATTCCAAAAAAAAAAAAATGATTTCCGTCATTTTCTGTTTCATATTACTTCCAAGCATTGCAAGCCAATGCATAAACAGGAAAATAATGTGATGTGTTTGTAATTGTGTATCAATGTTATCACATACAACTTGAAAACAAAATTATCTTTCAGATTTTTTAGTTTGTCAAATAAATTAATTCTTTATTTTCACAACATGCGATGAAACCTAATTAATGTACCACAGTTAATTAAACCCAAATCGTCGAAACACATTATATCATGAATATTTCATCAAAACCAGATGTGAGGAAAGGAACTCCAATGTGTTATGTTTTCCTTTTGCTGTTAGATCCAAGTCCTTTGCCAGACATCCAGACACCCAAAACCGGATGTCATTAAATTGAGAACAAATTGAGGAAGAGAGGTTAAGTGGAATCTCGTGTTTTTGTCACCTTTGATTATAAGTTTACCGAAAATGATTTAGTAATAAAAATTTTACTAAAAAAATGCTCTTTGAGACTATGTATTATTTTAAATATCACAGTACGAACACCTTTATTTTGAGTGTTGACACAAGTGGAAATTTTTAGTATTAATCGGTTGAACGTATTAACCCAGATGGGGCTGACGTCCTTCCAGAAGGACGCTTGAAAGGTACTACATTGTGGATTTTTCTAATTAATTCATCTTGTTGGGGATGGTTGGCGACACCTCAAACTCTTTGTTTAGAGTCCGAGTGATAAGTTGACAACACTTTTATTTTGATATATTCTTGCGTGTGACTCTGATAAGAAAGTTTGGACAGCTGTAAATTTCAATGGATGAACGAGACCGACTCCGAATGGGAGTTTAAGTGAATTCATTGTATTTTTTGATTTTTTTATCAACTTTTTTTTCATTTTCAATATAAAACAATGTAAGTTATAATATAGATAGGTTTGATTTAGCACATAACTATTATTATCGGGCACAGGTGGCCTGAAACTTGCGTGTCCTTCCAGAAGGACGTCAGCAAAATGTGGAATTGTTTGTATGAAGAAAAAAAAATATATAACACTGAGTGGTACTGATTATTTGAGTATTGTACCTATTTTTTTGGTGTCTTTCATAACTTTTTGATATTTCAGAACTTAGTTTGTGAGTTTTAATTACGCCCTGTGATATTTTTCATTTACATTTTACTGTTGGTATGCACAGTACCAACGCATTTGTGTTTTCTTTCGGAACGTTGGTTCCTCTCTGCTACTTTTCCTGGAGGCAAATGATGACGCCATTGCAGGGGGAGTTTTGAACGTACCAGTGCTCCATCCCACCAATGCCACAGCTGACCTGACAGACGAGGATTCAGGGGAAGAAGATGACGTTAGAATAGACAATGTGTCATCCAACCAGTTGAGGGCTGTTGCTTTAGTACCTCCCTCTATCAAACACCAAGTAAGAAAAAGTTAAATGATTGAAGAAGAATCCGGTAGCAGTAATCCACAGGAAGCAAGTGCACATGACATAGATGATGCCAATAATGAACAATAAGCTGCTCTTGTGGGATCCAGAGGAAAACGAGGTAGATCCACCAACTCTGCTACAGCTAAAACTAGTCCCCCGCTACCGCTACGTTGACGTCGTGGAACACAATGCTTTCCAGCTTACCGAGAAGATGGCGGAAAATTGCACTACTTAGCTTTCCACAGACGTATCATGAAGTCAATTCTTGAATCGAACAAGAAGGTGTCTCGTTCCAGAGGCCGACCAAGTCAGGAGGCAAGGGTGGATTCAAGGTATAAGCGTCTGGATCAATTGGTCAAAGAACTTGAAGCTTCTAGCAAACGAAAGCAGTAGCGTTGCCGTTTGTGTGGTACCAAGACCACTACTCTGTGCGGGAAGTGTAACCTCTCCAAGTAAAATGTTTCATTATATTCCATACAAGAACAAAGTGTTCCATGTTCAATGTTCATGTTTCCGTTTCTTTTTATGGTTCAAAATCATTAAAATATTTCTTTTCTTTTTTACAATTTCAATAAAAAGACATTTTATTTTTATTGTTTGTCCTTTTTCAAATTGGTTACTTAAAATAAAATACAATTTCCACTGATTTGATGCAAAAAAATCAACTTCCTTCTTAATTTACTTTTCTATCAAAGAAGTACCTATTTTGCTGACGTCCTTCTGGAAGGACGGCCCTTTTTGGCGGAACCGGACCGCCAAAAAATTCAAAATGAACTTTTTTGGTATCCTTTAGACTCGAGGACTCAATATCACTCCAAAAAAACAAAAAACAAAACAAAAAATTTCACCGCGTTATCTGGGTTAATAAACTCCCTTGTTCATTTTTTACTGGTTTTCCGAGAACATTTTCTGTGCAATTCTTTCTATGACTTTCTACCTTCTTTATATTTTATAATATAGTATAATTATTGTATAGTGAATGTTTTAACTGAAGTTCAAGTTTCGTGCTTTTATGTTGGAAACTTATCAAAAGACACTAAAGGAAATTCCAAGGAATTAGATAGAAGGATTTGTTTTTTTTTTATATATAAAATATATACATTATGTAGCTATTCATATGTATACAAAACAGCATTCAGCATGATATGAAAATGCTCGTTACAGTTGAAGCATAAAGATGTTATCTGGTAGTTGACTTTTATGATATAAATACTGAAATACCATTAATTAAATATTGGCCATCCTGTGGCTCATAGGAAGCGGGACAGTCTCCCCCGCTGTCCAAGTCATCTTTTGTTTTCTAATTACCCTTTGATAAAAAAAAAAAGGGCCGCTACACTCTCTGATTTATTCATGATATTTTTTGTAGATAAAAGCTTTTGATTCGACGTGGTGCGGTTCAGATAGCAGGATAGCACCTAGAGTGGAGGGTGGAGGTCACGGAGTAAGATGAAAGTGTGTCGGTTTAGAGAGAAAGAGAGAGGACCAGAAATTGTGGAAAGCAAGAATTTGATTTTCTCGTCCTTGACTTTTTCATCTGCCATAGAATGAAAATTGGGATTTTCCTGCAGACATGCAGTCTGCACTGTCATGGATCACAATTTGAGAATTCGATCTCAGTGCTTAACCACTGAATAGCTCGGTGGTTAAGCACTCGCTTACCATGCGGTCCGTGTTCCAACCCCCGCGCCGACAAAAAATTGTATTCAAAATTTGGTTACAGTTGTTAGTAAGGGATACCTTCCGGTGTTGACCGAGCACCTAAATGGGAAGTATTGTGTCACTTCTCGCCCATCAGAGGGGAAGCATACTACGGGATGGGCAGCCTACAACACAGACCACAAGCGTTTACAGTAGCTCCTGTTTCATGGCTATACGAAATAAAAAAGGCTGTGAAACACTCATCTTTTTTCTTTCTTTTTAAACCGGTTCAAATTTCACGAAGCAACGTCCATCTAATACTAGTAAGTAATAAATTGTTCTCATTTGCATAAATATTTAGTCTTATCATTTAGTTTTGTTCAAAAGAAAATATTTCAGACCAAAAGATTTCGTTTCATCTTCATGGTATTTAAATGGAATGAAAAGACACTGAAAACAGACACAGGAAACTGGAAAACAACCTTACATCAAAACATACATTATAATATACGTAGCAGACTCGAACGAAAAAAACAGTCGTGCCTAAAATATTTTGAAACAAAGTTATTTTTCCGTGTGCTATTCACAGGAAAAGGAAACAAAAAACTTTCACCAACAAATTAAAAACAATCCCAGACGAAAGTAAAATAAACGATCCTCTCCCAAACCCAAACTTCATGGCAATACCTGATACTCCCGCCGCCATCCTCTCTCCTACGGTATTCATCCACCTCATTCCAAACCTACTCCAACCGAGGGAAGGTTCTACAAAAATCAAATAAAAAGCTGAGAAATACCTACTAAAATCAAAAAATGTAATTCTCAAGTGCTATACCCGACTATTTCAGATGGGATGGACGTGGTAGACGTGTATTGTGACGGAGCTAGAGAGAGAAGGGAGGAGAATAAAGGATGGGAAGAATAAAAGAGAGACAGGGAGTAAATAAGACTGCGTAAAATGTTATTTTTAAATTTAATAGAGTCAAAAAACATCCACGTGAAAGGGGAGATGAAGAGGAGAAGACTAAAGAGACAAGAGATGCAGAGTAGTCGCTGGAGGTGAACCTCTTCCCAGTGAGACGTGTGGGGGAAGTGTGAGTGTGAAGTTAACAATCCATACATACCAGCATTATGCTGAAAGGGTTGTTAAATTTTCAATTCTTTTTATGATTGTTTATAGATGATATTGTTAATATACTTAAAAAAATAATGGAAAAAAGAAATAATAATAGAAAGATCTGAATTTGCTCATGTTGAGTATATATTGTCACTGTGAGCTTGTATCACTTCTCATTGCTTCTCCCTCCCTCTCTACTCTCTACTGATGAGGTAATTAATCCAATTAGCGATGCTCTTTCACTAGTAGCTACTCAGTTGTAGATGTACCACCAGTTACCCAGTAGGTACCTCAACTATTTCACTTGAAGTAATGAATTGTTATTGTAGAAAATTCAATGAAATACATAATTATGTATATATGTAGTAAGTTCACATCGCTGTTATCGAGATGCACTAAAGAAAAGGATAATTTCAACCTCAGTATATTTAACCATCTGAAGACAAACACTAAATGAAAGACAAAAAAACTCGCCTGCAATCATTTGTCAGGCAAGTCACACTTTGTCGCACCGTGTTCTCATTTTTATCAGAGAGTATTTAAAAAACTGGAGGAAAAAAAACGGGGGAAACAAGCGTTCTCTCGCCATCATTTCTACCTCTGATAGCGTCTCTTTTATTTCCCGCTGTTCCCATGACAACGGAAACGAACGCGTGTACACAATATTATAAGGGTTGCTTTTTGAGTTTCCACGAAGGGTAGGAAAAATCAAGCTGTGGAGGAATGTTCCTTTCATGTTATTTTGGGTAAATGTCCCCCCAACCCCCAGTGGCGGGTTTCCCCTCTGTGAGCCTCGGAGCACCGGACTTGTATTGTGGCAGACAGCACGTGTCGGCCCAGCAGGCTCCTGGCCTCTCCTCAGCACCACAAGGAGTAACTGTTGCTAACCTACTTTGTTAACACTTACTGGAAAACGACACGCGACTTAACCAATTATATTATGCTTGTAAACTTGTAACACATTCAAAGTCATTTCTGTCCCATTACATCAACAATATGGGCATCTGCTTGATTACAGTTATTTGAGTTTCCACGACGGGTAGGAAAAATCAGGCTGTGGAGGAATGTTCCTTTCATGTTCCTTATCTATTATTAAACCTAAATATTTATGATTGTACATAATATTGAATGTAATTTAGTAGCTTTTTCAAAAAAATATCCGTAAGATTGGCGTTTCCACTAATAATGTATTACTGTGCTATGTTTATATACGTAGATATTTACATAAATAGGTTCAACTCAACTCACAGAAACAGTGTTCTTATATGACATTTTTAGTATCAAAATAACGGTGGTGAGTGTGGTGACACAATGTTGTGAAAGCGCTTGCATGTTGGGTTTAGTAAAGAAAATAATAACACACACAGAAACACATGGCCCATTTGACGATAATTTGTAGTCCTAATCCCTGATGAGATATTATGGATTTACACATCCATAACCTCACTTAATATGACATGAATAATTATTTATTACGTAAATATATGTACACATGCCTAGTGCCTACATAGATGAGACTTATCAACACATCATAACATCCCGTCATATCTGTTAAGTGATTTGTAATTTATGGCACTTTGTCAACTATACCCTAATTCCTAATATTATCTAGCTTAGTTCATTTAAAAAACCTAAAAAGAAAAAAATGTATAAATAAAATTGATCACCGACTACTGAGGTCTTGGTCGACAATGCAGCGGACTTGGTAATCTGGAAGTCAGTGGTTCAAATCCCGTTTGGCATAAATCTAGTAGTTTTTTGTTAGTTATCATATTTGTGTTAATCACGATGTGATGTCACAATTACTCGAACTCGCTTTACTAAACGACCTCAGTCTCCGCCTGCCGCCTTACGATCAAGCTACTGAGGTTGGTTAGTAAAGCGAGTTTGAGACTGTTTGAGTAATTGTGATATCACATCGTGATTAAAACACAAATATGATAACTTCACTGGTGGTGCAGTGATGTTGTGCGGTACATCACTACAACACCAACCCTGGTAATGTGGTGTTCTGATTTTGATACTAGCTTTGTAGTTGGATGATTGATGAACCAGCTCATCACTACTGTTCTCATGTTTTAACAACTGATATTAATGTTGAACGGAGAGGTCTCCCAGGTCACTTAAATGACTTGGGTGCATGTTCTGCTATCTGCTACTGTCCCGGGTGTTGGGTTTCATGTTTGATTTTTACGAGTTCGATGAATCTAGCATCAGACCAGATGGCCTCTGTTTAGACGTGACAGAACATTGGCTTCAGACATAAAGGGATCATTGGTGCTAGCTGGTGTTCAATGTTTCCAACCTTGGTCAATATTCAGGAGTTTAAGGCCTGCGACGCGTTAATAGGGCTGGACAAAGACGACTGTTGGTTTATAGTTGAATTTTAATACAATAGTAGGGCTTCACTTCTGGAGTTAGCTCTTCTGTCCCGGTAGCTCAGTGGTAAAGGCGGCACTCTCTGAATCCAGAGATTCCAGAGGTCGTGGGTTCGAAACCCAGCCGGGACATGACAAGTTATCCTCCCATTTGGGATTTTTACCACATAATAATATGTCTTGGGCTTACTGCTGGAATAATGGGACTTTAAGAGTCTCAATCGGGCAGTATACATAAGGCGATATTATTATTATACTGAGGGAATGACTTAGGTGTTGACAAATCTTTAGTTAACCAAGATCCCCAGATTAGGGCTCTTCAGAATTGGATCAGATGAAATTGAAGTATACACATAAAGTGAAACAAAACAGTTGAAACGAGAACATTAGACTACATTGGAAGGATTTCTAGCTTAAATAAAAGCTGCTTGATTTCTGCACATCTAAAGTTCTGAACGTGCGTTTCGAGTTCTCATACAACATGGGAGATAGGTAGAGATAGAAAAGTTTCCTCTACTATTTAAGTCGAGAACATGATGTTCGGAAGAAGTAAAGTTGAACATTGAGAGGAAAGATGATGGAGAGAGAGGAGGAAGGGAGATAGGAAGAGTAGGAGAACATTGATCGCAAGATGGGAACAAATAACACGGCAATGTGACTATGAAACATAATACAGGGTGGACCAAAAAAACGTTTACACCCGTTAATGGTAGATTACTGACGACATTTCCAGGCCGGATCTGGAATCCGTTTTTTCGGATTCGCCTTCGTAACTGCACAAAGTGATTTTTTGTAACTTTCCAAAAAAGTCCGACTTTGGCTTATTCTTCGGGTCAGTGCTTTGTTTCTGTTTAAGATGAGTTGATTCTGAACAGTTCTGCAGAAAGCCAACAAAATTTCGATGTTTTAAGCTACACTATTTTGTTTTTTACGGTTTGGTTTGTCATATTTTTTCACACCTGAACAGAAAAAAAACACACGAAAAAACTTTTTTACTAAATAAAACACTCGACATTTGTCCGAACAAATTTTGGCACAGACACGGGCAAGTTTGATAAAAGTTGGCGGCCGCCCCGAGGATGCTAAAAAATAATTTTACGATTTTTTATCACGTGATCTTCTGGGAAAAATTATTAGATGTTTGCCAAAAACTCTTCAAAATTCCTAAGAGTTTTCTAGCTGTAGACTGTGTAAGGGCGTCTTGTATTGTTTACAAAATTTGTTTACATTGCTGTTTTTGAATACCGCGGTCTTACATGTCTTCATCAGCCAGTTTAGGAAAATTCAAATGATAGTTTTCGTGCTTTTCAGATTGTTAGTGGTGTTAGCTAGATGTGCTAGTGCTAAGAGTAATAGTCGTATGACCGATGTTCAATTCTCGGCGATCAATATTTTTTTAATTATCAAAAAAAATCTGATGGAATATTTTATTCATACCTGTATCTGACTTGTTGTAACTCCAACAACTTATGGTTTTTTTTGGGGGTAATACCATCTGTAAATTGAGTTATATCAGATACTATTGGTATCACAATACACATAATTATTATTCATGTAAGACCCTGAGAGACTGCCTTGATAATGGATGGTTTTTCTTATGCTTCCCTAAGAGAGAAAATAAACTGGTGAATTTTCCTAACGAAAGTAGAGTTCATAAAATAATGCCAGGTAAATATGTAGGTAGGTTCTTCTATCATAAACAATACTAATTAAATAACAAATATTTACCGGCTGCCAAATTCTAATAGAAATCCTGAAAAAAAACAAGATAATATTTTGTAAAATGAATAAAATTTTATTATGTTTTATACTATTTGGGTATAATCAAAAAGGTATTAAAAATAAACATTTTGTCTGAGTATGTTCAATGAGAAACGATTAGAAGCGCACGATTAGCTCAGTGGTAAGCTAGTCACTTGCCATGCGGAAGATCCCACCCGGGTCCGAACGCCAGAGACAGCAAATCATGTTCCGTCTAATGTTGCGGAAGATTTCAGGTTTTTCTGTCAGGTCATCAAATGCCAACAGGATTCTTGCTACCAGATTCTTCTACTCTTGCGTCTCCACTGGTATTTCGTAAACTATGTTTTTCACGTGATCCCAAATGTTCCTGTTGGCAGCTCCATATTCTGCCAAATGCAAATCTGCCATTTCAGCATCCGAATAATAATTATTATGTAACTTGTACTAAAAAAACTCAAGAAGTTTAAAAATAATATTTCATAGAATGCAGAAAAATATGCTTGAAAACTATCATCGAGAAACAAACAATCATTCATTTGACTGGCCTTTAATTAATTCCAAGGAAAATAATTATCAGACATAAATAGCTAATTACTCTTTGAGTACAAGACGACCTTACACGGTCAACACTTTTAAGATTTTGAACATCATTTTTTGAGACTTACCCGGTTCGTTTTCCCAGAAGATCACGTGATAAAAAATCGTAAAATTATTTTTTAGCATCCTTGGGGTGGCCGCCAACTTTTATCAAACTTGCCCATGTCTGTGCCAAAATTTGCTCGGGAAAATCTTGAGTGTTTCAAAGTGTAAAAAACTTACATGAGATTTTTTTTTCTATTCAGGTGTCAAAAAAGATGCCAAACCAAATCGTAAAAAACAAAGTAGTGTAGCTAGAAACATCGAAATTTTGTTGGCTTTCTGCAGAAATGTTCAGAATCAACCCATCTTAAATAGGAAAAAAGTTCTGACCTGAAGAATAAGCCAAAGTCGGACTTTTTCAGAAAGTTGCAAAAAATCACTTTGTGCAGTTATAAAGGCAAATCCGAAAAAACGGATTGCAGATCCGGCCTGGAAATGTCGTCAGTAATCTACCATTAACGGGTGTAAACGTTTTTTTGGTCCACCCTGTATATGCAATTGCTTACAAGTGATTTTCATGAAAACAAATGAGCTTCAAGTGATACAAGGTATATGTAAGTACATAAGTTAAATGTATTTAAAATTTGTCATAGACACTCCATACTAAATTATGAGGTGATTTGAGAATACCTATGCAATAAGTTATCTCTAAAAAATGCTCATCTATCAACAATTCATGGTTTAAAGAGGAAAAAAATAGGTATGTAGCAGGTAACAATAATTTCATTGATAATATTATTTTTTTAATTTAAAGACTATAAACAGTGAGTAGACCAGCAGTCTGGCTGGGGGACTATAAACAGGGAGTAGACCAGCATTGGCTTGGTTCTGGAGGCCCTTGTCAATTATTAGCCTCCTTGTAAAGACAGTGGTAGAAGTGCTGAGTCATTCCTCCACTGTCTGGCTACCATCGTTCACGATGACGCCACCCTATGATGATATGATGAAAGAAAAACTTGATTACTTATTTGTGTACATTGTTAATGCGGCCCTTCCTCTACTTCTTCTTCTACTTACCGTAATGAGTCCTGTTTGTCACCCTAGCATCGAAAGCTCACTTCTCAGCGGTCCATGTTCGTCGTCCTATCAACAAGGAGTCTGCGAGAGCTGCAAGCTAAGTCTCTGCCGCTACGGGCTTGTATTGACTAGGGCCCTCCCTGGCTCCCTGGGGCCCCTCCCTCCCTCCCACTCAACTCCTCTGGGACTCCCTCCCCTCCAGGGCCCCCGCGTCTCAATTTTCCCTCCAGAGTATAATATTACTCTACTCATGCCCTATTAGGTTTTTTTCCTTCTCAAAAATCTTTCCCTTTCTCTCTTCTCAAGGTTTCCCGGTATTATATTCCTTCTCGTTTTACCTCCCCCGCGCCGCCCCGCCCACCTTCCGTTTTTTCTTCCTCTATCCTTCTTTTCATTCATAATATTACTAACCTAAAGATTTTCATGCTTGTCTCTCTCCTCAGCAAAGTTCAGTTTGCAATGTCTAGATATTGTATGAAGTGCCATGACACGAGAAAAGATTGAGTTTTGTTTTAGTGGAGGAAATATTTAAAGGAAATGAATTTAGCACGACAAAAATATTTATGTTCCTCCGCTCATATGATTTTTCTTATCACTCTTAAGAAGACCAGACGGACCTCACTAAACTTCAGGAGAAGGTTCATCATTTTAGGGCGAAAATGTGAAAGTGAAAGCCAGCAAGAGGAAGAGGAAGGCGAGTGAGTGAGAGACAGAGAGAGAGAGAGAGAGAGAAGAATAAAGTATTGTTATCAAATCAGAAACCACAGCTGTGAATTTGGGTGAGAGCAAAGAGAGGAAAATCTAGTTTTCAAAAATTAAAGGGGTAATGAAAAAGACCAGAAGTGCCTGAGGAGGAGGAAGACAGCGGAGGTGTGGAGGTGGGGTGTACCTAAGTAATTTAGTTACATGTCAGAATTACCATCCAGTCAGGCCAGCATGGAGAAGGGACGGGCACTGTGGTCACCATAGTTTGTTAGGAACCGGAGGAGAATTTCCTGAAATTGGGAGGGGGAGCCACTTGAAGAGGTTCCTAGGACACTAGGGGAAGGGGTGAGGGGGTATGGAGGATATCAAGGGGATGAGAACTTTGGAAGAACGGAATATGACGTGTGTACTTGATACTGATACATTATTGTTCATATAATATATGTAGAAACATAAAAGTGATATTAAAATAAAGCGAATAATTTTTTTCAACTAAACACAGCATGAAATTTTGATATAATAATAATAATAATAACTCTTTATTGACAAGAATAATATTGACAAAGGGCGTGATTATTGCCTGAGGCAATCTCTGCCATCAAACCTATTTGCCATTTGCCATTTGCCATCAAATCAAAGCCATTTGATAATGATAAGATAGAGAACACACTAAGAAATTATTGGTTATATTGATGTCCAAGGGTTGATGAACAAATACTTTCCACGGGCAGTTGAAGGTGTGACAGAACTGCAGAAGATATTAGAGAAACAGGCGTACAAAAGCATCACAGAGGTACATGGTCTCAAGGAATATTCAGCCACAAAGATGCTACTAGGATAATTAGGAGGATGATAATCTGAACAAGGAACCTATTGGAAAAGAAGGTGGTTGTGTAACCCGAGCCCTTGTGTTCCCTACAGCCAACCTGATAGACACATTTATAATTCAGACATGCACAAAATTGCGTGAAATAAACTCAGGGTACGTTAATGATAATGAAACTACGACATCAGGGGTGTTGAGGAGGGAGGGAGTAAAGGGTAAAAAGAGGGAGAAGTTTGTACACCTCAATGTATCGTTACTTCCTCACGCTTCTGCATGGCTCCTGATGTAGACAGATGGATGCTTCAATAAGTAGTTGTGAAGTATTTATTTAATAAGGGGGAATAATGTTACTTTTGCCTCGAGAATTTGATCAAGATAAACCATAGTTGGTTTAGAAAAAAAAAAATCCTGCTAAAAATAACAATATCAAATTTACCATTGATTTAAACAGTTTCGGCGCAGATAAACACCTAGATATACAGACGTGTTTAGAAGTGTACATTATAATTATGTATGCTGACGTTAGATCTCAAATCAGAAGGCTTGCTACAAAATTGGACAATGAAGCATCATGCTTCACCAACAAATGCTAAAATGATTTTGTTCCTCTTCTTGGCCTTAGCTTGTATTTCTCCAGATGTCTACCCTCAAAATGTTGAGGGAGTATTGAGAGGGTGGGAAAGGGTGAAATAGAGGGAGGGAAGTTGACGCGTTTTTTCAATGGCATCAGAAACGAGAGGCTTTTGGGTAGAGAACAAAATTTATATTAATTTGAAAAGTTTCGCATGTTGTTAACCTCCCCCTGCACCATGCTCTTGGGGTTGGGTGGAAGAGAAGGGTTCATTATTGTTAAATACATTATATTTGATTGGGTTACATAATAACGGATAGAGGGAAAACCTTCCCTTAATAAAACTGAAAACGGGTCTACTGGTTCATAAAGCCAGGGCTGGATTGAAGAGACATTCTCCTTTACATTCACTCTTTATTATTTTTATTTTACTTTTACTGAAATTCTGCTCCAGTGTAAGTATAATTCCGACGAGATCGATATTTACTGACTCTAAAAAAATAGTTCTTTGAAAATATTAAGTGCCATTTTCTCAAATGTTATTTTTGTTCCTCCAGCATGTTTTTGATAGATACAAAAAACAAAAAACTTCCACATTATACTTGTTGGTGTGAATAGTTTTAGTTTTGTAGCTACATCTAAAAACGAAAGGTTTATATTATAGAAATGCCCATTCACATCTAGGTCCATATGCATGAGCTTGCACGGTGTGTCCATGCCTGACGAAAGCCTCACACACGACTACATTATTACTGCCGTTTGTTGTTTCGTGTTGGAGGACAGGGTTGGGTGTTATGGACTGACCGCTGAAAATGTTCAAATTTAGTGTTCTGAAATTTACATAAATATGAAATTTTATTAATTCGAAGTCTGAATAACGCTCCTGCAGACCAATACAATGAAGCTATTGGCGTTGAAAATGGTGTTGTTGCTAATAGACTCTTTTCAGCTTTGTCAAAGTGTTTTTGTGGCAATTGCTGTTTATTGCTCTTTAGTCTCTAAACTATTAGAATCCCTAAAATACGAAAATGCCTTCAGTTACCTTTAAGCCGTGATCCTGCTGAGTGCAACATTTCGTCACTGAGTGCAAAGTTTCAGACTCCACTCTTGCTTTATGATCAACCCCACTGACTTCACAACGCTTTGCAGCAATACTAAATGTTGCACTCAGTGAAGACCCGGGCTACACTTTCTACTGTTGATGTTAAGGGTATTTTTTTATTTTTTTTTGTCACTTTAGGCGCTTTAACCTTTTTTGAAAATGGTCGTTCGCGCCGTTAAGGGTATTGAATACAAGATAAATAGATGATTTACCACATGAGGATTGCGACTTTATTTTCTGTTATTTTAATTTTTCAGTGGATAGATTCCGCTGGCAAACTAATTGCAAAATTTTATTTTCCAACTAACTATTTAACGTCTCTCTTTGTCAAGATGTACAACTTTGACAATCTGTACACTACTACTGAAATGTCAACTGTCTTACTAAAATAGTAAAGTCTATAAAAACATCCTATTTTTTACTAATAATTCCACAATTCGTACTTATTTATGAACCAGCAGTTCGCCTCAAAACAAGAGGATACCTTGCCTCTATGAGGAGTGCACTGGATGCATGTAATGATTCTTATGTGACGAGAGATAAGCCTGAGAACTCCCCAGGGACCCTCAGTAGAAAAGAAACTCCCTTCCTGAAATTGAAATTTTTGGGGCAGCATTAAATGTACCTCAATTAATTAAGCGTAATTAAATTTCTTCTTCTTTTCTGTGTTAAATGACATTTTAAAATAGTTCAAGGGTTTCAGATAGAGAGCAATATGTGAGAGAGTTCACTATTTAATGTATAATTACATTTCGTATACATATACACTACATGGGCAGCGCAGAATATGAACAAATTTCAGCATGGTGTCCCAAGTCCAGGAGTTTCAATTCTCACGGGAAATCTGGGAGAGACGTCTAACATGCAAATGTAGACATGTAAATGCCTCTGTATATACATGACCCCAGGGTAGTAGGTGCTCGTATAAGTCACATATTCTTGTTTCTGACACAAGCTCGCTGCAATACCCAGCGTGACGACATACAAATGACACGGGATTTTGTTTCGGAACAGAGGGGAGATGTCTCCAAAATTTCACCTGTCTCTACATCTGAAAATCACAAAAACCGACGAATGGTGTAAGACCCAAGTAAAATTATTTAAGGTTTTTGAGTTCATAGGTCTGAAGTCATAGTCTCGTTTTATTACTATCACCTGCGACACCTGCCTCGAAAATCTTTTACATATTTGCGTTCATTTATCTGGAGTGGTATTGGCCTGTTGTCCCAGCAGCATACATAACACACATCAGTATAGCATCGCCAGCTCTGCAGTGTTTGTACCTAAATAAAGACCAGTGTTTGTACCTTCTAAAGAGTTATAAACTGAAGTCAGATTCGTACTAACTTGTGACTTCTTTTTGATCTGTTGCAGGTTTTTTCTCAAGTTTTTTCTCAAGTGCAATCAAAACTGTTTGAAGAATGCTGGCAATCCTCGGGACATGAGACGGTTCCAGGTAATTCACTTTCTCATATCTTCTGCTTCTCTTTTTTTTTCAATAACTTTATTATATTTTATTTTAATATTAATACATATCCTTCATTTAATATTTAATAGTTACTGCAATCCAATGTACTTTTCAGTATGTGGTGGATTGCAGCCTTTTGTAGCCGTTTTTGGGTGCTGTTTTTTTAATGATATTTATTTACAGAGGAGACTTAACAATCAGAGTCCTTGCTCTGGGTGCTGTTACTTTACGTGTTAAATTGCTAATTATGTCAACAACAAAAAAAAATCTGGTGTAAACATCACACGACTTTCCTTATCCCCCAAAAAGAAGTCGAATTCCGCCACTGGTGACTCAACGGTTACGGATAGTTGAAAATCAGTGCCAAATTCGTAATCAGCACCTTAAAATCATTGGATTTGATATGTCGCAACCCCCATCTAGGGTAAATAATAAAAAAGTTAGTCCAAGCGGGTCCCCCCAAAATACCGGTAAATTGGGGCCGGGTTCCAAAAAGTTCAAGATATCAAAAAAATGATGAGAATAGACCCCTATTATTTTTTTAATCCGAGAAAATGTTGTTCTCTAACTTTTTTTGTATCTTTAACCAATTCAAAGAAGCGGCGGTTGCGGCCAATATTTGCGGCCGCAGAATGCGGCCGATTTAAACCAAAAGTTTCGTGGTTCGTCTGGTGTATAAAACTAATTTGCATACCAAATTTCAAGTCTCTAGCTCTTACCGTTCTTGAGATATCCTGTTTACACACACACACACACACACACACACACACACAGACAGACAGACAGACAGACGCACGGACCAATGGCTGAAAACAACTTTTTTGGTATCCTGAAGCTATGATTCGTCCAGAAATGTGAAAAACTGGGTAGGTCAAATTTTCGACGAATACAATACTTTCCTTATTATAGGATAAGGAAAGTAATATATTATGGTAAATCACATGGAAATGTTGAGAGTAGAACCCACGACTTGACGTAGTGTTTCAAAGAGCTAAAAAATGATTATTTTTTTAAATAGTTTCTAAAGTCAAATAAATTATTTTTTCAAACCAGTCAAACACATCAGGCAACAATTTAACTCCATCTTTTGTTACAGTAGGCATGAATAAGTACCAAGGTATGTTTGAGGAGGCATAATGTGTAAATGAAAACCCTTTTACACTTTACAAAGGTTTCCAGCAAGAAAAAATCTGGTGTAAACATCACACGACTTTCCTTATCCCCCAAAAAGAAGTCCAATTCCGCCACTGGTGACTCAACGGTAACGGATAGTTAAAAATCAGTGCCAAATTCGTAATCAGCACCTTAAAATCATTGGATTTGATATGTCGCAACCCCCATCTGGGGTAAATAATAAAAAAGTTAGTCCAAGCGGGTCCCCCCAAAATAACGGTAAATTGAGGCCGGGTTCCAAAAAGTTCAAGATTTCAAAAAAATGATGAGAATAGACCCCTATTATTTTTTTAATCCGAAAAAATGTTGTTCTCTAACTTTTTTTGTATCTTTAACCAATTTAAAGAAGCGGCGCTTGCGGCTAATATTTGCGGCCCTGCGGCCGCAGAATGCGGCCGATTTCAACCAAAAGTTTCATGGTTCGTTTGGTGTAAAAAATGAATTACCATACCAAATTTCAAGTCTCTAGCTCTTACCGTTCTTGAGATATTCTGTTTACACACACACACACACACAGACAGACAGACAGACAGACGCACGGACCAATGGCTGAAAACAACTTTTTTGGTATCCTGAGGCTATGATTCGTCCAGAAATGTGAAAAACTGGGTAGGTCAAATTTTCGACGAATACAATACTTTCCTTATTATAGATAAGGAAAGTAAAAAGAATTAAATGTAGCGTTTTGCTGAATAGAAACTCATTATCCAACGTGTTAATTACTTACTTGAAACTCGAAATCATTTTCTTATCCTCTAGTCAGCATTTCCAATGTGTTGCTATTACTTCCTCCATTACATAAGCTTCCCTCTTGAGAACTATCACGTGTTTGAACATTTTGCCAAGTTGACTCGTGCATATATTTTAATTCGACCCTAGTAAGTTCCTAGCATTATTCCGACACATGTATGTAGGTACATATATTTCACTTTTACCTATACCCACGTCCAGTTCATAACAAAGAAATTAATTATGCTTTACTAACGGGATTTGTATTATTGGTGTAGATTGGCCTCCTCGACATTTAGTGATCGAGGAATGAACCCAGGTCACCGTGCGTGGAAGCCTAGTGCGTTAACTCACGGTGACTACTTTGGTGACAATTATTAGAGCCAGCGTGGATGGCGCATTGAATACACCGGTTCTCGTAATATCACCGAAGTTAAGCAACGTCCAGCGAGGTGAAAACTTTGTGATGCTTTTATTCCGGCCCAAACCAGGCTGGGTGAGGTTATTGTGCGTAGCATGATCGTGAGTTTCCTGGGAATGCAGGGTAACACGATCACTAACACCCCCGTCGTAATATCACCAATTGACCCTACAGTTGAAAGGCGACGTTAAACCCAAATTAAAACAAACAAACAAATCTTAATCTTAATATATAAATGTCAAAGTCACTCACTGACCACTGACCACTGACTGATCATCGCTCTACAGCCCAAACCGTAAGTCCTAGGAAGCTGAAATTTGGTAGGTAGCTTTGTCTTATAGTCTAGATGTGCAATAAGACGGGATTTTTCGAAATTCCCACTACAACACCTGCCACTGGCGAAAAAAGATTTTTTGCTTTCACGGCCATGCCTCGGCCCGCAAAGCGGGCGACAGCCCGCTTGTAATGAGATAAAGAGACCGTCAAAATGCTTAACCAACATTTTTCGGTTTTGTAAAGAAAAAAATAATTTATGTACCTAACTTTCTTTCTAAGGAAGGGCCAAAGAAAACGTTGTGAGATTCTTCTTACAAAAAAAGCTGCTGAATTTTTCAGCACTTCTCAGTTTTACAATTTCTAGGTAGAAAGTAGAAAGCTAATTTCATTTAATTGGTAGCCCCGGGAGGATTCCCCGCTCATTTGTACCTTTTCATTTGTCCCTTTGGGACTTTACTTTTTTAAACACTCTGGTTTTGTTGTGTTTTGTTCAGAGAGGGGAAATTTTATCACCTGCGTGACCCTGAGGTACTTGGGCGGAAGGTTTCCTATATCTTCATATAGTTTCCCTATATCTTCATATTGCGACTCTACAGTATGTTTCAGAAAAGGTGGCCACCCCCTCGTAACTTTTGAACGCGACGGAATTTTTCAATTCTGTAAAGTCCTAGGTATAGGAAGTGCCCTATGGCCCATCCTGTGGTCATATTTATTTTTGGCCCCGGTCGGCCCTTCCGGCTTTTAGGCTATATTTTTTCATTTTTCTCGCGAATTTTAAATGAAATGCTATATTTTTTATTCCTGTTAATTAAAGTCCAAGTTAGACTGAGTATAATGAGCTTTTAAAATTTTCAAAAACCTTATCAGGGGCGGAGCTAGTAGGGTGCAAGTTTCAAAATTGTTACACCCTGTATTTCAGCGTTAGTTAGATTTTTTAGTACTTTTTTTATGTTCATAGGTTCAAAATATTGTTTTACAGCATATGAAATCAAAAAAATATTCTTGTTTACTTCTAATCAGGGTCATAGTAAGGTTTTTGTAAAAGTACTTTTTTTCTCACGTCAATTTTTCCGTAAATTAATGGTGTTCTCGAAATTGGCATTTTTAGAGGTGAAAGTCTGCAGTGACATATGTTTTTTATGCTTGAAATCGAAAGAAAACTTAACGGAGAAGCGATTAAGATCATAAAAAAAGCCATTTAACCTGCTAGTTTTTTCAGGACAGTGTCCGGTAAAGTGGGTGAATTTCGTATTGGATTTTTTTTTTGTTGTTGAGGAAACACTATTGGCATAGAAAATAAATAATACCTAATAAGGGAATAATACTTCAATAAACATAAATAAATGCAAAATTAAATGAAAATTATTTCTTCTAAATCAGTGCCGGATATATTTTTTTTTTTTCTCTCTCTCTCTCTCTCTTTTTCACTTTTCAAAGTTCAAGTTGTATCAAAAATAATTATCGGATAATGCTGCTTCTAAAGTCGGCCTAGGGGTCCCTTCTTGAGACAATTTTAGTTGGTAAGTTGATAAAATCTGTAGAGAGAAAGAGAGAGAGAAAAAAAAAATATATCCGGCACTGATTTAGAAGAAATAATCTTCATTTAATTTCGCATTTAGTTATGTTAATTGAAGTATTATTCCCTTATTAGGTATTATTTATTTTCTATGCCAATAGTGTTTCCTCAACAACAAAAAAAATCCAATACGAAATTCACCCACTTTACCGGACACTGTCGTGAAAAAACTAGCAGGTTAAATGGCTTTTTTTATGATCTTAATCGCTTCTCCGTTAAGTTTTCTTTCGATTTCAAGCATAAAAAACATATGTCACTGCAGACTTTCACCTCTAAAAATGCCAATTTCGAGAACACCATTCATTTACGGAAAAATTGACGTGAGAAAAAAAGTACTTTTACAAAAACCTTACTATGACCCTGATTAGAAGTAAACAAGAATATTTTTTTGATTTCATATGCTGTAAAACAATATTTTGAACCTATGAACATAAAAAAAGTACTAAAAAATCTAACTAACGCTGAAATACAGGGTGTAACAATTTTGAAACTTGCACCCTACTAGCTCCGCCCCTGATAAGGTTTTTGAAAATTTTAAAAGCTCATTATACTCAGTCTAACTTGGACTTTAATTAACAGGAATAAAAAATATAGCATTTCATTTAAAATTCGCGAGAAAAATGAAAAAATATAGCCTAAAAGCCGGAAGGGCCGACCGGGGCCAAAAATAAATATGACCACAGGATGGGCCATAGGGCACTTCCTATACCTAGGACTTTACAGAATTGAAAAATTCCGTCGCGTTCAAAAGTTACGAGGGGGTGGCCACCTTTTCTGAAACATACTGTATATGAAACCTACAGGTGGATAGTTTCAGTGCTTAAATGAATCTGTGATTCTTTGAAGTTTCATTCAAAGTTTTTTTAATTATCTGTAACATGTCTGAAAAAAATTCTCACACCTGACACTATTATATTATATACTAGCGGGTTACACCCTCCGCTTCGCCAGCTCATCACACACACGCACGCACGTACACGTACACACACACAAACAAACAAACACACACCACACCCACACAAAATGTCATTTAAGTCGAAAAACTTGAATATTTTTTGTTTACCAACTAACGTAAAGATAGGACTATAGCTTCACTGTATAATATTTTGCCGGCTGGGGTTCGAACCCGCGCCCTTTCTGCTGGACTAGCGTGCGCTTCCTAAAATGGAGAACAACATCATCCGAAATGTCTGAGGAGAGAGCAGCAACACAAAACATGGACGTTATACAAGCAGTCGACTGTTGATAATGCGATGAGGGGAAAACAGCAGCTTAAAACTTTTTTCTCCGAAAAGTCATGACGCGAGGAAGTGGTGGGGGGGAGGGGAGGGGAGGGGAGGGGGGAAGGCAAAAAGCAAGTAAGAGTTGAAGTATGCTGAGATATCGAGCAGTCCCTTGTGCCTTGTTCCTATGGGAACGGAGCGCCCCAGTGAGGGGAGGGAGGGAGGAAGGGAAAACTCCCAAGGGGCGGACTGCATCGGCTCCCCCGAGATATCATGTCTTCCCTCCTCCTCCTCCTCCTCCCCCTCCCATGTTTCCCCTAACTTTAACAACGCGGCCAAACTTCTTGTGTTCGCAAGGGAGAACAAAGTTTTCTTACCGGATGGAAAAAGAAAATGGTGTCGTAAGTTTTCTTTAATCCTTACGTGATAATGGTGCTTTTCATGGTGGTCAGGCGTTCTATGATTTATTTATAAAATATCCAATCATAAGAGTCATTTATTGGTTTAATAAGATATGCAAATGTAAATACTGTAGATACATAAATTCATATTACCTATATTTGACGGAATCAGTCATCCTAATGCTGAAAAGTTATCATATTTGTGTTTATCACTTTCGTGATATCACATTTACTCAAACTCGCTTTACTAAAATCTACGCTGAAACCGGGACTTGAACCACCGACCTCCAGGTTACTAGTCCACTGCCTTATCGATCATGCTACTGAGGTCGGTAGTCATCCTAATGCATTTGGCATTATAATTTCACTTGGTAAATATTACATGTCGGTATGTATAATTATATTCTTACTGTAAATAAAACTTGATTGAATTTGTTTAATAATTGTTTTCATATCTCTACCATGTTCACTTTGTATCAAGTTTTGAGGAAGTAGGTTTCTCCTGATGTTTACTAATTTCGTAATTTCTGAGGTACCCATGTTTTCATTCAATTAACTTCTTCTTTTTTTATATCATTTTCACGTTTCTCCTTTCCCGCTAAATTTCCTTTGTACCTCTTCTGTATTACTTTCTCTCTTACCTCGTCTCTGCGCTTCCCTGACTCTCTTTTCCTTCTCAAACTAAATTATTCCCCTCATGTTGTTTTATATACGCTTTTCTGTGTGCTTAGATGTTCGTTTCCCCTCCTTATCTCTACCTCCATCCAGCCTTACACTCCATCTCTTTGCTTCGGTTCTCTCTTTCAGCTATCTTTTCATATTGAGAAAATGTTTCCTTGCATAGTGAACTAGTTTTCTTAAAAATACATGCAGAAGAATCTATCAAAGGATAAATAATAATAAAGAACAACTTTGTGAGACGTGGATTTGAATTCTAAGCTTAGTGGGTATATCCTGGGTTGTTCTAACAAGATTATATAATATCATTTAAATATCATGGAACTTACTATACGGGTTAAAAATAACCATACTGTTTCATAGGTACCAAATACAAAATTACCACACGCGTCTGTGAAAAAATGACACTTATCCTTGTCCACTTATCCTGTACAATGTTGCCAAATTATAATTTCTTTTACTTTTTATATATTCTATAAAATTTGTTCTCTTTACGCACTTACGAGTATTTTAAGAAGGCAAATCCATGAATTTTTTTGTAGAATTGGTTTAACGGATGAATATTTTTTTCTAATTTTTCTATATATAAAAAAATTAAAATTTTCACACAAAGTAATATTATGAAAATAGTAATTTTCACCAAGTAACCTCATATCTCTCTGAAAGTGTACTCGTATGATTACCTAATCGTTCCCCTTCGCACTGTTGCAGGTGGTCATCTCGACTCAAGTGGGGGTGGATGGGCCTCTTCTCGCCGTGTCTGACAACATGTTTGTACACAACAACTCCAAACATGGCCGCCGGGCCAAGCGACTGGACCCATCGGAAGGGCCACATGATGGTAAGAGAAATCAAATAACGAAAATAACAACCGGGCGGTGAATGTCATAGTTTTTGTTGGACAAACTTTTCACTCATTAAATTTGTGAAATAAGACTAGTAAGCAAGTTACTTGTTACGATGGGACTCCCAAATTCTTACTCCGTAGTCTGTGCTTTTCTATAGTTTGTTTCTCAATTATCTGTTCAAAATTTAGTGACTAAAAAGTGTATTTTTACAATGTAATGATGGATTAGAACTTCACTTTTCCTTTCTTCTGACCAAAGCATTATCAGAAATGTTTAAAGCTGAAATTTTCTTTCTTAAGTCGTGCCGAAATTTGTCTGTAAACTATATGGTACGAGTAAGATAGGGTCAATTCTCCAAGATGCTCGAGACTGGCATAAGTTGAAGTACTTTAAATCAACTAAAAAGAATGACTCCAAAGATCTGAACAGACAAAATTCCAAGTCGCAAATAGATGGAAGGCAGGTAGGTTCATACATGCCCACATTGTCTACAGATTTCTTTTTATAAGTAGCTACAAACATAGTTAATGTAGTATGTACAATGAAATGAATCGCTTTCCAAATAGGTACCACCCTCTCACTCCTGCATACTTTGGTTACCTACTCGGTTTATTCATTTCTACTTTTCAATGTTTCCTTTGTTCTTTTATTGTTAAAAGAAGAAAACTTGATAAAACGTAAAATTTAATTTGATTGCCTTTTTTACGTCTTCATTCAATCTCGCTTTTTCTCCCTCTGTTCTTTTATTGTGTCTGTTATCACCACCCCCGTACCTGGTATGATTTCCTCTTTCTTTTCTTCCATTAATGTTGTTTATAATATTGTCTAGATTTCTTGTCTTCATTAATGTGTATATAATATTGTCTGGATTTTTTGTCTTCCTTATTTTTCTCTTTTTAATTATTGTCATTACATTTCGTCTGGCATTTTTTACCCAAGTGTTTCTGCTTTCGCAATACCTACTTCATTTTCACTTCTGTTTCATTATTGCTGCTTTGTTGTTTCAACTCGGATTCGGATTTACCTAGATTTAACATAATCATGACATTCACTGCTACTGAGCCTTACAAACCTTGTTTTAGATAGCTCTTAGAGACATACAAAATGTAAAATATTGAGAAATGATTAGACACAGACTTATATGGACATTAAGTAGCTAGGTAAGTAAGTATCCAATTTCCAATAACAAAACAGTAATTTTATTATTTTAAATTATAGAAAAACCTCTAAAAATGCATAAAGAATCAATTGTAATTACAAATTAATATTGATAAAATAAAAAATAAGTCTCAAATTTGAATTTTGGTACTGTGATGCATAATGTACAATTATACATGGCTTGTTATGAATGTTCCAAATTTAAAGTTTCCCGATTTAGCCCTCTGCGCTATGTTAATAGTTGATGAGTGAGTGAAGTACATCTTCTAGACTTTGTGCTTTTCATGAGTACTGATTAAATAAAATACCTAATACCATAACTTAAAATGAAAAGTTTTCTCATGAAATTGAGGTGAAGAAAGGGTTGTCCTTTCACACTCATATACTCATTCCAAGTATTATTGTACGCGAGAACGGTGTCGTTTGGTGGTAAAATTAACGTGTACTCTTGTGGTGTATTAACGCAAAGGTTGGTGTACAGGCCTCTACCCCCCGCTTCCTGTGGCGACACCCTGTATCAAAGCCATCAGCCCGAGTGAAGGATGGACCAGTGGCGGGGCCACAGTCATCATTGTGGGGGACAACTTTTTCGACGGCCTGCAAGTTGTGTTCGGCACTATGCTCGTGTGGAGCGAGGTAAGTGGGGATCTTCTCTTCTTATTATTTTATTACTTCCGAGAAATTTCTAATATTAGAAATCGGAAGGACTTCGATTGTTATAGACCTCTCTTTAAATAAATGTTCATTAAAAAAAAAAAGAAATCGGAAGTATTGTGTTCGTTTTTGTAAAAAAAAAATATATATTTTTGCTCCGATTTCAATTTTTTTCATATTTCTGGACGTTTCATAACCTCCTCAGCAAATTTGGTTTTGTGTCCGTCTGTCGGTTCGTCGGTCTGTTAAAAGTATTCCTTGTAACGCGCAAATCTCGAAAACTACTTGACGGATTTTGATGAAATTTTGCACACTAAATATAGGACAGACCAGAATTTCTAATTGATCTAGTGTCATTCATACCCATAATGCCAAAATAAAAAGATGATAATAAAGATTATGCTTAGAGAAAGTCAGCTTAAGTCGATTTTTAAGGTATTTGGCTTTACAAACTTTTGAGCCTTATTCAGGCAGTAAGAAGATACAAGTAAGTACATTGTACGATTATTGTTGGTTCGGACCTATCTTATGTGCTGCATCCATCATTTAGAAAATTAGATTGCACCCTATAATATAAAAATATTTTTTTTTCTTTAAAAGGTCCTCTTAGACACCAGAAAAACCAGGATGATTGACCACATAAATAACCTATCTGCCTTACTAGGATAAAGACCTAGTAACTCTCATAACCTATCTGAGTCCATAGTTATCTGTACACATGGGTTGGCACAGTGACCTTATGTGCGAAATCTCTAGGGACACCCCCTCCCCCTCCCTGTCTCAGCCCTTGTCTCCAGAGAGCAGGCCAATTATTGAACCGAATTTATTTTTAAGATTAAAATCAATTCTCAGGGGAATAATTACGAGGGTAATTTAGTTCCCATTTGGGGAATATCTCGCAGCCTCAAAAATAATCTCCAATAATAATACGCTAGTTAGAGCGTATACATGTACGCTATTTCTACTCCGACGAAATCCCTAATTCCCTATGATAATAATACAAGTTTCTATCTAGCCAATTCCCTAGGACCTGGAGCATACCTTCCTCCTAGTAATAAGAGCTTTACTGGATTTCTGTATACACTATAATATCATGTGTACTAAATCGCGTTTTTGAAGATTTAGGTAGTACATACCTACTGTGTTCTTGTTTTGATATCTAGCGGAGAGACCTTCAAGAACCTATTTATGATGATGAAAGAAATGAGTTGATTATTTTATGAAAATATGGCTGTGCTTCATAAACTTGTTAGTTTTCATCATAAAGACCCTAAAATATATTAGATTCTAAACTCAACACAACAATCTCAGCTCAAATGAACACATTTTATGATTACTTTTGGATATCTAATACCTACACATTTTTTTTTGGTGGTAATTCCATTACTTTCCTTTCTATTAGATAAGGAAAAAATCATTTGGAGTTGGGTTATTCTATCCTGACAATTGTCTAATTACTCAAACAACAACAGGAAATGAGTTTCGTATTTGAACATGAAAATGTGCGAGAAACTTACAACTGACCCTCAGAATAAGGGGGTAGAAATCCCCAAATTAAACAAATCCTGTTGATGTGATAACATCACGCATTCAATCTTCACTCTACCTTCTTTTCTTTGATCCTCAAGCCTCCCTTCTCCCTCTCTCCTTCCCTACTCTCTCTCTCTCCTTTCTTTCCTTCTCTCTCTCTCTCCTTTCTTTCCTTCTCTCTCTCTCTCTTTTCTTTCCTTCTCTCTCTCTCCTTTCTTTCCTTCTCTCTCTCTCTTTCCCTACTCGATCTCTCACCTTTCTTTCTCCCTACTCTCTCTCTCTCCCTCCTTTCTTTCCTTCTCTCTCTCTCTCCTTTCTTTCCTTCTCTCTCTCTCCTTCCCTTCTCACTCTCCCCTTCCCTACTCTCTCTCTCTCTCTTTTCTTTCCTTCTCTCTCTCTCTTTTCTTTCCTTCTCTCTCTCTCTTTTCTTTCCTTCTCTCTCTCTCCTTTCTTTCCTTCTCTCTCTCTCTTTCCCTACTCGATCTCTCACCTTTCTTTCTCCCTACTCTCTCTTCTTTGGATGTCTCTTTCTCTTACGATCTCTCTTTCTATCTCTCTCCTTCCCTTCTCCCTCACCCCTTACCAAATCTCTCTCTCCCCTTTCTTTCCTTCTCTTTCTCTCTCCTTTCTTTCCTTCTCTTTCTCTCCTTCCCTACGCTCTCTCTTTCCTTTCCTTCTCTCTCCTTCCTTTCTTACTCCTTTCCTTCTCTCTCTCTCCTTTCCTTCTCTCTCTCTCTCCTTTCCTTCTCTCTCCTTCCCTGCTCTCTCTTTTCCTTCTCTCTCTCTCCCCCTCTCTCTTTTGCTTCTCTGTCCTTCCCTGCTCTCTCCTTTCCTTCATTCTCTCTCTCTCTCTCTCTCTCTCTCTCTCTCTCTCCTCTCTCTCTCTCTCTCTCTCTCTTGCCCTCTTTCTTCGCTGCCTCTCTGTGAGATGAGCTCAATTAATCATACCCAGACATTGTCTCCTATGTTGACAAGGGTAACTCTTGTTACATCATCTACCTACATCTGTAAAGTCGTACATCCTTCGTCTCACAGGTTTATTCACGTTTGTTTACTAAGTTTACTTATTTTCCCCTAGAACTTTCTGGTAGGTCCTGTATCCTCTTTAAGTCTATATATAATTATATATTTTTTTAATTAACTATCTATACTAATATATTATGTATGTTTGTATAAATCAAAAAGGTAAGGCGTTATCACCAATAAGGGTTGGGTGGAAGAGATTGCCATAGGCAATAACCCCGCCCTTTAGTTAGGACATATGTATATATTTTATTTATTTTTTTCTTGTGTTATATTATTATTATTGTCATTTTTTTATATTTACTTTTTCCCATTATTTGTCTGAATTTGTCTGTATGTTCTACTAATAAAGTGTTTCTAAATAAATAAATAAATAAATAAATTGACTTCTAACTCTACAATAATCAGAATTATTGACCGAACGCAGTGAGGTTCGTACACTACGGGTGTTTTCGTGTCCGTTATAGCTCCCGTTCGGATCCTTCAACTGAAATTTGGTTTTAATATCGAAAAACTTACGTTACTAGCTTACTACCTACTTATATTCCCTAGATTTTTTATCTAATACTTCCTGTCCTCTCCGGAATATTACCTTAAGAACAATACTATACATAGCCATCAATTAAAATATAACGGCAAGACATCCATCCACTCCCGCTCCTTGGGAACAAGAAATTCATTATTATTTAATAAAATTATCATGTCTTGGACAGAATACCTGGAAATCGCCCCCCTCCCTCTCCACCTCATAACTTACTTAGCCCGTTTGTTCTCTTTCATTTTGGATTGCGACTCTTACTAGTTGTCATGTCAGTAGATAAAAATTACTTTAATTTTAATCTATATCTATAAGAAAAAAGCTGTCAACTTACATGAAGAAAGTTTTAGGCAAGGGCTTGAGCTTTCATTTGAAATTCTGATGAGCCGTTCTTGAGGTACGCCGGGTAAGGACAAGAAATGGATGGGTGACTTAAAAAATAATCACGTTTTTTCGACTAAAATAAAATTGTGTTCGTTTGTTGTGTGTGTTTGATGCGCTGGCGAAACGGCGGGTGTAACCCGCTAGTATACTATAAGTACATAGGTATTTGGTTCAGTATAATATTATGTTAGTTACCGTGGCCTAAGTGGGTGACCAAGTGACCAGGGTTTGAGTCCCGGCGGAGTCGGTATTTTTCGCCTCTTTTTTTAAAAATACATTCCTTTGAGGAAAAATTAGTAATTTTGCGCATAGATCGCTACCAGTGGCGGCATTTTGACCAATGTGTTATATTTTAGACATAATTATGATGTGACAACATCACATGTACGTACTTTAAATATTTGTTATACGTAAGTAAGAATTTAATTTTCGATAATATCATTGTACGAGATTAATGAAAACGATGACGGGTTAAAATTACGAGATTGGAGAATTTGCTGAAATGTAACAAGGAGACAAGATTGAGGAATAGGAGAGCAAGAAGGGAATACCTCCTTGTTGTTTTGAATTATCGATGATGTCTAATTAGTTTGTTATCTTGGCTCTTGGCTCCCTCTCCCCACTCCCGAGATCAGAACTCAAACTTATTATGCAGGCCGTGCACGTCTTTCTCCCCTCTCCCCCTTCTCATCCCCCCCCTCCTCCCCCTCCTACTTTTCTTCGTCCCTCTTCCCCTCCTCCTCTCTCCCACTCAATCCTGCTCGGGAATTACAGGAATTGAGAAATTCCAGAGATTTCCCTGAATTATCTTACTCTTGTATATTATACGTATAATTTACTCTACTTACTAAGTACTATTATTATTTTCATTGATATGGTTATTTTTGTAATTCTTGCTTTACTTATTTCATTATCGTTAACATGACATCATTAAAGCTCATTATTTTTAGACAACGCTACGGTGGAGTTTCATATTTCTTTCTCTTTTGCCTCCCTATGAAGTGATCTTCATGGACATGCCACGACCCTCAGTGCTACCCTGTTTCTGATTTCAGCTGATCACCTCTCACGCCATTCGAGTGCAAACGCCACCACGACATATACCGGGTGTGGTGGAAGTCACGTTGTCCTACAAGTCCAAACAATTCTGTAAAGGAGCGCCGGGTCGATTTGTCTATGTGTGTAAGTATGCAACGCGCTGTGCTACATGTGTGTAAAATTAAAGCGGTTTTTTTTATGTGAACGAAGCGAACCGAAGCTGACCTGGTCACTGAAATTCACTTTTTTTTATTTGACCGGACCGAAAAATCCTGACCAAAGTGGACCGGCTCGTTCGTTCGGTCATGGGTTTTGGTTCGGTAAGAAGAAGAAGAAGTGGATAAAAAATCATAATATTATTATTTTATTTTCACCCATTTTTTTTTTTTTTTTTTTTCAAAACTCCCTGTTATGTGAAGAGTTTTATTGAGACACCTACCTACGCATTAAGTTTAGACATTTTCTTTTCTCTTGACTTTTTATTCTCTACTGATTCCTGTATCTTTATTTAGTCCTAGTTATAATTTTATTTTATTCATATTACTTTTGTCATGTTACATGGTCACTTGATGGATATAAGTTTATATAGCGTAAAAAACATAGGTAATCAGTTTTTTTTTATGAGATTGGGGTTTTCATACTTGCAGATTGTTGGGTAATTAAAGTTTAAGCCATTTAAGGTCCAATGGAATTTGATTAATTGAATAAAATCAAAATGAAATACAACAGTTGCTTGTTTTCATTTTCATTTCAAAAGCAAAATGTAAACACACACCGAAAATGTAAATAAACCAGAGTCCCAAAATCACTTTTTTTTATTCTTCAAATCTTGGTTGACCAGAGTTGACCGAGCGGTCTCGGTCAGGCTTTTCGTTCACATAAAAAAAAACCGCTTTTAGAAGGTTGGGTTAAGCCGTATTTTTCTTTCTAACCAAAGTTAACCAAACGGGAAGAAAATGAACCAAACTGGAAGCAAGTCATTTTTCTTTTGGAAGAATAAAAATTTCCTCTTCCAAAGTTAACCAAATTGGAAGTAGAAAATTCTTGCTTCCAGTTTGGTTCATTTTATTCCCGTTTGGTTAACTTTGGTTAGAAATTGAAGTTGACCTTGGAATAAAATGGAAATATTTGGAAAAAACCTAACCTGGAATTTTTTTTTGGTTAGAAAGAAAAATACAGCTCTTGAGAGAAAGTTTGAAGCTCCTAGGCTCAAGTGCACAGTCACTAACAGCCTGATTAAGCACGGCCATTAGCCATTTGGTTGGTTATAAAGTTGATTAATTTATACTCTTCATTAGTGATTATGCATTTGGGCGCTAAAGTCTGTCTGTTGGAGAGTCGCTGAACCTCCAAATAACTGAAACAACTATTGCAAGTAATTTTATTATGTATTTGTAGGTATATTAAACTACAAAAATAGCCTATTTGAACATAATCTTCATCAACTTGGTCTTTAGTCTTTAATTGAGGTTTTGACTGTTTTGAGCATCCCTTTTTATGTAGGTTCACATACTCTAATTTATTTTGCGTTTCTAATCTAATTTATGTTTTTTTACGTATATACCACATAAGTTGTACCTAGATGATAGTTATGTATTAGTAATTATAACTCTTCTTGTATTTTCAGCTCTCAATGAACCAACGATAGACTACGGATTTCAAAGGCTGCAAAAATTGATACCAAGGCATCCTGGAGATCCTGAAAAATTACCTAAGGTATTGAAAATCTATTATCATGATGATGGAAATTATTGAAGATCGGTGGAGGGAATTTTAATATTATCATTCATTCGAAAATGGAAAAAAATCAACACACAAAAAGTACGAAACTAGACTGCAACGATAGAATTACTTCAGCGTCTACTTGGAACCTTTTAATATATTAATTTACTACAAGTGAATTACAAATGTGAATTGAACTCTAAAAATTTCTATTTTTTTAAAACTCTTTCCTCAGTGTGACGTCCCAAAATAACCAATATTAAGAGACACTTATTCATTCTGCCCGATTAGGGCTACAGAGTCCCATTATTCCAGAAATTATTCTGGTGGTATTATTAGGTGGTCAAAGTTTCAAATAAATGAGGACAAATTCATTTATTGGGTGGTATTCAAACGAACAGATCCTTACGTTGCCTGGCTGGGGTCGTCTTGCTGGGGGACATTAAACAGGGAGAAGAGCAGTGTCCCGCTAGAGAACTATAAACAGAGAAGAGACTAGCTAACCCTCACAAGCCAGGCTAGCTTGTAGTTTCCTAAGGGTTTAATGGTTTATAAAGAAAAGTCCAAGTCCTCATGATGGTTGATCGCACATAGAAATATGTGGTTCAGGACGAGCCAACTTTGAAATAAGTTAGCTGGAGACCATCACTCACCCCTTCAGGTGTAGCCAAGCTGGCCACAACAGCAACTCTTTTCTAACCAAATGTCTTTCCTCCACTCCCCAGGAAATCATACTCAAGCGCGCTGCAGACCTGGCGGAAGCTCTGTACAGCATGCCCCGCAACAACCAGCTGCCTCTGTCCGCACCGGCCCGCAGCCCGCACCACTTCAACTCCTACAGCGGGCAGCTCAATGTGACGGTGCAAGAGACGGGCAACGGTCAGTGGCCCGAGGGTAATACATTTGGTTTTCTACATCAATTCTCCCAAACTAAGTTATCATATTTGTGTTATTCACTTTCGTGATATCACAACTACTCAAACTCGCTTTTACTAAATCTACGCTGAAACCGGGACTTGAACCACCGACCTCCAGGTTACAAGTCCGTGCCTTATCGATCAAGCCACTGAGGTCGGTTAACTATAAAAACACGTTCACTCCCATGAGCTATTATTATAAGGCCGGAATTTCTTCATTGTAAATCTTGATGTCTACCTACATATGTATGATTTTTATTTGTGGTGAAGCACAAGGCCTCTTCACAATTTTTGTGGGTAGTGCAGCATTACTAAGAGCATCCTTCACATTTCGAATTATTCTATTATATTCATTTCTTTTTACTCTGGTAATGCCGCCACTGGTCGTTACTCATACAAGTAACTACTCATTTTTCCTCACGAGGTATGAGTGGACCCCGAACATCCGAACATGTCTACCTACATATGTTTCCTATTATCATACCATCTTACATATCATCATAAATAAAACAAGTAAAAGTACAGATAGTACAAATATTTCATAACGTGTAAATTTATGCACAACTTCTTTGAAGAACAGAGGCTGAAAACAGGAGGGTTCCCTCAAGCACCTGAACTCTTGTCTAATGAATGCCGAAGGCATTATCACCCACCCTTGATCAGGCTTTGATTATATTTATTCCACAACTTGTTACCATGTTTATTGTATATATAAAAAAAATGTAAATAAAGCTTGGTCCAATTGTTTATCAATGAATATCTCGCTCCCCCTCCCCCCAGATGACTACGCCAGAACCCAGAGCAGCAGCGTGTCCCCCCGAGGGGGGGGCTACGGGTCAAGTGCCTCCACCCCCCACTCCTCCAACGGGGGCTACACCACCGCCACCGGGAACACGCCCAACACGATGAATGGTACTGACCTCTACATTAGTTCACATTTCTCCTAAACATTCTGGTTTGGAATGCGGGGTGAGAAACACTGATGACTCTATTAAAGTAGAAAACCTACTTCTTAGAAGTACTCGTAGATAATGAAATGATATAATTCTAATAATTTTTATGATAAAGATATTTTTACAACGAATAAGAGAGTTTCAAATGTGTAGAGTAGTTTACCATCGTGAGACTTTTAAAGCGTTTAAAATCCAAAAAATAACTACCAGCCAGCTACATACAGGGTGTTTTTAAACTTGCCACCCCTAAAAATTCGAGAACCGCTTGAATTTCAAGAAACACTCAAAAACCGTATCCCCTTTACTTTTTGGGGGATTAAGTTTTAGCAAAAACAAATTTTCCTACTACAGTGCCCTAGCACGGACCAACATTAAAATCTTAAATAGAATCGTACCTATATCGTGTTGCACATTGTTTTAAAAGTCTTATTGAGAAAAGTTCATTGCAACAAATTTCAGTGAGCCACGAATTACGGTTCACTAGATACAAAGTAGAAAGTCTAAAAAATGGACTCTTCTGGAGTGTCCCTAAAAGCCCGTAAAAAAGGTAATTTTTTCTCTAAAATGGGTAGGTCGGGGGAACCATTCTAGTGGACTTTTTATTCCACTACATCTATTTGGCTCGAATCGCGCGCACTGTACCAGAGTTAACCAGAGTAAAAAATACAGGGATACGGGTTTTTGTGTTTCTCTAAATTTCAAACAGTTCTCAAGTTTTTAGGGGTGGCAAGTTTTTTAAAAAAACACCCTGTATAGGCATTAAGTATTACTGTCTCGCAAGAGGACTATAAACTGAGAACGGTTTGCAGTTTCCCAAGGGTTTAATGGTTTATAAGGAAAAAGCCCAATCATGTGGTAAAAATCACAAATGGGAGGAAAACTTGTCATGTCCCGGCTGGGTTTCGAACCCGCGACTCATGGAACCTCTGGATTCACAGAGTGCCGCCTTTACCAGCACTGAGCTACCAGGACACATACAGATTTTCCACCGTGACATAATATCTTTTACAAGCCATAGGGGTATGTAGTATGTACACACTGCAGTTATTAGAAATTTGTAAAACCGAGTGGCCATCTGCTCGCGTGGAGGCCACCAGCTGTGTGACACCATCTTCCACAATAGAGAGAAAAAATTCACAACGATTGTACTGTATAGAAACAAAATATGCAATCCATTGCAAATAGTTGTAACTCGTTCCAATTTAATCACCAAAAAGAGTTGGGTGGAAGAGATTGCCATAGGCAATAACCCCGCCCTTTAGTTAGGACTTATGTTTTTATATATTTTATATTCATTTTCATTGTATATATCGTTTCCATTTTTTTCATTGTTAAATTAATTATCTGTATGTACATAATGTCCATTTATACCTAATAAAGCGTTGAAAAAAAAAAAAAAAAAAAAAAAAAAAAAAAACCGTAAATATAAATGGCCCACCCTGTATAACATTATTTAACACATTGACTGCCATGTCACACTATATGTGTGACAATGTTAAACCTATACGCCACGTCACACATATTGTGTGACAGTCGATGCTACTTTGAATGAGTGTCAGTAACGTGGCGTACGGGTAAAGTGTCCAAAAATGACCTTGGCAGTCAACGTGTTAATAGTAGAATTCCTGTGCAAGATTGTAACCCTGCACGTTGTGTGTCCCCAGTGCTGGCCGCGGGTCCCTACTCCTACGAGTCTGATGAGAAGTCCGCCTTCCTGCCTGTGACCAGGGCCTCCCCCCCGCCCCACCCTCTAGCCACTTCATCAGCTCCAACCCCGGGGGGTGGAACCACTGCACTGTGCAGGGCTGAAACCTGTAGACCTACTTCCACTGGAACACAAATTCAACAACAGCTGTATGACATTGTTACCGTCTTGGTTTAACACATTCAGCGCCAAGCGCCAAGGGCTTTTTGGTAATTATGGTTCAGTGGACCAACTTATTTTGTGTGAAAAAAGAGGTAGGTAGACTCAAACAGCCATAAAAAGTCACGAGATATATATTTTTCTGGTCCAAAAAAAACAAAAAACTTCCACGACAATCGAATCCCCATAAGAAATACACAGTAGCGTGTACACTATAAAGAGCATCGGTTTCTGAAAGTGAGAGGGTGAGGTGTATACTTGTACAGCATAGTGTACACGGGTGTCTACTGCAGAAAACACTCGTGTACACTATACTGTTCACGTGGCGCTGAATGTGTTAAAGCTCAGAGCAAAATATTTCTCATAAGTTGTTTTATTTTAAATGTATTGGATATCACTATTCCAAGCATTTGTCAGTGTTCCTTTCATTTTAAGACTTGCACTGCCCTTAGACAACACAAGAGCCCACCTGAACAGAAATTAGATAATTTATGTTGAGCCGAAAGGATAAACTAAATGGATGTAGATGTTTAAAAAAATAAAAAATAAACCATACCTTAGTCACTTACCTGCAGGATGCCACAATTATTATGTTCCTTTTGACTGAGTTGGCTTAGAGCAAGTAGGAATTTTGCTTTTTTGATAACTTGATCGGTGGGTATGATTTGTATGACACACAATCATTTCAAAATTACATATCGTTTCAGTTTTAGTAAATTAATATTTGTATTATAATTTTGTAACTATCTCATGTATTTACGAATGTATTTTTTTGTAGATAGTTGGAATATCTATTCACTGTAAATTTTGTAAAAGGTATACGGGAAGTTAGTGTTCAATATTCAATGGAAATCTTATTTCTGTCATTTTTTTGTAGATATCGTTGTATTATCTCTCAGCTGTTCATTTATAATTTATACCCGTAATTTTAATTATTAAATTACTGTAAGTACGTAAAATTGAAAAATAGGTACCTCTACCTACCTATGCCTTTTTTTAATCTTTTTATTGAATATATCTGTTGGATCCTTAGATACTCGTCAGTGTGTCGTAATTTTTAGGCTGAGTTATGATGATAATAATAATAATGTTTGTAATATGATGATTTCATCATTCTATGAAATCAATAAATTATATTTAATATTTCGGAGGTTCTGAAGCTGTTCTTCACCCCATATACAGTATGTTTCAGAAAAGGTGGCCACCCCCTCGTAACTTTTGAACGCGACGGAATTTTTGAATTCTGTAAAGTCCTAGGTATAGGAAGTGCCCTATGGCCCATCCTGTGGTCATATTTATTTTTGGCCCCGGTCGGCCCTTTCGGCCATATTTTTTCATTTTTCTCGCGAATTTTAAATGGAATGCTATATTTTTTATTCCTGTTAATTAAAGTCCAAGTTAGGCTGAGTATAATGAGCTTTTAAAATTTTCAAAAACCTTATCAGGGGTGGAGCTAGTAGGGTGCAAGTTTCAAAATTGTTACACCCTGTATTTCAGCGTTAGTTGATTTTTTAGTACTTTTTTATGTTCATAGGTTCAAAATATTGTTTTACACCATATGAAATCAAAAAATATTCTGGTTTACTTCTAATCAGGGTCAAAGTAAGGTTTTTGTAAAAATACTTTTTTTCTCACGTCAATTTTTCCGTAAATTAATGGTGTTCTCGAAATTGGCATTTTTAGAGGTGAAAGTCTGCAGTGACATATGTTTTTTATGCTTGAAATCGAAAGAAAACTTAACGGAGAAGCGATTAAAATCATAAAAAAAGCCATTTAATCTGCTAGTTTTTTCACGACAGTGTCCGGTAAAGTGGGTGAATTTCGTATTGGATTTTTTTTGTTGAGGAAACACAATTGGCATAGAAAATAAATAATACCTAATAAGGGAATAATACTTCAATTAACATAACTAAATGCGAAATTAAATGAAGATTATTTCTTCTAAATCAGTGCCGGATAGTTTTTTTTCTCTCTCTCTCTCTCTCTCTTCGCCTCTTTAAAATAATTGAATGGGTTTAATTTTCACCCTCAAGAGTTTGGTACTTGACCTGGTATTTTTTTCTCTTAAATTTCGAGATAATTAGATTTTTATTTAGAGACCTGGTATTCATTACTAGCAACACCAGTATGATTTTTTTTTAAATTTGGTTTTAATATCGCGTTTCAACTGCATGGTCTTATCATAACGGGGGTGTTACATTCCGTTCGCAAGAAACTCACCAACCTCCTAAACACATTTATCTCACCCAGCCTGGGTTAGGCCGGAATGCCAGCATCACGAAGTCTTCTCCTCGCTGGACGTTGCTTAACTTCGGTGATCCTACAAGAATCGTTGCATTCAAAGCGCCATCGGACTGACTCCAGAATTATTGACAATGTGTTTTCTACAGATTTTACCAACTTACCAACTAAAATTATTGTCTCAAGAGGGGACGGCCGACTTTAGAAGCAGCATTATCCGATAATTATTTTTGATACAACTTGAACTTTAAAAGTGAAAAAAAGAGAGAGAGAGAAAAAAAAAAAATATATCCGGCACTGATTTTGAAGAAATAATTTTCATTTAATTTTGCATTTAGTTATGTTTATTGAAGTAATATTCCCTTATTAGATATTATTTATTTTCTATGCCAATTGTGTTTCCTCAACAAAAAAAAATCCAATACGAAATTCACCCACTTTACCGGACACTGTCGTGAAAAAACTAGCAGATTAAATGGCTTTTTTTATGATTTTAATCGCTTCTCCGTTAAGTTTTCTTTCGATTTCAATCATAAAAAACATATGTCACTGCAGACTTTCACCTCTAAAAATGCCAATTTCGAGAACACCATTCATTTACGGAAAAATTGACGTGAGAAAAAAAGTACTTTTACAAAAACCTTACTATGACCCTGATTAGAAGTAAACAAGAATATTTTTTGATTTCATATGGTGTAAAACAATATTTTGAACCTATGAACATAAAAAAAGTACTAAAAAATCTAACTAACGCTGAAATACAGGGTGTAACAGTTTTGAAACTTGCACCCTACTAGCTTCGCCCCTGATAAGGTTTTTGAAATTTTTAAAAGCTCATTATACTCAGCCTAACTTGGACTTTAATTAACAGGAATAAAAAATATAGCATTCCATTTAAAATTCGCGAGAAAAATGAAAAAATATGGCCTAAAAGCCGGTAGGGCCGTCCGGGGCCAAAATAAATATGACCACAGGATGGGCCATAGGGCACTTCCTATACTTAGGACTTTACAGAATTGAAAAATTCCGTCGCGTTCAAAAGTTACGAGGGGGTGGCCACCTTTTCTGAAACATACTGTATGTATCCTTGTGACTGCAACTGCTAAGTGGATATAAAACTTATAATGTACGTTTACAATAAAATTCTTTATTTTTTGTTTTTAATAATTTCCCAAGATTTTATAACATGTCAGACTTCGCAAAATAAAAAGAAAGAAAAGAAAAAGGATAATGCAAGAGTTTTGAAAGCTAGTTATTTCTCCTTGTACTTTGTACTGTCTATTTTACGACTAGATTAATCTCTACCTACGCAGACTTTTAATTTCCCAGATTACCTATATTATTTTCTACCAACGTATCTGTCAAACTTGTTTACAGAATTTATTGTTTATTTTAAGTGAACAAAGAAATTATTTTTACTACAGAAGTTTAATCTCATTTTGTTGGAAGCAACAGATACCGTTCCTCTAACAACGTTTCACAGTTTCTATAACGAAGACAACATATTATTAGTGGATCACTGATTTACTGGAATACAATTTTGTTCTCTTTGAATGACGTTTTTACGATCAATATTGGAATATCTCTGTTTTACCTATTTTTCAGAATTCTGCATGCACCCAGCTATTTATAAGTTATGGTCAGACATTTTCAGTTGAGCAGCAAAATATCTTTTTTTCACTGGTAACTATAAAGGATAAGATTAAAATGGTCGTCTAAGTACTTTAGAGTTGTATTAATGTTTAGTAAATGAAAATTATGTCGTTTTATTGTGTAAGTTAATTATTCTATACATAAATACCTACAATAGATACAAACAAAAATATAAAATTAAAAGTCCAATCTTTCAACCTTGTGTTTTTTTTTTCTTTCTTAAAATAGCTCGTAGAAAGGACGTCAATGTTCAGTGATTTTTAGAATGTTTCCGCAACCTTTTCCCACCGCGCGCTGGCCCTCTCCATTGATATTTTTTTATCTGTAATAAAACACTTGAACTTACATTATCATTATGTGTAATGCGCTAATCCAATCTGTCAGATGGGGAGGCTCAGTCTCTGATGTCTTTGCTTGTAAATGTCATTGGTCGTGTGACCAGCACGCTCCCTGAGTAACGCGCCTTTGAATAATAGATAGCGCGCGTGCTAATATGATGAGGATGTTCGAACCCATCTCTCCTTTCGTGAGATAATTACTATCCTGCACTGTACTAATCTTTATCAATTGTCCATCTCTTCCGCCTGATAGATGTTTTTTTTTTTAATGGAGGTCGATTTCTTGTATTTTTACAACTTTATCAACTGTTTTGTTACAAAAATTACATAAATGACATAGACTTTTTAGTCCCAGAGCACCTAAAATAAGTCTTGAGTCATATGACTAAGTAGGCGGCCACAACGAGGACCCTGGCCCTGTTGAAATGTAAGCGGCCACAACGGAGTCCCGAAAATCGTCTATATCAAGAGTGGAGTCCCGAAAATCGTCTATATCAAGCTGTAGGTACCAGGGTCTAGTGTGTAGGTACCAGGGTCTAGTGTGTAGGTCCAGGGTCTAGTGTGTAGGTACCAGGGTCTAGTGTGTAGGTACCAGGGTCCTCGTTGTAACCGCCTACTTACACAGGACAGCTTTTATCATGTACATAAGTTGTTGCCTTGCGAACTGTGTGTTCTCAAATACATATTCCGATTTCAAGTATTATTATTATTATTATATAATGCTTTAAGAGGACAAAGTAATGTACAATATTTACAATGTAAAATTTTGAGAAAGAAAAAAATAGATTGAACAAAAAAATAATATAATTAATAAATAAAAAATACGAATTCCCTATATCTTAAAGGGCGGGGTTATTGCCTGCAGCAATCTCTTCCACCCAACCCTTTAAGTTCTAGAATTCCAGTGCCAAGTCAATCTTTTCGTTGGATTACTCTACTGCTCCCCAAATAATAGCACAGAAAGTTTACACATGTAGCTAGGTATACACATGTAACCAATGAAATTATCTATTTCCATCAACTTTGAAAATTTAAAATACGAAGATGTCCACATTGTCTCGATCTCGATAATTTTCTGGTCGATCTCACTTTCCCGTGAGACGGCTCATTATATCTCTCAAGTATACCTACCTACTTCTCTGGCTCATGGATAATGGATCATCACACGCACGCTTCCATTCCAAACAATTATGAGAGATTTCCTAATATTTATCATTATACTACATATTTGATAAAGATTATCAATTCAACCATGTGTCTCTGATTCAAATTGGAAAGCATTAAAAAACTCAAGTGCCTCTCGTCTTTCTACTTAACCTCAAGAAGGAGGGATAAATATGGGATTCAAAGGCAGGAGGGTGAATTAAAAAAATAATGTAAATAAGCTGTGATGTGGAGGCCTCGGAGAACAGGGGGATTCTAATAATAATACTCTTTAGTGGAAGGTAACCACCAGGCGAGGTTAATGCTCAAAGCATTTTCTACCACCTAACCCTCAGAGGCTTATTATTATGTAGTCACAAACTCAAATTAATGAGGAAAAATTCGTGCACTGGGTGGGATTCGAACCAACGGTTCCCTACGCTAGATAGATTACCAGACTAGACTACAATATTCTACTATTCCTACTCGGACGAACTTACGATATCACATCAGGAGATATAAGTACGAGTATAATATGATGATGTCCTCTTGGAAATGAGAAATGGGCATCCGTGGGACCGACCCCTGGGATATAATAGTCAGAACTTCATATCCAAAATTTGAACGCCCTAGCTTAGACCTTTCGAAAATTATTGCTTTGATAGACAGACGGTGCGCAACGTTGTATAGAATTTGGCTCTAGGATTTAAAAAAAAAGTATAAGTATAAGTAGTGCTCTATTTAGACTGTCAGCGCAAGACAGGTAGTCCCATTATGCCAACAGTTTAACAAAGCACCTCTTTATTTATTTGAGTATATATACAATGTAAAAAGAAGAAAAATTGCCAGATAGCTCCCTCTCTCATACGATCCTAAGATGCTGGGTGCACTCGTGTACTGGTCTAAGGCCTATTAAGTCATGGTAAGTAGGTACCCATAGTAGGTACCAACCAACCTATGCTATTTCTTAGTTCTCATCTCGTTCTGAATAGTGCGTACTATACTCTAGTACTTATTTATAAAGTAAATAATAGATAGAATCAGCTAGGTATACATACGTATACAGGCTATACACCTATAGCCTATTTACTGATGGGTTCATGATTTTTATTTTAAATTCAGTTTAGTAGTATATCAGTGAGAAACATTGTCGTTGCACCGAGGTTATTTGAATTATCTAATTAGCGTTCCATGACAAAGAAGATGTTTATTTTACCAAGTTTCAGCAGTGCATAATTATTCTAAAACTATAAGACTACATCTATCGGTTTTTTAAAATCTAAGACACTTCAGTATAAAAAAAATAGCTACTAGATCGCTTTCTAATATATTACGTACCTAGCCATTCTTTATTTTACCAACAATACCAACATTGTGTTTAGAACTGTGATGGTGTAAGCTTTGTTGAAGAATGGCACTCAGTAAAGTTATTTTTCGGTCTAAAGTATTGGTAAGTAATTCTTAACTTTTATTATTTTACGGTGGCTTTTGTTTGTTGTGTCTGGCAAGTCAGCCTTTGCACCTATAGTCTACTTACCAGATATATCAAAGCTGCTTTAACCCTACACGGGGTACTTTCACATTACTTTTATAATTTTCTTTTAAAAAAAACACATTGAAAAGTAGGTATAAGTAATAGGTAAAAAAAGTAGGTATATAAGTAAAAGAAAAGTAGGTATACCTATATCTACTCTAGATTTAGACCAGATTATTTATTTTATTATAGGTACCTATTATTTTATTATAGGACTTTCACTATAAGTTTTACATTTAAAGAAACAAAATATACAAAAAAATATTTGAAGGGTTCAAGAAAACAATTTGCTCGCTCTTTTTTTTCCTTCAATTTTGAAGTTTTGGAATGTTTAGTAGGCGTACTATCATTTCTGATGACTAAACTGGCATAAATCTTACTGAGATCCAAGATACTCACAGGTAAAAATAAGTCATTGGACTGGCATAAATCTAACTGAGATCCAAGATATTCACAGGGAAAAATTATTCATCCTTGCTGGGAAGAACTTCCAGGTCTCATCTAATCAGGTGAAATAAATGCTAAGGAAATACAAAATGGACTGGCACTCGACCGTCTTGTGTGTGGGAGAGACGCTCTAATTTTACTAAAGAAATATACCCAGGTAATTTCCGGTTTTTCTATAGCTATCATCGAGGAGATTAACTGGAGGCCATACGTACGCTAGAACACACTCTAAATCAAACCAAGTTTTTGAGCGCGAAGAGAAATTTGGAGCTCATAACTATCATCCTATCCCAGTGGCTCTCAGTAAAGGAAAAGGTTAGTTCACAACGAAGTTATTGGCTACCTTGCTACCAATTACAAATCAAAATGCTGTTATACGTTGGACGTTAGTGAACATTGGTGTCGGTGCCACGCAGTTTCGTCTTGCATCAACGCACAGACCTTTATAATAGATCACTTGCAAATGAAAAAATACACTGCCAATCATGGACACAATACTTCCTCGTGAATGGTAATAAAAAAATTATTTAATATCGCTAGAATAAGAGACCGTAATGAAAGGTCTTGATGTCCTCATATTAAGAGTATAAATACCTGCAGTAATTTAGATAATAAAAGTCAAATTAATTAATTTGAAAAGTAAACTGTCTACTTAAATGGCGGGTTATCGGCTACGGCAAACTCTTGTATTTTAGACAATTTATGTTCAACTATTTTACAAAAAAAAAAAAAAAAAAATACGAACTTGACTTGAAAATTGAATTAGATTTTTTTCAAGATTCTTAATCTACAAAGAATTTTTTTTTAAGAATCAAGAACGTTTTTTTGGAGTTTAACTTTCTGATAATTGGACCATAATTTTCAGGGATTTATGTCTGGGACGTGGAAGGGAAACAATATTTCGACTTTCTCAGTGGCTACTCAGCCGTCAACCAAGGTCATTGCCACCCCAGAATCATCCATGCTCTCAAAAGCCAGGCAGAAGTTCTGACCCTAGCCTCGAGAGCCTTCTACACGGATGTTCTCGGAGAGTACGAAGAGTATGTCACCAGTTACTTCGGCTACGATAAGCTTCTTCCGATGAACACAGGTCTGCTTGATTACCTACTTAAATGATTGATGTCAGTACTGGTACATAGATAGGTGTTTGTACAATTGTACATAGATAGGTCAGTAGGTACATAGATAAGTTAGATAGATAGTTGTTTGAAGTAACAGTCATTATGGGGTATTGGACAGTTTGGGTTTCGTTTGTCTGTCTGTTCCACGATAACTCCCGACCGGTATCTTCAAAATTCTTGAAATTTAGTATACATACTCATTGATATTTTTACTTTCTATTATCTATAAGGTATTGAAAGTATTGTTTTAGGTCGGAAATTGAGCTGATAACATTATTGGACGAATTAGAATCTCCTGATTTCAAAAAAGTAATTTTTATCAAATGGTCCGTTCGGATGTATGTATATTTTTTTTGCATTGGCATTGGGGCAAAAATAACCCCATACAGCCAGCTAATTTATGTATACAGGGTCCGCCAAAAAAAAAGAAGTTACTCGAAATATCTAGAGAACGGATTAAAATTTTAAAAAATGCTGAAACACATGTGTGATATATCGAGTGGGAAAACTTTTCTACTAGGTTCTGATTTTTTATCATTACCAGGGGGCGGGCCCAAGGGGGTCAACTTTGGATTCAAACTATTTGTAATACATTTCTGAAAAGTAGTTGATATTAAAAGTATTTTAAGACAAGTTTCATTATGAAGTTTCAGTTTTGAAAATGTAGGCATTTCATGATCAAAGGCGGATCTACCTATGGTGATAACTGAGTGAGTTATTGTTTTGACGTTGTTATATAGGTGTACACTGTACATATCTTATAATTTATATAATCAGATTTAAAAAAATAATTCTTATCCAGGAGTGGAAGGGGGCGAGACAGCTTGCAAGATTGCCCGGAAGTGGGCGTACGAGAAGAAAGGCGTGGCCAAGAATCAGGCGAAAATCATTTTTGCCGGCGGAAACTTCTGGGGTCGAACCCTGGCTGCTGTGTCATCCTCCACGGACCCCGAGTGCTATGAGGGATTCGGACCCTACATGCTTGGTCTTTGAGATCGGAATTCCCTAGAGTGAGTCTGGAAGCTTTAGAGGTGAGTCATTTCAGTGTAGGATCTTAAAGGCTACTTATTTCCATTCCCTATGATGATCTGGAAGCTTTAGAGGTGAGTCATTTCAGTGTAGGATCTTAAAGGCTACTTATTTCCATTCCCTATTATGATCTGGAAGCTTTAGAGATGAGTCATTTCAGTAAAGGATCCTATAGGCTACTTATTTCCATTCCCTATGATGATCTGGAAGCTTTAGAGGTGAGTCATTTCAGTGTAGGATCCTAAAGGCTACTTAGTTCTATTCCCTATGATGATCTGGAAGCTTTAGAGGTGAGTCATTTCAGTGAAGAATCCTATAGGCTATAGGCTACTTATTAGGCAATCCCAACGACAACAAAAATGTCCCTTTCCGTAACTAGGTAGGAATATCACACGTGAAGATTCTGGTTCAAAAACCATGCATGTTATTTTTTGAAATTTTTCACTGTAAAAAATGGTCCATTGTACGATACAAGTTTTCGAAAGAAAAAAAAATGTGATACATAATTACAATACTGGGAAACATTTTTACGCTGAAAAATGGTTCTAGGAGACAGTAGGATTAAAAAAAATATTGGACAACCAGGCTGGAGACAACATATATGATTTCTTAGCTACCTTTAAAACCAACGGTTCAGATTACAAAACAAATTATATCAAGTTTTATTTACAATAAACTGTGTATATGTATATACATTACAAATATAAAGTAGAAATTATGAACAATACTAGATCAAGGACGGTGCTAATACCTACGGCATTCTCTCTTCTATTGCTTATACAGATTATTTAAGCAACTTTTCATGTGTACAGACAGCACTACAAGATCCAAACACAGCAGCCTTCATGATGGAGCCTATCCAGGGAGAAGCAGGTGTAGTGATCCCCCGCCCTGGCTACCTGCAGGCTGTCAGACGGCTGTGCAGCCGTCACAACGTGTTGTGGATAGCAGACGAGGTGCAGACCGGGCTGTGTCGGACAGGGAGGCTGCTGGCTTGCGACTACGAGGCTGTGAGGCCGGATATTTTGATCCTGGGTAAAGCACTCTCTGGGGGCGTCTATCCCGTAAGTTAGATCTTCTTTATTTGTTCACAAACACGTATTTCTATAAAATAGCGTTACTTATTGTAGATAGAAGGGTAGAAATTAAATTGTTAATTTTTGGAGATTCATAAATACCCGTACTTCGTAATACACCGGATAATTGTTCTCATTATCACCAAATTCCAAATATTGATTAACCTGGGATATCAAAAAATATTCGACCCAACTGGATTTTTTTTTTTTTTTTTTTAAGAAATAATTTTGGCTGAAGCAAATGAGATTAATGTTTATCTTGCTTTGTCACATCACATGCTAATCAGGTGCAAAGTCGTATTATATCACAAGGTTTTTCCCCTTGGAAATCCAGAGAAAACACTTGCTGCATTACTCCTCTGAATTGCAATAACAATCTTTGCGCGAGACAACTGGAAATTGTACCTGTTATTCTTGGTTTCCCCGAAGCAAATAAATTCTAAATGCCAAAGACTCTTACTCTGATACTTGTGTTAGAGATGGACGAATATTGCCTGTCCCGGTAGCTCAGTGGTAAAGGCGGCACTCTGTGAACCAAGAGAATCCAGATGTCGTGGGTTCGAAACCCAGCCGGGACATGACAAGTTATCCTCCCATTTGGGATTTTCACCACATAATTATATGTCTTGGGCTTACTGCTGGAATAATGGGACTTTAATAGTCTTAATCGGGCAGTATAAATAAGGCGATATTATTATTATTCTTCCCCAGGTCTCCGGGGTGCTTGCCGATGACGCGATCATGCTTTGCATCAAACCAGGGCAGCACGGGTCCACATTCGGCGGCAACCCCCTCGCCTGTAAGGTGGCCAGGGCGGCTCTAGACGTGCTCAGAGACGAGGGACTGGCGGCCAATGCCACCTCCATGGGGGAGCTGCTGCGAGCAGGGCTGTCCAGCCAGCTTTCCAAGGATGTGGTGAAGGAAGTTAGAGGAAAGGGACTGCTCAATGCTATTGTTGTGTCAGAAGGTAAAACGGGTGTTGCATAATCATATTAATCATGTTTAACTTGAAGGGATTTCTTTTGCATTGTGTTCTCCAGCTCCTATATCAGCTGTTTTTCTATAATTGTAAAATCATGTAAGATATTAAAGACCCAAATCAAATAACACTCTTAAGTGAAAGGTAACCACCAGGCGAGGTAAATGCTCTAAGCATTTTCTACCACCTAACCCTAAGAGTCTGATTATTATGTGGTCACAAACTCAAATTAATGAGGAAAAATTCGTGCACTGGGTGGGATTCGAACCAACGGATCCCTCCGCTACCTGGATTACTAGACTAGCGCGTTAACCACTTGAATACCAGTGCACATGCCATTATTTGATCCTTATGAGCCAAAATCTCAAATACAGCTGATTACTTTCTCTATCTACAGAATTCAACGCCTGGACCATCTGCCTTAAGCTCAAAGAGAATGGACTTCTAGCAAAACCTACGCACGGGGACATCATTCGCCTCTCTCCTCCTCTAGTCATTACAGAATCACAGACTCTACAAGCTGTGGACATCATAAAGAAAACTTTTGCTCAAATCAAATAGATCCTAGCTTAAAAAGCGATTCCCAAACGGGTCATATGAAATACCAAGTTTCGTTTTTCTTTTTAAACCTAAACCCAATAATAATTACCTATAAGGTACTCTCATCCGCAGGAAATCTGATTAAAAGTATACAGAACTTTCAAATGAGAAAGTTCTATGAAAAAAACACGAAATATGGTCAAGGTCGGGTGAAAAACATACTACACCTGTGTGCTACTCTTACAGTTCTTGAGATTAAGACACACTCACACCTAGGTATAAAAAAAGGCAGGTAAATTAATACTTCATAATAATTCAGTGGACAACACGCTGTTATATATTTATTGTTAGCATCATCATTAGTTTATTTACACAAGGAACTTTGAGAATAAAATACTGTTGAGACAATAATAGAAGAATATTATATATTCTACTAAATCTATCTTAAGATTAAAAAAGTTTAAGTACCTATCAACAATATAAAAGGGATTTTATGGAGAAATTTTCTGTGTAATTCAAACAGTAATTTTATAATCAACCTTATTTATACTGTCTGTGTCGGCTGGAACTAGAAAGTCCAACTTTGTCTTTAATCTATCTATAAATTAAAACAATAATGTTAGCTTTTAGCTCATCTTTTTTCAGACCATTTAAAATACAAACACTCGATAGTAATAATTTATAATTATGTACAACAACCTTATTTTTTCTTATATCATATTAGACGATAAAAATAATAATAGATACTAGACTAATTAAGTACGTTCATTTTTCAGTTATTGTAGGAAAATCAATTCCATCAAAGAAAAATTCATTTTGATAGGTACTTCAGTTGTGAAAATATAGGCATTTCAAAATGGTTCATGATAAATTGCGGACTCTGTATAAGGCTGAGTCATAGAGCAAGAACATATTCACAAGTGTGGGGTTTATCAGTAACTTTTATAAAAGAGAATGAACAATAAGTTGAAGAGAGTAACTTGAAGACTTATTTTTGAAGCTAAAGTTGGAAATGTATAATTTAATTTTCACTTATTACAGAATGAAATTCTTGGTACTCACAAGTACTTGTGATAACATAATGAGAACACAGCAATAAGGTTAAGTTTAAAAAAACGTCATTACTGCTAGCATTAATATCTAGTTCTAGATATCTACAACAAAATTTATTTACGAATATAATACAAAATTATCACTCATATTAACAAAAAAATAGATAAAGCAGGTCCAAAACGCACTTAGTGCTTTTCTAAGGTATATATCATAATAAAATCATTATATTTTTGCAACTGTTACCTGTTTCCTGAGTTAAGCACTCTACAATCAATTTTTTCCCAATTTTCAATGTGATGAGTGATGACTAAACTCAGCTCATAAAAACCTTTCATGGCGTGTCCCAAAATTTGTGACGGGTATTCATTACAAAATAATGACCCTTTTCAAGGCTCTTGAGAACCACAGATATGATTATTTCCAATGCGATCATTGAATTTAGCTCATATAGACATTGAATTTAATGCGCCTCTAGGTGTTATCACATTATAATTTCGGGCCTGTATAATCCACTTTAGACCACCAATTTTTTTTTTGTCTTTCAATTTGATTTAAATCTAAAATAAATCTTGCTTTCTCATTTAAATATATTATATGTATGTTTATACACTATAAAACTATACAATACATATGTATATCCCTTTTAAGTTAGAAAATGTAACGTCCCCTTCAAAAAAGCCCTCAAGGGCCGACGATTCATAATATTTTTAGCACCGTTTCTCGAAAGTTCTAAAATTTTAGATGTCTTGCTTTTTGTTGTTGGAAAAACACCAGTTCACTACATACAGAGTTACTTTGTACAATGTACATAGTACATACATAACATTATGATTATTTGTCAACTCCAGGGAAGATTTTTTTATTTATGGTATTGTTAGTTGTGATTCTATTCATTCAAAAAAATAATGGTACATTACAATTTATTACAATAAAACTGATTTGTCAACAGAGAGCATTCTATGCTGTTTATGCCTAGAGAGAAAATACTCTACCAGTTATAGACACAATACTTCCTCGTGAATAGTTTATATCGTATCTACTTTCACTTTGCTTTTTCTCAAACCTACTTGGTGTTGGCATTGTTTAACTTCATGGTTGAGGTTGAATAACGGGAATTTTACACTCCATTCGATGGAAATTGTACCAGCTACGCACATTACACTCACCCAGCCTGGGTAGGGTGAGTGTACGATTACACCACATCGTATACAGTTGGCGCTAAAAACCGACCTCAGAAGCTTGATCGATAACCGGTGGTTCAAGTCCAGGGTACAGCAAAGAATTAGTAAAGCGAGATTGAGTAGTTGTGACATCACGAAAGTGATTAACACAAAGCATTTGTGTTAATCAGATTAGTCAAGCATTGAAATTGTGTTCACTAATAAAAAAAAATAAAAACCATAACTAATTTTGAAACTTCATCATTTTTCTATTTCGATTTGTCTTGTCTGACCGGGCTAATAATTCACTTCACAGCCACATAAATTTGATAAGTACAACCATTAATGTACAGCCCTGACCAAGTAATGTACGTTACTCAAACTTGTCTTGCAAAAGTTTACCTCGCGTGGGTCTCAAACCAAGCAAATCCCCTACTTTAATAATCAAGATACTGTGTTGGGTCAAGTTATTTCTATCCAAGATCATGGAGGTTCTCAATAATCCATCAAATAATGACCATAAATATCTACTTACCTAGATCATGGAGACTGTGCAGAGTTTACAACTGTGACGATCACTTTGAAACCCATTCCACCAATACCTCAGTAGCTGAGTTATAGCAGTACATTTCGTAGATGTCACAATATGACACAGTATCATGTCAGAGGGTTCTTATCTTAAAATCACAGCAAACACTGTTTGGTTTCTAGACTATTCCTGGGAGAGATGGGCCGGAGACTATCGTCTGTTGGCTGAGCTCTGCAGATAGAAAGCCGCTAGGTCCATGGAACAGACTGCTACTGATTTGCTCAGCGGTGTAGACTTGTCTATGTCAAGGAAGGTAAGGGATGATCTGTACAGGTTGTCATCTCCTTGCAGAGGTACAATAAGACTCATGGGAATCTGAAACAAAGTGTTAAAAATTCACATGTACTAAACATGAATGAATTTACATACATACGTGAGATGTGTGGAATAAACACATGTTAGATTTATTATTGTGATAACTATAGTAAGAAATTAAAATCTCATTTTCTTCTTCCGTAGATAGCCACTGACCGAAAAAAATTTAAGAACATAAATAAAAGAGAGTAAATTGTAAAGATGTTAATTGACACAAGACAACAATATATTAATTACATCCCCCAAAAAACACTTCGTGTAAAAATAGTCGTCAAGTGTTAGAATGATTAAAAAGAACTGATATCAAAAACGTCAATTTTCTATGTTTGAAGGAAAATTTTTTTTCACGTAATAAGTCTCTTGATAATTCAACCAAAATAATAGCCTCACAACAACAATACACTTTTGAGCAAACTTCGATTTGGTATTTTGAGAATTTAACCAAAAAATAGCCACACAACAAAACAATGCTCTTGTAAGAACAATCTGCATAATTACATAACCACGTCCTTGACTACTGCACACTGTTTTGTTAGCAACGTACTTCACATAAATTTCAGAACAAAACAGTGTGCAGTCAAGGACGTGGTTCTGTAATTATGCAAGATTGTTCTTACAAGAGCATTGTTTTGTTGTGTGGCTATTTTTTGGTTAAATTCTCAAAATACCAAATCGAAGTTTGCTCAAAAGTGTATTGTTGTTGTGAGGCTATTATTTTGGTTGAATTATCAAGAGACTTATTACGTGAAAAAAAATTTTCCTTCAAACATAGAAAATTGACGTTTTTGATATCAGTTCTTTTTAATCATTCTAACACTTGACGACTATTTTTACACGAAGTGTTTTTTGGGGATATCACTACTTTTTGATTTAATTGATTTTCATATGATAGATTAAATAAAAACTGGTCAACAATCAACAGATAAAAGAAAAAGAACTTTTAATTAGAGGATGTATATCTTTTAATTCAAAGAGAAAAAAAAAATGATAGAAAAAAAGATACTGAAAAAATATTTCACGGTACTTTCTAGAGAGAGGAGAAATCTTGAGATAACAGGTGTATTCCTTTTTGAGTGGCACTAGATAGCGCTCAGCAATTTTGTTGATCTTTTCAAATTTTGAAACCCACTGCTAGATTCATTAACAGAAAATTACCCCGTTTCAGTATTGTTGGCAATAATTAGAGATGGGTGATACCGAGTATTTCATAGAACCGGTACTTCAGTAATCGATTACATAAAAATACTGAGTATTTACCGAGGTTCTTTTGTACTTGGTTTTTGAGATTCTGCGAGCGGATGTAAATGGAATAGTGGATTCGAGTAATCACTCAAGAACCAAGTACAAAAGCACCGTACACTAACTAAATCTCACAATTTTGCATTCAGAATGTTTACAGGAGACGAATCTCGATTCACAAAATTTGTTGGGTGTTTTAGTTTCAAGTGTTTCAATAGATTAGAAGTTCCACCTCCTATTTTATAACCTGAATTAAATAATGTACATTTCCCTAAACCGTCCAATTGTTTGACAAAGAAGTTTCAAATAGAAGACTTGTTTCTACGAGACAAAAAGAAAAATATTAGGACACCGACAGCCTGAATATTATTCATAGATAATATCGGAATGATGAAGTACCTCTCTCTGCTGTACCCAGTTCTAGAGATGGGTATTTGGGTATTATTGTAATACCGATTATTTCATAGAACCGGTACCCAGTATGGTACCCGGCCCCGGCGTGTAATACCAAGTATTTAATAAAAACAGTACCCGCCTACTACTTACGATACGTCGGTTTCGGTCCCAGTGTGTAATACCGAGTATTTCATAAAATCGGTACCCAGTACGGTATGCGGATCCAGTGTGTTATACCGTCACCAGTGTTGTACCCGGTACGGGTACAGGTACCTAGCAAAATTTTGTACCCGGTATGGGTACGGGTACCTAATTTTATTATGTTCCCGGTGCGGGTACTTTTGTAAATGTACCCGGTATTTTTTTTGGGTACTTTTCGGGTACGTTATCCTTATCTATAGTAAGTATAGTAATAAGATTTGTCTAAATTATTTTAACTGTGGAGGACAAAGTCTTGTCATTAGAATACCTCCTAACAACCAAACTAAATAAAATACCAAATTGATGGTTATCCTTTAATGAGGTCTTGAACTCGAAGTTCCAGGTTAAAAGTCTAGTAAGCTAGATTTTATTTTTATTTAAAATTACTATTAATGTAATATTATTATTATCATCATCATCATAACAATCAAGAAATAAAAAGATACATTTTTTAAAAATAAGGCTTGTATCTTTTTAATTTAAGTATGAATTTGTGAACAAAAATAACTAGAATGTAGAAAAAATAGTATTCTATCATATAAAACAAATTTGAAGGAAATCGGTTAAGCGGTTTTGAAGATACAAGTGATTTAGTCGAAAAAATCAAAATTGCCAGGTGTATGCAATGTGAAACAATCACGAGGAAGTTATGTGTCCATAATTAGCAGTGTTTTTTTATTTATATTTATAATGTAGGTACATATTTGTAAATTTTGAATGAGATCTATGTAATTTACGATTCATAATACAAAAGCATTGATCAAAATAAATGCTTTATTTAGACTGTCAGTTGTCAGTGGCCAGCCTCCGTGGCGTAATGGTTGAAACTACTGCCCGTAGTTCAGACATTTCGAGTTCGATTCCCAGTTGTTCCAGACTTTTCTAATATTTTCTTCCTCTCTAAACACGTGAGTCTGGAATCTACCCAGGCTGGGCGAGTTTAATGTAGGTAGCTAGAACGATTCCCAGCGAATAGAGGGTAAAACCCCCCGTCCTGACTAGTTCAAATCAGGACGTTAAAACCAAATAAAATCAACTGGTCACAATCGTTTTAAAATGAGGTTCGTGTGATAATTGGTGCTTCTTTTGTGGAACCAGTAATAATGAAGAAAAAAACATACCTATTTAATCTTAAAATCCATTAACAATAATTCATTAATAATCAACTAGTGTTTTAACCTTGAATTGAAAAATTAGTTATGAACTCGTTAAATAACGGACAACTTTGTTTAGTGGTTTTGTTTACAATAAAATTTTAATTATAATATGTACCTAAGTACATGGTATGTAGATGGAAATTCGATCTTGGTAAAATAAAGGGGGAAATGAAAGTGCCGAGTATTATTGTATGTGCCGAAATTGCCTCTTACTATGGCTCTAAGAAATGCTGACCCATATACATATTTGGCTAACTTCGAGTTACTAAACATGGTGTCAATTCAGCATAATCAGTTGGTAGGTATAAACAGAAGAAGTGAGACATTATACTGGATAATACATTTAATAATTATAAATTAATAAGCAAGCATATATCCATTAAATATACCCTGAAAATTTCAGCTCGATTGGACAAAAAATGCAACTTATATCATGTTACAATGTTACAATTGTTACATACATAGGTAGATGGATAATTAGATTGTGACAAATCAATGTTGATCGAGTTAAACCATACTCACTTCGTTCGAAATAAAACGGTCATAGGAGGTTGACTCAAACTACCAACTACTGCTTTTTTCTCACGAGAAAACCGGACATCCAAAGTACAGAGTAAAAAAAAATTATACCTAGCCGGTATTCGAACCCAGGTCACCTTGCAAACTTTGTGTTTTACCTACACCAGTCGACGACCACAGAGACTGCTCAATACATAATATTTTATTATAATTTATTATTGTTTTGATCTATTTTAATCAATATTTTTCCCTTTACTGGCCAATACTTTATACACTTCTCATAATATAGACCTAGTTTACCTCTTGATGTAGAAATCTCTGAATGAAGTTATAAAACGTTATTATTCTCCAATTGATAACTCAGTCTGCTGGCAGCTTGGGTGAAGCAAAGATGATTGGATCCTACCCATATTTTAAGTTCTATGTGAGGCGAAGATTTTTTGTTACTCTCATAAATCTTATTTCAGTTTTTTATTTTTATGTCTCACACTGTCGCTGATTTTCCTAACATTTTATTTACATCGTAGTATATTTCTGCGTAATTAGACCTTTAGAAAGAACCTTCATTCATCAACTTGGGATAAATAGGCGTGGCTCCAGGGTTCATTTTAGATATTCCTTTAGATGGCTTTGAATACTTTTCTACTTGTTTCAACCATCTGAAATTAAGTGATCTCATTCCTTTTGACTAGACCTTTCTAAAAACACCAGAAATACATCTCTAGGATAACAATAGACGGCTCTGGGCTCCATAAAAAGTATTCCTTTCAAAGGCTATAACTCAAGTTTGGTCCAGTGAAATACTTTGGTTATATTTTTATATTTTTTCCTATGATAAGGCCTTTCGAAGAATACCACAATCGCAGCTCCAAGATAACCAGGGGCGGCTCTTTGCAACTTTCCCGTTTTATTTTAGAAGGCTATATCTCCTATCCTATAAAAAATAAATACATGAAACTATAAAAGGTATGCAGAGATAAAAATTCCCTTTTCAAAAACGTATCTCACGTCTTTCCACGATAAGCACACGTTGCTGTACCCTTGACAGAAAATTGGTCTGAAAAAAAAAAAAAAAAACCCGTATGAATAATTTCATGAAATTCAAGATTTTCGGCGTGGCCAGTAAACGACTTTAACTGTACGTAGGAACCTCGCGCTTTCGTGAAGCACAATCTATTTTCACGTCTCATTACGAATTTGAAATAAAAATTGATAAAAGTTAGCGTTAAGTGGGCGAAAACAATAAAACAAAATACATATAAACTCTGTTTCGTGTTAATATAGGCCGGGTGGCTGGCGCTACTTGACGAGCGCTCGCCTCCCGGCGAGCTTGATAGTTACATTTTTTAGTAATTTGCATGAATTTAGCTGGTTTCGTTCATTTAATAAAATATTCATTACATCTCACAAACATAATATCAATGAAAATGAACTGTGAAGATTAACTCGTAGACGACCGGGTGTACCACCGGTGGTACCTGGTACACGCACGTTCGTACGGAATGGACCGGTGGTACACCCGGTCGGATAGCCGTATTATCCCCGGTCCCACAAGAGAATTCACGAAAAACCATGCCGGTCGTCTAAGTGTTAATATAGTAAATCAATTACCTCGTCGCCACTGAAGCTCCTATGCCGAGGTACAGAATAACAGGAGTCGAACCTCAGCCTCCGAAGTACTATCCCCGCTGCGTGCTGTTCTCCCTGCATGTGGAGAGTAGACAGAGACACCACGTGGACGTCTAGTCCTGGACCTGAGGATGATGTTTTATCAAGTACATGGATTCTCATTAGTAAACCAACACATGGGTGTAGCCTCTTCGCCCCAACACCAATTTTTGTTTTGTAGTACAAAGTGACCGGTGGCCTCGCCCGAGGACAAACATTTTATGCTACTTGGTAGTATAAATTTTTAGCTTGGGCACTTATAGGACTATAAAATAAATGTCCTCTTACGAGGACATTGGGCGCGAAGAGGGTAATGCTTCTAATAACTTAAAAATTAAGTAGTCACCGTTTTATTTATTTATTTACACTTTACTTTTATACAATACATACAACAATAAATTATTAACAAAGATACATTTTTTAACAATAGGTATTTACAAAATAAGATATAGAAAAAAAAAAAAAAAATTAAATGTACAATGTATTGTAATCCGGGGCGAAGTTAATGCCTTAGGCATTCTCTGCCACTTAACCCCGGTGCCACCGTGGCCGAGTGAGTTAGCGCGCTAGGCATAGCACGCACGGTGATCTGGGTTCGATACCCAGCGGGGCAGGTCTTTTTCTGCTTTGTACTTGGGTGTTCGGGGTCCACTCATATCTCGTGAGGAAAAATGAGTAGCTGCTTTAATGTTAGCAGCGACCAGTGGGGGAATAAAAGGCAAAAATAAGATATTGGGATATTAAAGATATGGAAAAGTAAGTCCTATAATTCTGCGCTACCCACTAAAATTGTGATATAATAACTCAAAAAACACATTATTATTATAACTTAAAATTATTTCCTTGTTACAGTTATTTCAATTTGAATGCCACCACTGGTCGCTACTCATAAAAGTAAAATTTCTGTATAAACCCACCTGACTCGAGAGGTGTGTAGTCCCCTGCATCGCTCAGCGTAGAGGCCTCACTGGCTATGGTTCTGACAGGCAGGAGGGGTGAGGTCAATGACTCTTGGGAGAGGTGAGCTAGGGGTGACAGGAACCCCGCAGGGTGACCACCCACCTGTGCTTCCTGAACAGGAAAAAACATACAGTAGCCAATAGTAAGTAGATCAAGTTAGAAAGTTAAGTTTGGTCAGTCCTCTCCACTCGATAGGTCTCAGTAGCTAGCAAATTGAGACCCTAATAGCGCACCCACACACACACACACACACAAGGACCATTTGAGAAAAATCACTTTTTTGGAATCAGGAGAATCTAATTCGTCCAGAAATGCTATCACGTTATCAGCTCAATTTCGAAAATCCCGACCGAAAACAATACTTTATACGTGAATACTAGGCAGTTTTCATTTAGTAAATATTACAATGAATGAAGAAATAATGAATAAGAGCATATTCTGTTTACCTTGCAGTCAGCCTGTCTGGGTTCCAGCAGGACACGGAACAGAGTGAGCGTGGGTACATTGTCCAGCACCCCCTGACCCAGCCCACGCGCATCGTCCTGGTTCAATCTCCTGTCCTGGATCACCTGCATACCCAACCATAAGATACCGAATAGTACGTTTAGAGAACACATAGAAAAGAAAAATACTGTTAAAAAGAGAGACAGACAGTACAAAGCAATGGGAAATATTTATGGGAAACGAACAATATATAAAATGACCATTGACCATGTATGTACATTGTACCTGCATTATTATAAATACCTATGACCTAACAATATAAAATAAAATTCAGATTTAACAGCTACAGTTTCAAATGACCATGCAGTTGAAAGCGACGTTTAAAAAAAGATCTTTTCTACCATAGATGATTCAAATGCAAATAAAGAATCATTATTAATTCAATAAACAAAAAACTCGTATAAATTTTAAAAAGAAATCAAGAAAATAATAACAACTGGAATATACTCCTTGGAAAACTTCAAGGATGACTTATTGACTTAAAGAAACTCTTATAAATTTAATAGAGTTTAAAGTGGTTGGATGGAAGAGCTTAAACTTGAGAATTGTGCAACGGTACAGAAAGCCAAAATTGCGATTTTTTTACGATTACGAAATTAACTCAATTTTTAAAGACCGTTGTCTCTTCCTCCTTATGCAAGGAGACAAATTGGGATGTCCAAAGACAAGGGAGATGTTCTTCAATCTACTCGATCCCTTTAAAAAAAAAAAAAAAAACAATTCTCTTCTTGAGAAGAAGAAACATTACCTCTATCTGGCCGGGCTGCAGACTTGCGACCCCCAGGGACTGTGCGGAGAGTAGACTCAGCCGCCACGTCGGGTCCTCTATGTAGGCGGCACAGGGCATGGGGTAGAAGTTGCCCTGGAGGGGTATCTTGTCCAGGTGTCTGCGCTTCACCATCTGGGAAGGAAGGAAGGAATGTATTTTATTTCATTTCACATTTTGTTTCATTAAAATCCCCTTGAAGTACAATACCTGTTGTACTTTTAGGGGGTTCGAGTTCGAGAGAACAGGTAATCACTAACAGGTAAAGCGTCTGTCCCGGTAGCTCAGTGGTAAAGGCGGCACTCTGCGGGGGGAACTTCACGATTCGGCCCAAATAACCTGAGGAGACCTTTTCCATAGCATGATTCGTCCCAAAACACACTATCAAGTTTTGATCCCACACAAAAACTCCCACTTTCATTCTAACAAAAAGTCCCACTTTCATTCCACCAAAAAATCCCTATAAAATAGTATGGAAACGTTGCCCTGAAAGAACTGAGAACAATGGCGATGTTCACGATGTTATTGTTTTGAACTAGTAACAGTCATCTTTGTTTCAGTGTTTATTTGAGTGTTTGACAGTAGGGTTAGATAGAAGGCCATGCCTCAAGAATATAGTAGGGTTAGGTAAAATACATAGAAGGCCATGCCTCAAGAATATAGTACGGTTAGGTAAAATACATAGAAGGCCATGCCTCAAGAATATAGTAGGGTTAGGGATAATACATAGAAGCAATGCCTTAGGTTTATAGTAGGGTTAGGTAAAATACATAGAAGGCCATGCCTCAAGAATATAGTAGGCTTAGGTAAAATACATAGTAAGCCATGCCTAATACATAGAAGGCCAAAGCCTGATATACCTACATAGAAGGAAATTCCGTAATTTAATGTTGAATAATAAAAAATCCCTCAATATGTACGGTACTTAGAATGTTGCACTGGGCCGAATCGTTCGGTGACCTTTTTTACCTGAAATCGAAACCTTTTTCATAAACCTTTTGGGCCGAATCGTAATGCGCCCACTCTGTGAATCCAAAGACACTGCTGGAATAATGGGACTTTAATAGTCTTACCCGACCTCAGTAGCTGGATCGACAAGGCGGCGGACTTGTAACTTGGAGGTCGGTGGTTCAAGTCCCGGTTTTCAGCGTAGATTTAGTAAAGCGAGTTTGAGTAGTTGTGATATCACAAAATTGATTAACACAAATATGATACTTTAATAGTCTTAATCGGGCAGTATTAATAAGGTGATATTATTATTATTCTTTCTTTTTATACCAAAAGTAGTCACGGAAGTCGAGTGAGTTAACGCGCTAGGCATTGCACTCCTGGAAACCTGGGTTCGATCGCCAGCGGAGCATGAAATTTTCTACTCTGTACTTGGATGTTCGGGGTCCAATTTTACCTCGTGAGGAAAAATGAGTAGGTCGTTCGATGTGAGCAACTACCAATGGCGGAATTATGGGGAAAAATAAGGTGTTGAAATATTCATGAAAAAGGAAAAAGTCACATAATTCTGCCCTACCCACTAAAATTGTCATATAATAACACCAAGAAACAATAATTTGCACAATGCAAGCTAGAGTGTGCATTTTGAAAGACAAATATATGGAACTGGAAAGGTACAAATTGGGACATTCTCGGGTTAGCAGAAATACGCAGGAACTACGACTCCTTTACTGATTTAAAAATGGGAATATATTTTGCCATACAGCAGCAATTAAAAGCAATATGAGGGTTGGATTCTTCATTAAAAAGAAATGGGGCACAAATATTAGAGAATTCAAAGCAATTTCAGAGAGAATGGCATTGTTAAAAATTGAAATAAATGAAAAAAAATACCAATACTGGAAATTTTCGGAAGTAAAACATAACAACTTTGTATAATAGTTTCTTTTACCTGATAACCATTTAGGTCTGTATAGAAGACATCCTCATTCTTAATATTAGTTGATAGTCTCATAGCAAGCTCTGTGTTGACCGTTTGTTCGGATGTCCAGTAGATTTTCTATGTTAATACCTAGAGAAAAGGATATGTAACATTAAAAATAATTTTACAACTGGTATGGTATCGACGGAGTAGTTCAAACTCTCTATTAGGTTCAGTGTTAACTAATGCACTGTGGGGTTGCTGAAGAGCTAGAAACATATTACCTAGATGTGTTGTTGTTGTTGTTGTTGTTGTAGCCAGCTTCGCTACAGCTGGAGGGGTGATGATGGTCTCCAGCCAACTTTATTTCAAAGTTGGCTCGTCCTGAACCACATATTTCTATGTGCGATCAACCATCATGAGGACTTGGACTTTTCTTTATAAGCCATTAAACCCTTAGGGAACTGCAAGGGTTGGGTTGGCTAGTCTGTTACAACAACCCTTACAAGCCAACCTGGCTTGTAAGGGTTGGCTAGTCTGTTCTCTGTTTATAGTCCTCTAGCGGACACTGGTCTTCTCCCTGTTTAACGTCCCCCAGCCAGACAAACATTACCTAGATCATCGCTGTCGGCTACATGGTTCACATTACCTAGATCATCACTGTCGGCTACATGGTTCACATTACCTAGATCATCGCTGTCGGCTACATGGTTCACATTACCTAGATCATCACTGTCGGCTACATGGTTCACATTACCTAGGATCATCACTGTCGGCCACATGGTTCACATTACCTAGATCATCGCTGTCGGCTACATGGTTCACATTACCTAGATCATCGCTGTCGGCTACATGGTTCACATTACCTAGATCATCGCTGTCGGCTACATGGTTCACATTACCTAGATCATCGCTGTCGCTACATGGTTCACATTACCTAGATCATCGCTGTCGGCTACATGGTTCACATTACCTAGATCATCGCTGTCGGCTACATGGTTCACATTACCTAGATCATCGCTGTCGGCTACATGGTTCACATTACCTAGATCATCGCTGTCGGCTACATGGTTCACATTACCTAGATCATCGCTGTCGGCTACATGGTTCACATTACCTAGATCATCACTGTCGGCCACATGGTTCACATTACCTAGATCATCGCTGTCGGCTACATGGTTCACATTACCTAGATCATCGCTGTCGGCCACATGGTTCACATTACCTAGATCATCACTGTCGGCTACATGGTTCACATTACCTAGATCATCACTGTCGGCTACATGGTTCACATTACCTAGATCATCACTGTCGGCTACATGGTTCACATTACCTAGATCATCACTGTCGGCCACATGGTTCACATTACCTAGATCATCACTGTCGGCTACATGGTTCACATTACCTAGATCATCACTGTCGGCCACATGGTTTCACATTACCTAGATCATCACTGTCGGCTACATGGTTCACATTACCTAGATCATCACTGTCGGCTACATGGTTCACAATGACGGAGTGGGGTCACATGGGCAGTTGCACGATGACCAAACTGAGCAGAGGTCCCTGCACCAAGACCACGGGGCTGTTGTCTGCGGACACTGCCTTGGCCTGGCCTCGGGGGAGGAACAGGTAGGCGCCGCTCATCTCCTTGCCCACCCGGACGCGTACGTCACGAAGTTGAGGTTGATGGCGTGGTCACCTTGGACTCTTGTCTGTGATGCTCTTCAGGAAACCTGAAGCAAAAAAAGAAATCACATTGGCATTTTACACTTTCATTATTATAGGAAATTCCTGTTGCCAGCCTCCGTGGCGTAACGGTTGTGACTACTGCCCGTAGTCCAAAGATCCTGAGTTCGATTCCCGGTTGGAGCAGACTTTTCGCACAGAAAATTCTGTTCCATCCGAACATATGAGGCTGGCAATTCCGGCCCTACCCAGGCTGGGTGAGGTTAATGTGGGTAGCTGGTAACGATTCCCAGCGAATGGAGGGTAAAACCCCCGTCCTATCTACCTCAAGTCAGGACGGTAAAACCAAATAGAATCAATGGACATGAAAGGAGCCTAGAAATTGGATCTGGGCGTCCATATAATCCTCTCACCACCGTGATTTAGGTATCAATACCTACCTCACGGACACGGAATTATTATTAGGAAATTCCTGGAAACCAAAAAAGAAAAAAAAAATACTATTTTGGTGAAGCATGTTGTTTGACAGTACGACTGTTAACATCCCTTTTTTCATGTCATCATGCTATGAATACTACCAAAAGTAATTTTTTGCACAGTCAAAAATGAAATTCAGAAAGTACATTTGAGAGGAGGATTTGCAGCTTTGTAAATGAGCAAATGTCAAATTCAATATGATTACTTATGAATTGTACTTAGGAACTAGTACTTATGACTTGTACTTGGAACTATCAAGTACTTATCACTTGTACTTAGGCACTATCAAGTACTTATGACTTGTACTTGGGAACTATCAAGTACTTATGAATTATACTTGGGAACTATAAAGTACTTATGACTTGTACATGGATCTATCAAGTACTTGGGAACTATCAAGTACTCATGACTTGTACATAGCACTATCAAGTACTTATGTCTTGTCCTTAGAAACTATCAAGTACTTATGACTTGTACTTTGGAACTGTCAAGTTCTCAAGTTCTACAAGTATGATTTGTACTTGGGAACTATCAAGTACTTATGACTTGTACTGGGAACTATTAAGAGTATTAAGTACTTATGACTCATATACACACACACACACACACACACACACACACACACACACACACACACCCAGACATATACACACAAACGCAAATCATTTATAAATTAGATTCTTCTAAGATTTTTGAAGTTAAGCTGCGTCCAGCAAGTTTAATACTTGGTGGATGATACACCCAGGTTTGAATCATCATTATTGGGAAGTGTGGTCTTTCATTTAGCTCATTTAACAGTCAGGATATTGCTTACCTTTATCGTTGAAGGAGACGGACATCTTACTGGTCTGAAGATTAAAGTGCTTTAGAGGTCCATTAGTGATGTACGAGGGAAAAATCTGCTTGAGCTGATGATTAGGATGATGTTGACTATTGTACACTTTCATCTCAGAAATGTTGTCTGAAATAGTGGTAACGGAATTTTTTTGATTTAAAGAAAACATAGCACATTATACTAACAGTATAATCAAAATTCAAGTCAGCATTAACAGGATCTAAATCTCATGATCAAAAAATCTTTTATAGAACAAAGCTATACTTGAAGTATTTCCTCTCTCATTTTTTTCCTACTTGTGTCCTTCAATAATAATATAATATTCTCTCAATGACAAAAGTAGTCTTTTGACTTACTACTAACTAATATTATACAGCCGAAATGATTAATATAATATACAGGGTCTGCCAAAAACAAGGAGCCACTTGAAATATGTTGAGTACGAATTTAAAATTTGAAAAATGCTACAACACGTGTACCATTATATCAAAGGGGAAACCTTCTCTACTAGGTTTTGATTTTTTGACCACGGGGGGTTGACCCCTTGACACCTGTTCTGGTAAAGCTAATGGTATCAAAATTGCATGAAATTTTAATTATTTCAAATGGAAAAACACGTGTTTAACAGTTTTACAAAAATATACATAATAATTTCTTTAAAAAAATAACTGAAACCTCTGAAATGAAACATACGACATCTCCAGCCCTACGATAATTTGATTAAAAATCTCAAACTTGTCTTATATTATTTTCAAGGTCAACCACTTTTCAAAAATGTGTTACAAACAGGGTAGTTCTATTTAAGATTCCTAAGTTGACCCCCCTGGGGCCGCCCCTGGTAATTTTGTAGAAAAGGTTTCTTATTTGATAATATGTATAATGGTACATGTGTTTTAGCATTTTTCAAAAATTAAATTGGTTCTCCAGATATTTCGAGTGGTTTCTTTTTTGGAGGACCGTATGTGCAGATTTTAATACATAACTCGAAATATTGGTAAAGAAATTCAATTTTAGATAGTGGAGTAACATAAATGTGTCCATGATTTTAAGAACCTTGATGAGATTTGATACTCACGGGCCTTGGTTCGATTCCCAGTGTAACTCAAACAATAACTTCGCAGTTGGAAAGGGCCCATTTTGGCTACGAAAAATAATCGGTAGCATGGCGCTAGCCCAGTAGCAGTGACACATACCGGTACCACTTGAGATACCACAGGTTCAGACCCTACCAAGCTAACTGCAACCTGAAAATGTAAACAATAAACAGGTAGTATGAAACCAATACCTTGAATCGTCTGGCTAGCTCTTAATTATTTTAAGCATTCTAGTGACGGGCCATGTTTTAGCCCCTATAAAAAAATCATAACGACCTATCTAAAAATGGAACCAAATAGATTATTTGTAAAAATTCATTCAATTAAGTCAATTCATAGAAGCTTTAATTTAAACATTGTATGGCGATAAGTCGGCCTAAGAGACCAGAATAACTTTGGAACATAACTGCTAAAGATTCGTCATTTACCTGTGCTGAAGTAACGCGCACACTGACCAGCTCTTTACGTTCCCATGACAACGGATTGAAGAGAACTACTCTCTTGGCGCAGACTTGGTTATCATCAGGTCCTATCTCTATGACTTCGTCATTGTTCGGGAATTTTCGTAGACTTGAGACATTGCCCGATCCAGGAGGGTTGGACTCGTGACCCCCGACGATTGGCTTGTAGTTGCTTGTTGAGTCTGGAGCGAGGAGTACCTTGTGGGGAAAATTGATTGGAAAACAATTTTGTTAAAATTGAAGTAAAACCACTAACATTTTTAAGTGTTATCTTATGGGAAAAGTTTAATCTATTCCCTCATCTACTGTATTTATGGAGTTAGATGCCATTCTTTGTCGAGCGGCAGGGGACTTGTAAAAATAATTCAGAAAAATAATATCTGGAGAACCACTAAGTTAAATCAAAAGTATTATAGAACATTAATGGTTGGAAATGATTTGTACTACCACTCCTTAAGAGATTTTACATCAAGTCTTTACATCCTCTACAGAGATAATCACATAAAACATTTCATTTCACTTTACTTGTTTATTTTCTGTGTCCATGATAATAATTGTGTCATGGTGGTGGAGGGTATTAATCCATATGGACGTCCAGAAGAAATTCTCTGGGGTCCTTCCGTGTCCTGTGTGTATTGTATTGTTGCTCATCTATACCATGTAGTCAAAATATTTCTTGAAATTCGGAATAAAAGTAGGAGTTTCAGGAGATTTGAAATCGTTTAAATCAGGATAAAACGACTTGATTTTGTTTCAAATATATAAAATGATTAGTGTGTATGTGTATGAGTCATAAGTTAAATAACTAGATAGTTCCCAAGTACAAGTCATAAGTACTTTATAGTTCCAAGTATAATTCATAAATACTTGATAGTTCCCAAGTACAAGTCATAAGTACTTGATAGTGCCTAAGTACAAGTGATAAGTACTTGATAGTTCCCAAGTACAAGTCCCTAAGTACTAGTTCCTAAGTACAATTCATAAGTAATTATATTGAATTTGACATTTGCTCATTACCTGGGCAGAGAGATTCAAGACCCGACGTAGAGACAGGATGGCGCTCCACATCTTGAGTGCATAGTCCTGCACCACATGATCCTTGGCAGTGCCGGTGACCCCGTCATGGTGCTGGAAGAGGGAGAGGGATGCGCGCGCATCGGACAAGGCAGGGAGGCATCCTGCGAGCAGAGAGGGCCAGTCATTCTTGTGAGGACTCGACGTCGAACGTAAAAAACAGTGATTTCTAGTTATTTAACAGTTTGAGCCCCAGTGCTGGAATCGGCGATGTATGAGTGTTGGAACCCAACACTCATACATTGTTCCCAAGGACCACTAGAACCTATTCCCTATGAGAAACACATAGAAACGAATACCATAGAGAGTGCTCATGTCTTCAAAGTAAGGAAGGTCGTGAATACCATATAGAGTACTCTAGTCCACAGTCAAATTTCGGGTAAGAGTCATATATGGTATTCATGGGCTCAAAGTGTTAACAAGGCAACTTCGAGCGAGGATGTTTAGGGGATTCAAAGCATTCTACTTCCACGAGACCCTAGGCTGATATTTTTCCAATTTCTGGGTATCTCCGCTTTTGGCAACGTTGGAATTCGTAATAAGCGACCCAAAAAACATATGGGTACCAAAATGCAAAAAAAAACGCATAAACTTTCCTAAACAGGGTCCTTTGTTTGCTCAGGGGATTACACTAGTAAGCATACCGCTTACATTCAACTCCCGGTGGTGGAAGGATTATTAAAGGCGCTCAGATCCAACGTCTACACCATGTCAACTGATTCTATTTTGGTTTAATATCCTTGTAAGAGTTATTCCTATCACGTTATAATTATTATAATAATAATATCGTTTTTGTCACTTTTCAGATGACGATAGAATTGATATTGATACACGAAATCAAACATACCTGACGCATGGAGTAGCCAATCCCTGCTTACATCACTTCCCCGCCAGGCTAGGGTGAACAACAAATCAGCTGCACGGAGTAGACCGCTCAATTCTCTATCCATTCTCTTGTAAAAGGGACGCGAAGTGTAGTACCTGCAAAAAGATGTAGAAATCATGGAATTTTATAGTTCGATAGAAATTTCAGAAGGGTAAAAGAATAAAAAAATAAATAGTAGTTAAAGTAATTAATATGAGAGGGGAAACAAAAGTTATTCGAAATAAATTAAAATAGCATTGTGAGTAAAATAACGCATTGGCGATCGTTGGTTAAGGCTGGAATTTTTAATTATTATTAAATTGTAAATACTTACCTATGAAATAAAGGAGACCTATTTGACTGCTGGAATAAAGGGACTTTTCAGTCTTACCTGACCAATATAAACAAGGTATAGTCTATTATATTCTAAAAAAAATTCAAGACTACATAATAATGACACCAAAATAAAGTCTTACCAGGGTAGTATGACTGAGTGTCCATTACTATTAAATTACGTTAGATTAGACGACAATTTCCAAGAGTATCCTTTACTGTAAATTTTGAATTCACTACAAATGGTTACTTTCTATCTCAAGCTTCACAAATATAAAAGTAAGTAATGTGAATACATCCTTAAATACTGAACTGATGGATGTTTTCTTTGTACATTTCCAGATAATCCTAAAAGGTATTTGCTTTTGCAAGAAACTTGGAGGAACAAAGTTTCTGCATAGAATTTTTCATAGCCCTTCTCACCCACTCCAGTAGTTGTCATCCTTGTCGGCATAGGTGAAAAAATCCCCGGACAAGCTTGGGAAACTCCTCTCGTCTTTCGACTTCCGCAGCGTGTCGAAATAGTCGGCCAATGTTCCAAACGAGGCGTGCACATTGAGCGACGCCCGTGAGTTCATGTAGGCGAACAGCTTCTCGTAGTTGATCATCTGGGAGTCCCACTCTGCAAGGTTCTCGTAGCGAAAGTCATCTCCCAGGGGAACCAGCAGGACTCGGGTTCCATACAGGGAGGCTTTCTTCCGCCACTGATCCAGGAGCATCTCCGCTCTGGAAACAGATACCGCCGTTGCTTTCATTACAAACAACAATAATAATAATAATAGTCTGGCTGGGGCACGTTTTCCAAGGGTTTAAAGGATTATAAAGAAAAGGACCAAGTTCTCACGATGGTTGATTGCATATAGAAATACATACAGCGTTCGCCATTTAAACGGATTTAAATTTTGAAAAATGCTTGAAAATGTGTGACATTATATCAAAGAGAAACATTTTCTATTGGGTTTTTTACTTTCCTTATCCTAAAGAAATTAAACTAATGGAATCACCCAAAATTTTCGATAGTCAGTTTTCAGTGCCAAAACACGTTTTAGGGTACCCAAAGGCATAATCCAAGTTTCTGCTATTGGTCCGTGTGTCTACCTGTCGGTCTCAATTTAAGATATCTTGAAAACCGGGCCAGAGACTAGGACTGCACACAAGTTTTAGCATTTTTTACAATAAATTAAAGTAAATGAAAAGAATATAGGTGCTACTAATCATAACCAATACTTGGTCTCACCTGTGCGCCACCTTATTATCTAAGATGAAAAGAATCAAGATGCTACTAATCATAACCAATACTTGGTCTCACCTGTGCGCCACATTATTATCTAAGATGAAAAGAATCAAGATGCTACTAATCATAACCAATACTTTGGGTTGAGTGGAAGAGATTGCCACAGGCAATAATCCCGCCCTTTAGGTAGGACATTATTGTTATTTTCTTTTTTACTTATTTATTTTGTCATTTGTTTGTTTTTCTTTCTCTTAATTTTATACTGTTACCATTGTACTTTGTCCTCCTAATAAAGCTTAAAAAAAAAAAAATACTTGGTCTCACCTGTGCGCCACATTATTGTCCGTGATGACCTGAGGCTGGATGCCCCAGGGGCAGGTCAGGCGGAAGTGAGGCAGCCGCTTGAAGTCGAACTGGCAGCAGACGCTGGGGTCCGGGCCACAGGTGTGCGGCACGTCATAGCTGTAGAACGGCATCATGTGCGTGAGGAGGTCAGTGCTGCCGCTGTTATCTGGCCCAAGAGACAAAACCGATTTATTTTCTGTTTGATTGCCAAGGATGACAATAATAATAATAATAAAAGCATACTCGCAGGGGTCAACCCAACCGAAGTGCAATGGAAGGGCCTCACCCTGGAGGAACCTCCTTCTTGATCAAGGTAGCCTCCACGCCAGGTAAGTATTTATTTTCTTTATAAAGAAACATTTATACAAACGTACTTCTCCTAAGCTTTGAAGAGCTTCTAAGAGATTTCTATTATACAGGGTCCGCCCGAAAAAAGGAGCCAGTCGAAATATCTAGGCAACGGATTTAAAATTTGAAGAAATCTAAATCATTATATCAAGGAGGAAACTATTCTACTGGATTTCGTTTTTTTTACTATCAATACCAGGGGTGGCCCCAGGGGGGTCAACTTTGGAATCTTAAATGAAACTACCCTGTTTGTAACACATTTCTGAAAAGTTATTATATGAATAATTTTAAGTAGAGTAAGAATGTGAAACAAAAAATAGGGGTTCTAATTTAAAAATCGAAAGTTTACACTAAAAATAACCAACTCTCTTACACCCTGTATAAAAAATTAATATCAATATAACCGAAACTAAAAATAATGAAACCGGTGTTTTTTGCTTTTTTAGTATTTCAAATAGGAACGAAATTTTTTCTGGTGAACATAACTCTAGGGCCACCCTCCCTGTATGGCCTTGACAGTTGAAAGGGACGTCAAACACCTAAACATAAATAAATAATACAAAGCCAGTCGGGCTCATTTAGAATTTTTCTCACCCCATAATTGACGCCAACGAAACTCCAAGTTTTTACCCATGGCCAAATATTTCTTCACTTCATAATGAGTTCTTTGGCCTAGTAAAGCTTCCAAACCAGCTTGCTTAAGAAGAAGAGGCATAGTAGGAGACATTCCAAATGGATCGATACACCAGCTATGTCTGCAATCAGGAAAAGGATAGAAACATCATTCACTCACTCATTCATTGATCGCCGCATCTCGTGAAACAGTAACTGGAGGCTACTTTTCAGGTGCAGATTTGCAATAAGTGCAATTTGAAACTAAAAATGGCACGCTAGCCACGGGGAAAACTTTGGAATTTTCTCACCTACAGAGGAATATAGCGGATCTAAGACAATGTATGAACAAAATTGATGTGAGAATTTTCATGTAACGATTCGCAAGGGTTCTATGTAGTAATATAAAACTTTTCATAGGAGTGAGCGGTGAAAAATCTAGGCCTCATGTCTAAAAATATTTTCTATGGTTGAGGCAATCAATCTTTCACAAGATAAGTGATATTTTACTTCTTTTTAATTTAAGTTACTGGACGTGGGTTATTAATGGTCTAGAGAGGTAATGTAAGAGGTAGAAGTGATATTTGAGCTTCATCACGAAAAGAGCGAGAGGGTTACCTGGGTTTGACGCCTATGTTGCTTAGCAACCACTGTTGTCCATGGGTCAGCTCTTGTATCATGGAGTAATAGTGACTATTGGCCTCGTCCGTCATGACCCAGCCTCCTGTCACTATCTCTAACTGACCACTCTTCACGAGTCTAAAATGATAAAGTATAATTAAAAATGTGAGCAAAACAAACTCGTATTTTTCTTTCTAACCAAAAAAATTTCCTGGTTAGGTTTCTTCCAAATATTTCCAATTTATTCCAAGGTCATTCGTAAAAGAAAAATGCGTTTGGTTACTTTTAAAGATAAACAATGGACTTAACCTATAAAAAAACTGGAAGCAAGAATTTTCTACTTCCACTTTGGTTAACTTTGGAAGTGGAAATTTTTCCTCTTCCAAAAGAAAAATGACTTGCTTCCAGTTTGGTTCATTTTATTCCCGTTTGGTTAACTTTGGTTAGAAAGAAAAATAGGGCTAATAATCAAACAAACTTGCCAACAGATAAGGATGAAGTTCCAAGTCAAGACAGTGGACTCCAAATGAGGTACCTATGTCCCGAGTTCTAGTAATGTCAAATGTTTTAGTGGGGAACGACATTTTCGAGAAAAAGCTTAACATAATTAAACCCTAATCTCTTAATATACAGGATGTCCCATTATAAATGAGACATTCGAATATCTCTAGAACTAATGAAGAAAGAAAATTCGTGTTTTCGGTGGTTTTCCTGAATTTTTGGGGACATCTTATGATGACATTCATAAATCTTGTCCATCGAAGTATTTTTCAAGGTCGGATTCAGAATTTTAAACACTCAACATTTGTCCAAACAAATTTTATCACAGACACTAGCAAGTTTGATAAAAGTTGGCGGCCACCCGGAGGATACGATTTTTTATCACGTGATCTTCTCTGGGAAAACAAACCAGGTAAGTCTCAAAAAATGATGTTCAAAATCTTAAAACTGTTTACCGTGTAGGGTCGGCTTGTACTCAGAGAGTAATTTAGATAATTATTTATGTGTGATATTACTTTTCCTTGAAATCAATTTTTTTTTTTTTTTTTTTTTTTTTTTTTTTTTTTTTTTAAAGATGAGTAGTGTTTCACAGCCTTTTTTGTTTCGTAGCCATGAAACAGGAGCTACTGTAGACGCTTGTGGTCTGTGTTGTAGCCTGCCCATCCCGTAGTATGCCTCCCCTCTGATGGGCGAGAAGTGACAAAATACTTCCCATTTAGGTGCTGGGTCAACACGAGCGCACCGGAAGGTATCCCTTACAAACAACTGTAACCAAATTTTGAATACAATTTTTTGCCGGCGCGGGGGTTCGAACCCGGGACCTTCCGCATGGCAAGCGAGTGCTTAACCACTGATATGCCTTACTTACAGGCGCACTTTGTCTTTGATATCTTCATTGATATCCTTCCACCAGAGTGACAGGTATGACATTTCAGCCCAGATGAATTTTCTCTTCTCATTCTCTAGCAGTTTACATCGAGAAGTAAACAGTCATATACATAATTGTTTACTTCTCGATGGCAGTTTTCAAGCATATTTTTCTGAATTGTGTGAAATCTTTTCTTTTCATTTCTTGATTTTTTTTTAGTACAAGTTAACCTTGCACTCTGCCGCGCTGTCTCTTTCTATGTATAGGCGTTCTTCACAGCTCGGTCGAGGTGTTTGATTATGTATTCAGATGCTGAAATAGCAGATATGCATTTAGCATATCGCGCTGCCAACAGGAACACGAGGTGAGGTGTGCGTTTGTAAGAGGTGTCCTATTTCTAACGAAAGTAAATTTTATAAAGTAAAGCTGGGTAAATGTAGGTTGGTACTTCTATTATAAACGATACTAAGGTTTACAGTTCACAGAACTACTAGTATAGATATAGATTTAATAACCCTTACTTACAGGCGCACTTTGTCTTTGATATCTTCATTGATATCCTTCCACCAGAGTGACAGGTATGACATTTCAGCCCAGATGAATTTTCTCTTCTCATTCTCTAGCAGTTTAGTGACCATGGAGTCCAGAATACCCTTGGTGGACTGGGCGTAATAGGATTCAAAAGTGCTTTTCCAGCCTAAAAGTGAGGGCATCACATTAACATTGAACTAATTTATTTATTATTGAATGCCCAAGAATTTCATACAGGTAGAAAAAATTATGAAATTGACAAAGCGATGAAGAATTTGTGTGACCAAGGATTTTACAAAACAATCAGTTTTTTTTTTTTTTTAATACACTGAGAAATTCATTATGAAGATGTGGCTTTGTTGAATTTTATTATCTGACCTGGTTGCTGGGTTTTCAAGTGAAAGTCGTACAATTAACACTGCGACCTAATTGGATCTATTGTGGACCTGACTTTGTTGAATACTTGATCTAGAAAATGGAGATACTGCTAGTTTATTAACTTAAAATTAGTTCTCAATAATTATTTATTCTTAGATGCTAGCATTGTCTAGGCGAAAGTGAATTCTAGAAGGAAGTTGCAATGCAATTTATTAGAAAAGGCAGAGAGAAAGAACACATTTCGAAGCTAGTCAAGTATCAGAAGATAGACTGAATATATTTCCAGATTTTCATCATAATACAATCTGGCCAATATCTAGCCAATAAATTGAATTTTATGTCGACAACACCTTGAATACTAGTTCTCTTAAGATTGCTGAAGCAACGTCCATCGTGGTTCGGACTTAAAAGATGACTTAAAATTCAAACTCTCGTCATGCTGGATATTTCCGATCCCACAGAGGTTTGTTGATATTATTGGCGATAAGTTTCCGGCGAATGGAGGGTAAAAATACTCTCTTAATATAATGTTTAGGAGATATTATCAAAAGAGAAAAAAATGTGACCATTACCTGGGTCATTATGAGAATGGGGCACAACAAAGACCCGCAGCAAGTTCTCTGGGTCAGTTTCATACTCCAAGTCAAGGGCTATATTCCAGCCTTGAGTCCACTTGCCCCCGGCTATGTTCTCAAACTTGATCTCATCTGCATACACCTTGCCCATCTGTAACGAATGAGTCAAAAAGGTGTCAGAAATTTTCAGTAACCACCAGGCAAGGTTAATGCTCAAAGCATTTTCCTAACACCTAACCCTTGAAGTGTTATTTTGTGGTCACATACTTACATAAGTGAAGAAAAGTCAAAGCATTGGTTGGAATCGGATCCAGAGATCACGGATCTATGCGCTAGATTTTTTACATTACAAGTCTAGGGCCGCATCGAGTATCGACCACATGAGACAGAATAAAACATAGATTAGAGAAAAACTCACCTGAACATCCACTTGAGGAGCGTGCAAGGAGACAGCAGGACATTGTCCATTGAAATCAAAGACTTTTCTTGCTGATGCTGCAGGTGTTATCTCCTGTTGAGTAGAACATAGGAATCAGGACTGGACCAAACTTCAATTACTAACAAGTGAGAACTTATAATGACCAATAGCCTTATCAGGTTGGTGCAGAGTTGGATGTTTCAAAAAAGATTATTTTTTTTGCTTATTATTCTGGTTTAGAGACCATTAAACACTTTCGCGTAATACCTTCTTAAAAATCTTCCAAAGATACTACCATTTAATTTAAAGAACATAATTTACCCTTGAGTAAATAGCTGAATCCACATGTGAAATCTGAAGAGCTTTACTACCAACAAGAACAACAATGAAGGTTCGAAATAAAAATGCCAAACTTATTAGCAATAAAATGTATAGTATATTTCTTTTTATCACATAGTAAAGGAATCTTTTCATTGTCATCAAAACTATAGTAGTTTGATAATATTCAGCTCTGAGATTAATTAAAATACACTGCCAAATATGGACACAATACTTCCTGTTTATGGTAATCAAAATTTTCAACTTTTTTTAGCTCTAGATACACAGAATTTTTACTGAATCACTTGTATTTACAAAAGTTCTCAACCGATTCTCTTCAATTTTGTTTTATATGGTAAAATATTTTGTTTTATCGACCTTATTTTTTGACTTTTTTGTCAAAAATTTCGGATTTTCTTCAATATCAGAGCTCAGTCAAAATTGATTAAAAAATAAATATAAATTCACTATACAAAACGCAAATACACATATACATACAAAATTCCATCAAAATCGGGTGTACCGTTCATGAGATATAAGCGTCTAAGTAGAAAATTATTGGTCAGGCGCATGGTCTCTATCACCAAGAACGGCTAGTGCGAAGTTGGTGAATTTAGAATGGGACCATCTACAATACCTCCTGTATGTGTTCAAATTTTTGTCAAAATCCGTTCAGTAGTTTCTGAGATTTGCGCTTACAAGGAATGTATTTAACAGACAGACCGACAGACAGACACAAAAACAAAGTTGCTCAGGAGGTTATGAAACGTCCAGAAATTGAAATTGGAGTAATAAAATATATTTTGTTTACAAAAACGAACCCGATTTCTAATATTAGAAATTTCTCGGAAGTAAAGTGACTTTGAATGCTTTAAAGAGCAGCACATTCAGACATTACAAAAATATTAACACGTCGCGTCGCGCAAAAGTTATGAATACAAATCTGTGTTCAATTTAGTTTGAACTGAAATATAAAATGTATTTGAAAATATTTACCTGCTATAGACATACTTGTACATGCCACAGTTGCCACATGAGCATAATAGAGATACTCACAAAACTATAATACTATATAGGACAATTGATGAAGTGTGACTGTGAAATATGACTTCATTAGAGAACCATATGTTTTCATTTACACTACACTACTTGCAGCTGATATACGAGGATATACGATGAGGATTAGGTGGTATAAAATGCTTTGAGCATCAACCTTGCCTGGTGGTTACACTAAAGAGTATTATTATAATGGCCTAGGTATCTCATCTCGAGGGTGTGAAGCACCTTCTACAGGGTGTTACACCAGGAGCGGATCTATGATCAAATCTCCTGGTGTTACTCTCTTCGCAACGAGGGGCAAGTCCGCCCCTATTCTCTCCCGTGGGCGTCCCTCATGGTGGTGCATCGAAATTTCAATGGGAAAACACGTTCGGGGGTTTGGATTTATTACAAAGACTACATTTTCCCATTGCGACGATCGCATTGTTCACAATGTAAGGAGGATATTTTTGTTGGTGGACTTGATTGTTTCCATACCTCCTCAGCCATTTATTATTATTATACAGAGTGAACAAAAAGAGATAGAACAGATGTTTATCATTTTAACGGCTCAAGATAGGGACTTGAATTTTTGTGTAAAGTTCTAACGCAAGATTATTCATTTTTTGGCAGAATTGAAATTTCTACAGGTTGTCCAAGAAGTAGTGAAACAGGCATCAACTTTCGATTTTTATATGGAACGCTCTATTTTTTATTTGATATTCGAAATCTACGTTTAATTCTACACGTAATTGACCCTCCACTCGATACTTTGATCAAACAGATCTTCGATCAACCCCACAGATTCATGGACTTTTCTTCGGTGAAAAAGTGCTAAAGCCTAGAGTGTGATACGTCAAATCAGTGTACTTGAAATCACTTGGTAGAATTGATTTTTCCAAATTTTACACGTCCGGTCCTACAGCTGGTATTGTAGCGAAATTCTCGGAGGTCAACAGTTTGATTACGAGCTGTATGAACAGACGTGTAAAATATGGAATGGCCAAAGCTACCATGTGAATTAGCATGAAAAATCACACTGATTTGATGTATCATACTCTGGGTTTTAACACTTCTATCCCAAAGAAAAGTCCATGATTCCGTGAGGTTCATCAAAAATCCGTTTGATCAAAGTATCGAGTGAGGGGTCGATAGTGTGTAGAATTTAACGTAGATTTAAAAAAGAGGGGGTTTTATTTTAAAATCGAAAGTTGACACCTCAATTTCGGACTTTTAAACCACGTCTGGATTTGGAGAAAACAGAGTAAGGGTGGTGAAAAAAGGTCTATTTTTGGTATTTCACTTCTATCCTGGGAATGATATTATTTTGTAAAAACATTGTATAGATTAGAATTTAAAGCTAATATTTTTTGTAGAATTTTGATTCAATGCAAACTTGAAAAATTCCCTACTGTTTTCGAGATATAATCTATTTCAACAACAACAAAAATTCATTATGGAGGTATAAGCCAAAAACCATAAATGGGACCTATTCTTACTTCTTTCCATACTCCCTTACCCCCCTCCCATCCTAGAAGTTAGAACTTTTAGTATGTTTACCCTCTCACCCTCCCAAATAAGTATCAGAAGGAATTAGTTCATGCTGTGTTTCCTCTCATGTAGGTACTCTACAACTCATCCCTTGATTGGACCATAAGAAAAAATAAACTGGTGTGAAAATCACACAACTTTCTACTACCCAAAAGTTGAGCAGGTTCTTTTTTACATACAGGGTGAGCATAAAGTCTCACCCCACCCCCCGTATCTCGAGAATGGTTGAAAATACAAGAAAACGCAAAAACCCATATTCCTTAATTTTTAGGGGGATTAATTTTCAGCCAAAATTTTTTGCCTGCACGGCCCCAGTCAGGCTGGGCATGGACCAACTTTAAAATCTTAAATAGAATGGTATGTCTTGTGGCATATTGTTTTAAAGGTCTTATAGAGAGAATATCATTACAACAAATTTCAGTGAGCTACGACCTACCGTTCTCGAGATACAGGGCCGGACGTCCTGCGTAATATCCATATAGTTTGACCTATAACTCGTTGACCGTAAATTCCAGAAAAATAATTTTTTTTGATAATAACTCCTTATCGCAAGAACTTTCGAACAAATTAAAACTTGATTTGTTTTTTCGTTAAAATTTTTCGGACTGTTCGTCCGGCTGCCTGACGAAACCGATCAGAAACTAATATCAATAGAGTATGTCGAGTTATACCTTTTTCGACAGGGCTTGTCATAAGGAGTTATTATTAACAATAAAAATTTTCTCCATAATTTACGGTTAACGAGTTATAGGTCAAAATATATGGATATTACGCAGAGCGTTCGACCCTGTATCTCGAGAACGGTAAGTCGTAGCTCACTAAAATTTATTGTAATGAAATTCTCTCTATGAGACCTTTAAAACAATATGCCACAAGACATACCATTCTATTTAAGATTTTAAAGTTGGTCCATGCCCACGCCCAGTGCCCACATTGCCCACTTTTGCCCAGCCTGACTGGGGCCGTGTAGGCAAATTTTTTTTGGCTGAAAATTGATTCCCTTAAAAATTAAGAAATACGGGTTTTTGCGTTTTCTTGTATTTTCAGCCATTCTCGAGATACGGGGGGTGGGGTGAGACTTTATGCTCACTCTGTTATAAAAAACTAGCGGGCTGTCGCCCGCTTTGCGGGCCGAGGCATGGCCCGCGAAACAAAAATTCCTTTTTCGCCCATGGCAGGTGTTGTAGTGGGAATTTCGAAAAATCCCGTCTTATTGCGCATCTAGATTATAAGACAAAGCTACCCACCAAATTTCAGCTTCCTAGGACTTACCAGTTTGGAGAAACAGTGATTAATCAGTGAGTGAGTGAGTCAGTCAGTCAGTGAGTGAAACTCTCTTTTATCAGTATAGATAAATTGGACTGCTTTTTTTGTGGAAAAAAATAAAACTTTGAATCAAAATTCTACAAAAAATATTAGCTTTAATTCTAATCTATACAATATTTTTACAAAATAATATCATTCCCAGGAAAGACGTGAAAAACCAAAAATAGACCTTTTTTCACCACCCTTACTCTGTTTTCTACAAATCCAGATGTCAAAACTTTTAGACCTTAACTAGTTTCCAAGAGAATAGGTTGCATTACTTTTCAGAAACTAATCAGACTATAAACAATCTGAAAATTACTACATGCCAGATTTTGTAAGGCTAACACAGCATTAAGGATGTAAAAATGTAAAGCTCTTACTTTAATATACTTTTCATTAAGAAGGACTTAGAAAAGTAAATTTCACAGTTATGCAAGTTTGGCAATGTCATACACGCACTACCTACAAATTTCACAGAGTTTGAGATATAAAATAGATGTGAGAAGAGAGGAGACAGTTAAAAATACTTTTTTTGTGAATGCACATAACAAGGAGCACTGGTTATTATTGATAACCACAGTATATATATATTTTGCAAATCATGCCGGCTGAACAGTTCCCCTGTTTGACCTCGCAGATCCAGCTTTCTCATCAACACTCGACCATACATTTAAAAAGATACATTTTTTTTTATGTTGATATTTTGAGGTAGAGTATACAGTCATAATTGTTATTTGTTTTTATTTTTTATTTTTTTATTAACTACGGAAGAGATGACAGTTGTTGAGTATTTTGATGGAGTCTTTGACAAATACTGAGAATTATACAATTTCAAGAACCCAAATTACAAAAAATAAAACTTACATCATCTATGATATAACTAGAGATGGCATGATAACTGTCATATCTTGTTGGTTGTACAAGAGCACCACTCTTTTTCGTATTATCACTAGGGTCCTAGAACAAATAAACCAAAAATCAATCTTGAAAAATAATATAATAACATGGTAGAATTTTCATATTTAAATGTTGATTTTTGAGATCATATAATAAGAAACCAAAAATCAGCACACCTTTTGTGTTTTAATACTTATAATTCAAACTGTAGCAAAATTGGAAAAATTAAGAACATATTGGTAAAGTTTATATTGCACCTCAATAAAAAATAAATTGGTGTGAACATCACATGATTTTCTATTACAATGGAGCAAGTTTCCTATAAGAAATAGAAAGTATTGTTTTTCGTTAGTTCTAACAAAATTGAACTAAACACATTTCTGTACGAATTAGACTCTCCTGATTCAAAAAAGTGATTTTTATCAAATGGTCTGTGTGTGTGTGATATTTTTCATGACATTTTTCCAGGGATGCACAATTAACACTTTGTAGCTACATGCCAAATTTCAGCTCTCTATAAGTTGGCATTCTTTGATATTTTGACATAAATACAATTGAATAAAAGTCACTTTTTTTATATCAGAAGTTAGTTGTATCATGATTCTTTTACAAAGGAATTTTCTGTGTGTGTAGATAATGAATAAATAAGAGAGCTGAAACTATGGTAACCAATATTCTTCTATTTGCACAATGCTAGTGTAAATTGGTCAATTTCTCAAACAGGTTAAAGGGCATATTAGATAATGGCCCCATTAGAGCACAGGACTGTTCAACTTTATGTTGAATATGTAATTACTGTGGATGAGACAAGACACTTGAAAACTATTCATTTAGGTGCTAGGTTAAAAACTTTCTACTTCAATACCCATCCAGAATAGTTCACATTTACACAATCAGATCCTATTTCAATTTTAGAAGCCTTAGTACTTACTTTGTGTTGTACATGGGACTCAGATGACCCACCTTCAAGTACATAGTGAATGAATAATGTGAAAAACAATACTCCCAGAATAAGAACACATAATACTTTGAGTCTTAATCTGAATCTCCTCATAATGTATATTGTTCACCTGAAAATAAATTATTTCATAAAGTAATGTTAGTAGAGAATCAACAGTAATCAGATATATATTTCTGTTTCCTTTAATAAAATCAAAGATTTAATATAATAATAGGGATTTTCTATTTCATTTTAATGCCTAATAGTCTCTTATATTTAACAAATGGTTTCAAGATTCAAGTAACAGGGTATTTTATTATATGAATATTTTTTTTTTTTTTTTAGAAAAAAAAAAACAAATATAATGATTTTTTTTCTTCTATCACAATCTGGCTGCAAATATTTTTTTTTTTTTAGTTTACCTTGGCATCTTTTCATACACCTAATAAAATAATAAAAGACCTGATGGAAATTTTTCATACAATGAAACTATCAACTTTTGTTTGAACAATTTTTAAGACAGAAATGGGCAAGTTTGAAAAATGGGAATGTGCTTCAAGGATGCTAAAACTTTAAAAATAAACAAACAAACATACGTATACAAAAAATGGCCTTTTTCAAGTGTAAAAAATGCACTGTGGAAAAATATTGGAGTCTTAAATTTGGATAAATAAGAAAAAAATTGTTTTACCAGATTAGGAGACACTTTTTATCAGATTAGTAGAAAAGTAAGGGGCAGCCTTCGTGTTAAAATGACCAGAACTTTTGGGTGTATAATTTACCTTCTGCTGTTTTGAATCTTTCCAAAAAAATTACAATGAGTTTTGCTACAAAAATGCCAGGATAGCTTTTGTCTCTAACAAAGGATATACCTTTAAAATTGCAAAAATTAAACATAATAAAATTATGAATACGGTATGTTAAATCTAACAAAGAGTCCCTACCTCAAAAACTGTGAATCTTTGTTGTTGTTGTACAAATTCATTATCACTAGATTTGGTACCTTGTACCAAGGTATAAATAGTTATCAGAACAAATCAATCAACTTTATACACAATTTTTTGTGTATAAAGGCCATCCCTTATTGGGCTGTTAGTGATTATTCACTCTACCAGTATTGTTGTAATGGACACTAGCCAACTTTTACCCTTAAAAATACATAGTTCATGACTTTAGTATAAAATATACCTACAAGTTGGCATGTATACTTAAAATTATTACCAAGGAATTCGAATATCTTACCCCTGTTTTACATAGATTAATAATTCTCCATATTAATTCAAGAGTTTTCTAGTCACTGGAATTATTTAAGAGTACTCTACTTATTGTTGTAAAGTGTTGGTTATGGTTATTAGAGACTCAGCCAACCTCAGTAGCTTGATCGATAAGGTGGCGGACTTGTAACTTGGAGGTCGGTGGTTCAAGTCCCGGTATTTCAGCATAGATTTAAGTGAAGCAAGTACTTTGACTAGTTGTGATATCACGAAAGTGTCAAAGTGATTAATTTCTTATTATGCAAATCCAATTTGAAATTTGAAGTGATTGATAGTTGATAGTGAATTCGAGCAAGGTTGCCAGATTGGGGATTTCTGGCCCCATTTTGCCCCTAAAAAATCTGATGTAAACATCACATTTGTAATAAACATGTAATTATCCCAAAAAAGAAGTCGAATTCCGCGACTGGTGACTCAACGGTAACAGATTGCTAAAATTTAATGGCAAATTCGTAATCAGCACTTCAAAATCATTGAATTTGATGTGTCACAATCCCCATCTAGGATGAATAATAAAAAAGTTAGTCAAAGCGGGTCCCCCCCCCCAAAATACCGGTAAATTGGGGCCGATGTCCAAAAAGTTCAAGATATCAACAAAAAATAATAATAATAATCAGAATAGACCCCTATTATTTTTTTATTGAAGAAAATGTTGTTCTCTAACTTTTTTGTATCTTTAACCAATTTAAAAAAGCGGCGCTTGCGGCTTATATTTGCGGCCCTGCGGCCGCAAATATAAGCCGCAAGACTGCATAACTTTAAAGGTAGAATAAATTTAAAATTGGGAAATCTTTCATAAGAACGCAATTTAAACTAAACTTGAACTTTCATGTGGATTAATTTATTATAACAGATAGCTCAATAGAAAATGGCCGCCAAATTAAGGGGCTGCTTCAGTCCTCAACCCTTAGCCTCACTAGTTGATTTTTCTAAATCTATGTGCCTAAAAACATTTGAAATGGATTTTTTTTCTCAAGTATTTTGGGGATGTTTTTATAACTTCATCTGGCAACTCTGAATTCGAGTTAAGCCGCACTGAGCAGCCGAGTCAAGTGATTGCAGTGGATACAGTACAGATGACAGCAACAAAAAGAAGTAGAAGAGATTGCCTTTCAGCTTTCTTACATTTCAACATTTGAATTTAAAACAACATTTTGATTTGTTGAAAAAAGTCAACAAAATACATTTTGAATTGGTTTTCAAAGTGATTTCTTAACTTATTTACCCTGACAGACAGAAAAATATGGCCAATGCAGAGAAATCTGGTAAGTGCACCCTATATTATTGAAGAAATGATGGATCAAACTAGTGATGGTACGAGTTGAGTGGTTTAAATCGAGTGGACTCGAGTTCTGGTTCACTTGATTCAACTTGAGTAAAAGATATTTTTATTATCTATTCACTTGCTAAGACTGACTCAATTTGTGTCTCAAACGTCTTGCTCAATTGAGTGGATTTTTATTGAATTGAGAATATTTACTTGAGTCCTATCACTAAGTTGATACTTAACTGATGAAATTCTTGTGAGTGAGAATAGAACAGTGAATAAAAATCTCATGTTAAAAGAAGGGGTGATGTGGGGTAGAAAATGTTGATTATTGCTGACATTTCCTACATGACTGTAATTTGTATTTTTCCACCATGAGTGGAATTTGAGCCAAGGGGAATTACCAGACTAGTGCGTCAACCACTTGACCATCAGTGCAAAATAAAATTACTTTTGGGGTATACCTAGGCTGTTAAAATTAGAATAAATTATTCTGGTCAGAAGTGTTTATTTTTTGTTTCAATATATCCTTATTATTAAAAATAAATACTCAAAAAATTTCATACATACATATGCAGTACCCACTTACCCTTTTATACTTGCTTCCTTTAATACATCTAGCACCATGTGAACACCGGTGCACACAAATTGAGTACTGTCAGGGGCTGTGTGATCACATATCCACACGTTACCCAGAGTGGCATAGTGATGTGTGGCATAGTGCACACAATTTACATTGAAACTATAGGTCTAGAATGAATCTCTGGCCCTAGGAGAACCTACATATTTGCTTGGCCCGGACTTTTTGCATATCCATAATGTGCTAGGGGCGCGCATGATCACCGGTGTACACGAAGAAAATTGCTGAAAAATCATCTAAAGAATAAAAAAAAATCGTTTCTATTTTCACAAAACTAACCCAAGTAAGCCTAACTACAAAATTATCAACAAAAAAAATTTGTCTCCAGGAGAGAATTTCAGTTTTAGGCCTTGTCGCTAGATGTGTTAACAACCAACTATAGTTGACCCCCCTAAATGGTATTGACATCTAATTGAGAAGCACCTTTTATAATAAATAGGAAATTGTAATCTAAAATTTGAAGACTGGCATCTCAACAGCCCTAACCAAACTAAAATACAGGATGGTCCCAACAGCCTTTCAACAATAATTATATTGTAACATTTTCAACAGTAAAAAATTCCCAATTTCATGTTGAGTTCATGTGGTTTCCAAGATAACCACCATAAAATCAGAGGTACTCTTTGTTTCCTTTTAATGAAAAGAAATAGTCTAAAAAAAATAATCAACAAAATAATCATTGCCAAAATCCTTATCTGTTTTTAGAAGGATAACAAAAAACTTCTCTGTTATAGGAGGTGCTTTGATCCACACTTATTGGTTTTCTAGTTTTCTGTCCTACCTTAAACACATGATATGCTCCAAATTTTGTTCTGATGATGGAAATCTGGCACTCTTTAGTAATAACATGACTATTTTCCCCCATTATACAAGAAATCAATATCATTGAAATTGGACCAGTAAAACCACAAATAATACAGGATAGCTCAGAATAATATGTGATGTGTCAATTTGCTATAAAGTCCATTAATACACTGAAACTCTTTAAATATTGATATTTATCTGTCTTCAATGTTGCTATTAATATCATGATGGAGTTTTTTTTAGTAAACATTATCTTGGCAAAGAAACTAGTCTTTCTAATTATGCTCAAATCCCTAGCCTGAGTAGAGTTAGAAATAGCTGGCAGAACATGCAATACCTTTATATGACTTTGGATGGATTCAAAACCAGAACGGTTACTAGTCCTGCTATGACAGTGCTTCTCAAACTTTTTCACACAACAGCACCCTCTGAAGACTCCAATCTTTTGCAGCTTTTACCTATCAACATAATGATGGTGATAATAATTGAAATTACGCATGGGAGACATGTGCCTGGTGTTTTTGCACAGTTCTAATATGCAAGGGGGTATGTTTGATAAACAAAAACACCAAATGTCTTGCAGAGTGGTAGATAACATACTTCCATGTCTCTTGGTTTTGGTATTTCTGAGAAAGGAAAATCCATGTTCACACAACCACAAGAGGTTAAAAATGGTAGCAATAGCCACAGTGCCTCTTTGGACAATTGAGGGCACACTTTTTGTAGCGAAATCCAAATGGCACTGATTTTGGTTTCTCCAAATGGTAATCTTAAACTCCTTTCATTTTTTTTATTTCAGAGCTTCTGATACAAGTTCAATATTTTCACTGTCAGGCTGGGCAACAAAAAGGTTTTGTTGTTATATTTGTCCAAAACCAAGTTGGAAAATAAGAAAATACACAAAAATCACCTTGGGCGACCTCACACCCTTTGAAAAGCACTTTGCTATGGTGATAACAGATGTTTGGCTGGCTTGTCTCATCTCTACTCTAGGCTTTTTAGGCATATTTTGTTTTGTCTTTTGTATTATTGACTTTTTGTCTTTTGTATTAAAATGTTAATCTAAATTATTTAATTACCATTTTTATCATTAAAATTTTAGATGTCCCCAAAAGAACAACAAGAAGTAGTGCTGCAGTTTCAAAGGATGTTGTAAAAAAACCAAAGAAATTAAATGAATCAATAGATAATAAAACTGATAGTATAGATGTTATTCAAGACAAATCCCAAATTGAAGCAAGTATTGAAAGTAGACCAGTTTTAATTGAAAAACCAATGGACATTGAGAAAAATATTTGTGATAGTGATGGTGCAGGTGACACTAAAAATAAAAATGAAACTGGAAATACTGCAATTGTCTGTACAAACACATCTCCTGAAAATTTAGAAGTAATGGAACCTGCCATTCCTTTTAATGATAATGATGAAACTGAAATATCATCAGTAAAAGATATAACCAAACATATTGAAACTGAAAGCACCCTTCAAACTAAGCTAAATGGAAAAACTAAAGAGAATAGCCACAGTTTAGAAGATGAAACAAGTGATAGTACATCAGAGAAAATAGATGATGTTGGACAAGATGACACTTTGGCAGCAGAAAATAAAGAAGGAGAAGAAAATAAAATCAAAAAACTCAATGAAAAAGTTGGAGTAAAAAAAGATTCTAACGAAACTGGTGAGAATATTTGTTAATTTAACTTCACAATCAGATAATTGTGTGAGATTTTACCCAAATCATGGTCAATCAAGTCTATGAATTTCTATTTTTTCTAATAATAGATAACCTCATTGGTATTTAAATCTTTTTTGAATAGAAATAGAGGGAAAAAAATCAATTATTCTTAATTCTAACTACCCCCCCCCCCCCCCCCCCCCCCTTTGGTTGTTGTTGTTGAAATCATAAAATGGATAATTCAAAAACCACTGATAGAGCTTGGGGTGTTGGTTTGGTAAAATAGAATCTGTATGAAGTCATGAGGCAACTTTTTCTCTTGTTTCATAATCATCATTGGATAGCATCATTGTGTCCCATGGTTGCTTGGATGCCAAACTTGATTTTTTCATCAAGTTCATACAAGGAGGCCAGTAATTAACAAGGTCCCCCAGAACCAAGTATTAGGATGCATTAATGAACTTGTCATCTTATATTAATCAACAGTTAATGAGACAGTATGAGAAGACAAGTGTCTTGTTAGAGGACTATAAACAGAATTTGCAGTTTTCTAAAGGAATTTTTTTAGAAAAAAAGCCCAAGTTCTCACAATGGTTGATTGCACATGGATATACAGAGTGTTCATTTTTTAAACATACAATAAGAAATTAACCTGCAAATTACGCTTTTTTGTCTATTTCCTGTTATCAATAGTTCCCAATGATATACTTGTGCCAACTAAAAAGTTTTTGAGGGTAAAACTTGACAGATAATCAAATAAAATTTGCATTAAGCGTTAGAGAGATATAGGCTACATTTTGACACTGGCAAGTGCAGATCATAGTTGTTTTTTTAATGTTCTCTACGGTTCCCAATAGTTAAATTGTACATTGTAATGTGTGATTTAGGGGTGAAAATTAAACAGAAAAACAAATAAAACCGGTTTACATAATATTTGCCAAGGCGTTAGTTAGGGAGTTACAGCAACATTTCGTTTTGGGCGAGTGCAAATCACATTGTCTACAGTTTTTACTTATTTAAATTGTGAATTGCAATGGGTGTTCAAGGGGTCAAATTAAAGGGAAAAAGGATAATAGGCTTAAATAAAGGATAATTAGGGAGTTATAGCAATTTTGCTATATTGATCGAAATTACCCTCCAGTGCACATAAATGCAATAGGCATTAAAATGTGATTGACATAAAAAATACACTGCCAATTATGGACACAATACTTCCTCGTGATTGGTTCACATTGTATACACTTGGCAATATTGAGCTTTTATACTAAATCACTTGTATATTCAAAACGGCATTACTGATTTTCTTTTAATTTATTTTAAATTGTAGAATATCGTTTTTACCAATATTTTGTATTGGCTACTGAAACTACTGAACGGAATTTGACAAAGTTTTGTACATTATTAAATGAGATAAATATTGCAGATGGTCCCATTTTAAATTCATCAAGAGCATGCACCTGACCACTAATTTTTTACTAATATGATTATATCTCGTGAACGGTACACCCAATTTTGATTTAAAAAAATATATATGTATATATGCATATTTGCGTTTTGTATATTTTGATTGAACTCTGATATCAAAGAAAATCCGAATTTTTTGACAAAAAAGTCAAAAAAAACACTGCCAATTATGGACACAATACTTCCTCGTGATTGTTTCACATTGTGTACACGTGCGAATTTTGAGTTTTTATACTAAATTACTTGTATCTCCGAAACGGCTGAACCGATTTTCTTCAAATTTGTTTTATATGGTAGAAAACCGTTTTTCCTACATTCTAGATTCTACAAAAAATTCTGTACCGGCAAGTCGTGGTTCTTATTTTTTGACTTTATTGTCCAAAATTCGGATTTTCTTAAATATCAGAGTCAAATTATAATTAATTAAAAAGAAAATATAAAAAGCCTGTGTAAAACAATAATATTCATATACATACAAAATTTCATCAAAATCGGGTGTACCGTTCACGAGATATAAGCATTTAAGTAAAAAGTTAGTGGTCAGGCGCATGGTCTCTTTCACCCAGAGCCGCTAGTACGAATTCGATGAATTTAAAATGGGACCATCTACAAAATGTCTCCTAGATGTGTGCAAAATTTCATCAAAATCGGTCGAGTAGTTTCCGAGATTTGCGCGTTACAAGGAATCGTTTTAACAGACAGACCGACAGACGGACACAAAACCAAATTTGCTCAGGAGGTTATGAAACATCCAGAAATATGAAAAAAATTGAAATCGGAGCAAAAAAATATTTTTTTTACAAAAACGAACACAATACTTCCGATTTCTAATATTAGAAATTTCTCGGAAGTAATAAGGTCGTCGATGGTATTCTACCATCTAAAACAAAATTGAAGAGAATCAGTTGAGAACTTTTGTAAATACAAATCATGCAGAAAAAAATATCTGATTCTAGTCATAATAAAAATTGAAAATTTCGATTACCATTCACGAGGTAGTATTGTGTCCATAACTGGCAGTGTCTTTTTTGTTTTTCTCTATAATTAAACTCTATTATCTTTAGTTCCAGAGCTTGAAGAACAAGATAACAAGAATAGCACCATCGTGGGATCACCAATTACTCAAGCAAAGACAAAAATTAAATTGAACATTATTCCAAAAGATGATGATGATATTGTGGAAATACCCGTTGTTAAACCCAAGATTGACATAATTGATGTTCCAGATGAAGAAATTGGAGACACAGAAGTTGTTTCAGAGGATGAACTACCTCCCCCTCCATCTAAAGAGAAAGTAGATGGAGCAGAAGAGGTATCTGATGAGGAATTACCAGCTGCTCCCAAGCCAGATTTGCCACCAGAGGGTGCTGAAGAAGTTTCCGATGATGAGTTACCAGCTGCTCCAAAGGCAGATTTACCCCCTGAAGCTGAAGATGTGTCTGATGAAGAACTATTAGAACCTGTCGAGAAGAAGAAGAAACTTGAGACGAAGTCCAAACCAGGTAAAAAAAAATTATTTACAATTTTTTTCTATTTTTACAATCCTAGGACTGGTTTGCTTCAGCATCACAAAGTATGTTTGTATTATTTTGATTTTCCATACTTCCCTTCCTGTCTTCTTTACTTTAAGAATTACCTTAAATTAAGTTATCATATTTGTGTTAATTTGTGGACTTGTAAAAATAATTCAAAAAAATAATATCTCGAGAACCACTAAGTTAAATCAAAAGTGTTATAGAACTTTAATGGTTGGAAATGATCTGTACTACCACCCCTTAAGAGATTTTACATCAAGTCTGTTACACCCTGTATATTGCCTTGGGTAGTTTTCGAGATACAAGGAGTGGAGTGAGACTTTATGTTCACACTGTATTATGTTGTGAAAAGTTCCATTACCTGTTGATCTCTGGTTCCAAATTTAAAATTCATTTTATTCTAGATTAGTGTTCTCTAAATTTACAGTTGTTTCTGTCACTGAGGCAAAATCCAAAGATCCTGTTAAAAAAACAGTAAAACCAGCTAAAGTAGTTGACAATATTTCAAAAGGCACTAAAAGACCTTTAGAGGAGGCTGTTGTCAAACAAGATACCTTGTCTCCAAAAGAGAGTGAAGTGAAGAAACCACGGGAAAAATCTCCAGAGGTGAGTAGAAATTAAACAACTTTATCAAAACTCTTTACAATCGATTTCTTAGCTAGCTATTTTTTTGGTCAAAGTCTCAAGGTGTTATGCATTTTTATTATTATATTCCCTAGTAGTCACTGTGGCAAGTAGTCACTGTGGCAGAGCGAGTTAGCGCGCTAGGCATTGCACACATGGTGACCTGGGTTCGATTCCCAGCGGGGGAGGATTTTTTCTGTTCTGTACTTGGATGTTCGGGGTCCACTCATACCTCGTGAGGAAAAATGAGTAGCTGCTTTAATGTGAAGCAGCGACCAGTGGCAGAATCTTAGGCAAAAAAATAATACAAGATATTGTAAATTAAAGTGGTAAAGTCCTATGATTCTGCGCTACCCACTAAAATTGTGACATAATAACACAAAGAAAAAGCATTATTATATTATTATATTCCAAATTATTTCACACTGTGTCCGTGTTTTGTAGGTGTATGCAGAACAGAAAAAACCACATTTATGATGAAATGTTAATCTACAATACAATCATGTAAAATTTGACAATTTTTAAATTTTGTTCTTATCATTTCTTATAAAGTCTGTATAATAAAACTTTCTATTTGTGATTTTTTAGAAGTCAAAAAAGTTACCTGAACTACAGCAGTATTGGAAAGCTGTAAAGGAAAATCCTACTGACTTCACTGGATGGACTTACCTGCTGAAATATGTTGATCAGGAGGTAATAACTTATTATTGTTTTTATTCTCACATCATGCATGTCAAGTTCTACACAAAACTTTAATAAAATACACAGACTCGTCTAAAAATCCGACTACTCCCATTTTTACTTTCCTTATCCTATAACACACACACACACACACACACAAAAATTCCATCGCGTTCAAAAGTAACGAGTAAAGTAACGTGGCCTTTATTTGAGCTCTACTATACGTGGTTTTTTTTTATATGACCTTTGGATACACCCTGTATACAGGGTGAGTCATCTCAAGTGACACAGTCAATTTTCTCGGCCCCTGCTAGAAACAAGAAAAAAGGGGAGGAAATCAGATTTTCAGTGTCAGATTTTCACTTGTAAAAGATTATGTCGAAAATATTTTTATATGGAAAAAAAGGGACCCATTAAGTTGCACTCAATTTTGACCTCATTGAAAACCCCGACTGTGAATGTGGGTAGTTGCCTTCAGAGGGTGAATCTCTGTCTTCAATGATTTCCAAATTTAAATAGGTTGTTAATCCTAAAAAAAATCATTTCTAAATGTTTTTTGAAACTGAATGGATATTCTTCAACTTTGGATGTTTCTTCATACATGAAAATTTTTTCCTGATCATATTGAACATGTGTTTGATTTTTTTAGTCTGATGTAGAGGCTGCAGAAGAGGCTTACAGTACATTCCTCAGTCACTATCCTTACTGCTACGGGTACTGGAGAAAATATGCAGATTATGAGAGGAAAAAGGGAACTCGAGCCAAGTGTGAAGAGGTAAGCCAAAATCCTTCTATCTTTCAGTCCTGGCTCTTTTATCAAAAATATTGTAAAATACAAACAGGGTCATTCAAAAAGAAAAAAAAAAACTATTTAAAATGTAAAATATTTACTATTACAATTAATAGATAAATAAACTTTTATTGTATAACAAAATGAACAATAAAACTTACATCTAAAAATAACACAAAATTATTTTTATATACATACAGGGTGGGGCAAAAGTATGGAAACCTTTGAATATTTTTGGAAGGGCTTACTCAGTTATTTTAAAATTTTACACTGTAAACCAGGGTAATAAAAAACCTCTGTTGTTCTATTTTTCAAATTTCATTCTGTAATTTTTTGGGCATAGGTAGGTACCTAGGTAAAAAGAAAGTTATAAGGACAAATCGTATGAAAAATAACAGATTACTAGAGGGTATTTTATCGTAAATTCACGGTCATAAGAAACTCTTGCGATCAATCAATTAAATAAAAAGGCATTGCTCTTATGGTTCATAATCTATTGACTAATTCAATCAATCAAAACCAACAACGAGAACGACTGGGGGACGTTAAATGACTAGCCAACTTATATGGCTGAGAGACGTCAGACAAGCCAACCCTAACAATCCAGTTTTGTAGCTTGCAGTTTCGCAAGGGTTAAGTGGCTTATAAAGAAAAAGCCCAAGTTCCCACTATGTTGTGCGATCACTATGTTGCCAAATTTTCAACTCATCACTCCAACGCAGCTCTCACCAAGCTGGTTACAACAACATCTGTTTACTTCCGAGAGTATCTAATATTTGATATCGAAAGTATTGGGCTCGCTTTTGTATAAAAAAATTGCTCTGTTGAAAAAAGAATCATAATTTTGGATATGGCTAATCTCCTGAGCAACTCCTGAGTCAGATGAATTACTTTGCTGAAGATGAGAAAGTTACAATAAATATTTTTGAAGAATTGATATTTTTCATGAATTTAAAATTACAATTTATACAAATTTGTGCTTAAATGAGCTTATCTCATTGGTAACTTCAGTTTTTCAATCAGCATTTAACATGATGGTTTCTCCAACCTGTCTGAAGTCCGTGAAACTTCCATATGATCCATGATGAAAGTAAGTTTCTGCATTATTTTTTTTAAATTAATAATATTACTAAATAGTTAATTTTTCAGTTTTTTATTTCCTGAAAAATGTCTTGTCAAGGAATATCAAAAATACTGAAGATACTAATATTCTAGATTTAAGTTAGATACACTGTGATTCCTAATTATATATGTAATATTAATCTAGGGTTATTTATAAATCTTTAGCATTTAGAAATACTTTTGAAGTGTATCTGTCTTAATTGATCTGTCTATTATTTAAGTATCTATTGCTTGCTGACCCTAATGTCTGATTTATTTTGCCGGTGATTTCGTGTAGATATTTGATCAAGGACTCAAAGCTATTCCCCTCTCCGTAGATCTCTGGATTCATTTCTTGAATTACGTCAAGTCAATGTATGCTGATAATCCAGAATATAAGAGAACAGTACCAGAAGTGTGTGAACGTTTGTGGACTTGAATTCAGGTAAGTTCTATCAAGTTAAACTTATTTTACTATTCATTAATCTTGCCTTTAAATTTAGTGTTTTTTCTTACTTTAATTGTTCATTGATATTTTTATAGTTCAGTTTATTTATTATGATGATACATATGGAAAAGGACTACTAGTTACTAGAACTAAATAGATGTATATATTGATCACGAAGAAACTCAACAACAGTTTTGTTCTTACATTGTTTAAAGTAGTATGCAGGAGACTATGATGAATGGAATAAACGAATGAGATCAAGAAAATTATTCATCCAATCATTGTATCTAATGTTCAATAGAAACTTGTACTTAATATTAAAATGTATCCATCACCTAGCAGCGCAGCAATGTTTTTTTCATTGATGTAAACTTCTATGCAGAACACCGTTGAATACTATGGACAGAATCTCAGGACTACACAAAGTTAATTTTATTCTTGAAATGCCTAACTACCCACACATTCATTCGTCTAGTAAAATCGTGAGAACTCCCAGTCTTTTTAATTTCCAAAAAAATTGTGCTCATCATTAAAAAAAATTGTCCACATTTTATTTTTTGTTTAAACATAGAAAGCAATTAATAAAAGAAATGAAACTTGATGTGTTTCGTTGTATTATTATATCACAATTTTAGTTGGTAGCTCAGAATTGTTGGACTTTTTCTTTGTCATGTAATATTCTAATCTCTTATTTTGCCTATAATTCCACCTATGTTCGCTGCTCACATCAAAGTAGCCACTCATTTTTCCTCACGAGGTATAAGTGTACACCGTAACATCCAATGTACAGATCCGAAAAAATATGAGTGCGCTGGGATTCAGTCCTGAATCGTCGTGTGTGCTGCAAAAACGTACAATATCAAGAAATCATTGATGTTCAATGCCAAAGCAAATCGATTTTTTTTTTGTACGACATTAAATTAAGGTATTTCTTGAATCACAGCTTGCATTCTATTCCTCATTGACAAGATGAGGGTTTGCATTAATTTTTGCTGAATGGGTTTCGAGCTCAGACGTTTCAAGTCATCAAAGGTGCTCGATAGGACTCATGTCGGGGCTGTTTGCTGGTCAGCGAGATTATGATATTGTTGCCGATCAATTCTGCTTAAAGCACCCTGCCTTTTGAATTCTCTATGAGAACCGAATCAGCAGAGCCATCAATAATTTTTCGAGGTTGAAATAGTGTTAAGAATATGAACTGAGATTCAGAGTCAGGTAGGGTTTACTAAGAAATGTAAAATGGCAACGAAGATTGGATGCACTAGTAGTTAGGTGGTAGAAAATGCTTAGATCATTTACCTCGCCTTGTGGTTACCTTCCACTTAAGAGTGTTATTTGATTTGGGTCTTTAATATCTTACGACAACTAATTATTCAACATGAATTATTTTATTACTTTTTTTTAATTATTCAATTTAAAATAAAAAGTTTAATGATTATCAATTTTAATTATTACAATAATTTCGACCTGTACTAGGTGATGTTGGATCAGGACTGACGACTTGAGCTTTTAAGACAAAAGCCGCCAGCATGTCCTGTCTCCTACTTTTGTGTATGAACTATCCAATTTTAAGGGAACTTGTGACTATCCCGATGCCCCTCAAATTGCTGGCCAAAACGACTCTAATTGGACATATCTCCCCTTCTTAGATCAGCATGATCTTATGATTGGTTTTTACACGAAGCATCTGATTCTAGTCGTTTTACAAGATTTGTATACTATATAATAAATCATGACGTAAAAAATAATATAGATTCCGAGGCCTTTTGTATTATGCTATGCATTTGTGTGTTTTTGTTGTTTTTCTTCCATTATTTGATAGAATCAATTCATATATCCAAATAAAATATTTATTATATATTATTCTATTCAATTTTGTATCATTTCATATTAAATATATTCAACAAAAAAAGACGTTTTCATTTTTAGTGATGTACTACTCTATTGGATGAGTACCCTGTAAATGTAGCTTGGGACTCCTGGGAGAAATGCTGTAGTTTTTACAAAACAAGAGAAGCTACCCTATTCAACCCGAGAATTTAAAACTATGTACTAATAATTCCACCGACAAATTAGTAAGTCTCTCTTTTCAATTAATGTTAAAGACAATATACTAAACTTTTCCTTCACTCCGGTAATTTCCTTTCAATCTTCGGTAGCAAAGTGCTCATTTGGCATTCCATTATAATATACAGATAACGCTTTTGGAAAAAAAAATGTATCCATGAGGTATCCATTGACTACTAAGCTAATGTTTAATTCTTTCAGAGCGGATCCGTTATGGGACAGCTACATCAAGTGGGAAATTTCTCAGAAAGAGCTCATTCGTGCCAGAGAATTGTATGATCGATTGCTGACAATACCACTTCATGGGAAGACCGTTCATTTTGAAAAGTAAGATATTACTAACCAAGTGGATTATCCAATACATATTATACTTCAATCATGTAATCTGTAACTGAATGTAATAACCGACCTGTAGTTTTTACTCTATTAATTAGTGTAAAATATTTTTAGGGTTTCAGTGACCAGCAAATTATTGTTATTTTATTTATGACCAGCCGCGCGACAGCCAGGCCTGCGGTGCGGTGATCACCCAGGTATGTTAGAGTAGATTATCAAGCTCGCCGGGAGGCGAGCGCTCGTCAAGTAGCGCCAGCCACCTGGCCTATATTAACACGAAACAGAGTTTATATGTATTTTGCTTTATTGTTTTCGCCACTTCCCGCTAACTTTTATCAATTTTTATTTCAAATTCGTAATGAGACGCGAAAATAGATTGTGTTTCACGAAAGCGCGAGGTTCCTACGTACAGTTAAAGTCGTTTTCTGGCCACGCCGAAAATCTTGAATTTCATGAAAATATTCATACAGGTTTTTTTTTTCTTCAGACCAATTTTCTGTCAAGGGTACAGCAATGTGTGCTTGTCGTGGAAAGACGTGAGCTACATTTTTGGATAGGGAATTTTTATTTCTGCATACCTTTTATAGTTTCAAGTATTTATTTTTTATAGGATAGGAGATATAGCCTTCTAAAATAAAACCGGAAAGTTGCACAGAGCCGCCCCTGGTTATCTTGGAGCTGTGGTTCTGGTATTTTTCGAAAGGCCTTATCATAGTAAAAAATATAAAAATATAACCAAAGTATTACACTGGACCAAACTTGAGTTATAGCCTTTGAAAGGAATACTTATTTTGGAGCCCAGAGCCGTCTATTTTTATCCTAGAGATGTATTTCTGGTGTTTTTAGAAAGGTCTAGTCAAAGGGAATGAGATCACTTAATTTAAGATGGTTGAAACAAGTAGAAAAGTTTTTAAAGCCCTCTAAAGGAATATCTATAATGAACCCTGGAGCCACGCCTAGTTATCCCAAGTTGATGACTGAAGGTTCTTTCTAAAGATCTAATTACGCAGAATTATACTACGATGTAAATAAAATTTTAGAAAAATCAGCGACAGTGTGAGACATAAAAAGAAAAAACTGAGTTTAGATTTATGAGAGTAACAAAAAATCTTCGCCTCACATATAACTTAAAATATGGGTGGGGTATTATCGTCTTTGCTTCATCCAAGCTGCCAGCAGACCGTTTTATCAGAATGGGAAAAATAACGTTCTATAACTTCATTAAAAGAATTCAACATCAAGAGGTAAACTAGGTCTATATTATGAGAAGTGTATAAAATATTGGCCAGTAACAGGAAAAATATTGATTAATGTAGATCAAAACAATGATAAATTATAATAAAATATTATGTATTGAGCAGTCTCTGTGGTCGTCGACTGGTGTAGGTAAAACACAAAGTTTGCAAGGTGACCTGGGTTCGAATCCCGGCTAGGTAGTTTTTTTTTTACTCTGTACTTTGAATGTCCGGTTTCCTCGTGAGAAAAAAAACAGTAGTTGGTAGTTTGAGTCAACCTCCTATGACCGTTTAATTTCGAACGAAGTGAGTATGGTTTAACTCGATCAACATTGATTGTCACATGTCACAATATAATTATCCATCTACCTTTGTATGTAACATGATATAAGTTGCTTTTTTTGTCCAATCGAGCCGAAATTTTCAGGGTATATTCCATGGATATATGCTTGCTTATTAATTAATAATTATTAAATTTATATCTAGTATAATTTCTCACTTCTGTTTATATCTACCTACTGATTATGCTGAATTGACACCATGTTTAGTATATGGGTCAACATTTTTTTTTTTTTTTTTTAAGTGGGGTTTAACGTCGCTTTCAACTGCCATGGTCATATCACGACGGGGGTTTTACACTCCATTCGCAGGAAACTCACAAACCTGCTACTCACATTGACCTCACCCAGCCTGAGTGGGGCCGGGAAAAGCCAGCGTCACGAGAATTAGAATTTGAATGGTCACCCATCCAAGTCTTAACCTCGCTGGATGTCGCTTAACTTCGGTGTTCTGAAGGGAACCGGTGTATTCCACATGCCATCGACGCTAGCTGGTCAACATTTCTTAGAGCCATAGTAAGAGGCAATTTCGGAACATACAATAATACGCGGCACTTTCATTTCCCTCTTTATTTTACCAAGATCGAATTTCCATCTACCTACCATGTACACAGACACATAATATAAATAAAATTGTATTGTAAACAAAACCACGAAACAGAGTTGTCCGTTTTTCTGCAACAACCGGGAATCGAATTCGAAATGTCTAGACTACGGGCAGTAGATACAACTATTACGCTGGCCACTGACAGTCCAAATAAAGCATTTATTTGGATCAATACTTTTGTATTTTGAATCGTAAATTACACAGATCTCATTCAAAATTTACAAAAATGTACCATATATATAAATATAAATAAAAAAAAAACACTGCCAATTATAGACACAATTATTCCTCGTGATTGTTTCACATTGTATACACGTGGCAATTTTGATTTTTTCGACTACATCATTTGTATCTCCAAAACCACTTAACCGATTTTCTTCAAATTTGTTTTACATACGAGTATATGGTAGAATATTGGTAGAATACTATTTTTTCACATTCTAGTTATTTTTTGTTCACAAATTCATACTTAAATTAAAAAGGAGTAAGCCTTATTTTTAATAAATCTATTTTTTTATTTCCTAATTGTGATAATAATAATAAATTAACATTAATAGTAATTTTAAATAATACTAAAATCTAGCTTATTAGACTTTTAACCTGAAACTTGGAGTTCAAGACCTCATTAAAGGCTAACTATTAATTTTGTATTTTATTTAGTTTGGTCGTTAAAATAATTTAGACAAATCTTATTACTATAGATAAGGATAACGTACCCGAAAAGTACCAAAAATACCGGGTACTGTTACAAAAGTACCCGTACCGGGCACAAAATAAAATTAGGTACCCGTACCCATACGGGGTACAAAATTTTGCTAGGTACCTGGACCCGTACCGGGTACAAAAAAATTGTACCCATGCACGACACTGGTGACGGTATAACACACTGGATCCGCGTACCGTACTGGGTACCGGTTCTATTAAATACTTGGTATTACAATTACAATACTACCCAAATACCCATCTCTAGAACTGGGTACAGCAGAGAGAGGTACTTAATTATTCCGATATTATCTATGAATAATATTTAAGCTGTCGGTGTCCTAATATTTTTCTCTTTGTCTCGTAGGAACAAGTCTTCTATTTGAAACTTCTTTGTCAAACAATCGAACGGTTTAGAGAAATGTACATTATGTAATTCAGTTTTTAAAATAGGAGGTGGAGCTTCTAATTTATTGAAACTCTTGAAACTAAAACACCCAACAAATTTTTTGAACCGAGATTCATCTCCTGTAAACGTTCTGAATGCAAAATTGTGAGATTTAGTTAGTGTACTGAATAATGAAAGAACCAGTGCTTTTGTACTTGGTTCTTGAGTGATTACTCAAATCCATTATTCCATTTACATCCGCTCTCATAACCTCTAAAACCAAGTACAAAAGTAATTGGATAAATGCTTGGTACTTTTAAGTAATCGATTACTGAAGTACCAGTTCTATGAAATACTCGATATCACCCATCTCTAATTATTGCCAAATTGTAATTATTATTTACGGAATAGTACTTGGGTCACAATATAATTTTCGAGCATGCAACTCATTATAACTTTTTTCATTAAACAAGGTAGTGTCACCTCACTACTCGTACTTCAATATAAATTACCCAACATTTTATATGATAGTCTTATATTATTACTGCGTATCGCAACATCCTTAAATGAAAAGTCTTTTCTTATCTGTTGATTGTTAATTAGTTTTTATTTCATCTATCAAAGGAAAATCAATTAAATCAAAAAGTAGTGATATCCCCCAAAAAACACTCCGTGTTCAAATAGTCGTCAAGTGTTGGAATGATTAAAAAGAACTGATATCAAAAACGTCAATTTTCTATGTTTGAAGGAATTGTTTTTCACATAATTAGTCTCTTGATAATTCAAGCAAAATAATAGCCTCACAACAACAACACACCTTTGAGCAAACTTCGATTTGGTATTTTGAGAATTTAACCAAAAAATAGCCACACAACAAAACAATGCTCTTGTAAGAACAATGTTGCATAATTACAGAACCATTGTTCTTACAAGAGCATTGTTTTGTTGTGTGGCTATTTTTTGGTTAAATTCTCAAAATACCAAATCGAAGTTTGCTCAAAGGTGTGTTGTTGTTGTGAGGCTATTATTTTGCTTGAATTATCAAGAGACTAATTATGTGAAAAACAATTCCTTCAAACATAGAAAATTGACGTTTTTGATATCAGTTCTTTTTAATCATTCCAACACTTGACGACTATTTGAACACGGAGTGTTTTTTGGGGGATTTTATATTTACATTAATCATTTTCACATTATAACTATGGACATCAAATACCTAAGTATGTATGTATAATTATGCCATCTTTACTATCATACGATACAAAAGGTTGAAATAAAGAGATGAAAATATTTCTAAGAATATAATTTAAACCATTTTGAAATGCCTATATTTTCAAAAATAAAGCTTCGTAATGCATTATTCTATGAAGGGATGCTAGAAAACAGAATATCATTTATATGAATAAACAATTTCTCGTGATCCCAAGTGGAATCTCAATCATAAAGTTCATGAAAGAGATTAAAATCCATGGCCATATGAGGTAAAAACAGATTATGGGGTGGCGACTAATTTGTTGAACAATGCCATCAGGAATAACACTAAACTTCATCATAATCGGACTTGTACTTTGCGAGATATATTCCAGTATTTGAAAAAGCTCAACTTTTGAAAAATGGTCCGTTCAGTTACCTCAATGAGACTGTCCTTGATAACCATGCAAAATTTCAGCTCAATCTAACTTGTGTTTCTCGAGTTATAGCATAACACACACACACACACACACACACACACACACACACACACACACACACACACACAATAATTTTATAAGATTAGACCACACTTATAGTTGGGTCAAGATACTCAATGTTGGCCACAAGCTGAAAGTAGGAAAGGATTTTCCACCAACTTTAAATTATTTATTACAAATAATAATTTCAATGCCCAAAATTATGTTTTGTAACGACGACCAGTGGCGGCTTTACCAGAGTATAAAGAAATATATGTACGTATAATAGAATTCAAAAAGAGAAGCAGGCTCTCGTAATCCTGCGCTATCTACAAAAATTGTGAAGAGGCCTTGTGCACCACAAAGAAATCATATATTATTGAAACTTAAGTTTCTAAAGTTTCTAAATAAATAAAAAAGTTGCCAGGATAATTCGTAAAATACCAAGTGTCTCTTTGATAGCTATCTCGTCAATGTCTTTGTTTATTGTTTTTCAAGTCCAACCAATAAATTCTTTGCCAATATTGTGTACATCCATTGAACAATCTTTTTCGTCTTAGTTTTCAGAACTTTGTCACGTCCAACTCACCCAAAGACATTCTACCCGTGGAGGAATTTCTGGCCCTGCGCAAGGAGATCCTCCCCACGCTCAAGAAGAACAAGGATTCACCCATGCTGGCTGAAGATGAAAACAAACCTCCCGGCGCAGACGACTATGCCCCACCTGGAGAAGAACCTGGCGAGATTGTGGTGCGTATTGTAATACATAAAAACTACTAAGACCAACAACGAAACAGATCAAAGCAGTAAAATTTGAGAAGTTTCTATTGGAATATATTATTTTTTTGGTTACTTTTTTAAAGAATTTAACAGTTTTTTGTTTGATGCACATTAAACAGATAGGGTGGTACCAGTAGTGTCAGGCCAAAAGACAAAACAAATCCCTGGAGCTCCCTAAAAGGGTTTGCATTAGAAAGTGTAAATGTGGAAGTAGGTGTGCCGGAACCAAACAACCTCAACCATGAGAGATGAGAATATTAGGGAGATATTTTTGAAGTTTTTGTTTAATATTTCTGAACGTTCAAACAATTTTTGATGGATCTTTCAAATTGGGAATCAAAGCCTCAATTGAAATGGAATTGAAGAAGAAGAAAATTAGCCGTTATTTTATGTAACGTGCAAATATCATTTGTTTGGACAATTTAATTAGACAAATTTCGTTTTGAAAAAAATCATATTACTCGATTTTTTTAAGATATCATATTTGTGTTAAAAACTTTTGTGATGTCTACTCAAACTCGCTTTCCTAAATATTTGCTTAGCTTGGGACTTGAACCACCGACCTCCGATTACAAGTCCGACGGCTTTATACAATCTATTTCAGGTGGATGCTGATGAGGCCAATGCTATCCGAGACAAGATAGTTCTCTCTCGAAAAAAGATACACAAAGAAACAATTCAGGCTGTCACTGAAAGATGGTTCTTTGAAGAAAGGGTGAGATGTATTTTCTTCTTCTATATCTTTGAAATGAACTGGGGTGAAATTAATATTTTTTCGGGTGGTTTTTATTTCTTTTGGGTTTTTTTTTTAATTTCTTATTTTTGGTTCCACTAGAAACTTATTTTTATATAATATTCTTTCTGTGATTTTCACTATTATAAAATTATTATTTACCCTCTGTAACTCAGTCTTATTCTTGATGGGATTTACGTTTTATGATTTTCATGTTTACCAAAATTTCATGAATAAACTTTGACAATGCTATTCGAACTCTATTTCAGATCAAGAGACCCTACTTTCACGTTAAAGCCCTGGAAAAGTGTCAGCTTAAGAATTGGAAGGACTATTTGGATTTTGAAATCTCTAAAGGCAACGAGGAGAGAGTGGAAGTTTTGTTTGAGCGATGTCTCATAGCATGTGCTCTCTATGAAGAATTCTGGTATAAGGTAATTTATCGTATTTTTATTGAAACCAATAAAGTAAGCTCTAGATTTAAATATATTGTCTAGCTTAAAAATGCGAGTCAACCTTTATCGTATTTCCTTATAAACACAAAAAAATATCTTCTAAAAGTGTTCGATAACCAAAGTTGCATCACTTTTCAGACGCATAGAAATTCGCAGAGTTATATTGAAAATGGTAGGTCGTATTTTTAAGCGAGAAACTGAAGTTGATTTTGATGATAGTTATGCTTGTCTGTTTTAAATCTTAATCAATGCTTTATCTTATATTATAAAATGATTTTTTGTGTGCGGGTGTGTGTATTTATGTTTAAAATCCTATAACTCGAGAACCGCAAGTGGGATTGAGCTGATATTTTGAATTAATACGATTGGCTGGCTCACTGCGGTCATGCGCAGTGAGCTAGACAAAAAGACTATTCATTAGACAAAAAGACATCCACAAAGTCAATTTTCCAAAACATGAGGTTTTAATGAGCTTTTTCATGTACCAGCATATCTATGCAAATCGCGCAATCACATTATATCTCACTAGAGTTAAGCTACACTGAATAAGGACAAAAAGTGGATGGGTAACACACAAAAATTCACGTTTTCTAACCTAAATGACATTTTTTATTTTTTCGAACATTTCTAGACTTTTTTTGTGAATTCTGAATATACGAAGCGAATCCTGACAAAATTTCCAAGGGACCTCAGTGAGACTGCAAGAAGTCCGAAGAACACGATGAAAAACTTGGTAGAAAAAAAAACTTCCATAAGAAAGTGTAGACTGTAAAATCCAACTAATGGGTAAATGTCGTCACAGTTACAAAACAGCTTTTTTTTCGATTAGGCAACTTTAAAAGGTCTTTGTAGCTCGTTATTTTGGTTTTATAGAAGGAAATGGCTTTTGATGTTATATTTATAATAGAATCAGACATTTCGAAATATATTTTTTCCATTTTCAAGTGACTTAATTTTGTGTCTCTGTGTATTACAGTACATCTGCTATCTAAAAGAGAAACCAAACGTAAGCATGGATAAGATTGGAGAAATATTCACTCGAGCGTGTACGGTGCATCATCCTAAAAAAGCCAACTTGCACTTCGAGTGGGCAGCTTTTGAAGAAACTCAAGGTAAGTCAATAATATATATCTCCCTTGCCTTTGTCCAATGGCACTTGCACATACACGTTAACCCTACAGTGCATAATGTTACACGTACGTAACAAGTTACTTTTACAACACTACCATGAACTGCGATTTTTTTTTTAGTGTTGGCTGTGTTCACACACATTGTTGATATGTTTGAGAAGTGAGCTCTGAAGATTTTTTTTTGAAAATATTGTTTACAAATTGTTATCACTCATTCTAGTCGAGATTTCTGTGTGTACTGCATTACTACTGCTTTCTAATGAAAGTGGAGTTTTCAAATGTCTGTTTTTTTGCCTGTTTAAAATGAATAAGAAAAAACTATTTATTGCTCAAAAAGGTACATTTTCAACAAAAAAAATTCAAGTAGGTGCATGATTAAAATTACCTCACAATACATAGTGTTACACCAGTGTAACAAGATTTTTTTTGGCGAAGAACGGTCGAAATCAGTCGAATTGATTTTTTTCGCTATTTTTCCCGTTATGTACGACCTAAAAGCTAACAAATCTCAAAATTTCATCGAAATCAAAAAATTCATGCATTGTAGGGTTAAGAGATGGCACGCGCAATGAGCATATTTCTGAAACCGAATAACTCCTGTAAGGGGATGTACCATGATAAAATTCAAATTGAGTGTTCATTGCTGATAGAATTATAAAAAGGCGACTTCTAATTATTGTACAGGGAACAGTGACAAAGCACGGGAAATACTGGAAAAGTTGGAAAAGGAACACCGGGAGCTGGTTGAGATCCCCATGCGCCGTATCGCGCTGGAGAAGAGACTCAAGCAAACGGAGAATGTGTGCAATCTATACAAGAAGTACCTTGCCTTGTGGTGCACCAAGCCGGAGGATCATAGGCACTACTTCGATCTCATCATCAAGGCTGCTCGCTACTACTGCATTGTAAGTCCTGTCTTCATTACCTAGTTGTAACTATTGTGTTCTCTACCTAGTTATAACTACTGCCTGTTGTACCTACTTTTAACTACTGTCTTCTCAACCTAGTTGCAAGTGTTGTAACTACTGTTCCTCTGTAAAAATATAGAAGACAGCTTGGCTAAGCTGATTTATCCCGCTAGTTTATTTTAAAAAATTGTATCTCTCTCTGACCATTGTACAGAATAAAGTGTGTAAATGTGAATGATTCTTAAAATGTGTGTGCTATTCATAAAATGTGAACCTTCGTCTGGCAAACTCAAGCGTATTTTCAAAGAAAAAAGCGCAAATTGCATTCATTATGTAGAAAAGCCGGCGAAACGTTGATAGTAGAAAATAAAATGTGAAACTTCGTCTGGCAAACTCTAGTGTATTAATGAAAAAGCTGGTACGAAAAGGCCTCACCACTATTGACAACTAGGGTGTCAGCCAGCATATATCAAAATATTTAGGGCCTGGTCGAGATGGGGCTGCTGGATCTTAGCTTTTTGACAGTACCGAAGTTTGTGCGATCGTATCCGACAAGACGCGATTGAGATTATGCTTTCATTTTTTTCTTTCTAAAGAGGAAACATCACTGATATATCTGAAAACCTCGCTGGTCGACAGCGCGTATACGAGGTAAGCATCAATGATCCGATTTTTTGTGTCATTTTATAGTGCATTTCAAAGCATTTGGAGACCGAAGAGTTGAATTAATAACTCATCACCTCTTCGTCCACATACCTTAAGTCTTTCCGACCCATCAATCTCTGCTCCTTTCTTTTGAAAAAACACTTAAAATATTTTTCGATTGGCGTCTGGAAGATCTTTGGCACAATATACCTCACAGTCTCAATCAATGAAACAGCACTGAATGAACTTGTTAGCGTGATTGAATTGGCGCAGAATAACCAAGAAATTGCCATGGCTATCTTTTAGTCATCGAAGGCGCTTCTGATAATACATCTTTGGATTCCATAACAAAATTTATTTTAGGAGCAGGTATAACTATATTCAAGTGGTTTACACAGCTCAAAAGGTAGTCAAGCACTGGACCACAAAAAGATACGTAGTTGAGATCGAATGTAATTTTCGAACCAATGACTATTATACATTTGTTGATCTTTTCTTTTACAGGTATTGAAAGACGTAGATAAAGCCGTGGAAATTTTGAAAAGTGGATTAGAAAAAGAAAAGGTAAGTAAATTATAGTGTTTGTTTTTAGTTTGTGTGAGTAAAAATAATGACTCTTAACTCAAGCTTACCCAAATCTACATAATCATAAGCATACAATGCTTCTCATATAATAGAACAGAATATACAAGGTGAACTTAAAAATGTTTACACCCGTTAATGGTGGATTACTGACGATATTTCGAGCCCGTGTACATTACACTGTGTAGGGCCAGCTTGTACTCTGAGATTACATAATTATAATTAGCCGCTGTGTTTTGATTAGTAAGGACATTTCTCCAGGGTAGGACGCCTCATACAAACGCACAGCTTGCCACTCGTTCGTGTTAGCAGCTTCATATGCTAAATGTACATCTGCCAATTTCAGCATCCGAATACTTAATTTATTGTACTTTAACTTAATAACTGTACACTCTGTACAGGCTGGGGAAGTACAGTATAATTCCTGACTTTCGAAGAAAATTTCGGCAGTCAAGATGTTATTTATTTAAGATTGGGAATTTCTGGCAAGGAAAGTGCAATTGAGTTCCAATTGTTATTTTTAAGTGTATTTCAATTTCAGGAGATGCAGAAAAGCCTGCAGGTATACACACGACTCAATTTCCAACTGGTTGACTCCGAGCTACATCGACGAGAAATCGACATAAACCAGATAGTTTCCTACCTAGACGCTATGATATCCAACAGACCCTCTCTGAGTGTGGAGCAAAAGTTTCTCATTGTTACGCGCAAACTAGAACTACTGGAAGAATTCGGAAATGATATCGTGCTGTGAGTGACACTTTCTACAGTTTAGAACTCTGTAGACTTAAAACATTTTTAGTCATGTTTTCGTAAATAACTGGAAAGCTACTGCCCAAAAAAAAAGATGCCAAACTAAATTGCGTTGGAGATTTTTTAAATACACCTTTAAAGAATCTCCAACACTCCACGGGTGGGTACTGGGTAGTCGAGCTCCTTTTCACTTAAATAAGTTAAAATTAAATTTAATCAATCGTAGAAATTCACGATTTATAAAATTAAAGTCTAAGTAGAGACAAAGTAATTGCCACTTTAAAAGCGTATTTTTTTATATAGTGTATCCACCTTTAATGTGTGCCATACGAAAAATTTTGGGACCTCAAAAGTCGCCAGTAGGTATTTAAATCGTACAAAAGAGTGAACCATGGGTTTTTCGACTCGAGAAATCGATTTACAGTTCATATTATTTAGTTATTTACTTTTCAGAATTATTGTATGTAGGTGCAGTAAACGAGCTCTAGCCTGCCATATAACTTTTGGATGTGCAGTGCATGATTTTAAAATAGGGCTTTAGATTATAATGTGAATAGTGTTCATTTGACTTTTGTACCTGATGATTTTTTTTTGTAAACCCGGTGCCAACCTTCATTTGTATCCTGATTCGGCGCAAGAGGAGAGTTTCATACGCCAAGCTAGAGCTCGTGTACTGTAATTCTTACTTTGTAAGAATGTGCAACATCATATTAGTAGTTTTGGCTTTTTTTTTCAGTCCCAATCAGAAATGGTGTAGCTTCTTTTAGAAATTTCACGTTTCTAATAACTAACAAATTATTTCAGGATTAACAAAACAGTGCAAGAGTTTCGATCGTTAGGTGATGAAGTCAAGAGCGCTCAAGAATTACGTAAGCCCCCGCCTCTGCCTCCTGCTGAACCCAAAGATAAGTAAGTCCCTGCATACCTATACTTCTAATAAAAAATAAGTAAGTCCCTGCATACTTATACTTCTACCCAAATATAAGTAAGTCCCTGCATACCTATACTTCTACCCAAATATAAGTAAGTCCTTGCATATCTATACTCCTACCCATAGATAAGTAAGTACCTGCATACCTATCTATACTTCTACCCAAAGATAAGTAAGTCCCTGCATAACTATACTTCTACACAAATATAAGTAAGTCCCTGCATACCTATTCTACCTCAAGATGAAAAAATGTTTAAAAAAATCAATCTTTGCAAGCAGATGAAATGTTTGATGAAAGTGATGAACTGATGACTAAACAAATCAGAGTATGTCTAGTAAACGGGAATCAATTGTACATATGAACAAAACTCCAGTTTTTTTCTTGTTTCAAATTTCAGGAAAGAAATACCAACTCAAATAATCTCATCAGTTCGGAAACCCAAGAACGCCCCCCTCCCCATTGAATTACCCCCTACCCCGGCGCCCAGTGTTCCAGTTCCTCAGCAAGCTCCGCCCCAGAATGTTTTCTACCCGGGTCCCCCCTCCCAGCAAATGCCCGCTTATGTCCCCCAGACTCAGTTCCAGGCACCTCAAGGACCCTACCCCGGGGGCGTTGCACCTCCCCCAAATTACACTGGACCTTATGCTGTCGACCCAAATAATCCTATGGTATACCAACAGTGGTATGGGGGACCCAACTTTGCACAAGGAAACTGGGGCGGTTATCCTGGGAACTTCCAGGGCCAACCTCAACAACGGCGCTACTGATCTCATTAAAGTATAACAAAAAAATGTGTACATATATTATTTGCCGGTCTTCTCCAACCTTACGTCCGGTTGTATATTCCATAAACATTATTCCACTTAAAAGTATTTATGGCATCGTCATTCTTTAGACATTACAAGAGAACTCATAGGACGAGGTTCTAATATTTGTCGGCCGCACCCCGCTCCCATGCTCATGTGGAGAAATCACTGACATCCGTGGATTGAACTGTGCTCAGAGCAGAGGAAGATTGTCTCTTGTCATGTACAACTAAATGATGTCATCAAGAAGACTCTTACTCCAAGCAATTAACTGAGTGCACTGGAGCCTTCAGGTCTATTGCTTAACAATAGTTCACGCCCCGACGCCGACGCGACGGTTCCTAGGTAATGTGGTCAAAATCTTATTAGGGATGCTACATAATCAGATACTTTTGCTCCTTATAATTTACAAAAAAATATCATTTGAGGCTGCTGTGGCTGCAGAGAAGCTTGGCAAAACGAACATCAGAAATATAAACATGTGGAACAAAATCATTTATTTAAAGCGTTTGCAGTGGAGACGATATTGTCTTGAATTTGACCAATTCCTGAAGATTCTGGGGAAAGAATTACATAGAAAAACTGAAGACAGGCTGTCTAAATCTTTTATTTTCCAACAGGTAGGGTTAGCCATTTGGGTAATGCTGTCAGCATTCTCGGCACCCTCCCTACCTGAAGGAAAAGGACTTAATTCTATATTACTTCCGATAAATTTCTAATATCAGAAATCGAAAGTATTGTGTTCGTTTTTCTAATTAAAAATAATAATATAACTTTGCACTGATTTCCATTTTTTCATATTTCTCGACGTTTCATAACCTCTGCCCCATTTCTGTATTTGTATTTGACTTGTGTAAACAAATTGAGCGCACGAATAGCTCAGTGGTTAAGCACTCGCTTGCCATGCGGAAGGTCCCGGGTTCGAACCCCCGCGCCGACAAAAATTTGTATTCAAAATTTGGTTACAGTTGTTTGTAAGGGATACCTTCCGGTTCGCTCGTGTTGACCCAGCACCTAAATGGGAAGTATTGTGTCACTTCTCGCCCATCAGAGGGGAGGCATACTACGGGATGGGCAGACTACAACACAGACCACAAGCGTCTACAGTAGCTCCTGTTTCATGGCTACGAAACAAAAAAGGCTGTGAAACACTCATCTTTAAAAAAAAAAAAAAAAAAATTGTAAATTTGATGTACACCAATAAATAAATCTTATCTTATCTTATCCTGAGAAACTTTGGTGATGTGTCTGTCGGTCCGTCTGTTAACACGTTCGTTACCAAGCCAATTTTTTCAAGTTTTACGTAGGGACCAGGCGGTAAAGTTGCTGTTGCATCCTGGGTACCAAAATGATTTTTTTTGCATATTTGGCATCGTATTTGTACAAGAATCGATCCTATATCTGTTCTAATACTAACAATCTACCTCAAAAAGGCCATATATGGATGTCCGGTCCCTCGTTAAAATTTTGATAACGGCCACATGTGTGTTTCGGTCCCAAAGAAAAACACAAAAACATCCACATATGGCCGTTCGGTAACGAACGTGTTAAATACATTCCTTGTAACGCGCAAATCTCAGAAACTACTGAACGGATTTCGACGAAATTTTGTGCACATTTAGGAGACGTACTGTAGATAGTTAAATTCATCAATGCACTAGCGGATCTTGGAGAAAGAGACCATGCGCCTGACCTCTAATTTTTTACTTATATGCTTATAACTCGTGAACCGTACACCCGATTTTGATTAAATTTTGTATGTAAATGCTTATTAGTATTATACATACCTATACATTTTGTAATAATTTTAAAATTAATTATGATTAAGCTCTGATGTTTAAGAAAATCCAAAATTCTGTACAAAAAAGTATAAAATCTCAAAATTGCCTAGTGTATAAAATGTGAACCAATCACAAGGAAGTATTATGTCCGTAATTGGCAGTGTATTTATTTGTTAAGTTGAAGATTATTTTTTATATGAATATTATGAATAGGAATAAAAAAAATCGAAGAAAAAAAAAAACAAATAAAACAAATATTTTTCTCTTCTTTCGCGATATGACTGCAAATATTTTCATTTGTCCGCCATTTTTAAAAATAAATAAATATTTTCTTTTCCATTGGCTGCAAATAACCAAGTAAAACATGGCGAAAGAAGCAATTATTGAATTTTCCATATTCATAATTGTGCAAAAATACTTGGAAAATTCAGGATTGTTTTTTCGGCTCTGTTTTATTCTTTTTAGTCCCAATGTTGAGCAAATAAATAAAAAATAAACTTGTGAACATCACTTGACTTTCTATTTCTGAAATGTACATCAGATAATGTAAAAAATGTAATAATAGTAATAACAACCTCTGAAAAAAATAATTAGGAAAAAAATTGCAGGATGGCCTGCTGTTCAATTCTCTGCGCCATGGCGAGATCTATCTTATTTTAAAGTGGTGTTTTTAAACTTTATCCCACCAAAAAACTACTGTTAAAAAAGGGCCAAGTTTCAGAACTCCTAGACCTATGCAAAACGGTTTTGCCAATGAATGCAGTGATATCTTGTTTACGGACAAGTTATCTTGGTACTAAACGATTTCTTTTATAAAAATCTGTTTTCTGAGTTCCTCATTTTGTATGATTTTAACTGCAAAATATCCTCTTAACTTGGCCAGTTTCGCTCCTTGTGATGGTTATATTGTCATTTTGTATACATATAATCGCCCCTGGTAATGATAAAAATCAAAACGCAGTAGAAAAAGTTTCACCCTTAATATATTGGTACTTCAGTTTAAGCATTTTTAAAAATTTTAATTCGTTCTTTAGATATTTTGAGTCCCAGACAGCACGGCAGGTGACTTCCAGTCTGGATTTAAGGTGGAAATATCCAGGTGTATAAAGTCAACTGGACCTCCAACTGTCCCGACAGCTGGATTTTTCCATTATGGATTTAATCAGTTGACCAGCCACCTGGATATTTCCAACAAAAATCCATCTAGACTCAGTCACCTGGGCAGTCAGCTGGAAATATAACGACTCTCTCCAGCTAGGACATGAGTAGAATTTAGTCAGTTGACCAGTCAGCTGGAAATGTTCCATATTTTTCCAGTTTACATAAAACGCGTCCTTTGTTGAAGACGCCATCTTTGATCTTTCGTAATTTCAGAAATTGTGATATTGGTGATTGTAAATTGTTGTAAATAATTAATAATTCTTTTAAATATTAGGTATTTCATTTAGTTTTGAACATTTTTAAATACAAATATCATTTTAATTAGTTTTGATCTTTTTTATAACTACTGGAAGTGTTTAGATAAAACTCGTCCTTTAAAGGACGAGTTTTATCTAAATTGTTGAAGGAAATTCAGAAATTGTGATATTTTTGTGACAAATTGTGAATTGTTTTAAATAATTAATAATTCTCTTAAAGAATAGGTATTTCATTTATTTGAACATATTTTAAATACAAATAATATTATAATTAGTTTTGAACATCTTTTTTATAACTACTGATAGTGTTTACTTTGTCATTTCTGAACTCCAAATTTGCTTTCGAGGTGTATCAAAAAAATAGTTCTTTAGTTTGTCTAAATCGTGAATCGTGACAGAAGGAAAGGAGAGGACAAGAAACATTTAATACTGGATCACCTTTTTCATCTGACAATAACCATCCATTTCTAGAGATATCCACTTGGACCCTAATGAACTTTCTGCACTCTGCTGTTCCTGGACTAGCACAATGGACTAACACCTACAGTTCACTTGGAATCATACCAGCTACCCATATTAATCTCACCTAGCCTAGCCAAGCCAAAGTAGGACCATGTGTTAAGGGAAACAGAATTTTTTATGCTCAAGATCTCTTGACCATAGGTTGGCTAAAAAAAGGTTCTGGTTCAAGCAAAGAAACAGCTGAATGCATAGTGCTAGATAGTGAAATTTTTCACTCTGTGGATTTTATTTAGATGTACAATACATATTATTATAAAATGAATATTTCACTCAGGTGGTTCTGCCACACTAAAAAATGATGTTTACTTTGTGACATGCTTCCTGATTACTTGATTTAAAATTAATTGGCCAATTTAATGTGCACTGTTCATAATAACAATAATAACTATTGTGCTCTCTCTACCACCTTATTACTATGAAGCCCCTTAAATTTGAGTTAATTTTATATCTATTTAAAAAAAGTGTTCCACACTATTGTGTTTTATAATTTCACTAGTCTTAACAAGTCAATTTTGTTTTAATTTAAGTATAACAATGTTTTTTGGTAATAATTCTCAAAGCAAACAACCCAGCAATTCTAATTAGCCACAGCAGTATATAAATTGTCATGAAGGATTACAAATACATAATAACATTCACTAATCCATGTTCCACCACGTTAGACATTGCCTAACTTTTGCAATTTCATGAAAACTGGTGTATTCCATGCCCCATCTTCATTTTCTGCTGGCTATTAGTTTATTTCTTTGTTATTTTTGGTTTCACAAAAGAAATATATTTTAATTTACATAGTATTATTATTTTATTGTGATTATGTACATGTTATGAGCATATTTTATAATTGGATATCATTATTTTATTTCTATACTAGCTAAAACCTGGCATTTTGTCACCATTAAGGTTTTTTCTCATGGCCGGTGTCCCAATAAAAATAATAATAACACTTTTAATTGGAAGGTAACCACCAGGTAAGGTTAAAGGTTATGCTCAAAGCATTTTCTACTAACCTAACCCACAGAGTCTTATTATTATGTGGTCACAACCATAATGAGGAAAAATTTGAAACAATGGAACCCTATGCTAGGTTGATTATCTGACTAGCGCCTTAACCACTTGATTACCAGTGCACTTGAAAATTGTATTAGATATTTTAATTTTGATTATTTTCTAGTATGTTGAAGGTGGCTTAGAGGGGGTGAACTCTCAGTGAGAGTCAATTTTGTTTTAATTTAAGTATAACAATGCTTTTTTGGTAATAATTCTCAAAGCAAACAACCCAGCAATTCTAATTAGCCACAGGAGTATGTAAATTGTCATGAAGGATTACAAATACATAATAACATTCACTAATCCATGTTCCACCACGTTAGACATTGCTTAACTTTGGCTATTTCATGAAAGCCTCATCATCATTTTCTGCTGGCTATTAGTTTATTTCTTTGTTATTTTTGGTTTCACTAAAGAAATATATTTTCATTTACATAGTATTATTATTTTATTGTGATTATGTACATGGTATGAGCATATTTTATAATTGGATATCATTATTTTATTTCTATACTAGCTAAAACCTGGCATTTTGTCACCATTAAGGTTTTTTCTCATGGCCGGTGTCCCAATAAAAATAATAATAACACTTTTAATTGGAAGGTAACCACCAGGTAAGGTTAAAGGTTATGCTCAAAGCATTTTCTACTAACCTAACCCTCAGAGTCTTATTATTATGTGGTCACAACTATATATAGAGATTATACCTACTTAGGAAATAATTGTGATACATTGGTACAAGGTCTTGTGACATGGTGGAAATTTGATAGTGCATTTTACACTTTTGGGACAATTTTTTAATAATAAACACTCTTATTGTAAAATATAATCATGTTAACGAGTCTTATTTGAATTGTGTTGTTTAAAACAGATTAGTTATTTTCTTTTTCTTTCCAAATTTCTATAAAAAAAATTATACCCAAATTTGTGTGTGGGTATGTGTTAAAAAAACCTATTTAAAATTTATTACTTTATTTTTATACAAAAAAAAATATTCTTCATGAGATTTGAATGTATGGCCTCTAAATTAAATAACTGAAATTGAATTTATGCCTAATATACATTTGTTTCTAGTATTTTTATTACTATTATTATTTTTTTTTTTGAAAAAAAAAAAATGCATATAATGGGATTCGAACCCATGACCTCAAAACCAAGAGCGTAGCATTTGATTATTATGTAGTATAATGTACAGTATAGGTAAATAGGTATGTCAACATTGTGGTAGTGAGTTACTACCCATCCACTAGAGAGCGCTACAAGTAGCTGGAAATAAGTGGAACAAATCCAGTTGACTTTGGGCAACTGACTTCCAGTTAAAAGTTGGGTTACTTTCCAGTTCATTTCCAGTTGATTTCCAGGTGGAGGTCAGGTGGAAGGTGGAAATCTCCAGCTGATTTCCAGGTGGGCAAGTAGACTTTTTCCACCTAACAGTATGGTATACATCCAGTTGACTGTGCTGTCTGGGGTGGCTCCTTTTTTTTGGCGGACCCTGTATACAGGGTGTCCCACCAAACTTGGACACCTCAAGTTACTCGGCCCCTGAAAGAGTTTTTGAAAAATAAAAAAATCTAAGGTACATGTGCTAACTATGCGGTTTCAGTTATGAAATTTTTTTTATACAGGGTGGTTCAAAAGTCAGAAATTGAGGTGTCAACTTTCGATTTTTAAATGGATCGACCTGAATTTTATTTGATAATTTTACTTCTAAATGATTTCTGAGTACTTTTTTAAACAAAAATATTACATACAGGGTGGTTTTTTTTCGACCAATTTTTTTTCTAAATCTCGAATAACTCAAGTTCTTTTAATTTTTTCGATAACAAGAATAGAGAGTGTTTGTGTAATGAATACACGCACTTTCAATTGGCATCAAAAATTTTTATACAGGGTGGTTCACAAGTGAAATAATGACTTGATTTTTTTTAAAACCGAGTTTTTTTAATTTTTTATTTAGGATTAATAAATCTCGTCTAATTTTACACATTTTTCGTTAGTCATATCGAAAAACAAAACTAAAGTGTTGTACAGGGTGAGACATAATTTTTTTGGAACACCCTGTATATGGGCAGTCAAAGAGACGCAAAATTAAATATAAAGACTAAATATGCAAGAAAAACTTTGATTTTTAATTAAACTAAAAAGTTATGGTGTTTTAACTAATATTGTCGCATGGACCACCCTGTAGATATTTTCTTAAACCATCATATGGGTAGTCGAAACTGTCTAAAATTCAACGAGGAGTCCAAATCTGAAAGAAAAAAAATGAATTCAAAAAGTCATGCTCAATTTTGTGTCTACACCTACCTACTTTTTATATCAAGTTTTAAAATCATTCAGTGTGGACACCAAATTGAAAATGGCTTCAAATTCGTGTTTTTTACTTGTTTTTCCCACATGATTCGAAGTGTTCGTTGAATTTTATACAACTTAGAGTACCTACATGATAGTTTAAGAAAATATCTACAGGGTGGTCCATGCGACAATATTAGTTAAAAAACCATAACTTTTTAGTTTAATTAA